>JAQFVV010000161.1:2211065-2852759 GCA_028023455.1 Epiperipatus broadwayi | reverse complement strand
CTGACTTGGGATACAGTCAAAGTGAACATAATAATAACTGACTTTTATACAAAATGTAATTGAAATGAATTTTTCTATTCCATGATGTGAGTAAGTAACCAAAAGTATTGCAAGAATTTGGGTATATCAGATTATATATATATATATATATATATATATATATATATATATATATATATATATATATATATATATATATATATATAAAAAAAAAAAGGAATATTTATATTTTTAAGTAGTTGTCCATTTTTTTCAGACATATACATTTGTTTTCCCCCATAAGTAAAATATATGTTAATGTAATGAGAAGAGATTTCTTGATTAAAACTTTACAATATTGGTTTGAGTTATAAGTGAGTTGAATTCTGCCCTATTGAGTTTTTTATTATTATTATTTATTTTGATTATGATTATTTAATTGGTTTTAATGTCAATGATTATTTTATGCTAATATAGTTTACATAATAAGTTTTAGTATGCAAGTTATATTACTTACTGTAATTTTCTTATAGTTTTATAATATAATTAAATGTTTATGTTATTGACTATTTTATTTTCTGATATTTATATTACATTTAAATCTAGACATTCTTCATTGTAAATAAAGCTTCAATTTTAAATATAAATAAAAAAAATAGATTATCATTTGCGATAAATGAAGATAAATTAGTTTTAAATTAATTGAATTGATATAATTGTCATCATCATTGTCAACCATTATTAATTCACTGCAGAATAAATATTTCTCCAAGTTCAATTCATCTTCTCCAATTTCCAGTTTCTCTTCTCCACATCATCCTTGTATACTTTCTTATTTCATCCATCTCACATGTGGTCTCTTTCTGGGTCTTTTACAATTGAATTAATATAATATTGATATTTTAATATTGGTGATAGATATTTAAGTATTTGACAAGACAATGCAACGTTTGAAAAGCTTAATAATAAAAACTTTTAGCTCAACATACTAAGCATGTTTTCAATATCCTTATATTAATATCATAATCATAGCATACAAAGATATTGAAAGCATTCTTAGCATATTAAATTTAAAAATTTTTGCTTTTAAGTTTTTATTTTGTGTCACCAAGCATTTAATATATCTATTGCAATCATTTTAAGAAAAATAAAAAAAACATAATACACAATTAATATTGCTAATATATTATGATGTAAAATGAAATAAACTAAAAGCAAATAGAATTGATTTAATTCACATTTGAAAAAAAATCTATTAAAACTATGATCTATTAAAATACAGTTAAGCAAGTATACAACATTGCTGATTTTATCTTCATGGTGAAATCATTATCCACACTTGAAAAATAAAAACAAGTTGCTAATTGATCACTTCATTTTTTCTATTATAAAAATCATATCACTTTGTTTAATATAACATAAACAAACGGCATGAAAATTTTCCAATTTTCTTAGAAATAAATCTATCACTATTTACATTTTAATAGATAATGCAAATCAGTCACAAAGTACATTTAACAAACCAATCAAACAGTTTATCATATTAATAACTTTATTTTGGTGTCATGAATTATGTTCAAGAAATATATGAAATATTGTTTGTTTTATTTTTTGCCTCAAATTATTAACATTTTCTAATTTGTGGTGTTGTTTAATTTCTTCCGGAATATTTCCTTTAATCACACTTAATGGATTTTTTTAATTCTAATTTTTATTTCTTATCAATAATTTATTTTATCTGAATAATTTTTAATCATTTTTTTCCTAAATAGAATAATTTCAGGTTGGTTGTCTAAATAGTACTATTTTTATGGCATTAGAAATATTTGAATTCATAAATTTTCAGTCTATTCATTCTCCACTTTATCTCAAGCAAGCAATACATATGACCACACACATACAAAAAAGACGTATGATTGCCAATGTATCTATTTTGTGCAGAATTAGCTCTCATCATTTGGTCCAGATCATACATATTGATTACTTGAGATGGAGCGGGAGGATGAATAGACTTAAAAATCCTTAGTTCAAATTCCTCTAATTATATAATAAAAACATTCAGTATAAGCAAATTACATATTGCCGAAGAATTATATTATTTCTGTTTTCATAAACATTATATTATTTTTATGTTGTTTTTAAATGTATTATTTTCAGATGAAAGAAAATGAAACAAATACTTTTCAATCCTGTATTGTTTAGTAAAAATTTATACAAATTACATTATTTTCATAATGTTTTTTTTATTTGTCCAAATATATTATTTAAAAAAAAATGATACTATTTTTATCATTTAAATATATAAAAGTGGCCAATTAGTATCTTGTCAACTTTTGAGTAGTAGATACATAAAATGAACATCAATTTTGAAAGTATGATTAATGATGGAGGATATAAAGGTATACTATATGGGTGTGACTGCATTACAATTGAAAATAAATATTATTAGTAATAAATTTAATCAAGAAAAAATAAAACGGTATTTATTTTATAAATGCTTATACTGTATTTTTATTTAAAAAAAAAGAAAAAAATATTTTATGTTATTTGTTTGTAAATGGCTACAAAATTATATTTCTGAAATATTATACTTATATTTTATTGTAATGTTTTAATAGGTCAAAAATTATACATTTTTTAACTTAAGGAAAATATAATAAATAAAAAATATGTTAATGGATTTATTGTGCAGGAGTTCATAAGAAGTTTGAACACCAGAACTGTGGGTGCCAGAAACAATCCTGGGACCTACTGATCCCAAGTTGGATGCTTTACCAGTGGTACCAAACTGTGCACGCTTAAAAAAAATATTTACTATTAAAATGAATAACAAATGTGACGGATTTGAGCAGTACAGTGCCAGGATCCAAGTTATCGGTTTGGTGAAGGACTAGAGTTCAGAGGTGCTTCCATAATTCACACTCCCCCTGAATATGTGTGATAGTTTCTTCCTATTTGAGGCATAGCAGACAAATTGGGTTGATGTTATACCCTCTTTTGTAACATAAGAAGGCCCTGTAGGGAGAGCATCAAAGATGACTTTTTATTAGGAAGTCAACAAATTTAGGGCTGAGTTTGAGTAACTTGGTCAATTTCAGACAGACCTGGCTAGCTATCTTTGTAAACTTTGCCATCTGGTCTACTTGATGCAAGATTATATTTGAAAAAGGAAACAATTGTTCCATTGAAGAACTTTTTAATAAAACCCTACATAACATCAATGGAGATGATAAGCAGACTTGTCAACCCTGATTGGCTGATCAGACTCAGGGCCAGACCAGGTTTTAGTTTGATTCACCCTCATCATGAAAAATCAAGCAATGCCATCTCGACATCCTTGTTGCTCCATTGTCTAGCACTGAATTATAACCCATATATAGTTATATATCTGGTATTTATCTGTTAACTTTATTTGTAACCCTGACTAAACAGACTTGGAGCCAGACCTGATTTTAGCTTGACCCTCCTGGGCTACACAAATATAGTTATTCCCTTTTGTTGATTCTAATGCCTTGTCACTCAGATCTAAAATGTAACCCTTATATATCTCAATTAATCATTTTATTACTTATGTAACCCTTATAATTTATTTCATTTAATCATTGTATATTCCTGTTACATTTTTCCTATGTTTTGCCTAATATGAATGTGAATAAAATTTGTTTTTGAAAGTAAAATTAGCAATCTGATCTGTAATAAGTGGGCCCTTCAAAGTTGGATTGTCTGCATGTATATGTAAAATGGCAGTTCAGAAAGATTCAATATTTTTTTTATCTAGGATTCTAAAATAGTATCAAAAGATTTATTTAAAAAGAAATGTAAATAAGAATATAAAAAAAAAGAATGCAAAACTTGATTTTAACATGCAGATTTGGAGTGTCTGCAGGCATATGTAAAATGGCCAGTCAGAAAGCCAGAGATCTTGAAACACTCAATATTTTTTATTTTTTCCAGGATTCTAAAATAGTATCAAAAGC
This sequence comes from Epiperipatus broadwayi, assembly GCA_028023455.1. Classification (NCBI taxonomy): domain Eukaryota; kingdom Metazoa; phylum Onychophora; class Udeonychophora; order Euonychophora; family Peripatidae; genus Epiperipatus; species Epiperipatus broadwayi. The sequence continues at coordinate 2,848,803 of JAQFVV010000161.1, read as the reverse complement.
TTTATTTAAAAAGGAATGTAAATAATAATATATATAAAAAAAAGATGCAAAAACTTTAATATGCAAGTCAAATGTAATTCTTCATACCATGAATAAAACCTTGATATTTGATATAATATTAATAGAAAAGTATTAGACAAGAATGATTATAATAATACTAATAAAACTGTATTTGAATTATAAGTAAATTAGTTACCATAATTGCAATTGGAAAATTGTTTTTTTTTTGTTTTTTTTTTTGATTTTCTATTTTTTACAAATCTCATATTGTTTTCAAGCATTTATATAAATCTTCTTTTACTGTCTAGAATTTTTTTTTTAAAAGATATACATTATATTAAATAGATAAACAGAAGTAATTTTAATAAATTTATTTTATTTTTGTTTCATTTTTATTAAAAGATTAAATAAATATTAATTTAAATGCGTGTGTGTGTTTGTATTATATTTCATTAGATAAGTACGTTAGTTATTTTAATAGTAATATATAAAAAAGAAACTTTGTGAATTATTTATATTAATAGATGTTGTTATAAAAAATGGATAGCAACATGTATATTATTTTCATTAAATTCAAAACCATCATATGTTCAACACTTTACACACAAATAATTGGTATCAATGAATGTAAGTATATAAGAAAGAAAAACATGTAATACAGTACAAATACAATATACGCCATTACATTAACTCTTGTTATTTTGTGTGAAGTTTATTTTAGTTACGTTCTAACACATATAATATCATTTAACAAGTAGAAAGAACAAATATTTTATTTTATTAATGTGGTTAGATGAAAATGAAAATAAACTGCCAATTTGTGATGTGTAAGATGTGAATTTACATGTAAATTCTTTTCATTATTTTATTTATGATTTTTTTACATAATTAAATTCTTTTATAAATATAATATTTGCATCAAATTTAAGAGTAAATTATTTTTTCTATAAATGTTTTATTTTAAAATACAGTTCATCGTTCATATTTTATTTAGTCTCCAGTGTGTAGTTTGAAAGTATTTTATAGTATAAATTTATATGATTGTTCATTATATGTCTCATAATTTTTGTTATGGACTAGAACAAATTATACATAATATAATTTGTTACTCTATGTTTGTTATTTAGTCAGGAAAAAAATATATGCATTTCATAAGCAAATATATCCCATAATGGTATAAACAAGTCTAATCAAAAAATATAAGAAACTATAATACATTTAAAGTTGATAAGACAGTTCTCGTTTTATTTCATAAGACAGTTAAATAAGCTAATGTAGTGAAAAGTTCTTGAAGGACCTTGAAGAATAGATGAATACATGATATTAAAATTATTATACCTGTGGGAATTCTAATTCTAGTTACCATCTTTGAATAATATACAATTTTTATATTAATTATATAGTTTTAGATGATATTTGTTATTCTAGTTGAAAAATATAGAATATTTGCAAACATAAATATAATAATAAGAAATGTCCATCCATTTCCATTGTGATTTTCTTTCATGTATTGTATAAATATTGATTTTTCTGATATATTTACCCAACATTTTTAGTTATCTATTTCATTGCATGATTTAAATGCTCCTGAGATTTTGTTCCATGATTTTTGGTGCCCAAAGTAATGCTCTAATATAAATTTTTATTATAGTATATATATATATGTCCACAGATGGCGTTCTACCAAAAACACCGATCAAGCGTATGTTTCGTTTACATAAACATCAGAGTAGTTAGTATTCACTATCTCTAACTATAATTCCACTTTCAGATCATGATTTCAAGCTATTTGCTATCATCAGTGAAAGACAGGAATAAAGAAACTAGATCTAAATACAAACTCTGAGCGTTTATGAAACAATTTCTATTCAGCTTGCAAGCGTGAATTTTTTAGACACGTAATGTCTTCAAACTCAGCATAGCAAACCAGATAGCTATATGGGTCTGTTCTCAGTTCAGCATCACCACATAGTAGAAGCCTCTGCAATCTATATCATTGCAAGAAAGACCTCAAAGGTACATTTATGATAAACAAAAATGCAAGTTAAAAAACTTGCTAAGGCTTGTATTTATGTCCACAGATGGCGTCCTACCAAAAACACCTATCAAGCATATGTTTCGTTTACATAAACGTCAGAGTAGTTAGTATTCACTATCTCTAACTATAATTCCACTTTCAGATCATGATTTCAAGCTATTTGCTATCATCAGTGAAAGACAGGAATAAAGAAACTAGATCTAAATACAAACTCTGAGCGTTTATGAAACAATTCTATTTGCTATCATCAGTGAAAGACAGGAATAAAGAAACTAGATCTAAATACAAACTCTGAGCATTTATGAGAGTTTGTATTTAGATCTAGTTTCTTTATTCCTGTCTTTCACTGATGATAGCAAATAGCTTGAAATCATGATCTGAAAGTGGAATTATAGTTAGAGATAGTGAATACTAACTACTCTGATGTTTATGTAAATGAAACATACGCTTGATCAGTGTTTTTGGTAGAACGCCATCTGTGGACATAAATACAAGCGTTAGCAAGTTTTTTAACTTGCATTTTTGTTTATCATAAATGTACCTTTGAGGTCTTTCTTGCAATGATATAGATTGCAGAGGCTTCTACTATGTGGTGATGCTGAACTGAGATCAGACCCATATAGCTATCTGGTTTGCTATGCTGAGTTTGAAGACATTACGTGTCTAAAAAATTCACGCTTGCAAGCTGAATAGAAATTGTTTCATAAACGCTCAGAGTTTGTATTTAGATCTAGTTTCTTTATTCCTGTCTTTCACTGATGATAGCAAATAGCTTGAAATCATGATCTGAAAGTGGAATTATAGTTAGAGATAGTGAATACTAACTACTCTGACGTTTATGTAAACGAAACATACGCTTGATCGGTGTTTTTGGTAGAACGCCATCTGTGGACATAAATACAAGCGTTAGCAAGTTTTTTAACTTGCATTTTTGTTTATCATAAATGTACCTTTGAGGTCTTTCTTGCAATGATATAGATTGCAGAGGCTTCTACTATGTGGTGATGCTGAACTGAGATCAGACCCATATAGCTATCTGGTTTGCTATGCTGAGTTTGAAGACATTACGTGTCTAAAAAATTCACGCTTGCAAGCTGAATAGAAATTGTTTCATAAACGCTCAGAGTTTGTATTCAGATCTAGTTTCTTTATTCCTGTCTTTCACTGATGATAGCAAATAGCTTGAAATCATGATCTGAAAGTGGAATTATAGTTAGAGATAGTGAATACTAACTACTCTGACGTTTATGTAAACAAAACATACGCTTGATCGGTGTTTTTGGTAGAACGCCATCTGTGGACATAAATACAAGCGTTAGCAAGTTTTTTAACTTGCATTTTTGTTTATCATAAATGTACCTTTGAGGTCTTTCTTGCAATGATATAGATTGCAGAGGCTTCTACTATGTGGTGATGCTGAACTGAGATCAGACCCATATAGCTATCTGGTTTGCTATGCTGAGTTTGAAGACATTACGTGTCTAAAAAATTCATGCTTGCAAGCTGAATAGAAATTGTTTCATAAACGCTCAGAGTTTGTATTCAGATCTAGTTTCTTTATTCCTGTCTTTCACTGATGATAGCAAATAGCTTGAAATCATGATCTGAAAGTGGAATTATAGTTAGAGATAGTGAATACTAACTACTCTGACGTTTATGTAAACAAAACATACGCTTGATCGGTGTTTTTGGTAGAACACCATCTGTGGACATAAATACAAGCGTTAGCAAGTTTTTTAACTTGCATTTTTGTTTATCATATATATATATATATATATATTGTGCCATTACAATTTAGTCACTAGCTTAATTTATAGTAATGTGCATGTAGGAAAATGTAAAACAAAAATCATCATCACATTTTTATATAAAAAAGGAAGCTGTAGGGCATCCAAGTTTAAACCCTACAAGGTCCAGTTCTAAAAGCTTTAGATAGAAAGAGAGTGGGTCAACATATTCTTATTTGTTTGTGTGTTGATAGAAAGGTAATACACACATTTAAACTATTCAATATTTAATTTTTCTGTTAAAAAGCAATGTTATAATGCATATGTATAGGCAGTGTGTGTTATAAAAGCTATTTATGTTAGCCATCATTAAATTTCAGATATTAAACATTTTAACTTTCTTTAAAACTAACCTATGCTTGATCAATTTTAATATCTTATTCTATACTTCTATTTTGCTTTTCTATAATTGTAATTGGGATTTAAAAGCTAAGGATTTAATTTTAAATATTAGGGTTATAATTACTAAGCTAGCAATTATATTATTTAATGTCAGTTTATGAATGATGTGAAATGATAAAGTATGTGTGTACATTACATACAGAAATTTACATTTATTAAATATTGAAAGAAAAAGAAGGGTTAAATCTGTCAAATTATTTTTTTTTACAATTTTATGTTAAGAGAGGAAATCTGTTGAATCAGATATCTATTTTTGTAGCAATTTTGTTTTTGTAAATGATTGTTTGTCACTTTGGGAGCTTAAGCTGGGTGGGAACTCTAATTTTGAAATTGTCTTATCTTAAGATTAAAGGAAAGAAACTCCAATTTTAGATATTACAGATATACATGAAAAAGGATTAAGTCTATTTTTTTTTAAGACAAAAGTGTCTGAAAACCAGGTGTGTGATTTTTTTTGAGTTGGTCAAAAATAGCAATTCACACTATCACTCTAATTGGGTGAGTTGACTCAAAAATCGGATATAAAAGCAGTCTGGAAAATCAGTTGAGCTATTAGATTATTGTTATTATAATATATTGTGAGAGAGACTTTTTAAAAATTATTGAAACTAAAGCAGACAAACATTTTTAGTTCTGCTAGATAGTTTTTTTTTAAATCATTTTTTTATGAAGTTTTGAATGTTGAAAATATAAGAAATGATGGGGTAGAAAAATTATATATGTGTCCCATCAAGACCTGACCATCGTGGAGCTGCAGATCATATAGGAAAGAAAAGATGTCTTGTCTGAAAAATAATATTCTACACCTTTCAACTGACCAGAGAAATAAGATGTTTTTAAATAGAAAGAAGAAAACATTCACCTGCATTCGAAGATCAGAAAGATGAATTAATCTACTGATAAATATTAATCATCAAGTCCAATTAATTGTTCCAGCAACTGAGTTTAAAACCCAGGAAATTTATAAACGTGAAAACAACTGCTGTATTTCATCCACTAAAAGAATCATGCTTGACAGGAAGAGAAGAAAAATTAATATAAAGATTTCCAAATTGTCCACTAAAGCAAATAACCTCAATAGGATCATCATCATCAAATAATTATACACTTTAAGAAAGAGATTGTTCCAAAGAAACACGGAAATTGTTGCTGCCAAAGATAGACATTAAACAAGAGAAATTTGACTCATTAGAAGTCGCTACAAAGAACTGGTAGTATAAAAATTTTTTTTGATATATTTTCTTTATGATAGCAGAGTCTTAATAAAATTTTAGCAATAAAGTGGTATATTTTATTTAAAGAACTTTTAAAGACAATTCAGATCGATTAAAACAATAATTTCTTACTAATAATAGCCTTGAGCTCCATAAATGATCTTGAATGTATCAAAATTATTTGTTTATTAATTTACAGTTATGAAATATTAATGTGTAAAATAATTTTTTGTATTATTATTTTGGTTTTAAATAATATTTTGTTATTATGGGATAAAACACGCACATACATAATAATATTTTTATATGTGTATAATTGTGAGTGAATGTGAAGTAATAAGTAGTATTAAAATATTAGATTATTTTGTTTCAAGTTAAAGTATAGCATTTCAGAGGTAGAAGAGAGGGGGAGAAAATAATTTAAAACTTGTTTCTAAAACTTGCTCTTTCCAATTTTACTAACATTTATTTTTGTCATTCTACTTACATGTTAGATTTATAAAGTATGTGTGCCAATGAGTGAATATTTTTTTTATATGAAATACTTTTCTTGTGGATGGAACATTTTAACAAATCGGTTACCCCAATTTAATACAATATACTTTTGAAATACATTTACGGGAAAGGGGGAAGAATTTAAAATTTAATGTTATGATTTTAAAACAGTCGATTATGATTATTGTTGTTATTGTTAATATAAATTTTCATGTAAATATAGAAATTTTTATGTATATGTTAGAAATGCAGTAATAAATATTAGTTTATGTTATTAAACGAGGCGTATATATTTCATTAAGAGTAGTCTTTATCAAGTGTGATCATTCATCATCAATGGTTGAATATTAGTTGTTTAAGATATGATTAAATATGCTAAGATTAACAATAATTATGAATTTCTTTATAAAAATTAGGTTTTATGTTTAGGCTTAGTCCTAAAGCTGTGGTTGAAACCATTGTCATTGTCATTATATTTATCATTATCATCATCGTCATCATCACGTTTTAATTAATGAGCTGTTTAAATGTTCAAAGGCCATAAATAAATATTGATTTCATAATATTTAGTGATTTCTTAGTAATATTATAACCACCATTCCATCATCTATTTCATGCAAGGATGAGTGAATTGCCATCCTAAATTAATAGTAATCTGAGCTAGTAAAACTTATAAAAAAATATTGAAACACATTCGTTATGCTAAGATCTGAGAAATGATTTGTGTCTAATGAATTCCACTTTAGTTTAAAGATGTTTTATGCTTACTTAGATATTAGTGCATACAGTGATATGGCTCTAAAAAGCAAAATCTTCCATGTTTATTAGAAATAAAGTACCAAAAAGGGATTCAAACCCGGTACCTGTGAAAGGTTATTAGATATAACCGTGTCTAGATTCAAATAATCTAGTGGCGCCCTGCTAGACCATATTCACTTGGTATTTGTTTGGATATGCACTTAACATCAAACCAAGAAATGAAAGTGGATAAAATCTACTGTCTGTATACCTGAGCAGATATTTTATTGAGTTACTAGTGTACTCACCTCACGTGATTTCCATATACCTGAGTTATAATAGTTGTTATTAATAATTTGTTTATAATTATTGATATTGTGATATCTTGAGGAATCTAATTATAGAAGTATGTTTCATTTAATCCAATGACCTTTAATATGATTGATAACTCAGTCTGACCTTTTTGTTTAATAGCCACTACTCAGGTATTCTTCTCATAATTTAATTTAAGCTACAATGCTTTTCGTTTATTAAGCTAAAGATTTATATTTGAATCTTTTCTTAATTATTTAATACATTTGGATCGTTTGATCATCTTTATTAAGTTACAATGAATATAATATTTGAATATTTGAGATTTTAATAATATTTGGATTTTGACAAATCCAATGATATTTTAATATACAATTGAATTTCTCTTTAATAATGTTACAATGGACCTTTTGAGCTCCTTTAATTTAGGTTACAATATATATATATATATATATATATATATATATATATATATATATATACATATATATATATATGTTATTTTGCTGAACCAAGTTTTTGATACAGGGTATCTTTTTCAAAGCATAACTATAATAAACATTAAATAATATATTTGCTAATATTCACTTAAGTCATGATTTGACAAATGTAGGCTACATTAAAAGCCTGGCTCTACAAAGTAACATATTGTTTTGTTCCAAAAATTTAATACCATAACCGTTGATAATTATCTACATACTCTTGTGGAATATGTTTCATTACATATTATCTATGGTATATATGTATATTATGGTTTATTTTTATATATATCAATAAACACACATTATAAATTGAATAAATTAAAAATAATGATTATGTAAGGAAAAATAAACAGGCTACTTTTATTAATTGAAAAATTATAGAGGTTATAATTTACTTAATAAGCAAGATACTAATTATAAAAAATTATGAAGTTTGGCTATAATATAAAATACTGTATTATGGGAGATATTCATTTCATAAATAAAAAGAGTTTAAAAAGATTACATGGTAATAATTGAAAACATTATTGCAAACTTGTTTATAACTTAATGTTTTTTAAATTGACAGTTTAATATAATGTATTTATTTTATATTTCAGTTACTGCTTATATACATAAACTATTAAGAAAACAACATCTTTCATTATACATGAAAGGTTGCCTTGATAAGAGATTGAACATTTTTGGTGTTTATAAACATGGGCTGCTTTCATGTAATATATTCATACAAATCAGTCAATACATAGACTATCTCAATATAACTAACAATAAATAGTCTCAAGGTAAGCTCCTTTTAACAATAAATCCTAATCTTTAAAATTCACCAGTGGTAAATTCAACTGTTTTATACTGTTTATTTAATTAGTTATTGTTCAAATGTATTTTTGACTTAAATCATTATTAAGGGCAATATTCATCACTGATGTTTTACAATAGAAGTATGTATTCAATACAATGTCTAATTTGTTTTGTTCTTGCCAATATAAGTAAATTTGTATTTAAATTAAGTATAATATTTTTTATGAATATTGTTTATGATAATAACATAAATTAAAAATGCAACCATATAATAGCTGAATATATTGATTATAAATGTTACCATGATAATATTTAAGTATTACTTTATTTTATTTTGAACCATGCTGATATTTAACCAAAGCTTTAGTATGACATATGTGCTGGTTAGTGATATGATAAAATACTGAGAAAGAAAAATTAGAATTATTATGAAAGAGTTCAGCATTACTGTATATTATCAAAATATCATTATAAGTTATTTTTATTTTTTTTTTATATTTTTAATACAATTAAATCCACTTCTTATCCTTTATTCAAAACAAAATATCACAAAATTGTTAAAGAAAAAAAAAAAAAAACCCCACCCCCTCCAAAACATAAAATATATAAATAACAAAAAAAAAAAATCTCACTCCCTCTTAACTCAAAAAAAAATATTATATTTGAGCCAAATGAAGAGACAGAGAAAGAGTGGGACAAACAATCATATTTAAATATTAAAAATAAAAATTAAGAAAGAATGAAACCAAGGAAATTTAATTTAAGAAAATTGTATCTATCTCAAAAAAAAATGAAATATAAATAAAACACATCATTTTTTATTTTATGCATATAAAAATTAATTTTTTTGTTGGTGAAAGGGGGTATTCAGTTATTATTTAACACTCACAAAAAGCGTTTGCACAATTTGGTTTGAAAAAGCCGATATGAATGTCATTATAAGTTATATAAATGTATGACACTGATATTTCAAAGATATGTATAAATCCAAGTGAATAGTTTCTCTTGAGATATCTTCATGATTATCTAGAGATTGATTTAAATTAATTAAAAATTCAAATAATTAAATAATAATATTATTAATTAGAAAGGTAGTATATTAAAATGAAAGAAAAAAATGAAGATAGAAATGTCTTGCCACAGTCAAATAATAATGCTTGCAATGTCAAAGAATTAAAAAGCTAAATTAATGTGACAGTATATTTTGAATAAATTTTAATAGAGTTAAATATAACTCTTAGTGTTGAGTGAGTGCAAGGAAATTTATAATAATTAATTCAGTGCATTATTGGAAGTAATAGTACCTTTTTACTAATTGCATATTTTTAGTGCTTTATATAATAGATTTACACATATAAATAATTACATATAAGGCTTTACCTTACTAATATGCACCCTGAGTGCCAAATTTTACCACAAGAGGGACCTCTACAAATCTTAAGACAAGATTATGACTTCATAAAGATAAGAGCAACCATCTTATCTTCAACCTACTTTCTAATTAAATAGGCAAATCTAAAACATTTTGATTTGAGAGTGTGAAGCTAGTAAGTTCTTCACTAAGTAAGTCCACTACCTTATCTAGAAATTAACATTTATGAAATCTTTTGATTCACAGTGAATTAATATTTCGACCTTATAATTAGAAATATATCAAATCAATTTAAGCATGGTCAGCACATAAATACATATAAGGCTTTAATGTATTTATGTGCTGAATATACACTTAATAAGAATTAATGATTACAACTTTAAACTGAGTTAATACATTTCTAACTATAAGATCTAAATATTAGCTCACTGTGAATTGAAAGATTTTGTGAATGTTGATTTCAAGATGAGGTAGTGGACTTAATTAATGAAGAACTTACTAGCTTCACACTCTCAAATAAAATTCTTTAGATCTACCTATGTAATTAGAAAGTAGGTTGAAGATAAGATGGCCACTCTTATCTTTATAAAGTTGTAATCTTGTGTTAAGATTTGTAGAGGTCCCTCTCATGGTAAAATTGAGTACTCATGGCACATGGTGGTAAGGCTAAAGCTTTATATGTATTTATGTGCTGACCATGCACTTAATAAGAATTAATGTTTACATATAAATAATGCAGGTGGTTAAAAATGAGACTGTCTTTTTCCAATGATAGGGTAATTCAATAGTTGATTGTAACCTCATACATGCAATAAACATAAATCCTGATAAAAGCATGGTTAATAAGTGTTGGTGTATACATAAATACACTAAAGCTTAAGTAATTTACTTAAGCTTTTAAAACTTTCACTGATGGATAAGTGCAAGAAAATTTATATTTAAAAACTGCACATTATCAGAGATTTATTTCCTCTTTAATAATTAAAACTATTTGTAAATTAAATTTAAAAACTTAAATTATAAAATATTTGGATTTAATAAATATTTTAATAAATTTATACATCATTTTAGTTTATTAAATATATAGTAAGAATATAATCTATTCACAAAGCAAAAATATTTGAATATATTATTAAAATAGCGTATAAGTAAATCCACAAAGAATCATTTAACAACACCTGAAAACAATACCCAACTTTTATTATATCAATGCCAATCTATTTTGGCAGATAAAAGGAATAAGCAATATATTTTTATACAATACAAAAAAAATTCAGTGAGTAACAACATTTATACAAAAAGATTAAATATATTGCATAAGCTACAAATTTAAAAAGATTGTAATATAAAGTTGGACACATTTTTTACTGTTTTTTTTTTTTTTTTTAAATTTACAAATTGTAATCAATATGTATTTAATCTTGCATAATAGTATTAAAAATAATCATATTTAAATTTTATTAAATTTTGTTTAAATTTAATTGAATCCTAGGAATTAGATTGTCAATAATATTTATTGCACTGAAACTAGTTTCATCTTTATCTTCACAAAATTTAATTTCCCCAAATTACTGTATTTGTCAATACTTTAAAGTTTTCAACAAAAAAATGAGTAAATGTGAATTAGTTAAATATGATTCAATTAAATATTACCATGAGAAATATTACTGATACATTTAAGTTCACTCTTATGCAATGGTTACCTGTTCTTTCAAATATTCTTCCAATAGATAAAAAAAAATTGCTTACCAGAAAATGTATAAAAAGCTGACAAGTAAATTGAACCTGCCAATAATTCACAATTTTATGTCACCCTTTGAAACATATTTCAAATCCAGATCATGTTTTTGGATGTTATACTAAAAATTACTATAGAAAAATTATGATATAAAAAGTGGAATGCCTACAATGTTCCAAACATATTTCTTTTCCCAGATCTAACAATAAATCTATTTGGATTTTCTCTTCCTAGACACAACTGAAATTTTATCAGTAGATTCAGGACAACCCATGATCATTGCATTCATCTATTTTATAAAAAAATATCAGTGAGTGATCTATATAAGTGTTGGCTGATGAAAACTATGAATCATATAGTTCATGATTAAATAATCTATGGCTATAGAGTCAGAATTAAAGAACATAGTAAAGCCAATAGTCTTTTTTTAACTGGTTCATACATCTATGGCTCCTTTATGTTGCTTTGTTAATAATTTGGCTATCAAAAAAATGCAAATGCTAAATGAATAAATAATAGTATTATTAAGAAATCTTATTTGATAGTTTTATAATAAATATTTAACTGCTTAATAAAAAAAAACATTTTGTATTAACTATATGTACATATAAATTAAGTTATTTATATGAACTTTATTTTAATAAAATATTAACGACTAATATGAATTTTTTTTTTTGCGATTTTAATTTTTAGAAATGTGACTTTTTGTTTTCTTTCAATAAAAATTATTTTAATTTTTCAGTCGTAAACTGTCTTAAAGAGATTAATTAATTATTATTTGTTATTCGTTATACATTTAAATAGTTGATTTATTTTAAATTTTTAAAAGAGAAAAAATAAATTGTTGTTAAACAAATTGTATACTTTTTATAAAATATGTCAATTTTATAATACCCAATTTTAATTAATTAAAAACAGATTAATATGCTAAATAAAATTCAATTTTAATAATTTGTTTATATATTTTTCATTTTTTAAAAATAAAAAGTGAAATATTTATTTTGTTTATTAAGCTTTTATGTTAATATTTTCTTTAAAATTATTATTGAATAAAACTAGAAATAAAACAGTAAGTCTATTTAATCTCTATATGACATTTTGCAGAAGTTTTAAAAATACGGTTTAAAAAACATCACGTCTTTGAAATTGACTTTTAAAAATGTTATATATAATGATTATTTGGCTATTAAATTTATATTTAATCTAACAATCAATACTTTTACATGAACAACATTTATATAAATGCTGCTTTGCATTACAAGAAGTCATAAATTTTTAAAAAAGTTATATATTTAAAAAAAAAAAAACCCAAAAGAATATTTAATTAAAGTCAAAAATTATTTCAATAAAAAGTACAGAAATAATACGAAATTTCTAATTAAAAGTTAATATCACATAAATGTTAATTAATAACAAAATATATCTAATTTCTTTAAAGTGATGAAAATTTAATGTGACAGAATAAACAACATTTTTATTTTCAAACATAATTTTAAAAAAAGGAAACCGTTATAAAAAGTAATATTGATAAAAATACTTTAATGAAATATTAGCATTAATTTATAAATTAATATAAATAAATGCATGATGATAAGTGATCTGATAATAAATGTAAAAAAAAAAACAATATTACAATAAAATAACTTAATCAATAAATAAAAAATTGTAAGAATGAAGAAATCAAATATTAAGTTAGAAAAATTAAAATAAATAATAAAAAAAAAAGTTAGAAAAATTTAAAAAAAAACATCAGATAATCTGAGATAAAAGATTATCATATTGATATAACAATTAAATTACACATTGACAGGTTCATTAAAGATAATACAGTAAAATAAATAAAAATTTAAATAAAACTACAGAAAATAAATATTACAGAGTAATCTAGAAATAAATGGTACAATACAAAAAAGGAAACTTACAAACTGTAAATTAAAAAAAAACACAAAAATTTATTATAAATATTAATAACGAATTAGCACAATTATAGAAATTAAATTCAAACTGTGATCACTTACATAAAAAATTCCACATACATTAATATCTGATGATCTGGTTGTTTCCGATACAGCAAGAAGGGGCATATAAATTCTATCCTATCACAAAATGAAATGTGAGGAAAAAATAAGTATTATAAAGTATGTGAAGGATTACCATAAGAGAATATATTATGAAACATTGTATATTTAGGAAAACTAAAGGTCCAGCAAAATTAGATGGAAAATGGGCTTTATTAAACTATTGGAAAGTGTAGGAGATTATTGTAAATATGTAAATACCATTTTTAGTGATGTAAAAATACATATTTAATTATTATTTTGGGGGACATTTTGTAAATTTTTTTTAGATATATAATATGTTAAATTTATTTATAATATATTGGTATATATTTAAAAGAAATGAAATTTAATGTAAATAGTGTCCAGTAGATGAAGTGGATATTGTTAATTGGTTATAGAAATTGTATAGTATAATATTTTGAGAAGGTCTCAATGAAGATGAAAGCCAGTTTGACAAATATTTAAATATAATTATTAATAGTTGTTTATTTCAATATTCTGTGATTGATTATTTATTTAAAATCTATCCTATATTCAAATATAAAAAACTAAACTCCACCACATTGAAAAAAAATAAACAATTTTTTATAAAATGACTATACAATTGAAAGAAATCAAATAGAAAAAGATGGTCAACTTATTTAATTAATTAAAATATTGTTTTAAAACTAATAAAATAATAAAAAAACAATAATTATTACATCTAGAAAACTGTATTATTATTTTTAGTAAAAAACTTTATATCAAGTGAATATTTGATTTAAGTCTAAGATAAAAAAAGTCTAGTAAAAAATAGACAAAAATAAAAATATATACTATATTATAATGAAAGAAAATCTAGAATATATGTTGTCAGCAATCCATCAAAACTTTTTTAATGAAAACAACTAATATTTACTATAAAACTAAAAAAATATACAAGAAAATGAACAAAATCATATAGAATAATAAATCAGATTATTTTATTTATTTTATAAGATAAAAACACTATGCTACATTATCATGATCCATTTTAATGTACTACACAATTGTTAATTGTTGAAAATATTAATGTTTTTTCATCACTATTACTATAAACAGTATGATTTGAAACATTGTATGTAAATAACATTACTCCACATTCAAAATTTATTGCTTATTGGGTGTTGTTTTTTTAAACTAATAATAATAATGTTAAAAATATAAAAAATAAGACAGAATTCAAATTTGATGCAGAGAGCATATAAAATGTCTATCCAAAATAATTTCACAGTGGAATAAAAAAATATACAACAGAATTTATACACTTAACTAAATAAAATGATTAACCCATAAGGGAAAAAATTAAACTTATTGAGAGTCATTTCACCAGATCGGATGGAGGAAGCAGATGTCATGAAAGAGCCTCTATTCTTATTGATATAATTAGAACAATCAATCTTAAGTCAATTTATTTATTTTATCTTTTCAATGAAACAATCCCTGAAATAATTTGTTATACTATAACTTTTGTTATTTGATTAAAATGTTTTTATAATGTCTATCACTTACTTTTAGATAAAGCTTGAAATTATAATTGCTTCAAAAGTTGTGAGAAGTGAGGGTTCAGCTAATTGAACATTAACATCTTGATTACTTTTAGATAAGTCTATGATTCATTTTTAAAGTCTTAAAAATGAACAGTTTTCCTATCAGATATTGATTAATTTCTATTGAAACTTTATAGCTAAAAACATTAAATGCTTTTAAAAGTATTTATAATCTGTGATATGTGATAAAACAAGTTGTGTTGATCTCTTCCAATCTTGGAGCTTTTTTGTTTTTTGCATCCTTGACATTTCCAGGATTTTTTTTATTGATATTGTTTATATTCCTACAAGTAGAACCTTTCAATCCTAAACAATGGAAATAAAAAGAACCTTGACAAAAACCGTTTCATATTGCAAAATCCTTTTTTTTTCCAAGTGGTAAATGACAAGTGTTACAGTTAGCCACATTACAAAAAAGAACACTATATTTTTTAATACTAATATTAATTAAATATATCCAAATTAACGTCACAAAAATAATTATCTTAATATTAGAGATCTCTTCTTTTTAGTGAAAATAATACATTTATTGTGGAAGTGAAAAAGCGGCAAGTATACTAAAGCCACCACAGCTATACTAACTAATTAAGTACCAAACAAAATCTATATCTAAGAGTAGAAAACAAAAATCTATTAATATCTTGAAATCATTAATAAATATATAACAAAAACAATGTGAAGTAAAAAATCATACCTTCATTTTTATAATAATTATAAAGCCAAGCAATATTGCTCTCATTTTCATGAAAAGTGAAATATTTAAGAAGAGGATCCTACCACCACATGTAAATATTAATGCATGCTCTAAATCCTATTTGTTTTAGTGCTTGACATCTGGGTAATTTAGTTAAAAGTAAGGCATTGTGTAAAGTCTTTTGTTCATTAAAATTTGTACTGTCAAGCATTAACAGATTTCTTCCATTAAGATAATGCATTGCAAAACACAATGTTTATAAATGACTTATGCAACAAAATAACAGGTTAAATAAAAACAAAATATTTTACATTTTATTAAGTAAGAACTAACCTATGACAAAAATTATTCAAATCAAAGCAGTTCATAACAAATGAAATATAAGTATGATGTTAAATATCAATAATTTAGCACTGAATTTATTATAAGAATAATAACAACTATTTTTTTAATTAATGCATATTTTATATTAAAAGCAATTTAAATTTGCACAACGAACTGGTTTTTATAATAAGGTAAGGCTGAATGCACTATTAGTGAATTTCAGAGTAATTATAGCTCTGATTGTTCTAAGCTTTACTTGTAGTGCTTTTATCTTTAGATTATAAGAAAGAAAGACACTACTTTGTTACACAAATGAACAAACACACAAATTTGAATCACAAATACAAATAAAGGGAAAAATCAATATTGAAAACAATTTATGTGATCCATAATGACCAAACTGTACAATACTACTGAATAATATATAACATAAAACTTTATGATAGTAATAGATAAAATCACTTTATCAATTGACATAACTTCATTACTTTTTCTTTGGACACTATTAGATGTTTTCACTTGTGTTTTCAAAATGTTAATGAAGGAATTTTACTATCAAGAACTACATAATAAAAAGAAAGAGAGAATAGAATTGTTTTTGCATCAACATTATCTTTTGAATGACAGATACTGTTCATCCATACAGAACAAAAAAATAAAACTTGAGAAGAGAATTTACTCCAATTTTGGCATGAGAAGATTGTCAATCAACTTGTTTTGTCAGGAATAATAGCTTTTTTTTTTTTTACAATGACTTGAATTGGAAAGTGTATTGGAATCTGTCTTTAGGTTAAATTGTAGAAATTTGGCATTTGTTTTTGTGTGTTTTGGACATGCCAGTGAAAATAATTGCAAAATTTATGGAGAAATCTTATATCATTATCATTAATTGTTTCTAACATTGTGGAGAAGTTTGTTATTTTGTTTAAAAGCAAAGGTCAAATGTTGTAGACAGAACTTTTTGTTCATTGGATGTTAAAATTTCTGTCCACCAAATACGGTTGTGCTAGAACTCTTCAAGTGATATGGCCATTTCATCAGAATACCACAATGTGCAAATTGCCAATGACACAAATCAAGAAGTAAGTGCACATGGGTTTTGAGTGTAAATTGTGCTGCAGGACAGTATCATTCTTGTTTTCATTACTGAAAGGGCATGCATGCTGGTCTCAGTGGCAATTTATGATGAAGGGCTGATTTGTGCAAATTTTAAAGTTATTTATTAATTCAACCATGAATATTGTGAAAATTTACATGTATCCAGAGATAGGAGCAGCACATTGTCTATTGGAGGTTCATAGCTTGAGGCCAAGTGCAAAATTTTAAAGGTAATAAAATGCAGTTTTCCAATCATATCTAAATCACTTATTAAAGGGATCTAAACCAAATATTAACCACAACTTCTTTATTGCTATTATGAATAGCATGTAAAAACACTGATTAAATCTGAAATTACTGATAAATTAAAATTTCAGTTATTTCTGATTGTTAAAATATAAATAATTTTACTGCCATTTTTAATACAACTATTATTATATACTGATTATGTCTTAGAATTTTATTTATGAATCTGTATTTAGACTTTTTTTCTCAGTGATGAACATTTATTTATCAAAAAACAGATACAATTAGAAAAGTTTTACAAGGGAGTGATTATAAGATAAACTGAAATTTTAGGAGCAACATGGTAAGAGGGGAAGGATACATGTGAAAAGGCAATGGGAAGTGGAAAGGGAGAATGGTGTATAGTCCAGGCTGGTCCAAAATGCATGTCTTCATGCTTGAGTCCTATGACAGAGGCTGAGAGGATGGGAGTTGGAGGATTACCCAAGTATCTGTGAGGAGTGGAAGTGGGGCTAGATTAGTATCTCTGGTTTTAAGAGAGTGAATTAGGTCCAATAGCTTTTGATTGACTGAGTGTACTTTCTGGTCGAAGATAATGGCACATCAGAGCAACCAGAGAGCATAAATGAGGAAAACTGATATTATAATAGCTGCAAAGACCCCTGTTTTTATGGATTTTTGGAGGTTGAAAATAGTATTCCTGTGCAAGGAAAGGCAGGAGTTGATGACATTTCTCATGCCAAGCAGAAAGGGACATTTAAGTAGAAAGTGCTGGAGTTTCATTGTCAAACTTGTATATGCATTTCATTTGTTATGCAATGTTAAAATATTTTATTGCTATGGCATACTTTAAATGGCTTTTATTTAATACAGGTGTTGCTATATATCTATCTTTCATTTTTGTGAATTGTTTTAGTTTAACACAGCTCTTACCGTAGATTAATTTTATTGGGTAAAACATAAATAATTTAATTATTTTTATTCAATACAAGAAGTGCGTTATATTCATTGCTCTTGGAATTTCATGAACATGTGTAGAAATACAGATTTATATTATTTAAAATATTTATTTTTATTAACATAAAATAAAAAAAAACTTTATAGTAAATATATTATTTGAAAATTGTTTATAAAATTTTGTATTTTTGTTTAAATAAATTATTTTCAATGTTGTACATTTTATTTTAATTGATTACTTCTTTACATATTGGCATATACTAGTGGAACTATCTGATGAACTATATATAGGCTAAAATTATACTCATAAATTTTAGATAATTAATTATGTAAACTACTGACATTAATTAATTATAAAGTAATATTTATTTTAAATAAATGCTTAGCCAGAGCCAGACCTTAAAATATCTCTGTCAGGAACCCCTCCCCAAACCCCTGACCATGGTTTCATGCTTTGGCACTCCTCAGAGACATGTCAGGGTAGGTTAAAATATCTCGGTCAGGAACCCCTCCCCAAACTTCTGACCATGGTTTCATGCTTTGGCACTCCTCAGAGAGGTGTCAGGGTAGGTTCAGACACTGACCCCTCCCTGAGGAGTGCCAAAGCATGAAACCATGGTCAGGGGTTTGGTGAGGGGTTCCTGACAGAGTTATTTTAAGTGCTGGCTCTGGCTAAGCATTTATCATAAAGCTTGTAGAGGAATTGAAATCCTCATTGTTTATAATGTACAAGCTTAAGAAATAGGATCATGTGATATATGACTCTTATTTTGACTAATATTTATTTTATTTTTAAATTCTAACTTAATTTAAATAAAAATTTGCTTTTTTACAAGATTCTACACAGTAGTAAAGCTCATTTTATTATGTAAGTTGCAATTATGATAATTTATATTTTTGAGATTGCTATAATATATGTTGTAATTAAACTATAAATAATTTCCTTCTTTTCTGAGATAATATAATATACCACTGTTAGAGAAAACTTTCACAGAAAAGATGGGTGTTTTTAAAAACATTTACCTGAATATTTTTAAACAAACTACATTTACTGTGGTTGTTTTCATTAATAATCAAGTATAGAATATATGTTCAATAGGGATCCATTTAGATAATTATCTTATCTAATAGAAATAAAATTCTATGAAACAATAAAATTTGAATCTTTAAATTAAAGTGTAAAGCATCATAAAAACAAAAATATATATAATACTTTAAAAAGTCCCTATCTAAAAATATTATACTTTTCTAGTTTTTATTTAATTATTTATAAAAATAAAATAACTTTTTAAATATTATTCAATGAATTATTCTGATATAAATTTTGCAGTAGGTTGTAAATATCTATTACTTAGGACATTACATACTTACAAAAATAAATGAGATAACATTTTTTTTTTGTTTTAAATGAAAAAACAACATAAAAATAATATGGTAGTTTTATGATGACTTATACAGTGATATCTGATACAAAAAGCTTATACAGTGAAAATATAGTTCAATGTACATTTTTGTCATTAAAGTAAGATGTGTATAACAAATACAGTCAATGGACATGAAAGTGCAAACATCTCTTTTATATAGCTCTTAAATTACCAATTTAATTTGTGGTCCTAATTTAGTTTGCGTTTATGGTAATTTTAAAATCTAAAAACCACCGATGACATATCCAATTGATAAATGACATAAATGTTGAATAAAAGTACATTAAATTTATATTTAAGAAATTATAAGCTAGTAAAAATAATATGCTTTATTTTATTAGAAATTAAAAAAAAATATCTACATAAAATATTTGAAATACAATGATGGTGGGAAGTACTGGAATATGCGGAGATGGGGAAGGATGGTCCAAAAGATGCAAAAGTCTTATCAAACCAAGATTATAATTTCCAAATACTAAAAGGTTATACTATATAAAAATATGAAAAAAAGCATATTATTTTTACTAGTTTATAATTTTTAAAATATAAATTTAAAGTACTTTTATTCAATATTTATGTTATTTATCAGTTATATGTGTCAGTGGTGGTTTTGGCTAGTCTTTAGATTTTAAAATAGCCATGAAGACAAACTAAATTGGCATTTAATTTGCTTATCTGTTTGTTGAACATTCAGTATTAAAATTATTCTGAACTTAATATTTATTATATTTATTTTTTACAAATTTTGCTGCATATATAAACTAACATTGTCCACAAGCCTGAAAATTTAAGTTAAAAAACTGATTATTATTTTCATGAAATAAATATTCCAAATAAAATAGCTGCAAAATTATAACAACAAAATGAACACCACATGTCACAAATGCACAAGGCATTTTACAGTTTTTATTGAGAAATTGAATTAGAAAGCTGATTACCTCTATGGAAAAAAAATTTAAGCAAGAATGAAAAAATGAATTGAATTTTTATTAGTGAATGTTTGCTTTTACCTTTAGACGATCATTTTAATTTTTACTGCAAGGCAGAAAATAGCATTAAATTTAATGATAATAATTATATTTTCTAAATAATAAACCATACATCTGGCTTTTAATAAACATATTTATGAAAAACATTATTGATTAACTAGTACAGGTGTGTGCAGAAAATTTTATAGTTATGGAAAAAGTTGATCACTGCCTTGAAAACAGTTTTCACATAAAAGTAAAATGATTTTTATTTTATTATTGTAAGTTATGAGACAAAAATCAGAGTTAAAAGATATAAAGAAAAAAATTAAATACATGCAAAAAAGCAAAAGGAACTAATGCAATAAGATGAGCTAAGTCAACATTTTTGAATTTTTTAAAGGTAAGTTTTCTTACTCCTTCATTTTATGGTTTTAAAAAATTGTTTTTAGCTTTTATTAAAATTGAATTGCACAATATATACAACAATTATATATATATGCAATCATTAAAAGCAGTCAACACTTAGACAATCCTAATAACAATAGTGATTAATAATTTCAAACTGTTGTGAATGCAACCTTTATTTAACAATAAAGGTTAAATGGAGGTTGCCTTGACAACAGTTGGAGATTGTCAATTTCTATTAATATTGGGATTGTCTAAGTGTTGACTGTTTTTTATAATTACTTATAAACCCATTTAGCATTGATCATTATGACACTTATATATATATATATATTACATGTATATTTTTGATATGTATCACATTTTTTCTGCTTAACCTTTTAATTGATTTATGAAAACTCACAGTGAGCATAATTGACATGAATAGTAGGAATTCACTGTAATCATTTGATAATTAAAACTTTAAATTAAATAAACCTGAGTGATTTTAATTATTAATACTAGATAAGGATTTTATCTGTAATTAAAGCCCCACAATACCAGCAGTCATAAGTAAGTGATTCAAGAAAAGAATAATAAAATACTTATTTTATAGTTCACCTTTGAGTAGTAAGTTTTAAATTGCGCTTTATGCAAAAATGTGAAGCTTATTAACATGCAAATGTACTCATTTATGAAGAAAAATATTTTGTACTTGTGCAACATAGGCTTTTGTTGGCATTATAGATATAAATTGTTTATTAAAATTTAAATATAAAATTATTAAAAATTTGTATTTTTTAATAAGTGCATAAGGATTAATTTTGTTTTTATTTAAATTTATTTGCATTTTAACAAAATAGTGGAAAATTAATTATCTAAAAATTTACCACAAGTATTCTGATATATATGTACATATATATATATATATATATTGTGATGATCGCACATACTGCGGTCACACATATAAATATTAAACATTCAAAGAATATTAAATATTATGTTTGGAAGAGAAAAAATAAAAAAGAAAAAGCGAGCCTGGAAAAATTTACAGAACAAAGAAATGTTTCAACTAATTAAAAAAATATAATAACACAGCAAAGGTACATCCACTTTTTCTTTTAAAATATATATGTTCTACAATAATATCAACAAATAAAAAATCCTTCTCCTTTTTTCTTTTCAAAAACTTTATTTTTTATCTCAATACTGAACATATATATACATTAATATACAAAACTCCAACGTTTCAACTGTTTTATCTCATACAGTCATTTTCAAGGATCTGCAACAATATTAAATACATATCAACAAATAAACTTCAATTACATAAAAACTTTCTCTTACATTAACATAATAACAAACATATTAAACATATAGAAATATATTTTACTTACAGCTTTCTCCCACTGCTATATTTTATTACTCTTTTTTTTTTTATTTACATTGTTTAATTACAAATATATCTTAAAATCATCCAAGAAACTTTCTATACAAATTTAAATACCAACTCTAATTTCCAAAAACCTCCCCCTTTCTTTAAATTTTATCTAAAACCCATCTTAAAACTACATTCCTAAACTATATATTTAAATGAATATAAAACAAATTTAAACATCCCCCCCTCTCTCTCTCTCTTTTATACAAAAAAACTTCTAACAATTTACCTAAACCCATTAAGCATTTATTTTAATTATACAGTAATTTATATTCCTTATCTACTCCATTAATTCTATTTAGAGTAGGATTATATTTTTTATATAAAAAAATTCTTTAACCATCCTTTCCCTGTAATTTTTAACCCTTTCTAACATTTTAATACTAAATTCTTTATGACCTAAACCTTTACAATGAATGTAAATATTTGAATTTTTGTCATACAAATGTTGTCTAAGTCTAGTTTTTAATTTATTCTTAGTTGTACCAATATATGAAACCTTACCCCCCTCCCTCTTACAATTTAAACATTCAACTAAATATATTCCATTCATTTTGTCAGTTTCTATATTTTTTGTATCATTGATTAAATTTCCTAAATTCAATTTCTTTTTATATACTGGTTTAATAATTAACCTACTTTCCCCTTTGTATTTATTATTTATACTTTTTATAATCTTTTTAATCTTCATAAAAGTATCTCTAGAAACATTATAACTATTATATATAAAATTATTTACATCTTTCCCATTGTTTCTCTTCTTTATTATTTTTTTAATATTTCTTTTATTACATAATTTATCAATAATTTTAACTGGATAATTATTTTTTATACCTTCCTCTTTTATATTACTAATTTCTTTTATAAACAATTTTTCTTCAGAACATAAATTAATTGCTCTGTTTATCCTATTATTAATAATATTAATTTTATGTTCATATTCAATATCTGAATCCCAACTACTTAACAAACCATAAAAAGTTTCTTTTCTGAATACACTAGTTTCAATATCAACCTTACAATTTTTAATAACTTTTTTTATTATAACATCCATATAAGTAATTACATTATTTTTTTCTTTTTCCATAGTAAAACTAATGTCATCATCAATTGAATTAATATACCTTATAAAACATTCAGATTTTCTATAATTGCCATTGAACACTAAAAAATAATCATCAACATACCTAACCCAAAAAACAGGCTTATATTTTGTAACACAAAAATATTTATCTTCATAATCATCCATAAATATAGCAGCTAACAATCCACTCATACTATTCCCCATACTCAATCCTTTACATTGTCTATAATATACTTCATCATATTTAAATACCACATCTTTACAACAAATATTTAACATATCATTCAATTGATTACATTCCATTTTTATACTCTTATTAGTATCTTTAATATATCTATTCAATATTATATCAAATGCCTTATGTGGTACAATATTCTTACATACTACATATATCAAGTTTACAAAAAACAATTTTTATATTATTTCCTAAAAAATATAGGAAACGGAGGACTTTAAAGTTTTTTTAGAGGGAAATAAGTATAAAAATGTGTTTTTTGCTAAACTTGATATATGTAGTATGTACACGAATATTGTACCACATAAGGCATTTGATATAATATTGAATAGATATATTAAAGATACTAATAAGAGTATAAAAATGGAATGTAATCAATTGTATGATGTTAAATATTTGTTGTAAAGATGTGGTATTTAAATATGATGAAGTATATTATAGACAATGTAAAGGATTGAGTATGGGGAATAGTATGAGTGGATTGTTAGCTGCTATATTTATGGATGATTATGAAGATAAATATTTTTGTGTTACAAAATATAAGCCTGTTTTTTGGGTTAGGTATGTTGATGATTATTTTTTAGTGTTCAATGGCAATTATAGAAAATCTGAATGTTTTATAAGGTATATTAATTCAATTGATGATGACATTAGTTTTACTATGGAAAAAGAAAAAAAATAATGTAATTACTTATATGGATGTTATAATAAAAAAAGTTATTAAAAATTGTAAGGTTGATATTGAAACTAGTGTATTCAGAAAAGAAACTTTTTATGGTTTGTTAAGTAGTTGGGATTCAGATATTGAATATGAACATAAAATTAATATTATTAATAATAGGATAAACAGAGCAATTAATTTATGTTCTGAAGAAAAATTGTTTATAAAAGAAATTAGTAATATAAAAGAGGAAGGTATAAAAAATAATTATCCAGTTAAAATTATTGATAAATTATGTAATAAAAGAAATATTAAAAAAATAATAAAGAAGAGAAACAATGGGAAAGATGTAAATAATTTTATATATAATAGTTACAATGTTTCTAGAGATACTTTTATGAAGATTAAAAAGATTATAAAAAGTATAAATAATAAATACAAAGGGGAAAGTAGGTTAATTATTAAACCAGTATATAAAAAGAAATTGAATTTAGGAAATTTAATCAATGATACAAAAAATATAGAAACTGACAAAATGAATGGAATATATTTAGTTGAATGTTTAAATTGTAAGAGGGAGGGGGTAAGGTTTCATATATTGGTACAACTAAGAATAAATTAAAAACTAGACTTAGACAACATTTGTATGACAAAAATTCAAATATTTACATTCATTGTAAAGGTTTAGGTCATAAAGAATTTAGTATTAAAATGTTAGAAAGGGTTAAAAATTACAGGGAAAGGATGGTTAAAGAATTTTTTATATAAAAAAATATAATCCTACTCTAAATAGAATTAATGGAGTAGATAAGGAATATAAATTACTGTATAATTAAAATAAATGCTTAATGGGTTTAGGTAAATTGTTAGAAGTTTTTTTGTATAAAAGAGAGAGAGAGAGGGGGGGGATGTTTAAATTTGTTTTATATTCATTTAAATATATAGTTTAGGAATGTAGTTTTAAGATGGGTTTTAGATAAAATTTAAAGAAAGGGGGAGGTTTTTGGAAATTAGAGTTGGTATTTAAATTTGTATAGAAAGTTTCTTGGATGATTTTAAGATATATTTGTAATTAAACAATGTAAATAAAAAAAAAAAAAAGAGTAATAAAATATAGCAGTGGGAGAAAGCTGTAAGTAAAATATATTTCTATATGTTTAATATGTTTGTTATTATGTTAATGTAAGAGAAAGTTTTTATGTAATTGAAGTTTATTTGTTGATATGTATTTAATATTGTTGCAGATCCTTGAAAATGACTGTATGAGATAAAACAGTTGAAACGTTGGAGTTTTGTATATTAATGTATATATATGTTCAGTATTGAGATAAAAAATAAAGTTTTTGAAAAGAAAAAAGGAGAAGG
Organism: Epiperipatus broadwayi; assembly: GCA_028023455.1. Classification (NCBI taxonomy): domain Eukaryota; kingdom Metazoa; phylum Onychophora; class Udeonychophora; order Euonychophora; family Peripatidae; genus Epiperipatus; species Epiperipatus broadwayi. The sequence goes on along the minus strand of JAQFVV010000161.1, from coordinate 2,822,918 downwards.
ATTTTTTATTTGTTGATATTAATTAAAAAAAGAGAGGGAATTAGAATCAAAAGATTCTTATCTTTTACCCTCCAAAGTTCGGGTTTTGGTGAAATTAAAATATAAATGTAGAGATATTAAAATGTCGATGTTAAAAAAAGAAAGATAAATAAAATGCGTTAAAATCCGATTTTAAAGAAAGTAAAGGTTAAAAAAAAAAAAACCTTAAATAGCGCGCAAAACAGAGAAAGTTAGACATGATCAAAAGATAAGGATCTGGGTTTTAAAGTACACATTTGACGATAAACGAAATGTGTGTATGGAGTGTATTTGAAGCAGGATATAGACAGAAATAATAAATGCTTGTCCAAATTAAAAAAAAAAAAGAAAAACATGTATTAAAATCTGTTTAATTAAAATCAAGAATATTGAAATAAATAAAGGTACATAGTGCTATGAGAGTGGGTAAAACCAATTTACATATGGCCGAAGGCATAGTAAGAAAGAAGATGTGAATAAAAGTGAAACAAAGGATCGGAAGGACAAAGGCTGGTGGATATTTTAATTAAAAAAAAAGTTTTTCAGGAGAGATTAGAGCTAGAGACTTCGTTTTGAGAGGGTGGTAAAACACAGCTCTGATAATCAACTGATATAGTTAACAAATATGACTTTTAACATCGGTGCCTCATCTAGAATGGCTGGCTAAGGCCATCGTGATCACTGGTCGAACCGGACTTACTGTACTAATGGTTCTTGTCAAGATGTAATAACCACCGTCATAGCACCTGCTGGTGGATTCATTTAGTTGCCTTGTACTCAATGCCTTGTCCTCGATGCTTTAACACTGAGAAGCTATACACAACCAAATCTAATCTATGAGCGACTGTCCCTCCTAAAGAAGTGGAGAAATCCACGTGGCGGTCGGCAAGACGTCGGCTAAATTCAGAGACTAAAACCTAGGTAAAGATACATACTATTTTTTATATATTTCAATGTGCACATCGTTTACTTAGACAATGGCCACATGCTTTTTTTGAATGATAAAGATATTCTTGAATTTTTTTTTTGATAAATACCCAGAGTGACGATTTATAAATGTACCATCATTTATAAGAGTTTTTTTATGTGTTCTTTTTCTTGTAGCACTATAGATCATAATCTGTTTTATTTAATGTTAATGTGTTTTATAGATCTTTTTTATGATTGATTTATTCTATTAAATATATTTTTCTATTTAAATCTGTCTTGTCTTGTTCTTCACCATGTCCAAAAAGGGATAGTCTAGTCTTAGGGTGGGAAAATTATTATTCATTTTTTTTGATTATTGAATTAACACGTGGAAATTGGTGGTGCAGTGTTTGATTTCGTTAAATTTATAAATCATCCAAGCACTGTAACTCTGTCAGATCTTACAGCAGTCAGAAGAAAGTTGATCAGGAAATATAACCTGGGCTATATCCATATAGCATACAGGTTCGGCCAAATACGGAGATAGACTCGTCTATTTCCATATTTCTCTCTGCTTGCGGTAATGGAAAGTGGACGATTTTGAATTATAGAATTCCCCATTATGTATACATAAAAAGGAAGTTTAGCCTTCGATTGGCGTGTGCCCATTACAATATATATATATATTGTACCCTCACTTCCAGGAAAATATAATCATAATAAAATAGGACTAACTCAGATAAATGGTCATGCTCGGCTAAAATACATCTAATCGATAATAAAGATATTCTATGATACTATCTATTATTTAACTAGCTCTAACTAATAGGAAATAATAAAATGGTTCGGTTATATAAAATTAAAATGAATAAAATATTAATAAATCATGAGACAATGAAGTGAAGTACAAGTAGCAATTTGAATTACATTGAGCCAATTTCCCACAGGATACAACCTCAGTGGCATAAGAATACTACCCCTCCCCCCATATTATTTCAAATAATAATAAATACATAGTATTCTTAAGACTTTAAATATAAAAATCAATTAAATATAATGCTAATAAATAAATCATAATCTTTTTATTCAAAATAATATGACTATAATAATCTCAGGTTCTCTAAACTAATTCGAATCATTAAAATTTCTGTAGTCAAGTATGATAAGGGATTTTATATCACCTTCAACTACACCTAACTAATAATAATAACAAATAATAATAATCATTTTCAATGTATAATTATCAATATTATCTATTTTTCTCTGTTATAGTAATTATCAATAATAATAATAATAATAATAATAATAATAATAATAATAATAATAATAATAATAATAATAATAATAAATAATATAGTATAATCTTTTGCTTTCATGTGGCATCTTAAATGGAATATGTAATATAATCTGATAATCTGAGAATATGTGGTAACGAATAATATTATAATTCTATGCAATAAATTATATAATTAATTTATGACCATAATGTTAATAATAATGGAAAATGAAATTTCTCAAATAAATTATATTAAGAAAATACTATAATCTCTTAAATATTAATAAATAATCCCATTCCTACCATGCAAATATTTTATTTGGTTTAATATCTCCGGAAATCATGTGTTTGTAGTGTGAAGAATCAATGCAATACACAGCTTTATAAAACAAGTTTAACAAAATTTTATTATAACACTTTTAAACAAAATTAAACTATGTACACTATTTACAATTACATCTTGGGTAAATTACATACTTCTTCATTTCAAATAAAAATAAAATAATAAAATCTAAAAGTACATAAGCCTTCACTCCAACTTATAACTTTTTATATTTATTTACAACAATCATAATAATATTACTAATAATCAACAGATACAATTATAGCTTAAAATATATTATCTACCAATTGAACTATATTATAATACGTTTTTTATAAGCATACACAAATTATGAAAACATAAGCAACAGAAGTATCACTTATTTCAATATATGTCCATAGATTTTGTACTCAATTAATTAAACAACTTTTATTAGGATAGTGCTGACATTATCAAAAAAAAAAAATTCTGGTTCGTTAATAAATAAGTGGACTTAAATAAAATAATATGATTAACATATTTTTTTGTACATCTTGCTTGGTATTACTTTAATACAAAAAAATACTATGTGTGTGTTGATGCGAGTTCTAAACGTAAAATAATATTTACAAAATATAAGTACTTGTTCTATTTTATGTTGTTTCTCTAGATGTATTATTTTTTTAAAAATATGCATTACATATATAATTAGGATATTCAAAAATTATTCAAAATCTCGTGAATAACTTTATTATCGTTTATATATATATATATATATATATAATGAAATAAAATACGGAAATATTATGATTCTTTATACTTATAGTTTAAGTTTATTTTCAATTTCATTTGTATTTGATCTCAACATAACCCAAAGCAAGAAAAACCTATCTTATCCTCTTGCAAAAATAATGATTCTACAATTCCCAAAATTATTTATTATTCTCCTTCAAAATACAGTTCTGTACGATGCAATAACTTTAGAAATTACAATAGCGATTCGATGCATAGGTATGAAGAACTAACTAGAGTATTAACTCAATAGTATAAACATATAAGATAATCAACATGGCAACAGTGCATATAAAGAAAAGAGGCACAACTTCTCTGTCTAATAACCTCCACTATAAAATAATGTCCAGGCTATTTATTCAGCTCTTTGGAACATAAATACTTAATACTAAGAAAAACACTGCCCATGGAAATATACAAGTTACAGAGCTTTGTTATCTGTACCTGCATAATATACTAAGATAATAAAATTACTTTCTATTCCCCATAAATCCTACATCTAAGCATCCCTTTGGTTTCTTTTCATACTCCCAAGGTCACTACCACTTTAAAATTTCATAATAGATTTATCAATCTACATCGCCAAAATTATCAAACCCTTATACTAAAACAATAAATAAGATTCACGTATGAATTCAACAATTTAGAACTGTTCAACAAGAAAAGGTTATTTCACTTTCAAAATTCATCAATAGAAATACAAATGATTTTGTATCAATGCATTAAATCAATACTTTAAACATTTTTTTAAAATAATAGGGTTCATTTACTAAAGAATCATATAAATTATATTCATCGTTGAATCATATTACATTAGTAATATAAAATAAAAGTATGCATATATTTTTTAAAAATCTAACTTATATTTTACAATAGTAATAACAAGTTCTATGTGTGTTTAATGCAGTCACCCATACCCATACGTTCATATGATAATACTATAAAATACTCCAAGCAATCTAAAGAAAAAAAAAACATACATGTAAAAAAATTAATATTTTATAAATTTTACCTATAGTGACAATTTCTAGTTGGTCACTTTTAGACATTTTCTGGTCCACATTTCACAAAATATTACATAATATTAGCATTTACTCAGAAAAAACTATCATACTAAAAATATTTAAAAAAAAACTTTACAGAAAATTAAATATTCTTTACAATAATTATTATGCTATGTTAGTAAATATTTTGTATGCAATTTTCCTGCCTAAAATAATATAAAAGTAATAATATTATTAGTACATAAAATAATTAAAACAATATTTACATAAAACTCCAATCTATTATAAAGTAATTTTCAAAAAAAGTTCTTTCTTTCTTCTGATATTTCCATTGTAAGTCCTAATAAATGCTCACTCCCCTACATACATTGCTATGACAACCATTGTCTAACACTTGAGAACAAAACTCCTCTCCCCTGACATGACATATTCACAAATGATTTTTTTAAACAAATGATGAAAACGAAAAATGAAAGAAAGTCCACTTTTAAATCTGGATTCATTTATAAAAATAATCATTAATCCTGGCTTGAAAGTTTATAAAAATTATAGTTCTTTATCTATATCTTTCCGGATAATGATTATTAAAGATGATATTAATCTATAAAGTTAAAAAATAATCCTCCAAAGTTTTTCCATTCTATAGGATCCTATATTGGGCTTCTGATGCATCTATTACAACTATATTAGTTCAGGTATATTTATATGGAAATTGTGCATTTTTATTCCATGGAAATTGGCATTTAATAATTCAATAAAGTTAGCATAAAGTATTTTGTTAGGATAATTTTAGTTACCCAGGTATTTCTTTTCCAGATAATAATTTTCCAATATTGTTTTTTTTTTATATTATTAAATAAATGTGATCTTCTTTAATATTGACAACTTGTCATGTAAAATATATTTTCAGTAATATTAATCTTTATTTCTCCATCATTTTAAATAAAAGTTCATGATAAATTCTTAAAAGAATATTTTCTTTAAAACATTTACTGCAACTCTTTTAAAAAACGATATATTTTCAAATATTGAAAATTAAAGTTTTACCATATAACTTGTTTTTTTCAGAGCCAGCTATCTTTTCTCACAATAAAATGCATTTACATTTAATTTCCCACAAACTTCTCTGTCTGATTCTTTCAATAATGTCCGAGATATTAATATAACCAATATTATATTTTCTCCATTAATAATTTTAGAAGCATATTTTCACTTAATGTCTGTAGCTCCATCCTTTCTTTCCACAGATATACAATTATTTTTGGTATGAATTTCATAGTTACTGTGATGCTCAATTAAGTTTTAATAGACTATTTGATAGGGAATTTTTGTTGCTTTAACAGTGCATGATTTTAACTTGATAAACTTATAATTTTAATACTCTCTTCTTTAACAATAATTCCAATTAATAAATTATACAATACTTTAATATTTAAAATAATAACTTATTTTGAGATTTATTTTAAAAACACATAATTGACTTCTTAAAACACAGAATTGAATTGATTAAAGCACAATTTTATCACCCCAGAAAAATGACAACATCTACTTTTATAGTAAATTAAATTGATGATTTGATTGGCTATTGATATCTTTATCTGATGATCTAATTTACATATTAGTAAAGATTTTACAATTAAAATCAAAAATAAAATTTATGACTCATTTTTTTAAAATATTAGATATTATAGTATTTAATTCTAAAATAATTTCACATTTTTATATCAACCAACTAAATACTTTAAAACAACATTTTAAAATAATATTTTATTAATGTATCCAACATTTAGTTTTAATGTATCTATTTTTTAAAATCTAATTTTATTAACTACATTCGTTTTTTAAAAAAAAAACCTAATTAAATATTTTATAACAGCTACTTTTTTAATTTTTTTTATCTTGTCTGGTGACCAACCAATGTTTTCATCTTTATAGTACAATTCTAAAGCAATTTTGAAACTTTATTAGAAAAACTTGCAAGCACACAAGTATGAATATTTGTGTCACACAACCTTCAAAAGCAGACAATGTGTCAATTTTTTTAAATTACTATCTACTAACAAAAATAAATGTTTAATTGTAAGAAAAAATATTATATTGCAGAATAATAATATAATAATAAAATTTAGAATAATAATTTTGATACTATTAAATCAAATACATTTGTCCCCACAAAATATTACATTTTAAATAAATAATTCACAATACAAATATTAAGTATAATTTTATTTCACAATATAGTAATTTATTTAATTTTAAGTTATTACTTTAATATTTAGCTTTTAACACTTATTTAAAAAGACTTATTAATGTACTATTTTACTATAACCAGCTTTCCCAACTATACAAAATTACACCAGTTAGCTTTACTTGACTATTTTTAATATATTAGTATAGTTTTATGCATTTAATATTCTCTTTTTAACTTTAACAAAACTTTTAAAATACATTGTCAACATTATACAGTAGTCATACCAATTAAAATATATCCTTAATTTAAAATCTTTTTAAAATTCACTAAATGAATTCATTTGGACCTAAACAGGGTGCCACTAGGCTATTTGAACCTGGAAAATTTATATAGCAGGCAGATACGCACTGTTAAAGATCCAACTTTTACATATATGTTTCATTCTGACCGTCAGCCCATGCCATTAGCTCAGGGAGTAGCAGAGATAATTTATAATATAAATTCTTATAAGTTTTAATAAAGATTTATATTCTCAAAATATATTAATATTTTAAAAAATAAAATAAGCCACTGCCAGTAATTAACACACAAAACAACATTTATTAATGCATATATAAATAAATGCGACAAATAAAAACGTAATAGTTAATATAAATAATTTTTTTTTAAAAAAAGTCTTATTTAATATCCAACTGTTTAACTTGCTTAAGTAATAGTTAAAAGTAGAAGAAAAGAAACTTGGAAGAGATGGGGCAGAAATTTAGCTGGTAATAAGGAAACAACAGTCAACAATTTTTTTTATCATTATATTTGTGTGTAATTACTAACTAATAGTTTTTTTTATTTTCATATATAATCAATTTGTGTAACATAATTACTAACACTAAGTAATTTTTTTTTTAATGTTTTTGGTTTTTGAGGAAGTTTACTGATATGTAACAGTATATAATATGCTGTTACATTATTTTAAAATTAAAATAAAACATCGCAAATAAAAATTGATTTATTAAAAAGAAAAAACTTAACTTATAAACTGAAAATTAAAAATTGTTTAACATATATATTGTCGCACTATGGAAAACTTTAAAAGTATTTTTAAAAAAAAATTATTTGAACATACTTTTTTTTACAAAAAAAATACAAGATCTAAAGATAAAATATTTTTGTTAAAAGATTCCTATGTAATCTCAGTAAGTGGTAATGATTGTGTTATTAATTAAATGAAAAGCAAACTAGCCTTTGGGGCTTTTATATAATTAAAAAGTCAGATAATAGAATAAAAAAAATAAAATGTCCAATAGAAGCAGTAACCACTGCTCAGACCTTAATGAAAATAATTGGAACAGGAAACTATGTTCAGTGAATCTGGAGGATTACTATAAAAAAACAATTCAAATTAAAAGACAGTTCTAGCTTGATTTTTTTGAGAAGGGTGAACAGACTCACTTTTCACTGTCTTATTTCAAATAAAGTGACTGTTAATTTATGAATGGCACTATTGTAGATCCAAATCATATGGGTCCTACAATAAAATACTACCAGGATTGAACCAGCTAAGGCCATCTCTGAAACACTGGTTTTCCATGAAAGTATGACAAATAAAGACTTCACAGGAATTAGCACCAGGAACCAGGAGCTCTTCTACTGTAAGATATGAACTGTAAAATTTTAAAAAAGTAATTAAGAACTTTCAAGATTTGTCAAGCTTTAAATATAAACCTATTTTTTTAAAATGAACTTTAATCTGACTTTTAAGATTTCAAAATCAATTATTAATGTTTAATTTTATGATTTGAGTTTGCGAATTTAATTATTTCCATTCTTTTTATTAATATTTATTGATGAAATTATTTAAATGTATTAAATTTAAGTTGGGTGTAGATGACTGCATAGATTCATTAATGTTTAATTATTTTTATTTTTATTTTCATATTGATTAAAATATATAGATATCGGTAAATATGACACCGTACACTGAGTGTCCAAATGTATTTATTTGTATATCTTTTAAGTTATTGCTGTCAATGTGGCATCTTATGATGAATGCCATTGGGTTTTTTGTAAATTTCCCTCTGCATTTTCATCAATAACTTTATATTTTAATCATTTATGTTTAGTTTAAAGGGCTTTTATTTAAGGCTATTTGTTTCATAGTTAGGTCAATGCTGGTGGAGGGATATATGGGTGTTCATATCAATGTAATGTGAAGCATGTTTAGCATACAGGGCAATGTGCCCAACTGAATGCATGACCCAAAGATGTAGTCATTGCATTGTAATGGACACATACATATTTCCTTTGCCATTGACCCATTTTTAGCTCTATGGATAGGGACTATAAGTTGGCAGAGAGACCGCTCTCCACCATATGAAGCCCTTCTCTTTAATTATTTTATATACATGATTCCTTTGCCAGACAGATGCACATTCCTGTACTGGATGAGGATCATGTCCTTCAAATAATATCACACTGTCAGATGCACATTCCTGTCAGCATGGTTTTATGCTAGCATCTTCATATTGCATTGGTTGTGTCTGTATATTTGGAAGCAGGCATTGGTTTGTCTGCATACTTTTAGACTGAGATTGAACAATTGTTTTGAAAAGTTTTTAACTGAGTAATCTATGTAGCCTATCTATACTCAACATTCTAAAGTAAAATTTATTAAAATGTCCATGTGTGCAGACTGTTTAAAATAGTAATTTAAATTTAAAAATTAATATTAAAATCTAAAGATAAATTTTATTCCTCAATTTTATTTATATGTGTGTTAATAAATGTTGTTTTATGTGTTAATTACTGGCAGTGGCTTATTTTAATTTTTTCAATATTAATATATTTCAAGAATATAAATCTTTATTAAAACTTATAAGAATTTATATTATAAAGTATCTCTGCTGCTCCCTGAGCTGGTGGAATAGGCTGATGGTTGGAATAAAACATATATGTAAAAGTTGGATCTTTAACTGCATGTATCTGCCTACTATATAAATTTTCCAGGTTCAAATAGCCTGGTGGCACCCTGTATGGCAGATACGGTAAGGCTCCATTAACTTCCAATACTCCCTGACCATTATAATATATATATATATATATATTAACTTGCAACAACAACAATGTAATTTTGGAACATTAGTGCTACAAGGGTATCTGGTATCAATTTTGAAAGAAGTATTATTTTGTGACTTCAAATTTTATTTTTTTATTATAAGCATTATATACAATAAGTATTATAATATTTGAAAAATAAAATAAAAATATAAAATCATGCAAAAATAAAAAATAAAATTTATTTTGATTACAATAGTTTCTAAATGGAAACAGTGGATTGCTTTTTTTTAAAAAAATATAATTTATTTTTCTAATTTAATATATTTGATTTTTGTTATTGTAAGCATTATTTATAACAAGTATTATTTGTATCACAAAGTAAAAAAAAACATAATTAGAGAAATAAAACTATTTTTGTTTATATCATTCCCAATTGGGATGTATTGATTGCTTTCTTTTAATAAAAGAATGATTTCTTTTCATAATATATACATTTAATTTTATTATTGTAAGCATTATTTATAATAAATCTTATATGTGTATAAAAAGTATAAAAAAATCCATTAATTGCAAATCATGGAGAAGTAAATTCACTTATGTTTAGTCTATGACCAATATGAAATACTACTACACCCCAAAAAGTGACATCAAATTTACAATATTTGAATAAAATTTAAATTAATTTGATTTTTTCAAAATGTAAATATACCTAGGAAGTTATTTGGAAGGGCGCCTATTAAATTTTTTTTTTAAAAAAGTGAAATTAAGGCATTTGAAAATTTGTTATGGTATTATAAACTGGTTATAGCTGTTGTGAGTTAAATACATTTTTATAGTCTGAAATCTAAAATGAAAATTTAGTTTAATTATGTACTTATATTTATTAAAATTTTGCTACTATTTGAAAAGTTGATATTTTACTTTGCAAATGAGTTTTAAGTTTTGAATTTATGTTTTTAGCAAAATTTATAATAAATATTAATATTTAATGGAGAAATTATTTTTATTAAATGCACATCTTTAAAAAAACCTTCAAAATAAAAATCAATCAAGGTCTAGAAGTGAATTAAACAAAAATAACTAAAAGTTAAATAATGATTTTGGTGATATCTTTGGTCTACACCATAGAATTGGACTAAATTACTCCTCAATATCATGATATAATGAGAAACCATTATTTTATCAGATTACAATATATTTATATAATCCACACAATTACTTTTTAGCAGTATATATCTTGTTTGAGTTGCGTTGTTTTCAACGAATTTTTGTAATATATGCATTTAGAAAAAAAAATGTGTTAGTATTCAAATAAAAATATTTTATATATTTTTATAAACTTTTATATCTTCAGAACTAACAATCATTTTTAAAATAAAAAAATAATATTCTAAAATGATCCAGATGTCAAGTAAAAAGTATTAAATAATTTTGCAGCATTGCTGATAAAAAAGAAATATAATACAATTCTATAAAATTGTGTCTTTCATTTTGTGTTCTATAAACAACATATAAATAATAACATGTACATACATGTAAAATAACAAATGTAATTAGTGCACTTATACACAACTATAGAGAAGCTTATTATTTTTATGAATTAAATACAGCTTAGCATTTTTGAGAACTTATGGTATTCTCATAATCATAGTTCATCTTATTATAATAAGTGAATGCCTTAAGTTCTCAAAAGCACTAAGCCTTATTTAATTTATAGAAATAATAAGCTTCTCTATAGTTGTGTAAAAGCACACTTATTACATTCCATATAGAAGTATAAACAGTTAACATCTATACACATAAAGTAAATATATTTAAGTAAAAACATTATTACATTTTACTTCCTTTAGTAATAGCTTGTAATGTTGATTATGGCAGCTGTCTAGATAGTGTTTCACTTCCTAAATTTGTCTTTGCTAGCACATAATCACAGGTTTTTATGATTATTTACAGATTTTGACATACTCATACTATTTAATTATTTCTAATGAGAATAATTATATATCTAAGGCAATTCATAATCACTCCAATGTATATATAACACACAGTAAGATAACTTTATTATAAAGGAATTAAAGCATATACAATTGCTTTAGAAAAATACATATATAATAAAATGTTATTATATAGTTATATTTGTGTGGTAATGTACTTATATATATATATAATGATTTTTCTTTCATTATGTTTGTAATGTACTTATATATATATATAATGATTTTTCTTTCATTATGTTTGTAATTCAAAATTTGCAAAAACATGTACCTAAATAAAAATATTCATTATAGGATAATAATTGCTATAATAATAAATAAAACTTTTAAGTATTGTAATAATTAATGTAAAAATTCAGAAGTGTTTTCAGATAGTTTTATAGTCATTATAAACTGCTAAAAATTTTAATTTTGCGAAAAATAAATCTCATCATGTGATATTTTATGAATTTTAGTATTTCCACTTTGCCTATTAATTAATGATTCCCTAATATTATTGATTTTCTTTTTATTATGTTTTTTTTTTCTATATAAAGAATTCTATTATTATCCAGACTGAAAATGATAAAAAGGATGTTTCTCAAGATAAAACAAATAAACAAATAACTTAAACACCAATTTTAAATCATTATTTTTTAAATCTTTTTATAAGTATACAAAAACTGATGTTTTTAAAATAATTTCTCAAGCACAACATCTTCAATCCCCAATATATAAACTTTGTATTTCCACATATTTTATAAACAAGATTACATTCTAATTTTTAGACATCACATTTTTTTAATTATTCACCAATCAGTAAGCATTAGGCAAACAAATAATGATATTGTTATACAATTCTCTATGCAATAATTAAAAGCCAGATAACACATAGATAATCCCAATATCAATAAAAATCAACAATTTCAAACTGTTGTCAAGGCAACTTAATTTTAACACTAAAGGTGGAATCCCTATGGATTCATTCTATCTTTTCCCAAAGACTTTATCTTGTGTTTGAAAAAGTGGGAGTATTCATTTATATCGTGACATCAACAAAGCCCATGTGCATTAGCTTATTGGTATTACAGTTTATAAAAACATCGCACTATATAAAATAAATGTCTTGTTTATATATGTATTTTAATAAATTTAACTTAAGATTTTGAAATATACTGAATACAAAACCATTTTTATCAATGGTATTTTGCTTATTTAAATTAAATTATGCTTTTTAAACTGATATATTCTATAATTTTATTTATTAATAATGTATTTTATATATATGCATATAGTATAAAAAGTTATAAAAATATGTCAATATAATTTTTATTATTTTGTTTAATTTGTAAACATATTTTAATTTATATTTATATTACATATAAAAAATTATGACTCAAATGTATATAGCCATATTAAATAATATATATGTATAATATTATTAAAATATATTAATTTGAATTAAAGGTATTCATAAACAGGGAGACATAGTCAAATTAAATAATATATATTTATAGTATTACTAAAATATATTAATTTGAATTAAATGTATTCATAAACAGATGGAGATTAACTTATTGATATTTATAATTAAAATAAATATTTCAAATCAGACTATTTGTTTTTATTTTTAATGGTTAAAATAACTACAAAAAGTAGATTTATAGAATTTGGATGGCTAATTTTGTGAGGGTGATAATGGTAATAATAACTGGAGAACATTCTTTGTTACAATAAATTTATCAAGATAAAATAGATTAGAAGTTGCATTAAATAATAGTTTTCTATTTGGTATTTCAGTGTATATAATTATTAACTAAGATGCAAGGGAATAATGGTAAATAATAAGCATCTCTTTAATATTTTTTATTAATAATAATTTGAGATAGATTTTTTTTCTTCCAGAATCATTTGTTTTAATATTTTTGTATGCCACTTTTAATAATAATGATAGGCATGATTAATTTCTCTGTTTTCTTTGCAATCATTGAACATAATTTTATTCTTTATAAGTAATTAGTATGATACATTGTAAGCTATAAATCAGATATTAACAATGTAGTTCAAAATTTGTGAATAATGCAATATGCAATAATATTTTTCTCTTGAAAAAGAAAGAAAGAAAAATTATTTTGTCTTTAAAAAAATATTAAATTAAATTGAATTAAGTATAAAATATTCTGTAACAAAATAAAAGCTAATGATTATTTTAGCAAATAAAATATTTGATAGTGTATTTCTCTGTTTGATAATCCACTGGTCCAGTGATCTATTAATTCATTTAAATTGTGTTTAAGCTGGTTATTGAAGCTATGGATTGGGAAATTAAATGTTTTGCTGTGAAACATGATATCTGGTCATTTAATAAAGTATATGAATGAAAAATAAAGTTGAAAGATGGAACATGCATACATGCACATCCCTAAATGCTGTACTACAGGTGCTAAACCAATTTGACTAAAATGAAAGTTTCTATGATGATGAGTCAAATATACTGTGCTATTTACACTATGGACTGAAGTATTAAAGCAAATAAACCCGGAAATTACTTAAAAAATATCAATACTGTTTTACAGACAAATAAAACAAACTTTGATCAACTTAAACTAAACTGACAATTTCTCTGACAAGCCACCCCCTCCTATTATTAATTATTCACTAAAAATATTAAGTATCCCAAAACCTTCAAATTATATCTGCAAGTGCCTTTGAACATATTTTTAGGTCATTAGTAAAAAAAATTAAAATTTCATGTTATTTAATTTTTTTAGTAAATTGCAACCAGCTGTTACTGATACAGTGCTATATAATTACAATCAATATTTCTGGTGCCTATCCAGAAGGTTACAATATATATATATATATATATATATATATATATATATATATATATATGTTTTCACAGTTGTATGATGTAGATAAATTATTTATTGGGTTCAACCATGTGTTATTTTCTATTATGTACCGATATTTTGATGAACTAGCATCTGCCATCGTCAAGGTTAACTTTTGAAAGCAAAAGTTAACCTTGGCGATGGCAGATGCTAGTTCATCGAAATATTGGCATGTAATGGAAAATAACACATGGTTAATGTTTTTCTATAAAAAAGATGGGAAAGATGTTGTTCTTGGCCTAACAGTGGACCACCAAAATGTTTGGCATGAACATTTATTTATAGGAAAGTTATGGTAACTGATATTATATTATATTAAATTAGAGATAGTTTATAAAAGACCCCTGCATGTATGGTTATGATAAATGCAAACCAACTTTTCCCAATCAAAGCATTTGTGGGTAGATGGGAAAACTAAATAATGGATGTATCAGACAACACACAAGTCTTCATGGAAATGTGCAATGATGCATATATCAATTACAAATTCATCATCTCAATAGATGTGAAACTGAATAACATCCAATTTGTCACAAATAATTTAATAACTAGATTTATTGTTGTAACAAGTGCACAAACGTAAGTAGTTTAGCATAAAAATATAATTTTAATGTTTGACACAAGTGCAAAACACACACAAAAAATGCGATTTTAATACAGATTAGTAAGAACAGTTTTTTTTCACAATAGTGAATGCAAACCATTTGTGTCATAGATGCCATGTAAGTGGGTCACTTACAAATAAAAGAAACATAAAAGACATATTTTGATAAAGATTTTTTGATAAAAAGTAAAATATTTAAATG
The DNA here is from genome assembly GCA_028023455.1 of Epiperipatus broadwayi. Lineage (NCBI taxonomy): Eukaryota > Metazoa > Onychophora > Udeonychophora > Euonychophora > Peripatidae > Epiperipatus > Epiperipatus broadwayi. Next base: position 2,807,703 of record JAQFVV010000161.1, on the reverse strand, counting down.
CAAGTTAAAATGTTTAAAATCATATTTAAACAGTCAATTAATCACATATTATTAAACCTATTATTCAATCTAAAACTTTAATTGTTGCTTAATTTCATACAAGTTGAGTTTCAAAAAAACATAAATCTTTCATAGATGGAGAAATAATAAAAGGAGCATTTCTACAAGTGAATGATTCATTATTTGATTCATTCATGAACAAAATAAAAGTATTTTTTTTACTTAAACAAGTAAGGTTTTTTTGTAGAATTGTCATATTTAGTCTATTTCATAGAGGATCATTTAGAGTTTTGTACAATAATAGATATTACTGTATTAAAATATTCAAGTTTAATGGACAATATGCAGTGCAAATCATTGAAAACTTTATATATTCTCATATATTCTATATAAAATTTTTGTTGTATATTGAATTTTTTTATAAGAAATTAATATTATTTGTAATAGTTGCTACTACTACTACTGCTATTATTATTATTATTATTATTATTATTTTTATTATTAGTACATTTCAAAGGAACATTATTGAAAATGAAATTTTACAACAGGTTATAGAAGTTAAAACAGACAAAACTCTCCATACAGTAGTGCCACTCAGTGCAAGCCAGAGTAATCAATAAATACCAGAAGGCTTGTACATAAATCCCTATCTAATGCTTACTCATCTAATATACCCAGACTAATTTTTATCTTGTGGCTTTCATTAGTGAGAAGTCTTGGATCTGAGAGCACTGCACCTAGATTTTAGGATCTAAAGCAATTCTCCAGCAGCCACCTTTTATCTCTACTTAACTACAAAACTATGAGTCTAAAATTAAAAACATAATATTTTCAATCCAAGCTCATTAGCTTATATTGCCATATAGGTCTGAACTCAGTGCAGTACCTATATATTTTGATGTCTTTGGTTAACCCTAGCCATCACTTTTTTATTAGGCAAGATTGATATTAAAAAACCAAAGACAACAAAATGTATGGATACTGAACTGAGTTCAAATCTATATGAGTATATAAGCTAATAAACTTGGACAGAAAATATATTATTATGTTTTCAATTTTATATTCATAGTTATGTAGTTAAGTAGAGATAAAAGGTGATTTCTGAAGGGTTGCATTAGATTCTAAGATCTAGGTGCAGTTCTCTCAGATCCAAGTCTCCTCAATGATGAAAGCCACAAGTTAGAAACTAGTCTGTGGATATTGGATGAGTATGCACTAGAAATTGATTTTATGCACATGCCTTCTGGCATTCATTAATTACTCTGGCTTGTACTGAGTGGCACTATTGTATGGAAAGTTTTACTTGTTTTAACAGCTTGAGCAAGCATAAGAAATAGTGGTTACAGATTCATTATTTTCCAAAAGAACAAAAAAATTAAGCATTATATTGTTAAATATTAAATAGTCAAAAAAAATTGTAAAATGAGTATGTACACGAAATAATAGGAACAAATAAACCGAAAGAAAAAAAATCATTACAATAGAAAATAACATCTGTAAAAATTCTATACAAAGAACAATAAAAAAAATCTTTAATAGAGCATAAAAATTTAAATTACTTTCTTCTGTTGGCAGGATACTATGTCACAGATGTGAAGTAAGTCACATTTGAAACCACGTGTCAATGTATGTTTGTGTTTGTTATTTTTTCTCTTTGTTGGTTGTTTATTAATTTATTTTTTAGTATGTTTCTATGCCTTCTGGTATTTGTGTTTATACTAAAATTACTTCTAGTGTACCAGAAGGCATATAAATAAAAGTACTGGCCCTAATATTGGAAAATATACTTTTTTATATACTTGTAATAAGTATCTGATCTGTTTTTTTTCTGTGTTGTAATATTGTAGATAGCTTTGTGAATGTTTTCAAGTCCTTGACAAGTAAATAAGAAATGATGTATTGTTTTTGATTTTCAATGATATAGGAATCATATGTCATGTACATTATGATAATATGTTTTATATTTTAAAAAAATTAATGTGGGAAGTGCTTCAAGGTTTATCTTTATCAGGAAATCAAAATACTTTGGTTTCAATGATCATTATTTATAAATTTTACTTAATTGCTTATTATAATAACATGAAAGCTAAACACCTTCAAACAGATACACTTTGAAAATGCTTACATGACAGCCAATCAGATGAAATAATGGCATCACATGGGACTCTAAATTCTAAAACACAAGCCATTATTCCATCTGATTGTCTGTCATGTAAGCATTTTTAAAGCGTATCTGTTTGAAGGTGTTTAGCTTTCACGTTATTATAATATTATCTGTTTACGTTTAAATTTAATATATTTAATTGCTTATTGTTAATAGACAATAGTGTTTCTGCTATATTTTGTATACCTGGATAGACCAATTGAAATATTTCCTAGTATTTATATTTAGTACTATTTGTTTGAATAGAAGGTACATTTACATTTATTAATGGGTTCAATAGAGCTTTTCAGTAACCTTCGAATGGTGGTGGTATACCTGTTGGTGTAACATTCATTGCATTTGATATCTTTGGATATATTTTTTATACAAGTTGCTATGATGTTTATAGTTTTGTGTATATGAAAAATATGAATGTTGTGTAAATCCACCCCATTCAAAGATAATGGCAATTTATTAATGAAAACAGATATGGTTTACCCCCCCATAATGACTTCCTGTATAGAGTGTAAATATTATTAATGAAACCTTTGAAGAAAATTATAATAGGAGAAAAATATGTTATTCTAGTTATTACTAACTTGTTAATTTTTCAATTTCTTTCCTTTAATTTATTTTAAATTTGTATTTTCATTGCCATGGTACTAAGATGGAAAAGGAAACCTAAGAAAGGGCTAGGTTTTCCCTTAAAATAATTATGATTGCTGTGTAAATTTTCCATGCACATGATTTTTGAATGTTTACATTAATGTTATATATGTTGGAATAATCTGCTACTAGTTTTAAAATTTTGGGTATCTATTTCTTGCTCTTTAGAAAGACATACATATCATCCATGTAAGCATTGCATGGAATGTAGGAGTCCAACTGTGGTATGTATATTCCATTTATTTTAGCTTCAATTTTTATAATTAGTGGGTTGATATATATTGCAAATCATCGACAACTTAGTGGAGATCCTTATGGTATGGAGCAGTTTGATACTACTGATATAATCATTTCATCATTTATAATAATATATATTTCCCTGTTGAGTAACAAATTAGTGATTATGTAAATATAGGCTTTGGGGATTGTAGAGGTTATTAACAGTTCTATTAACTGGTTTATTAATACATTAGCAAAAGCTGACTTTATATCTAATTGTCCTACTACTGGTGCATAGTCTTTGTTACATTTTACTGTGTCTGTGACTGTTTTATAAATGAATGCTGCCTTGATAACTGAAGAGCCTTTTTTTAGACAAAATGATGTTTGGATATAATGGGAATGATGTATGGCTCTATTCCATCTTTGATGACAGATTCAAGTATTTTTATGTCTAATAAGCTCATCAAAATTGGACATAGATTTTCAAGTGAGATAGGGCTTTCTTGCTTCTATAAGAAGAGGACAATTGATAGGAAGTTTAGGTTTGGAATTTTGTATACTTGTTTTGTAAGAAAATTTGCTATATCCACTAAATATTGTGAAGTATGCAATTCTAAATGTCAAAAAACCATCCTTGGGATCCCATGCATAGCAGGAATCTGGGATTTTATCTATTTTTTGTTTCAATTCTATCTTTTCAAATGTTATATTTTCTTTTGCTTCTCTTAGAAAGAAAGGGGTTTAAGTCAAAAAACTCACATGACTGTAATTTTTTTAAAAGTAATTATATATTATATTTAGCATGAATTCATCACTTATTAATTTGTTATTTAGTATTATTGCTGTTGGAACTCTATGTCTAAGTTGCTGACCAAGGCACCATTTAATATATTGTGTTGTCTATACCTGCTTTGAGATATAATTTTCTTTTCTTTAATGCTATGTATTATTTTAATTTGATTTTTGCTAGATTATGTTTTTAAGTGTTATAGTTTTGTCCTTATTATTTTCATTATCTACTATTAATGATTGCTTTATGCAACTTTTCAACTAATGCATATGGTTCTGTGGGTGCTCTTTTTGTAACATGCAGTGTTTATAAATGTTAACCATGCTTGTGCAGGATCATTTTTTTTATTTTTAATTTTATTATGATGTGTATGTATTTCACAATATAGGAATTCTATTGTTTGTGATGGGGAAAGAATCCTCATGGTTTTGCCTGTGTTAAAACATTTTCGTGCAATGAATTCAAGATTTAAATCAATCATTAGTGCTATATGTTCTGACATGAGTGTATTAATTAATGAGAGATTGATCATGTGATGAAGTGAAGGTGAATAAAACATTAAATCAATCAATGATGTAAATCTTCTATTGTTGAATGAGATGGCTCCATTAGGGAAAAAAACCCTCCCCACTGACTAAAGGGAAAGCAATCACATGAAGCCATTTTTTATGAATTTATCATATGTCATATTGAAATTTCCCAGTAGCAAAGATGGATAAGCTGAAGTTGATAACCTATTTATAATTTGTATAACTGTGTTGATCATTTTTGTCTTAGACAGGATATATACATATTATATTTATTGCATTTGATAGAGGTAGGAAAGTTATAATTATCATATGTTCATCTATATATAGTATTTTGAAACTTAAAATATTTTATGCTAAAAAGAATTACTTTTATTTACTATTATTTCTGTGCCTGCAGCTGATGAAAAAGTATCTGTAGAAAATGTTGTAAAGCATATATATTATTTGTGTAGTGTTGGGGTTTGTTGTAGAACTATTATATATTTTTGTTTTGAATATGCCTAATACATGTGGCTGTATCACTTTATGCCATTTTCTTAATTGATATATTTTTTATATAGCATTTAAGCCTCTTATATTGAACAAACAAACTTTAAATTTCATCTTAATATATCTAATATAATTTTTTATCTACATATTTAATATTAACACTTTTATATAAATAATATATTTAAATATGTATTAAAATTATGTATATTTAAAACCAAATGCATTTGTTAACCAGTGAATTTTAAAAAAATGATTACCAGTGTTTTTATTTAGTTATATTTTCACTTTTATTTTATTATTTTAACTCTATGCAATTCACTTTTGTTATTTATTGTAGAATGTGAAAATGATATACTTGCCCGACTTGATATTATTTCTTCATCCATGAAATTATAGAATTCAGAATCTTTTTTATTTTTCTTAATTTTAACTCTCTTGTTGAGGTTTGAGTGAGGAGAATGCACTATCACTCTCATTTCTGCTAATATTTTTAGGTCTTCTGCCTCTCTTTACTCTTGCAGGTCTGCCTGTTTTTTTTTTTTTTTTCAAGATCGAATTTTGTACTAGGTCAATGATTGAGGTGAGAGCATCCATCACATCCAGAGATTTCTTATTCAAAATAATATTTTCATTCATGGTCTCATTATTTCCCTTCTTGCTGATACTATTACTAACTCCTCCTGTGTTGGATCATGGTCAATTAGTTTATTTATGCTTGGTCATTGATGTATTGGAGTTAATTTTAAATTACAGACTTTACAGTATACTTTTGGACAATTGGAAACACAGACTTTAAACCATGGATTGACAAAATAACATTGCTTCTTGATCCATTACAATCAATGGTATATCCATTGGTTTAATATTTTCATTAAGTTTTATTTTGAATTTATAGCTATTACTGTGTATTGGAACTGATGTATTACTATGATACATGGGTTGAAAATCAAGTACTTCACCAACTAGTTTCCTCATTTTTATAAAATCTATCTTCTGATATTCTACGTAAGTGTTTTTAATTATACCTGTTGCAATGCTATTTGTGGTGGGGTCGAGTGCTACCAGTGCATAATTATTTAATGTTTTTTGATTATCTTTAAAATTGTTTCTTTGCATTTCTCTTTGAAATTCAATTATAACATATCTGGAGTTTAGATGATCTGTGATACAGGTAATGAATGACCATATATTTTCCATACTGAATAGATCAAATAGGAATTCTTTTGGAAATTTATATAATGAACAATGCTGATTGGTGATAGCTAATATTATTGATCGATTTGTAAAAAAAAAAACATTTAAATGTGAATAATAAATTTTTCAGTATTATCAAGTTAAAGCATTCTGAATTATTTTCTAAACTGCACTCATCACAGTTTACTTCATAAGTTCTTTCAAATTCATTATTGTTTGCTGCAAATAGATCCAATTTGTTAAAATCATTTTCTGTCAATCGATGAAATCACTGTTAAAATTTTTTTGTTTCTCATGGTTGTTTCTATTTCTTTGATTCCATTTTGGTCACTTTTAATTATTTCTTCATATGCTGAATTCATTTTAATGCATGTATTTTTAATGATTACTGCCCTATTGGAAATATCAGATCAATGCCGTGTCTTGTCTTACTATTATTTCTAACTCAAATTGACTAATTGCTTTTCCTTTTTTGTATTAGAAACATATAATTTGTACTTATATATAATGCCAATATACTATATTTGCAATATTTAGGTTAATAATTGCAGCATGTTTTTTTTTCTTATGACAGTACTGCCTATTATTATTATTATTATTATTATTATTATTATTATTATTATTATTATTATTATTATTATTATTATTATTATTATTATTATTATTATTATTATTATTATTATTATTATTATTATTATTATTATTATTATTATTATTATTATTATTATTATTATTATTATTATTATTATTATTATTATTATTATTATTATTATTATTATTATTATTATTATTATTATTATTATTATTATTATTATTATTATTATTATTATTATTATTATTATTATTATTATTATTATTATTATTATTATTATTATTATTATTATTATTATTATTATTATTATTATTATTATTGTTATTCTCATAAACTTTCAATATAAAAGTGGCAGACTGTAATACATTGGAGAAAATTGCATATTGAAACTCATTAATGACCATACATATTAAGATATAATAGCCATACATATTAATAAAATATATTAAAATGAAAAAAATAGAGAAAAAAAAGAATAATAAATGGAAATATAAAAACAAAAATAAGTTAATAGGTTTAATTCTAATTCTGTAAATTTTACAGAAAAAAAAAATAGAACTCATTACAAACTTTTAATATTAGGTAAAATAAAGACAATTATAGTTTGCTATGACAGTTATTGTGAGCACATGGTGGCACTGTTTATCAATGTTTAATCTTTGATTTCAGGATAAAATTTTTATTTTATACTAAGGCTCAATAAATTAAAGTTGATTAATTAGAAATTTAATTTTAGAAATAAAAAAACATTCTAAAAAAAAACCAACTTACATAATACTGAAAAAATGAGTTTTTAACAAAAACAAAGAATTTTTTCATCAGTAAACAATCAGCAGGAAAAATTTTCAGAAAATCAATGAAATCTTTTTTGTTTAAAACTTACTTTTAGAATGTGAATAAATAAAAGTGAATCTATGCTAAATCTATCAAATTCTCCTTTAAAATATTAAAATTGCTTTATAATATTTAGAATATCTGAAGAGAGCCTAACACAGTGTAGATAATGACAGGTATTGATATTATACAGTAAGTGTCACAAAGTATTACCATCTTACAAACATACTTATCTTTGTTAACATTACAAATAAAATTACTAATATTTATTTTTAAAAATAAATCATAGGAATAAAACCAAAGTTTATACACACATTCTTTTGGTTTTAAATAATTATTATACCAATATTGTGTAAAAATAATCAAAGATATTTAATAAACTAGCCAAAAAGCATATTTTTTAAATTCTAAAACTGTTCTCGAAGTTACTTTACAGTTGCTATGGAAACCGGATTAAAAAAAAAAACAAAATCATTAAACATTAAAGTCAGAATTTAAAACATTACACAGAGGCTAAGCTCTTCATACAATAACGCTACTCAGTGCAAACCAGAGTAATCAATGTATGCAAAAAGGTTTGTGCATAAAACCCCTATCTAGTGCACTGAGTGGTGCTTCTATATGAAGACTTTAACCTCTGTGTAAACACCTTGTGTAAGCATAGAGAACGATGATCATGTGATGTTTAATGAGTTAATTAAAAACATTGATATAAACTTTGATTTTTACCATACTGCCAAGAAAATACTGACTTTCAACTCTTTTTTGAATTAATAAAACAATAATCACTAGATTGCAGTTTTAACATTAAAAAAACCCTATGGAAATATCTAGAAATAGCTTTAGAAGAGCAAACTAAAGTGGCAGAAATATCACATTATTTAAAAAAAAAAAAACAGTCATGGTAGAAATCTGAATAGTTAATTAACAGATTAAATCTATGTCTCATTTTAAAACACGTCAAAATCATTTTTATTTATAAACATAGCATTTAAAACTAAACCTATTTTTATTTTTATATACAATCCAATATATAATAATAAATATATTATACTTTGAATTAGATTTAATTAAATTCCAGTGTGAATGCTACAGTTATAATATATTTAACTCATGTAATCCTCTAAATCTTAAATAAGCTCATACTAAATATATTACATTTATATAAAAATATATAATTATAGTTTTAAACGTATATATCAAATTTTATAAGTTTTCATTATAAACATTTTATCATATAGAATTTCATGTTAGTGTTTAATACATACGTATTATATTTTAGTGACGTTATTTTATAAGTAATATTTATATATATTTTTATCTCAAATAAATAAATTTAATGATGCATTAAGTTACATAGAATTAATACAGCAAACTTTTTATCAGACTCGCAACAAAATTCATTCTGGCAAGTAAAATGCTCACTAGTGAGATTTTAAATAGAAAACATCTGTATTACTGAATCAAGAGTAATGCGATTATTGATAATTGATGGAATGCAGTTATTTTTTAAAAGAACTATCACTTATTCTTATGATTGTAATGGAATATGAAATCAAATATTATTTTGAAAAAACGTAATTCACATAATAGTTAATGATAAAGGTAATTGATCTAAAATAGTACATTGTAAAATTAAAAAGTAACACAGCTTTTAAATAGGCGTCTACTACATTATATCTTTATCTCTGTAGATGTTTGACTTATTTTTCGTTTATCTTTTACAACAATTGTTATATATTATTTACAGACAATACTGCATAGTTAGTTAGGTACTATCTGAAAAAAATTGCAAACACTTTTTGAATTTATAAAAACAATCTTTTATTTAGATCAATGTCAAACAATGGGCTATATGCATGGCATTTATTCATTGTCAAACATTAAAAATTTCTATCTATCTATCTATCTATCTATCTATCTATCTATCTATCTATCTATCTATCTATCTATCTATCTATCTATCTATCTATCTATCTATCTATCTATCTATCTATCTATCTATCTATCTATCTATCTATCTATCTATCTATCTATCTATCTATCTACCTACCTACCTACCTACCTACCTACCTACCTACCTACCTACCTACCTACCTACCTACCTACCTACCTACCTACCTACCTACCTACCTACCTATCTACCTACCTATCTACCTACCTACCTACCTACCTACCTACCTACCTACCTACCTACCTACCTATCTACCTATCTATCTATCTATCTATCTATCTATCTATCTATCTATCTATCTATCTATCTATCTATCTATCTATCTATCTATCTATCTATCTATCTATCTATCTATCTATCTATCTATCTATCTATCTATCTATCTATCTATCTATCTATATGAGCAGGCAACACATAAATAATACCAATATCAATGACAATCAATAATCTCAATCTCTTGTCAAGGCAAACTTTAAACGATAACATTTAAAAAAATATGTATGTAATTTATATGGAAAAAAAACTAACTTTTGCATACACACTATGACTAGACTATTTAATATGTCAATAAAGTTTTGAAAGAATGATTGACCACTCATTCTTAAAGTCTACATTTAAATAAATCAATATTCATTGACAACACTGGAAATGGATCATGATTTTATTTAACAGCCAGATTTCTAAATCTGTTTATTATTTGTAAAGATTCACATTATACATTCCAGGACAGGAAAGACATTTCATTTTTATGAGCTGTGATAAAGAGACAAGATATAAATATTAAATAACATACCAGTTTTTAGATATATATGCAATATATATGCACAATGAATAGACAGCACTCCACATCAAACCCTTACATACCTAAGCTGTCATCTTGAATAAAAAAAATACAACAAATATAATTTATAACATATCTTCTGTTTGAATACAGTAAATATAAAAATATATACATTGTTAGAAAGAGCAAATATGAAAGAATTTAATAAAACTGACAAAATAATCATTACCTAAAAAGAGTTTTTAACACTTTTAAACATGTTTATTTTTACATTGGTTCACAAATTCTAAATTTTGAAAGTTATATGTTAAAATGTCAATTTCGTAGACAGCTTCATCACATTTGCCACAAAATGCTAAAAAAAAGATATATAATATGACTTACCTGAGGTATTTTTTCAGTGTAAAAATTAAAAAAGAAAATGCAATTAGCAACTTTCATTTTTACTAGCTGACCTAGATCCTGTCCTTCCATATCAGGGTATCTGCTAGAAATGTTTGATTGTCTTTCCATCCAGGATATCTGTTAGAAATATGTTGGGTTTTTAATGGGGGGGGAAATAACAAGAATAGTTTATGAGATATTATGCAAAGAGGACATTAGTAAATTGTAATGTATTATTATATTACTATATATTACTTATTATATTATTGAAAAATGGGGTGTGACCTAAAATATGTATTATTTTCAAGTAAAAAGTGTACTCAAAAAATAAATATCAAACAGTAAGAACGGTTTATGAGATATTATGTAAACTTTAGTAAATTGTAATGTATTATTATATTACTATATATTAATTATTATATTATTGAAAAAAGGGATGTGACCTAAAATATGTATTCTTTTCAAATAAAGAGTGTACTATAAAAACATCAAACAAAAATTTCTCTAAAATAAGATAAATAAAAACTGCAACTAAATCAATAAACATCAAAATAAACACATTTATTATGAGAACCAATTATATATATGTGTGGGAGATTATATAAGATAGTGGATAGATGAGGGTACTTGAAAGTCTGTGTTCAAGAGATTATTACAAAATTGTAACAAGTGAGTACAATGCTACTGTAATCATGCAATAAATGAATAATCATATGAATAAAATCATGATACATCTTGCCTATTGCATTAATCATGTAGGTATATTATTCTCTGATTGTGAAAATGTATGTTTTTATTGTCATTGAAATGTAAATTGACTAAAATTCTCCAGCATATTTATTGCTTTTCTAGACATATTTCATTATATAAAAATATAAGTAATAAAAATAAATAATAAAAACATATTTTATTATATAAAAATATAAGTAATAAAAACACTGCTCACTGATGGGAAAATTAATTCCTGGCCGACACAATTTCTAAATGTTATAATTCCAAGTTCAAACTCTGGTGATAAAGAAGCCCTAAACGCAATTCCCATGCTTGTCCTGTGAATAAAATAACTTCACCAACTTTTTTCTTGGTCAATGCAGTTTTTAGATCTGAATTATCACTAAAATTAGCTTTTATAAAAAGAAGTCTTAGAAATATATACATTGGCAATCAGAGCAAGCCATGACAAAGTCCATACATTTTATGAATGCTAAATCTAAAAAAAAATAAATTAAAAAATTGCATTTCAAAAAAAAAAAAATCATAAAAACTTTAAATTTCATTTTTATGAACAAAGAGAAGGCTCACAAATGCATACATTGGCAATTCAATAATCTCAGCAAACAGCAAGAGAGTACATTTCACTGATAAAAATATTTTATGAATGCTAAATGTAAAAAAAAAAAAAAAAGAAAAATCAAAAATTAAAAATTGCATTAAAAAAAATCATTTTAAATGTAACAAAATGACAGATCAAAAGATCTGAGACTGGTTAAGTGTAAGACATACCAATTCCACACAAGCTCAGTTTAAAATCTAAACTTCTAAAAAAAGGCACTAAGGGGTGGATTGACATTAATTAATTAATTAAAAGAATGGATGGTCATCCATTCTTAGAGCCTACTTTTAAATAAATCAACATTCATTGATAGTACTGAAAATGCAGTGTTATCACAGTTTGTTAAAAATAAGATGTTTTCTCTAATTTGGGAGTTATAAATCTGATTTAGAAATCTGGCTATTAAATAAAATCATGCTTCATTTGCCACAGTGGCAATAAATATAAGTTCAATTAAATGTAGGTTCTCAGAATAGGTGGCTGTTTGTTTTTAAAATGTTTATTGACATGGATTATGGGTTATTCACTGTTGATTATTATTGATATTGGTATTATTTAGGTTTGGACTACTTTAGCTTTCATACAAATACTATGAATTGTGAACATTCCTGATCAGTAAATATTTTACAAACACAGGTGGCCACTCATATTTAGATCTTACTTTTAAATAAATCAACATTCATTAATGGCATTGTTAATAGAGTATGATTTTATTAAACTTCCAGATCTTTAGCTTATTATTCATAAAGGTTCAAATAATCAATCCCAGAAAAGAAAAAAGTATTTCAAATTTAATCACCTGTGATAATGAAGTATAAAATGTTTCCAACTTTTTTTGAATGAACATTATTTAGCTGTTTGTTTTACAAATATGAGGTGATTTTATAATTGATATATTAATAAAATTCTAGTTTTTGTGATAATTTTGTTTTTTAATTTTTTGTTACAATAAAGCTTCTATCCATTGATATCTTAGAATATCATCCTAAATATTTTAAGTAAATGTTTTTGTTTTCAGTATCAGGTAAAATATTTTATAATTTAACACTATCATATTAACTTTTTTTAGTTTTTTCTTTTTTTATAGACGTTAGAACTATTATACTTTGATTCATTTTAATATTCTTTGTAATTGCTACGTTTTGTAATTAAAAAGTTTGTATATTGTAGTAAGTGCTTTCATATGTCTTGAACAGGTAATTCAATATTTTGTCAATTTACCCAACAAAATTTTATATATTATAATTTCAAATATTAAAAAAATAGAATAGTATAGTGTTGATAAATATATAATACATACAGTGATAAGCTTTTGAAATGCTTAGCTATATAAATATAATACCTTTTAGAGTCCAAAATCCACTATGCAAAGATGCATTAATTCAATTTCATTTTGCTAACTATTATCTTATACAGGCATGTAGATTAGACAATGATAACAATACAAAGAAATTGTTATGATTATGGAACTTTAATTGGATTAGTGTATTTGCAAATTTACAAAGTAGGATTAATTTCTAATTATTTTAGCACTTTAGATGTTTATCTAAGTGTTACATATTTTAACAGTATTGAGAGATTCTATCTTTCTCTACACATTTTACATTTGGTAATTTATTTCCAAAAGTGTTAAAATAAATATAAAAAATAATTCTACCTTATAAATTTAAATACAATCCAATACAAAGTTGCTAGAACATTTACCCTTGTTGATATCTCTATCTAATTTGCATGACTATATACGATCTTAAATGGCAAGTTGAAAATAAATTCAGTTTTTATCTCAATGTATTGATCTTTGGCTACAATAGGAATATTGTATTTATATAGTTAAGCACTTTGACATTTTGATTTTCTAAATGTTTTATATATTATGCATATTTACACTTTTAACACAGAAGAAACTGTATCCTGTTAAATTATAGAATGAATGAAGTGTTTTTTATTTGTAATATTCAATTTAATTTAAAATTAAGCCTTCATTTAAAAAAATAACAAAAACTGATTAACATCAATAGAAAGAAAGATGTGTTATTTAAAATATTAAGTAAAGAAAAAATAGTGCATTGAAGTTTTCAAATAATAAAATGTTTTTAATATTTCTGGTAATTTAAAATTATATGACTAGATTTTTTTTTTTTAAAAAAGATAGCTTTTGTTGTGTATGTGCACGCACTTTTGTATAATTTATATATATACACACACGGTGTGTTCCAGTGAAAAGATGACTGATTTTCTCTAAAGCTGCCTATGGTACTATTTATGAATCAATACATGTGTTACATATCAGCATATTTTAGTTACTTACCATAAACAATTTAAGATGGTACCACGTCTGGATCTTTAGTTACAAACATGAAATGTGGCAGTGCATTTTATGCATTTTTAAAAAAAACCGATGATGCAACAATGTACTGACATGATATTTTGTATTAAATTAAGAAAAACTGTGAATAAAACAGTTGAGATGATTTATACTATTTATGATGAAGTTATAGGTTTCAGTGAGTTGCAAAATTGTGTGAAGAAAATTGAAAATAATCCACAAAAGTATAAAACACACAATCTTATTTAATAGTTGTAACAGACATACTAGTGACTCAAACTTTTTGTAGTAAATAGCTAAACTATGTTATGATGCAACACGTTAGTTTACAGAAGGCGTTGCCAGCAGCTTGTAGAGAAAACCAGACACCTTGGTATTCCACATTATATATATATATATATATATATATATATATATATATATATATATATATATATATATATATTAAAAATTAAACTTCATTTGCAAATCACTAAAAAAAAAGATTCTATACTGAAAATTTGTTTTCTAAACAAATGGAAATATATAAAAAAATCTTTAAATACATGAAAGTTGTCTATATAAAAGTTAATGTAATTAGAAGAGATTTGAAACAGACTTTCAAGTTCCCTACATTTGGCGCACATGACCACATAAATGTGAAAAAAATGAACAATCTCCAATATACATACTACTGACACTGATTATATATATATATATATGCATGGGTGATGATGATCTGAACCAACTGATGAGTGCTGGTTAACCACAAAATTCGGAGATCAGAGATCATTTATCTTTTTCACATGTGTGTGGTCATGTTTATCAGTTGTATAACATGGACTGGATAGATGTAGGTAGGTTGAATGTCTGAGTTCAAATCCCAATTAAAAAAGCAAAACCTTCAAATATCCTGGTCACTGTTTACCAAAAAAGTTAATATATGAAATATATTATTTTATAAATAACTTTTTATTGTATGAATAATGATTATTAATTTACAATTGTGAATGATATTTAAAAGCAAAATATTTTACATTATATGTTAAAAATTCAATTTCAAAACGTATAAAAGCACAAAAAATAAATAGTAGCAGTTTAAATGTCTGATTTTGTTATAGCAAGTTTGAGCTAAAAACATATGATCAAACACTTATAATATTAGTAACACTATCTTTTATAAAGAACTTTAATTAATTTCAATTTTAAATTGAATAATATGGTATTTGGAATAAAATTGCAATTTTATATTAAAAGTTCATTCCTGAACAAATAGAAATGGAATAAATATAATGACAATTTCAAATATTTAATCATTTTCTTTTATGTGTCAAAGCGTCGGCTGGGAAGCAAACCCCAGGACAACTGTTTGTAAGGCTGCTGCGCTAACCACTCGGCAAACAACGCTTGACAATGTTCAATCATTTTTATATCAATATTTTCAAAAAAAGCAAAAACATTCTCAGAATAGAATTCATCTTTTATAAAACAATTAAATTGTTAAAAAATCATGTCACTTTAATTGTTATTTATATTCAAATATATATGAAATGTAAAGACACATAAATTTTTAAGTTTTATGTAAACAATTGTTTTCAAATTAAAAACAAATGCAATATCAGGGTGCTCTATTTGTCCACATTTTTTAAATAGTATATAAAAACGCATATTTTAATATGAATAATCTGTCATATATTCAATGCAAATTTAAATTTGCATTTATTTATCATTTTTTAAAGGCAATATTTATTAAAAGAATTATATTTATAAATAAATTATGTTTAAGTCTGTTTGATTTTTATTGTTTAAATTTAATTTTTCTTTAAGAAATATTCTTTGTAAATAACATGAATAGAAGGATGCTTTAAGTATTTTACCTTTATAGCAGCTACAAATTTAATCCACAATTTATAAGACAACATATTAAAACTGGTTCAGACATTACAGGATTTGACAGAGTATCATCAAACTTTATTGTAAAGAAGTAAATATAAGTAATAATTTTAAATTAATTTTATTTTTTAATTAATGTTGTTAAGCGACATTTTCTAATAAAGATACATTTAATGAATTTTAATATGTATAGTGTACCAATATTGAAATTGGCACATAACAATTTATCTAAAAACAAATTATTAAAATAATCTTTGTAAAAGAGAAACATAATTAAATGTTGAAGAGTTTATTACAGTTTGTTTTCAAAAAAAGATAAGAATCAAATAGTTTTCTATCATTAGTTTTTGAAATGAAAGCTGAATGAAGTAATCAGAAGGGGAGAGGGGTCTTGGTTAGAAAAGTTAAACTAAAGGTTTTATAAAAAGGAAGTAAAGAGTTTATTATTATTAGATGAAATACAATTTAAAAGGTTTAAAAAAATATATAAATCTTTTCATTTAAATTAAAGAAGAAAAATAATCTTAAAATTATTTTTGATTTTAGAATAGTAAAATATATATGTGCGTGCAAATGTAAATAAATGTAAGCTTGTTAAAAAGATATATAATAAATGCGTGTTAAAATATTGAAAAAAAAACCCATGAAAATAAATATTGAAATGAAATGTATTTAAAAACACAGCAGTGAGCTACTAATTAAAGATATGAAAACAACATGTTTTGAAATAGCTACTACTAATTAAACAATCAATCAAAAACACATTGGCATAGGATTAATTACTGCTGGAGGATATTAAAATGAAAACAATTCGCATATATAAATAGCTAGATTTTTATCGGACATCCAGTTTGAGTTTGCAGTGTCAGCCTAGTTTTCAGTGTCAGTCTTGTTTAAACCGAAATGCATTGTTGAGCAGCTTTAGAAAATATACGCTCTTATTTCAGCCCTTAGTCCAATAAGATCAGCAAGACCTGCCCATGAAATAATGTCTACCTAACAGCTCAGAAATCCTCCATTAATATTCAACTGTCTCCAGAAATAATAATCATGAAGAATAATAAAACTCCTCAAGGAAACGTCCCGGCCGGCTGGAAGTATTTGTAATGGAAATATTCTCACCTAAAGCATCAATTAAAGAAAATGAAGTTCTGCATCCACGTTCCAAAAATCCTAGGTAAAACATTTTATTATTCTCAGTTATATGTAGTAGCCACCACTGTAATTCATAAAAATTCAAGATTCAAATTATATAAACTCTATAAGCATGCATAAAATGAACTATTGATGTGCGTGTTTGTGAATGTTAGCTAATTTAAATGTCAAAGATTATTGATGCCTTCTCATAAAATATATTATAATATGTTAACTTAAAATGTGTGTGTTATTTAGATTTATAAAAATGTTCTATTATCAAAATCTACAAGAATATTTAAACTAGTTTAGAAATGTTAATTTAAAATGTGTGTGTATTATATTAAATTATAAAGATGTTTAAATTTAGTAATTTAATGTTAGTTAATAAATTGTCTTTAAAATTAAACTTTATTTGTCGGTCAATTCTTTTTATAAATTCTTTTTCTATATTTTATTATCGATTAAAATTAGGCTGAGCTAGTTTTGGGATCGTTTCGAGCACTGGATTATGAGCTTACTGACCAAATACGTTGTTTATTCTTCTGAATAGATAGCTGGTGCTCACAGAGTTTACTCCGAAACAAATAAAGTGTTTGGATAGTAGGAGTTTGAATCTAGTAGCTGAGGTGAGCCATTGTTGATAGTTAAAGCTATCAATAATATCTCCCATTTTGCTCGAACATGCCATTTCGTTCACATAACACTTATAAGATTATAAATGTATTATGATGAAGTTTGAAACCAGCAACATATATATATATGTAAGTAAACCTCATTCGGTGGAACCATCCGGTACAATAGATTTGATAACCAAATGTTTCAGAATCATAACATTAAACTTGTACTTCCATTTTGTTAATAAATATAATTTATTTAAAATTAAAATTTTGAAAAGTCTGCAATTAGTTTAATAGACTTAAAATTAGTACTGCTTCATTTATCTCATAATTTAATTTAATACAATTTAATATTAATAAATAATTTGAATAAAAAAACTACAGTAATTTTATCCTCATCATAATCATAATCATTTATCAATTTTATTTGAGTTTTTCTATTTTGTTACAATTATTTAAAAACATTCTTTAAACTTTAGCAACAATGTAAATAAAATATATCTATAAAATGTGTAATGCTGAGAATATATAATAATATTGATGAATTAATATTCTTCAAATGTGCATATTATAATAAGTCTTTACAAGTTATTTTTAGGGCTATTCAATCAACTAATGAGATAAAAATGAATCAATTTTACCTCATTTTTTAAATTCTTATATGTGAACAGATCAATTATTGATACTTCAAGAAATGAAGTGTTTATATTTGCAGTGATTTTAGAAAAGCTTGTTTTATACAGTCAGAAGTTTTTGATGACTAATACAAATATAAAATCTATTAATTTTGACAACCTTGTTATTATGTAACAACTATTAAATATGTAGCAAAAAGAATCATATTTATCTAGTAATAATCTTCAAATACATATAAGATAATACTCATTTATAAGTAAGATTTTCTAGAATCATATATATGAACTTTTACTTCAGCAATAAATCCCAACAAACAACTATTATAGATAATGGATAAAACTTATTTAGCCTCTGGATGATTTACAATTAAAAGTAATTGATAGTTTCCTGACAACATTATAGGCAAAAGTTATCTCTGTTTAGATACATAAAATCTTCCTATTTCTACACTTTATTAGAATACTATTCCATGGAAAATATTCAATTCAATATACACACACATATATAGAATTTCACTCTTTTTAATCAAGTTTCAATCTTCGGTGCTTACATAAACATGATAGATCACAAATAAAGGTGGAGTTCAACCATTATTGTTTAAAGGTTGCATTGACAACAGATTAAAAGTATTGATTCTTATTGATACTGGTACTGTTTAAGTGTCCATATCTTTCATGTATTTACATTATTTACCTATCTAGCATTGGGTATTATTAGATTTATTATCTAAGTAATACATAATTGGAGAGCAGTTTGAAAGTTATAATAGATCATTTGTTAGTCTGCTTTCAGAACAGCTATATTTACCTGTTCTTACTGGTATTGTGGTGATGTGGAGAAGAGAAGCTAAAGATTGGAGAAAATGGATTAAACTTGGAGAGACTGTAATCCTGCAGTGTATTGATAATGGTTGATGATGATGGTGATGATGATTGGTATTGTTAATGTGTTGAAATCTTTCATGTATTTACATTAATTACCTATCTAGCTTTGGACATCATTAGGTTTATTATCTACATAATACATAATTGGAGTGCAGTTTTAAAGTTATAATTGACTATTTGTTAGTCTACCAGAATGATTATATTTACCTGTTCAATGAAGTTTATTTAAACTTATTTGAATTTATAATTTTATTTTTTAAAATCAAGTTGCAATCTCAATAGTTATTGACATTGGTAATGTTTAAGATTCGAAATTTATAGGGAGTTTGACATGTATTTTTTTTTATAAATAATTTTAGTTATGTTGTAATAAAACAATGTATAAGCTAGATTAATTTGACTGTAAAAATATTTAGAAAGTTATTCTGTTTTCAATATTTACACATATAAATATTATTGTCTAATTTACAATTTTTATAAAAACTTGTTTAAAAAGTTAAAAGTTTATTTGAGCTTAAAGCGTTTCGGATACAACTGTTAGATGCCACAATTTCACCTTTTAATCTTTGTACATAATTAAACCTTGCTTCATTATATCATAATGGAAAATTTATAAAAAATATATCAAGATTTCCCATTAAGTTTATAACATTTAAATCTAACCATAAGGGACTTGGGTCACAGACTTTCAAACTTCCTTCAGCTATCCATTCTATTTTATACAACTGATACACATGAGCACATAATGTGAAAAACATAATCGATCTCCAGTATATGTATTTTGTGTTGAACACAGCACTCTTAAGTTGGTCCAGTTCATCACCTTCCACATACATATATAATCAGTACTCAATTTATATTAAGATATAAAATCTTAAAATTTTAATGAACAGATTTCAATCTACTCCACCCTCCAACTCTTCATTCATCCATATCATTGAAAATCTGATGATGGAATACTCAAATTTCTTGTTGATAATATTATTTTCATGCCCATGTTGACTTTAAGTCATTCTAACCCTTTATGTATAGGAGCTTATTCATTTAAATACACTTAAGGTCAACATGACCATGACAATAATGTTGGCAATGACAGGAAATTTGGGCATTTCACTATCAGACTTTTAATGGTAAGAATGGCCGAAGAGTGAGAGAGTGAAGTAGATTGAATCCTGTTCATTAAAGTTTGAAAATTTGTTATATTTAATATAAAACAAGCATTGATTATATATGTGTGTGGAAGATAATGATCTAGACCATTTCATGAGTGCTGATTCAGCATGAAATATGTATATTGGCAATCATTTATCTTTTTCACAGGAGTGTGGTCACATGTATCAGTTGTATGAGATACAGTAGATAGCTGATGAGAGTTTGAACTACAGTATATAAATTATTATTATAACCAATCAAAGATTTAAATTTGTAAATCTATGAAAATTATCTATTGAAACCTATAGTAATATTTTCTTTATTATAATAACACTTTTTATTTAAAATTATTTAGGAAGGTGTAATACTTTAAGACTTAGGAATTATAGTTCAATTTATCCTTTTCATAACATTTTGATAATAATCTAAAAGTGAATTTATATTTGTCTTAAAGTGGTGCCTCTGATAGTGCTTAATAAAACCCTACCTGGAATTGTCCTATGCAATATCTCTGCAGTAGTTTTAAACTTATGGTTTGTATTAGTGAGGAGCTTGGATTTTAAACTGTGTACCTGGAATTTTAGGATCTAAGACATTGTCTTTCTGTAAACCATGCTTTACCTTTCTTATATAATAGCAATCTATCAGTCCAAACTGAAAACATAAATATTTTCAATTTTATCCAATATGCTTGTACAGTCATATTTAAAAAGAGTTCATTGTCTACATACTATGGTGTCAATAGCTTTTTAATAAGTATAGATATCTATATCCTGTTTCCAGGATTTTATATATGGCAATAATATATCACAAGGCTCTCCCATTTAATTTAGCTTACATATTGCTATTTCAGCCGCATATATTTTTCTATTTTTAATTTTATTCCACTTGTTGTAAGCTTTAGTATGTAGTAGATAATGGATGACATTACTAAATGTCTATCCTATGCTGTTTATCTGGTATCTCATAACTACATTTAAACTCATGGCATTCATTAGTGGGGAAATTTATATTGTGAAACAGTGCACTTAGATTTTTAGAAACTAATGCATTTTCCCTCTTGCATCTATCATTTATCTCTTTGCGATATTATCATGCTAGCAGCTAAAACTGAAAAATGTACAAATATGTTCAATGCTAGTTACCTACTTATATATTTATATAGATATGAAACCAGTTCAGTTTCCATGTATTAAGGTTTCCTTAGTTTTTTAATAACTATAAACACATCTATTCTGTGACAATAAGAGTTGCTGGAAAAAAGATGCATTAGATCATAAAAATCCAGATGCATTATTCTAAAATCCAAAGCTTCTCACTGATGAAATTCATAAGGCTGAAACTAGTCTGGAGATATTGGAAAAAGCAGCACAGGATAAGCATTTATTAAGCATTATCATCTGGCATCTATTATTAATAAAAACCTACAGGAAATGGCATACAAGTGGTGAGAAAAAAATAAGTACCGCTAAAACAACAATATGTAAATTAGAATTATGTGATAGAAACATGAGATATTTTATTGGTTTATAAAAAATTACACACTATTTTCATTACATTTTTATAATTTATATTTAAATGTATAAATACGTAAATATCTTTTATTTATTATAAATATATATTATCAGAAAAAAATAGTAAATAAAAAATAAAAATTGGAATTAATTACAATTTTTAATCTACCAATAAATAAATAAAATCTGTAAATGGTTATTGCTTTTATGTATTTATTTTTGTTATATATAATTATATATTTATAAAAAAAATCTTTCTAGTATGCTGTGAAAAAAAAGGCCGGGGATTATTGAAATTGAATTAAATTTAGAGAGACCTTAATCATGCTGTGGATTGATAACACTGGGCAACACCCCCCCCCCCATTTTCTGTTGCATGAGGTTTTAGAACTTTTTATATATATTTTTCCATCACTGATTCCAAATGTGAAATTCGTTTTTTGGTGCATGCTCTAGTTTTTATGCAATTTTAATTTCTTTTTGTTACACTTAATGACATGCATTGGTTTTCAAATTGGAGTTAGAGGCCAATGATTCTTGAATTGAACATAACTACAAGGCAATTAATGTTTTACAAACCTCACTTTTACATAATTGTAGTTGTTTTTAGATGTAAAAAATTATTATCTGATAAAAATACCCTCTTATTTTGTTTTTAGATTGAATCATGGCTTCTTCAAATAGGCGTAAATGTAAGAATAGTCCTCACACCTTCTGTTATATATGTGGCTGTTACACACTTCAATGTCAAAGGCACAATACTTCATCATTTGTGACATATGCATATATTGCCTATTTTGAAGTTCCCCTTGGCAGTCAAGAAAAGAATTGGGTTCCTCATATTGTGTGTCATAATTGTGAGGAAATGCTTCATGACTGGACAAAAAAACCCACAAAAATGCCTTTTGATATTCCCATGATTTGGCATGAACCTAAAGACCACATCAGGGACTGTTATTTCTGTCTGATCCATATATTCGTTCAGCAATATGACCTATCCCACACTCTGAGACACTCCCAGTTCCAGTTTTCAATGGTTTTATTTCTTCTAAGGACAAAGAAAGTGAACATGGTGATCAAGTGTTTTTTGATAAGATGCATGAGGAAATGGTTGTAGAACCTGTAGAATCTTCTTCTGATGCCAAGCAGTCATTAATATCTCAGCTGTTTAGCCAACCTGGATTGAATGACAGTAAGAAATTCTGATGCAATCATATCCTTTAGTGTATTCGTGTATTTACTGCATTATATAAATTATTATATTCTCACAAAGATGATGTCCAAGAAGACATTTTACTTTATTATGTTAAACTAAATGTTGAAAATTTTACAATAAGATGAAAACCTAAAATCTTGAATTGCAAAAAAAACTGACGCTTACAGAGAAAAACTGATATCAGATTTGAGATCAGCACACTCGAAATAAGCAAGAACAAGTGTTTTTGTGGATGCAACAAAAATGTTATTCCCGAGTGTAATAGTTGAAAATGATAATGTTGATATATATATATATATATATATAAAATTAAGAGCGTGCTAATAGCTCTAAACAAGCTTTTTTTTTTTTATTTATGATAAATGCTAATACAAGAGAAGGCATTCAAATCCTTTTTATCTTGAATTGTCCCCATCCCCAGACCAGTTTCGACCTATGGGTCTCTTCAGTGAGGAGTTGGGACACTAATGTCCCAACTCCTCACTGAAGAGACCCATAGGTCGAAACCGGTCTGGGGATGGGGACAATTCAAGATAAAAAGGATTTGAATGCCTTCTCTTGTATTAGCATTTATCATAAATAAAAAAAAAAAAGCTTGTTTAGAGCTATTAGCACGCTCTTAATTTTACATATTTGTAAGTGCAAGCTATATATAAGTCATGTGACATCTGACTTGTTATTATTAATATATATATATATATATAGTTTAATGCCTCTTAAACATATGTAAATACTTCTTGAGAAATGTTAACTTTGATTGTAATTCAAAGTTCTATTACACAAGGCAATTAAAACTGACGTCTTTCCATATTTATATATACAAATATACATAAACATACAAATTACAAGTAGTACTTGAATATAAGTGATCTATTTTGTTTGGTTATATTTGATTCATTTTTTTTTATAAATTCATTAACGATTGATACATTTTTTTAATATGCTCATTAACGACTGATAAAATTTGAAATTTTTATGAAAATATAAACATTATATATACTGTAATTTTATTGTGAAATAGTTTATAAATTATAATATTTTTTTTTTTAAATTTTTTTTAGCAATTTTTATAGAGTTTTCCATTACTGATTTTCACTTCTTTTATTAAAGAAATGGGTCAATATAGACATTTTCATTGCGGTTACTAAATAAATTTATTTTAGTGGAAATTAAGTTTATACTTCAAATAACTTAAAAATATTTAAAGGAAAATGCATTAAAAAGCTATTACTGATAGATATTAGCATAGAATTTAGAACATAATATTGATTTGCATTCATAAGTACAACCCATACAATTACACTTGCTTAAACATAGTAACTAAAAAACTGTTTGAAATTTAAATCCATAAGCGGTATAATAATAATTTGAGACAATTTAAATTAAATTTATTCTAAATTTAAATAAAACCGTAAAAAAAAAACAGATATAATATAATGATTTATGTGGATACCTACTATCAAAATTATATATATATATATAAAACACAGAATCTGTGTTTTTATTGTTTTTATTTTTCCTCTAGTTAGTTTGTATATATATATATATATATATATACATATATATATATATATAAATATAGAGAAACTATTATATATATATATATATATATATATATATATAATGTAGTAGTTTCTCTATATTTATGACATTTGATTCTAAGTTTTAGCACATATATCAAAATATATTAAGAATAGCAAACCATATATAATATATACAAAATCTAAAGAATGTTCATTTGATAGAAGTATACTAAAACTTGCTTACAAAATTTATCTTAAACAAAGAAACAAGCAGATTCTAAGTTACATAAAAATGTTTAATAAACCATATATAGAAGAATAAGAGAACTTGGTTACTATGGAGCAGAAAAGAAAAATCCTGGTAACAGAGCAAGAAATATCAGTATAAATTTATAAACAATATAACTTTTAAAGCTATATTTGAAGAATTAAAAGTTATGTGCTAGAAATAGAAGGAATAGAGAAAAATGTTTGCATTTTTTTCAATAAATATGAACTGATATGTCAAAATATATTAAACAAATGAGAATAGACAAGCACAATGAGATCTACAGAAGCTGAAAAACCAACAACAATTAGAGATTAATGTTTTAAATGTAAAGATTGATCTAAAGGAAAGGTCAGAGAAAACATGTCATAATTTAAAACATGAAATTTAAAAAGAAACATGAAAATAAATAATTTGAAATACATGCATAATGTTCAATAAGAAAGTAGAAAAACATTGTGAGAAGGTAGCAATATTTAGTGGAAAGTGTTCATAGTAAGGTAAAAGAAATAAAACATAGCCTAATGATAAATTGAGAGAACACATACAGAATGTCATCAAGCAGGTCCAAGTTAAACATGGAATGATAGAGCATGATAAGACTATAAGATTAAAATCTCAGAAAAGCTAGCAAATAATTCATGAGGAGACTACCAAACAGTTATAAGAATGCTAATTATTATAAGATGATCTTAGAAATTGAAAAATTATAGTCTAATATCTATGGAAAATAAAAATTAGACAAATAAGAATGAAAAGTATAGGTAGAAGCATTCATAATAGATAGGTGGGAAATGGGCAAAGAATTAAAAAAAATAGTAAAATGTATGTTAACCAAATTCAGAAACTAAGCAAAAGATGGAGCACATGATGATAAAACAAAATCATAAATTAAGATCTGAATTAAGTTTCATAGTAGGAAATATTATGAAAACACATATTTCAATACTCATTCTATGAATCTTACTTGAAATGGATAATTGAATGAAAAACTTTGAATTATATGTCTACCAAAGATTATGCAATTAAAAATCATTTATAAGATTCATTGGAGATCTGAGTAGATAAATTTTTTTATAACATAATAGAAAAGATAAGATTATTATTGCATGTAATCGTTTTCATGTAATTATTATGATCTAAACCCAATGTACATTTTTAGAGAATGCTGCTATGTAATTCTCCGAAAATTCTGCAAATAAAAAAGCGGTATATGATATTACTTAGTGTGTCATATAAAAATTATAAGCTTGGAGATATAAAAGTTATTTAGATTTTTTTATGAACAAATAAAAAACTCAAGAACTCTAATTGCTTTTCCATTGTAAAAAGCCAAATTATCAGGCCAATCAAACTTATTTGTTATGGATTATACAATTGAACATAATTGGTATAAGGTTTTTATATTAAGAAAATTGCAGTAAAAATAGCACCTAAGCAACAAAAATTCAACACATTTGCCATTTAAAACACCAAATATTGAAATTAAATTGAGAGAATGCAAATTTCTCAAGCGCTTATGGCAACCAACAGCCAATCAAATCTTAAGCACTGGGACAGAGAATTTAAGATCATTAGTGAGCAACTGTATGTGAATTATAGAAAGCTATCATATTACCTGTGTAATGATTATAAAAAATATAGAAATTGGCAAGAGATATTAGAGAAATAAATCAACCATCTTAAGAGGGCAATGTAGAGAGAATTAAATTAAATCTCTAGACCAAACATGAATAAAACAGGCATCCCAAAATTCCAAATAGTTATTAAAGCATTGAGATCTTTTATGGAATATTCCTGTTAACCAAATCTAGAAAAATACAAAATAAACATAAAAAATGATTCCAACGAATTGAAACAAACGGAACAACAATATATATATATAAGAATGTGCAAAAACAATTTTTGCTATCAAAAGAATAGACAAAAAGTGCTCATTTATGATATATATGATTTTTTGATGGTTGTTTGGTAAAAATAATATATATATACAGAAGTGGATAGAACAAATGCAAAAGGATTATATATTTAATGTTTTCATTATTTATTCTATGTATAAACCAGAATTCCTATTATTTTTAATTGAATAAATAGAATTGTTTAGTACTAAAGGGACAACTGTCTTATTTATTTACACATAACCAATATTTTAGTAATATCTTTCCACATTTAGCACATTAAAATATATATGTATGTGTGTGAATATGGATCTAGAATTGAAATTCAGTAAACATTTATTTAATGATTAAAACTTAAATTCATTTTAAAATTTTATTTTTATTTAAATCATTTTAGGCACATGATATTTTTTTAAAATAAACTAAATAAAACTACTTTTTATAGTTTGTTTATTGTAATTAGGAAAGTTAGAAATAAAGACAATGAAATTGTTTAATAATTCTAAATTATAGATTTTATTTTAATTAAACGGTTTCTGAAGATGTTAAAAGAAAGGATGTAGAAAAAAGTTATTTGTTTTTATTAAAAAGTTTGTTTAAATGAGAAATACAAAAAAATATGTTAAAAATCAGTAACAACGATCTTTACTTGATTTTCAAAATAAATTATAAGCATTTTATACTAAAATAAAAATAATTAAAAATGTAGACATTGTTTTTTTTTGTTTTTACTTATTGTATATCTTAGTCAATCAGAAAGGCTTTCTAGATGTTTAAATGAATTAATTATTGTAAAAACTTCAATAAAACTATTTAAGAGAGAATACTTTTGTTTAGTCTGAAACTTTTAATGAGTGCATGTAGTTAATTCATAAAAAATAAATCCATCTCTACATACATGTTTTATTTAATGATGAAATATCAAATATTTAAGATTAACTGTTGATCAAAATCGTAATTGCAGAAAACAGATCTTGTTCTGAATAGAAACGTAATGAAAATCTTTTTCTAAAGAACTGGGGACCCACGTTAATAAGTGACCTGCTTAATGTTTTATCATCATAGTAAAAAAAAATTCAAAACTTTTAATTTAATTTTTAATATGTGTCTTTGCAGAAAAATATTCAATACAAAAAAAAAAAATTAAGAATCAATACTGTTTTCATTTTTGTTTAAACCACAAATAATAACCTGCATAAATATATTTATATTCATAGTGAAAATCTTCTGGAAACAGAAAAAATATTTAATAATTAAAATTAAGTAACCATATGATAAATTTCCCTATTGTCAACCAACTATACAGTTATTTGACATTGTTAGAGGTAGATCTTTATATTACTATTTTAAAAATTACCTGAAGTTATTTGAAATATCTTACATAAATAAAATTATTTTTCATAGTAAAAAAAACATATAAATAATTATTATTTTTTTTATATTTATTAATTTTCTTAAAATATGAAATATATATATACATGAAACTTAATTCAGTGTCAGCTGTGTAGATTGTATGATGAGACAATACATCATATTTTCTATATTTGTCCTGCTCTTAAGTCGAATAGGGACTTTATTGTTGCGAATGTCTCTCTGGATTTTAGGGATGCTCCTTCTGTTTGTAATACTCTCAAGAAGAGATCTTTTGCAGCAACAATATTATCTATCTTTATAACAATTTCTTTATGGTTGACACATTGCAGGCTCATCTTTGGTCATTCACAGGATTCGGCTCTAACTGTCTTTATCAAACTCCTTGACCAAATCAAGCAGTGAGACTCTCTGCTTTCATCTGTGAGTCTACATGATGCTACTTGGATGAAAGTTTCATTTTCCTCTTAGTCTTATTAAGATATCTTTTTCTCTGCATTGACCTTTTCAAGTTTTATTCTGAATGCTATGTAATTTTTTTTAATAAAGTTTAATTGTATATAAATATAATAGTATATAGAATTTTCTTTTTATTTATTTTTAACATACTGACATAAAATTTTCTCTTTATTTATTAGTAATATACTGATTTCATATAAGATTATATAGAATTTTCTTTTTATTTATTTATAGTATGCTGATTTATTGAAATTGTTTGTAATGACCAAAAATAATGCATTATTATGTTTGTTTTGCATTAATTTAAGAACAAAGTTGTATTTCAAAATTAATATGTAAATATAGGAAGTAGTGCAATCTAAATACCATGTGCAAAAGAAATAATTTTGTATAATTTACTAAACATTTAAAATAAGTCACTTGAACTAAATAAGAATTATTTTTTAAATAGTCTAAGACAGATTTAATGTGTGATGTATGAGTGTATCAAATTTACAAAACCTAATGTTTGTATTATATATGCAAAGTATATTTAAATAAGACATTGAAGTTGTTATGAAAGATGTATTAGAAAACAAGTAATAATCATTTAAGAAAATTTCAACTTGTTCTATTAAAAACAATATTCACAACACAAATAAGAAAGGTTTATTTAAATTATTTAAAATGATAATTTGTCTTTTAGAATAATATTTACATCATAAATAAATTGCAAACTTATAACTTTAAAATAAATTATTAATTCTTAATAATAAAGATATTAAATGTTTGTGTATGGATCATTCAGAATTATATAAAAATATATATATATTGTATAGAATAAATTTGAGTTAATGAATATATATGCTTAAATGAATATGGTCTGCTAACTAATGAATAATTGCATAATGTATAAATTATTGAATATGTCACAAAAAGATTAAAAGAAAAGAAAAAATGTAGGTTAGATTAAATGTTACTTGAATGCAATTTATCTGAAGAAAAGAAAGCATACAAAATAAATAAAAATAAACCATGTCTTAAAAAAGAATATGGCCATTTCAACCTTCAAAAAAAGGAGAGAGAGAGAGAGAAACTTATTCTAAAATGAAGTTTTATAGTTACTATACAAACCAATCCATAAATCACAAATTTGTCCACATATAGTACTTGCAGATCCAATTTTCTGTTTATTTGTTATTTTTTTATGTTGACTTTTAGTTTCCTCAGTAGAAAACCTTTTTTAAAAATATTTTGACACTATACCTAATTGTAGCTCTCCAATGTAGTGTACATCTCCAATGTATTCTATTCTCTATCATATATTTTCACTGGAAACAATTCACATTGTACTTCTTTAGAGTTACTGAGATAATCCTTATAACATAGATGAGATCTATCTTTTCTATAATACCCTTGTTCACATTCACCATTTTAGAAAATCTTCCATTGTTCATTCATTTTATATGTCTAATCCAATAAAGATGAGATGCTACAATAGTGAACAGAGTAATATCATATCCTGCAAATGGAAGAATCTAACCTCTTAAAGGGAGCAGTACATTTTAATCTGTGTTGGATCTCAGTATGTAAATTCACTCTTCTACTTATATTCTGCCAAGATATTTAAGCTGGTTTATATTCTCAAATTGATAACCATTCAACTGAAAGTTGAATGGAATTTTTCTTTGTCATTGGCTGATAAAGAACTTTAAATAATTAATTAACTAAGATCTTTATAAGTTGCAATTACAATGTTGAGAACATTCTGTAAATTATCTTTTAAACTGGAAAAAATAGCATAATCATTAGCGTACTATAAATCCAGTTTCCAAGAAGATAAAATTATTGTTTTTGCATTTAATTAATTCATATTTAAAAATTCCACCATCAAAACTGTATTGAATCTTGACCCCTATCTGTTTAAGCTGACTAGAAACAATTCCAAAGACCACTGTCATAAAATTGAAAACAAAGTTTAAGCAAGTGCATATCCCTTGTTTAACATCAGTTTTTAATTGAAATTTGTCAAATTTTCCACCTAGTTGTAATAGTCCTTCCTCTTATTCTATCATGTAGAAGCTGCATAATATGAATAAACATTGGTGGACAAACAATGTCATAGACCTATTAATTGAATCAAATGACTAAATAAAATTAATGAAAGCAATATATAAATCATTTCACTGTTCTAATACTTTCGCTTGCATTTGCCTCACAATAAAAACCATATCCATAATGCTTCTTGATTTTCTAAAACCAGAATGAATCTCTGGTCACCATTCATCTATGACTGCAAACAATATTTTCAATAAAACTCTTGAATGTACTTTTGTTGTACTGGATAATATTGATAATTCATAATAGTTACTGCAATCTTATTTATTGCCTTGTTTTTTAAAAAAATAGAACAATTATAGCATCCTAAAAATCGGATGTCACAACTTCGTTGATCCAGATATTTCTAAAAAATTCCAACTTTTTAAAGCTAATATATCATTACCATATTATAAAACTTTCTTAGGTATTCCACTAGAATTTGCAGCCATTTCATTTTTAAGTTTATGAAGAGCTGTTTTGACTTCATTAAACTGAATATTTTTGTCCTTATCTAAATGAGTAGATAAAATGGATACATCATTAAAATTCATCATATCAATTTTTGTATCGTTATTTAAAAGATGATCAAAATACTCTTTCCCCCTGCTTAAAAGATCATTATCATGTAAGAAATTATCATTGCTGAATATAATAGAATTGTGATACCATTTCTCTGATATATATATATATTGTGACTTTCCAGGTTGGCACCAGGAAAAAATGTGGGAAGTTCACATTTGTGTTAACAATGGCTAAAGATAGTTATCTGAGAAAAATGAATTGAGATGAGATTTGCTATTTGAAATTAGATTTTAAAAAATTAAACTTTAGTTGGATGTACCAATTGATAGAATTTAAAGTTATATATTTAGTAGTGAAGAGGAAGACAGGAAAACATCAGGGAATGTTGGTATAAGAGTAGAATTAATAGGAAGGTTATAGCAGGTGTTGTTCATTGGTGTTCTAGATTATTGTCTACTCCAATCCAAGATTTAGCTTGTGTATGTGGATGTATGTTCATTTACATCATTTC
Organism: Epiperipatus broadwayi; assembly: GCA_028023455.1. Classification (NCBI taxonomy): domain Eukaryota; kingdom Metazoa; phylum Onychophora; class Udeonychophora; order Euonychophora; family Peripatidae; genus Epiperipatus; species Epiperipatus broadwayi. Next base: position 2,775,806 of record JAQFVV010000161.1, on the reverse strand, counting down.
ATACTTTGTCCATTTTTTTTCATACAATTACTTATAATGTCTAGGTTGTAATAGTAAAATTTATATGCTAAACAAAACAGATATACTCATATATAATCGATTAAAATGATTTTCTTATTTATATTTTTTTTATTTACTGGTTATGTATTGTTTCTAATAATACATTTGGAATTGTAAAGATTATTTGTGTTATTGGATAATATTTGTAAATTAATATTTAATATTTGATATTTTTATTTATATTCTAATACTCTATTGTTGTCAGTTTATAAAGCAAGCTAGTTTTGGAGTGTTGCCAAGTGATCAATAATAATAAAAAAAGAGGGCGTGAGTGTGTGTTGACAGAAAAAGTTTTGTACAGACTACTTAAGAGGAAAAAGATGAACATGAAAAAATAAACCCTGCAAGGTTTCAGCTCTGACTTTCCCAGCTAGCGATTTGAGTTCACTATTAAAATGCCTGAATACCATGTAAGAATATCCATTATAAGTCGTTTAACATTTTGTTGTAAATTGATAATAGTTGAATTATGGAAAATATTAGAAATGAAAATAATTGTGAGAAAACATATTCAATACTATTGCAAAATGCTTTATATATTTTCAATTTTTAAAAACCTATTCTTAATATTACATAAAGTGAAATTTAAAAAAATAAATTTATCTAATATAATTTGCTTTCTTAGTAAAAGAATTATAAACTAAAAAATTTATTATTCACCTATATGACTGAAATAAATAATGAAATATATTACTGAATGCCAGTTAGTAATCGTCTATAGTAACTGCATACTGACATGGAGAAATTGTTAACAATGGGAATAAAAAAATTATATCAAATTTAAAATTAAAAGGATAAAACCATAAAACTTTAATATAATTGTTTCACCTAATTGGAGATTTTATTTCAGGTGATTAATAAAATAATTCCAGTGCATGCTAATATATTTATTACAAGATTTTCAATATTGGAAACTTTCGCAGTTATATCAAGTTATTTTTTTTAATGGTCAGGATTAACTTTTTGTTTGTGATTCATTTATTATTAATAGAAGCAGCGTATACATCGTATATATATCATTGACATTTCAAATAATGACTTTCAAGTTAATAACAATTCATCATCTAATGATTACATATCGATAAGTATTTTTTTTTGTATACTAGAAATGTAATTTTTATATATATTTTTTAAAGCTAATGTAACTGGTTATTATTATTGTAAGACAATATATTGTCTTACATGGTTTAAAAATCATTCTATACATAAGTTTTATATTCGAATGTGTGTGTACTGTTATAAATATTATTATTATTATTGTTTCCAAAATTATACTTTTGTTTTATTTCAATTATTTCGTAAATAAATTATAAATATTATGATTGATAAATGCGTTATATTTATAACATTTTACAGGCACACATATTCGAAAATATAGGTAATAAGGAATAGTAAAAAAAGAAAAACTATTATTAAAGTTAGTGTTTGCAAATGAATATTAAAATCTTTATAACATATCATATTAATATCATATTCATTTCATTTTTTTTAACAATTCATTTCTTTCAGTATAAATGAGATGTTAGAGAGAAGTGTACTTTATCTAAGTAAGAAGGGAAGTGGTAGAGTTAATAGCAAGATGTATAGGATAATAATATATTTTGTTTTTGTTATTTTGTCTTTATTTTCAATAAATATTTTATTGAATTAATATCCCATATGAATTGTTTTTATTATATGTTCGATTCTCCATTTCCACACACACACATATGGTTAACATAACATAGTTATAGAATATCTAGATTTGCCAGTATAAGTCAAATTTATTTAATTTGTCTGCAGTTGATAGATCCCAATATTACAGTGCCAATATTATATTTTACTTTGCTTAGAATAGATGGTGATGTGGATATAAAGGTACCCGGTCTTCATCATTGTCTATCCTATAATAAATGTGATAATTGATAATTTTGCAATGGTTTTATAATTGAATAAATGTGTGGCATATGATTAAATTAGTGTTACAGAATTGTTATCCATAAATGTTCTATTACTCTTATTTGCATCCTATATGAATACCATATCCTATAACCTCAACTGAGCTAAGCCATAGAATAATTACAGTATAAGAATCTTTTAAATAAGTTTAAAAGCAATTTACAGTTATAAATTTTATTCTATCTTGTATAGAATTGGCGCCTGGGCATTTATAAATCTAATAAAGTGAATAAGTGAAGAAGACAGAGGTTACAATATATACATATATATATATATGTTAATTCTAATATTTTCACAGATAAAAGATGTCATATTATTATTACTATTTGTGGGGTATTCTGTGTAGTGAAAAATCTAAATGCTGATGTTTCAGTACAATATCAAGTACCTTCCTCAGAGCATCCTCTTTCTCAAATCATTCTTATGATTTGAGAAAGAGGATGCTCTGAGGAAGGTACTTGATATTGTACTGAAACGTCAGCATTTAGCTTTTTCACTACACAGAATATCCGGCAAATAGTAATAATATATATATATATATGTTGCTTTCAATGCATCAAAAAAGATCTAGATTGACAATTATTTTTAAGCATTCTTGTTAATCCTTGAACTTCTGTGTTCAGATAATTTATATTTATTATGAAGTTTCATATTTAATCTATTATTTTACCAGGTAGAAAATGTCACATGTTTTTTTAATTAAATCACTAATAATATTAGCATTGTTGGAAAACACAATTGTAATTTTTTTTGTGGTGACCACAAGAATCGATTTACTTGTATCCATAACTCATCCCTTAAGAGGATTCTATGATTCAGTAATACAACAGTACTGGAGATCAAAATTACTATTTTAGTGTTTAATAGCTACTAAAATTTAGCAGGTCTAGTAGATTCTTTTAAAGAATAAACATCAGTTTTTGTGAATATGATTGGAATAATACCTATTGTTTAATGCAACTATCATTTAATCTTAGAGCATATCTATGATTTGTCCAACAATCTGAGCTTGTGAGTATTCATGTAATATGAAATTCTCTTGTACTATGATTTCTAACAATAATACAATGTAATAAATGTCACTGTTTTAAGTGTGGATATATTCATATTCCCTTATAGACATTTTCTGCTTGAACAAAGATAATTAATCCATGTATTACATGTAAATTTAATTATAAAAATCATTTGAATTTACACTCTCAATAACATTATTTCTGATAACATTTGGCCTAAGTCTATTATTGATACTGACACTGCATTAAAGATTCCAATAAGAAAAATTTCAATTTTTTAATGGTATTGTTGTAATAATGCTATTCAACATAGAGCAAAAGTTTCTCTGAACCTAAGATTGGAGTATAGCCATGAATAAAATGAAATCTAGTACCATTATGCAAGGCAAGTTTTAAGTTGATTAGTCTTTTGTTGATACAATAAGAAATTCCAACAATAGAAAATACTAAATTAGATATTATAGCAAATCCAACATCATACATTCTTCTTTCATTGATTGATCTGTCTTTTTCTTTAAAAACATGTATCTTTTTTCCTTTGGCAGATGAGTTTTAATAAGAGCAGCTATATCAATCTAAATTATGACAATTATTTTGCCACATGTGCAGTCCTCCCTTTTGATCTTGAAGAACTTGTATCAAGGAAAGCTTACACATTTCATGTACCTATATTTAGAAAAAAATAGATTTATATTTGTGATACTTACCTTTAATACTACCACTACTACTTACTACACCATTCCTATTGATTTTATTTTTACCATTATTAATATTTCTGCCACTGAAAGGAGAAACCTTCCAGACACAATAACATAATCAGATTGTGTGAGACAACCCATTTTTAAGACTACATTTTCTAGATCTTTTCCTTCTACGTGATCAGGCAGATCTTTAAATAGGGCTGCCTCAACATAAACCTTGGTGACATAAAACTTCTGTCTCATTTACATCCAGTTAAAAATAAATTCATTAGGGATTGTATTGACTCAAGAAAAAATCACAACTAAGGAATGATAACCTATTAAACCTGTTGCCATCACTGCTTTCTTGATTCTAGAGGAGTTGAGCTAAAAAAAGGAATATTGGAGTCAGAAATACTGTGTGTGTAGGTAAAGGATGGAAATGTTGTTACACATATATTAAGTTAGATTAAAGTCAAAAAATTGCACTTGAGAAATAAAATCTTTAACTAAACCTTAATAATGATTAAGAGAAAAAATAAGATATTAATTATTACAGAGACTTAAATGGTGTAAAAATGAAGTTGACATACCTAGATAACTAAAGTAGTCTAAATTATAAAAGAATAGATAAAAATTGTCATACATCTATTTATCTGTAATATAGGTTAATTTATTTACCTAGGTATATCAATTTCATTTCTTTACCATTCAAGTCTCTATTTGCATTAATCATTATAATGGTTTTTAATGATTTTATTTGTAAAGAACAATTTTTTGTCTCATTTTGATCTAAGTAGAAATAGCCTATATGTCAATGTTGTGAAAAAATGGTGTGAGTAGTGAGTAGATAAATCACCATAATAATTATTTCCCCAATATATTTCTTTAACAAAATTATTTATAAAACATAATAATTTGATTGCTAAAATGATTATGTGCGAACACAGTTCAATTTATATTCTACGATCTTTATACATCTATTCCATATAAACTTAATGGTGCATTTAGAAGTGAGAGAAGGATTAGATAGTATCATCACTATACACATTGGGACGTATTGGCTTCATAACAGAGCCCATGTTGTGTGTATGGTTGTATATTTAATATTTAAAAAGATACAAATGAACATAGATAAAATTTATGTATACAATTATTTAAAATAAATTCTCAAATAACTGAAATAAGAATTGAATAATCTTTCGTGGTATTTTTGAAATACTAAACTTTTTTAAAATTAGATATAAAAAGTCTCTGATAAATACTGTAATTTATTTATTTCTGATTTTGACAAAAACATAAAACTTTTGACGTATTAAAGAAAAATATTTTTGTCTAAAACAAGAATGTTTTCATACTGCACATTAGTTATAGTGTTATTTCTATAATATGCTTTTTCTTAAAGAAATAAAAAAACAATAACGTTTTTGTTTTTGATGAAAGAAAAAACAGAACTACGTTAATTTAATTATTATATTGTTTTTATAAACAAGAGGAAAAATAATTACTATTAATTGTTCTGTAATTAAAGAGGATTTGAACACAGACTTTCAAACTTCCTTCAATCACCCACTCTATCTTATATAACCGATATAAATGACCACATTTGTGTGAAAAAGATAAATGATCTCCAATATATGTATTCCGTACCTATCTTAACATAAACCAAGCACTGATTATATACATATATGTGTAGAAAATGATGATCCAGACCAAAAGATGAGTTCTGGTTAAACACAAAATGCATATATTGGAGATCATTTATCTTTTTCACATATATTTGGTCATGTGTATCGGTTATATGAGATAGAGTGGATGCCTGAAGAGAGCTTGAAAGTCTGTATTCAAATCTTTTTTAATTACATTTAGCTTAAGTATATATACATTACAGTTGTATTTAAATATTATTAATCTTTCTGTATATTTATTATAAACAGTGGATTTGGTTTACCTGTGATTAGAGAAAAAGTAACAAATTACTAAAGTCCGCTTCATAAAAGCAGTTGCTGCTAGTTTCAATGTGGTTAAGCTTGAAGTAGCAGTATGCCTTCTATGTGAAGGTTCATGGCCTATATGTGTGTAATAAACCCTGCCTCTGGTAAAGGTTGAAAATTATCTAGTTGAGAACTTTCAGAATTTATTTTACATATTGTGGTAACCAAGACATGTTATACTGGCACTGATATTGAGCGACAAGAAAGTACAGATAATATATATATATATATATATATATATATATATATATATATATATATATATATATATATATATAGCCATTAGAAACCAATCAGTAAACACCTAAACATTCGCAATAAAGATAGTAATCAATATTTCTCATCATTACATAATTATCCCATTTAGCTTTAAGCATTATTTCATATATATATAATTTAACCCATGCAAATCTTAGTTTTAACATATATGTATGTATATATATATATACAAACAATCATATAGAAGTTCATAAAAAGCATTCACCACCAGGATATTTTGCACCAAGATTTAATATAGATTTTTGTAGAAAACCAAGATCCACATTCAATAAATTAACATACACCTGGGTCTCATTTTACATGATAGATAGGTTCCTCAGAAAACACGCGCAAACAAAATCACGCAAAAATAGATGTAACTTACATTTAAAAAGGGGAGATGCGGTCTGTGATTTTTCAAAATTCATGTAAAAGCAAAGCACCAACATAAAATTACTTTAAAATTTGTGCAAAAAAAAAAAAAAAATAAGGAAATAAAATATGACTAATAAAAAATTTCAAATTTGAAAAAAATTGATACAAGACAAACTTTTTTTAACTATAATATTTAATTTTATTCAAAATAATATATTTTTATGCATAATTTACAATACAGTAATTTACATTTTTTTATACACATTTTAACTATTATTGCTATTTGCCCCAAAACACGTTCATTTGCAAACTAGTAAAAAATCAGATTCTCATGTGATGTGATGTGATGTATTTGGCTTCTCCTTGAATGAAGTCAAGAATATCTCAGCAATTATTCTCACATGAGGAAATACAACTAGCGCCAAGTTCACTCTCATGTTGTGTTAATGGTTTTCTGTTGACGACGACGATGATTTTATTAATTGTTTATGAACTTAGACTTGTGCTGGGAAAAATTTAATTAAAACTAACAACTAAAAATGAAATTCTTATTTTTGTCTTTAATTTTCAATTCCGTTTAAAAATCAAATTTCGTTTTACATCACATTAATTTCAAGTCGCCCATAAGTAATTTTTAAATTGTTAATTACAATTAAAAATCAGATTTAAATTTTTAATTGTGCCCACTGCTATAACTGACCTTTTAAAAATAAACTTGTGGACAATAAATGATCAATAATTGATTACATTCTTTTTTAAAAGCAAAAACAGAATGTGATTTAAAATGCAAAATTGACACGCACAATGTTTGAACAAATTTACATTATATTCTTGTAAAATTTAATGTGTGTATACATAAAATGTGGAAATCATGATTTTAATTCCATGATTGCATAAAATCTTACTATTATAAAGCACTGAAAATATTGAAATTACTAAGATGAAAGTAGAATTCCAATAATGTGCTATTACTTTCAATATAACGTAAGTGTGCAAAATTTATTATTTAAAGTAATAGCGCATTATCAGAGGTCGACTTCCATGAAACACGAATTGCGTAATTTCAAAGTCATGTTAAATAAGTCCACGTAAAAAGAGACCCAGGTGTAATTGTTTTTCAATACCTGTATTGCTTAAAAGTTATATATGTAATATTATAATTAAATATTAATAATTTTTAATAAAATTTTTTCACTTTATTTAATATATTAATATAAAAAAATTAAATAAAATTAATTTATTTAAAAGTTTATATTTAATTTTCTTTTTTTTTTTTTTGTATATATTTAGGTTGTTATGTTTTTTGGTAATATTTCCATTCCTTTTTTTTTTTTTCTCTTTTATTCATTAAAAAAGGGGCCCAATACCCCAAAAGGAAGATTTTTTACATACCATTAAATTAAAAATATAATATTTTAAATATTCTTTTTTTTTTTTATTTTTTTGGTCCTCAAGTATATTACATAAAATTTTATCTCTCTTTCTTTATTTTTTTTTTTTTTTTTTTATTTAGAATAAATATAACAAATTTTTAGTGTGAAATTTAAATAATTAAAAACAAATTTAATTTTTTTTCCTCCTTCATTTATCTTTTTTTCTTTTTTTAATTAAATTAAATTTTTAAAAAAAAATAATTTTTTTTTTTTTTTTTTTTTTTTTTTAAAAAATTTTCAAATTATAAAAAAAAATTTAAGATTTCCCTTCCCTATAAAATAAAATCATTTTTTAATATTTATTTTTTAAAAATTAATTTTAAAAATATTTAAAATAAAAATGGGAGTTTATATATATCGACTTAAAATACAGCTCAATAAATACAGTAAACTAACTATACATAAAAAAATAAAAACTTTTTAAAGTTGTACTTTATATACATTTAGTTTGCTGTATTTATTAATATTTAATTATAAGATTATGCACACACACACACACATATATATATATAATAAATAAATAAAATATCTGTTAATTAAAAACAATATTGTAATTAGAATTGAAATAATATTTTTTAATGGTTTACAAACAATTACAAACAATCTTTAAATCCGCAGAAGTACTTTCGGTTACTTTCTAACATGCCTCAACTGCCATTAAATTCAAAAACTAAAAGCGGAAGCAAACATCATCAATTCAAATTCCACGAATCTCGTACTTTAATGTTAGAAGCTTGTCGATTTATTAAATGCTTTTTATTTCTGTTTATAAAAATTGCCTCTATAATTTTTCTTTTACTATGGTTTCTCTCTTCATGAAGAATTTTCACATTTTCAAAATTAAATTTAAATTTATATTTACATGTTTTTTTGTGATCAAAGAAAACTGTAGAAGTCAAGCGTTGTTAGCCAAGAGGTCATCGCACCCACCTTGGAAGCAAGTAGTTGGTTGCAGATGGGTGTGGGTTCGTGTCCCGGCCGATGCTATGACATATGAAAAAAAAAAAAAAGAAAACTGTAGAAGATATTAAATCACCATTATTTTTATTTTTTACATGCTTATATAACAATTCATGTTCCTTCAATCTTTTCTCAATGCTGCACCTAGATTCACCTATATATGATAGCATACAATCACAAAAAATTTGATATATGATATTACTTTTTTGCTTGAAAGGTATGACATCCTTAGAATTATTAACTAATTTATTAATATTGTTTGGAACGTAGAATGAAACATTAAATACATTCTTATATAAATTCTTAAAAATTTTTACTTGTGGATTTGAAATAAATGGAATAGATATCCATTTTTTATTATTAATCTTCATTTCTTTTAAATTATAATAATTTTTTTAAAATTGCCATAAAGTATTGTTTATTTGTTGCACTTTATAACCAACATCAAGCAATTCCTTGGCAAATATCTCAATATTTTTCAGATTTATCACTTTGGTAATGACATAATTTTTCATTCCAAAACAAAAAAGATTTAAAACTTGCCATCTTATGCATCATTGGTACTTTTGAGTTACAATTTATATATTCTCTTTTTTGCAGTGGCTTAATTATTAGTTTATAATTTAATATACTGTTATCTCTTGTGATCATTAAATCTAAATAGTTAATCTTATTGTCCTGTTCTTTTTCAATAGTCCATTTCAAGCCATTCAACTTATTTAATTCCTCTATAAGCAAATTTATACTATTAGTGTTTCTACATATGAGAGTAGTATTTTAAATATATGTATTTTTGGAGATATTAAAATTTACAAAAGATATGTGGAGAATGTTTTTGTCTGTGGAAACATTAATAGTATAAACTTGCTTATAGAGGAATTAAATAAGTTGAATGGCTTGAAATGGACTATTGAAAAAGAACAGGACAATAAGATTAACTATTTAGATTTAATGATCACAAGAGATAACAGTATATTAAATTATAAACTAATAATTAAGCCACTGCAAAAAAGAGGATATATAAATTGTAAATCAAAAGTACCAATGATGCATAAGATGGCAAGTTTTAAATCTTTTTTGTTTTGGAATGAAAAATTATGTCGTTACCAAAGTGATAAATTGAAAAATATTGAGATATTTGTCAAGGAATTGCTTGATGTTGGTTATAAAATGGAACAAATAAACAATACTTTATGTCAATTTAAAAAAAAATTATTATAATTTAAAAGAAATGAAGATTAATAATAAAAAATGGATATCTATTCCATTTATTTCAAATCCACAAGTAAAATTTTTTAAGAATTTATATAAGAATGTATTTAATGTTTCATTCTACTTTCCAAACAATATTAATAAATTAGTTAATAATTCTAAGGATGTCATACCAGTCAAGCAAAAAAGTAATGTCATATATCAAATTTTTTGTGATTGTATGCTATCATATATAGGTGAATCTAGGTGCAGCATTGAGAAAAGATTGAAGGAACATGAATTGTTATATAAGCATGTAAAAAATAAAAATAATGGTGATTTAATATCTTCAGTTTTCTTTGATCACGAAAAAGCATGTAAATATAAATTTAAATTTAATTTTGAAAATGTGAAAATTCTTCATGGAGAGAGAAACCATAGTAAAAGAAAAATTAAAGAGGCAATTTTTATAAACATAAATAAAACGCATTTAATAAATCGACAAGCTTCTAACATTAAAATACGAGATTCGTGGAATTTGAATTGATGATGTTTGCTTCTGCTTTTAGTTTTTGAATTTAATGGCAGTTGAGGCAGGTTAGAAAGTAACCGAAAGTACTTCTGCGGATTTAAAGATTGTTTGTAATTGTTTGTAAACCGTTAAAATATTATTTCAATTATAATTATATATATATAACTATCTGTAATTTATTAAAACAATATATGAACACATAGAATATTTTGTATTATTAGATATTCACATGCATATATACATATATGTGAACTTTATGCCTACTTACAACTTTGTTATTTTTATAAACTATGCATTAAACAATATTACATGTGTAGTTTTGTTTTTCAATATATAGAAATATTTTCTAATAATTGTGAATAGTTAAAATCAGAATAATTTATTTATAATGTAGAGTATTTTATTAGACATTTTATTTTATTTTTAATCTCAATAAATTTAATAATCATTATTTTAAGTTATTCCAATGAAGTTATTTAGTGATAGAATCGTTTAAGTATATTTTTCTCTTTTTCACTAGTTATGAGAGCCCCTGCAATTCCAAGGCTAGTTTTGGAGTAGTAGCATACAGGATGTAATTATGTATATGTGAACATCTTTTCCATTTTCTTTAAAATTATTTAGATAGTGCTAAGATAATAGCATCATTCTCTTTACATTATAAGTTTTGTGGTAATGATAAGTTTATTGATAGTCAATATATTTATGGCAACCTGATGACCCAAAACATTGATAATGATAAGCATTGTTACAACATTCAAAGCATTTTAATATATAATTAGTTATAAATTTAACTGTTAGGTATTATATATAATTGAAATATTAGTATTTTATTATGATGTTATTCCCCAAGCTTGACACTGACTAGACTAAGATTTGATTATTTCAAATTCAGTCACAAAAAATAAACGATAACTATTGATTGTTGATAATTTGCTGGCGATAGTATGTTTATTATTGTTTGTTCTTAATTATATTTGAATTGTTGATGACCTGCTTATTTCTCTGCCTTTTATTCACTTAAAACATTGATTGTTTGTATTTATTTGTATTTCTTACCATCCCTCTTCACCTTAATACACCACATGATTACAATATATATATATATATTGTAACGGAATAGCGTTACATATATATATATATATCAAAGCAGTACAATCTATTATACATATTTTGCTTCACTATCTTTTGACATTAGTAACCTTAAACTGAGGTTCAACCCCATCCTTTTACTCATTTAATCGTCTGGGAGTGTAAGTACACATATACATGCGATTACCCCCTTCCTTTTATAAGCTGTAAACAGTTATTTTAAACAAAGACAGAATATTTATTAAAGTTTTAATTTGGATATATTTAAAATTTCCATCACCTTAAATAGCCATGTATGTGCGTGTATGTATTATAAATAAACAAAATATTGTAAATAATATTTATTCATTTATTAAATATATTCTGTATTTATTTTATTTATATAATTCATGTATTTTTTTTTATAAAGCTGATGTTATATCAGAGAAGGTTCTGGAGAGTAATTAGCATAACTTTAAATTTAAGAAACAAAAGGACACACTTTGTTTAATGTAAAATACCATTGTTAAATTAGATGGATTTTAATAATCCTAAATTTTAATAGAAATTTTATCTATTCAATCTATTTTCAATGTAGAAATAGAGTAGAACAATCAGCTCCAGAACTTATCTTGTTTTCATCTTTCAGATGTAATTTTAAACAAAGGATCAGTGCAGTCATGCCAACCCTAATACATATCTGCCTGCCTCAAGTGGCAACATAAAGGAATGTTTTAGAATGTTTTGTTGGTGTATAAATACAGCCAAATTCAATACATGACACTCTGCTTTTGCTTTTTCAGAGAAGTGCTGCTAATTGAATCCATGTCAATCAAAATTTTGATAAAATGACTTCTGAGTAGAAGGAAGAAATTTGCTTTTTCAATCTCTCCAAGATTGTCTGCATACCACTATACTACCATGCCATCATCACTCAAGAACTGCTTAATCAAATCATGATTTAACTCTTAAAAGATGCTAACCATTATTTTATCTGAACTCTGTGTTTCTGATCATGCATTTCATATTAGTTTTCATGTGTATCAACCCATACAGCGATTGAGTTGTTGAGGCATTAGAAGGTAATCCCAACTATTCTGCTAACATGAACCCTTAAATTATTTAAATATCATTTGCTTTTAATTATAATGTAACTCTTTGTCTATCTAATAATTGGTGATGCAGTGATAATTGTAATACATTTATGATGACTCTCTCTCTCTCTCTCTGTAAAATATAAATGCATAAATCTATGAATCTCTAATCTGTAACTGTATCCATTGGGTTTCATGCTTTATTTATACCTTACTATTTTAATGCAGCAAACTTAAATTTTATTTTATTATAATTATGTATTTTGGTTAAATTTGATTTTAATGTGCTAATGACATCATCTGGTGAAATGATATTATTCTAATTCCCTGTCCCAATATTATGGGATATGTAAATCCTTATAAATGTATGTCTTCTTACCAAATGAAAGGTTCACTCAATAGAATGATTGTTTAATGGTTATATAGTCTGATGGCAGATTATAAGCTGTCTCTTTTATGATATCAATTTCTTACCCTGCTTGACACTATTGATTCAATTATACTGTTTTCTTTAAAGAAAATTTAATGGCCTTTTCTTTCTGTTTAATAATCAGTCATTTGCTTGTCACACCATCAAGCATTATATTTAACTGTTAAGTGTAGTTACATTTGTTTAATGATGGGAACAATATTTCTCCTTTTTATTTTGACATTCTAATTAGTATTTAAGGTCATATGTGTATCTTTAAGAATGATTTAACTTTTGTTATGTCACTACACTAAATATTACTAATTTAGGAGGGCTTTAGCTAACTTATCAGGATTATTAAAGACATAAATCTTATTTAGCATTGCTTACTCCTGACAACATTATTAAAGTTCATATTATTGTTTTGTCCAAACTAATATCCAGAGGTCCTGGATCATTTTTTATGGCTTGTTTCAAAATGTGGTTTGAAAGCACTGACTCCAGGACAACACCAGTTTGTAGTGAGGCTCTGCATGGGTCATCATTGGAAAACCCAGACCATGGCACCCCTTATTGATCACTTATCCAAGTACTGCCTTGTCACAAGTGCAGAAAGATTCTTGCATCAGTTAATACTTGATGAAGCCTTTCAGTCCCAGAGTGAATTTAACATTTGTAATGCTATCACTTTAGTCAGCACCACAAACTTCTTAGTAATATTTTATATTGCTCTACTATATCTATAAGCCTTAATGCTGTGATTTCTGTAACCCTTTCTGTTTTTATCTTTAGTATTACTATTTATTAGAAATGTCATCTTAAAGCTTATTTGAACTATCCACCCTTACATTTGAACAATTTTTGATTATGCTAGTAAACAACATTTAGTAATTCTGTCAAATCAGAATTGCAGAAATAAATGCATTCATTTCAAATGATAGGATGTAACATATAACTATTGGCCAAATAAAACTACAAAACAATGAGATGTAGACAGGAGTTAATTTTAAAACAACAATTTTAATAACAAATATCAACTTTAAAAAAAAAAAACCATATTTACATTATTTACACGTTTCACATGGCTTTCCCTGATCTTCAACCACATATAAAAAAAAAATTCATCAAATAAATAGCTAATTTCGCTATATTATAACATAACAAATATCATTTAACTCCTACTGATTGGGATTTACACTGGCCATGGAATAAAAAAAAAGATTGTTATTTGCTTTAACAATTTTAATCTTGATTAGAAAGATTACTTACAAAGATAACTCTCTATATAATAAGGAGCTAATAAATCACATGAATTATTTCACCCTAATATGCCTTAACTCATGCTTTCAATTGGAGAGATTTTGTGCAGTTTACCCTCTTGTGAAACAAATTACTATTCAAGTGTTCAAGAATCAGTGCTTACCTAGATCATTTATTTACATGCATACAATCACATACTAATGTCCCTACAATAATAAAAATAATAATATCTTAGTTGGTTTACCATTCCAGGGATGTTCTCAGATCATTGCAGATATAACTCTAGATGCATGCTTATTATAGTTACTTCTTGTGTTGTAAACTCTTAAGTTCAATATTTAACTAAATTAATATTTTTGGCTCTGATCTGTAAAATACAGCATTTAAATAAAACAATGTCTTAGTATAATAAATCGTTCATTTAATCTGCACACATTAAGAAACATCAAAGGAGTTTTACAACCCTGTAGACAACATTTATAACTGATACTATTATGTGCTCTAAATACATATATCCATAAGGAAACAAAGTCAGCAGAAACCCAAATAAGAAAAAAATACCTTTTTATTTAGATTGAGGTATGCTAGGAATTTATTGCTAGTCATACAGGGATAAATGGGTATGCCTAACACACTCTGGCCAGCAATAAAGAAATCATCTTACTGTGTAGAAATAACTAAGTGGGAAGTCATCCACTGCATTTAAATATTTCATAAAATTGGATTACATTTAAGTGATCAAGTTAAGCTGTGACTGCCCTAACTAGGTGGTGATTCATTAACCAACCATGTATACAAGGGTCCCACACTCATTTTTACACATATAAAATTTTACACTCACACCTCCCTTACAAAATTTTTGCATTAAGAATGAGAGAACAATTTTTTTCAAACATCAATTACCTTACATCTAACTTAGTTTAACTTTTACTATAATAATAAATAAGAAATATCTATCATAAATAAAGTCATTTTTCTGCACTTTTATAACATAGTTATGATGTTTTATTACAACATGCAATCTATGTCTAAATAAAATGTCTATCAGCATAAATATTTAATAATACCTAATCTCTTAAAACACTCCACATAACAGGCTATAACAGTATTCAAAGTGTCATCTCTCAACACTGCATTATAGCAGTGGATAAAATCCTGGACATCAGGGATTGTCTCTTCTCTGGAGACTTTACAGTTATCAGGTTATCTATCTTCCTGACATACACTTTTTGGTACACAAGGTGCAGGACAAAGTTCACACAACCAACACCAGACTCCAATGCTATATTTTGTGATAGGCTGAAAGCTCTTCAAAACAAGGACAAGATACTATCCTCTAGATTTTTGTTTAATAATACATGGAGTCTACTAGTATGTCCCACAGACTTTACATGAATTTTGGACCTGATATATCCACATTGTAGTGTATCGTGGAAGAAGTAGTCTATGTTGCAACATGTTGGATTCTAGTAGAGAGGCATTGATTTCACACTACATGTATCCCAGCTGATAAGTTAGCATTATTGGGTCAACCTCAAAAAGGGTGGGCAATACCAACAAAATAGTACGTATTTACTCATATATCAACCTGCTAGTGCAGAGAATGGCTCTGGCATACATCTACCAGACCAATGTCAGCAATGGATGAGCCAACATTAATAAAGTGTATTTATTATTCATCTGTACAATTTTATTATGTCAATAAATATATTTTTAAATAACAAATGTTCTTACTTATAACTTCCACTTTTTTTTTTATTAAAGGTAAAGCATTAAATTAAGGTTTGAATAAACTATATTTCAAAAAACTTTTATAATAACTCAATTATAGTTTTAACAAGGCTGTAAACCTTAGCAATGAGCGTCTGAAAAAATCGTCACTAGGGACCTCTATAGGTCTTTAAAACACATGCTTACGCTATGAAGAAAAGAGAGAATCCCTTCTTTACTTCGACCTACTTTTATATATAAATAGGTGAAGCAGAAGTGTTTTGATCTAAGAGTGTGAAGCTATTAAATACTCCACTAATTAAGTCCACAATTCTTATAATACATTAATACTCGCAAAATCTTACAATTTACTACGAGTTAATGAAAAAATCTTATAGTAAGAAATATATTACAATAATTTAAAGTTGTAATTATAAATTTTATTAAACGCTCACTATTATTTCAGTAATAGTTTTAACAAGGCTGTAAACCTTAGCAATGAGCGTCTGAAAAAATCATCATTGCTAAGGTTTACAGCCTTGTTAAAACTATTACTGAAATAATAGTGAGCGTTTAATAAAATTTATAATTACAACTTTAAATTATCATAATATATTTCTTACTATAAGATCTTTTCATTAACTCATAGTAAATTGTAAGATTTCGCGAGTATTAATGTATTATAAGAATTGTGGACTTAATTAGTAAAGTATTTAATAGCTTCACACTCTTAGATCAAAACACTTCTGCTTCACCTATTTATATATAAAAGTAGGTCAAAGTAAAGAAGGGATTCTCTTGGGATTCTCTTTTTTCTTCATAGCGTAAGCATGTGTTTTAAAGACCTACAGAGGTCCCTAGTGACAATTTTTTCAGACGCTCATTGCTAAGGTTTACAGCCTCGTTAAAACTATTACTGAAATAATAGTGAGCGTTTAATAAAATTTATAATAACTCAATTAATAAAAACAAACGAAAAAGGTTTACTTTAGTGACCACATCATAAAAATCATGTTCGCCCTCTAGTTTTCAAAATTAGAAGTAAATTATTATTCAAAAATTTTACGTATATGCTACTATATTACAATTACATTAAAATTTATTAAAATGTAAAAGATAATAAAAAAAATATTTACCATTTTAAAGAAGTTAAAATAATTACACTATATTAATTAAAATAATTAGTTTAAATTATTTGAAACTTAAGAATTTAAACTATCTATATTTGTAACTTAAAAATTTAAACTATCTAGATTTATAGCACTTATTACAAAAATACACCCTCTGGGTTCAAAAATTCAAATTACATGCACATGTACAGTTTTATAGTTACACAAAATGTATTATTTCCACTGAAAATACAATGGGGACTGTACGGAGAGGTCATTACATCTTTGGCAGTATAGAAAGAGTGTCAAGGAAGTGCTTCTTGACAGAAGTTATGGATAGAATGGCTGTCACACTGAGGCCCTAATCCAGCAATACATTTTGCCAGGTACTCACATAATTTCAGATGGCTGGGTTGTGTACTATAACATCAGCAGACTCAACAATGGGGTATATATGCATTCAGTTATCACCCATAAGGACAACTTCGTGAATCCTGAAGACCAAGATATACGTACCCATGTACTGAAAATATGTGGATGAGGGCGAAGCGTAAGCTGAAATTCCAATCTGGTACCAGCAGAGATTTTTTTAATCATATCTCCAAGAATTTGCCTTCCAGGGTAGACACAGCACTGCTGCCTTTTTCTCCAACTTCCAGTATGCATAGGACAGAATTATGCTTAAAAAATAAATGATTTTTTTATTATCTTTTACATTTTAATAAATATTTACTGTAATTGTAATATAGGAGCATATACATAAGATTTTAGAATATTTTAGTTCTAATTTTAAAAACTAGAGGGCGAATATGATGTGGTCACTAAAGTAAACCTTTACCAAACAAACTTTTAACATAAGTTAAATTCAAACTGAGGTATATGATTAACTTATTTTTTGTTTAAATTTAATCTTAATAAATAATAATAAGTAACAAAATTACTTTATATAGTCCTCCCACATTGTCCTCTGAATCTTCTTTACATTTTCCTGAAAATCTTATATAGTTGGTGTTTTATTTATTTTATTTGGTTATGTTCTGTGTGCACACATATTAACTTATATAATCTGTTGGGAAACTCTGATACAATTTAAGTGAATTAATCCTTGAGGTTTTTTTAAATTTTCATTTGAAGTTTTAACATGAAATCAAATTTCTCTTTAACCGAATAAAGCATTAATCCCATGTATTTATTTTAGAAAATCATTTTTAGGTATTGTTAATATTGAAACGATAACTTTCCAAGCCCCTATCGTTTCACCATCAAACCTAATGACACTCTCATCTGTGCTAAGTTCGAACTTATTTAAATGTTAATAAATATAAAATTCGCTCATGTCTGTATAAACAGTATTATATATTTGCGTGCGAACCAACGCTATAATTAGATAGGATTAGTAAAATTATAGCGTACTAAAGTTATTTAATATTTCTAAAAATGTTTATTATATTATTTAAGTTAAGAGTAAATTATTAATTTTGTTTAATATTGTAATTTCGTATGTGGATATATAATCTGTGCTATATAGAAGAAAGACATGATTTAAAATATGTAAAAGCCAGTCATCTAAAAATACTATTAAATGTTTCTTTAAAAATTGTTAAAAGATTTCTTGTTTTAAATATATTTCAGGGAAAAGTTTCTCGAAAATATATTTAAAAGCTATATCAAAATGTTTGTAAATTATTTTAATAAATATGTTAAAAATGTTTTCGTTTTAAAAAAATGTTAAAAAGTTGTTTTTAAATAGAAAGAGTTTCTATTATATGTAAGATTAAAAATAAAAGCTGGTCAAGTAATTAAAAGATTTTTGATTGTAAACAAGTGTCATTAACGACCACACCTGGAATTCGTAAAAAGTAAAACTAGTTCAAAATTTACTAATTAAAATCTCCTTAGATAAGAGTAAGTTATTTTAAAATCTAAATTGGACAATTGTTTGCAACGAAAAATCTTAATTATAATAGCTTATGGAATGTTTCTAACATAAGTTATCTAAGATTTTAAAATCTGGATTGTAAAATTGAAAAATATTTAATTAAATTCCTGAGTTTAGTGAGTCTTGAGGCGATAGATTCCGATAAGGAAAAGAGATAAATACTCTGTATTTTTAACAAGAAGAGGGCCATATTGTTGGAAAAAGAGAGCGATATTGTTAGAGAAAGACAGCCATATTGTTAGTGAGAATTGCAGCCAGTCTTCACAATTGTTAATGTTTAACATGTCCGGCTAAAAGCGGGCATCTTGTTGCTGTTACTCCGCGGGAGAACGGGGTTTCTCTCGTCGAAATGCCTAAACCACCATCATGCCGATAGAAGAGACGAGCCTAACATAATGGGAAAGATGATGCCGCCCAGTCAAACTAAACCAAACCAACAGCCAAAAACTTGCAGTCCAGATAAATCATACTGGTACCGTTTTATTTTTCAAACCGCAGAGCTCTGTGTAATTCTGTGTAATTCTAAATGTAAATAATATCTATATAAGTTAGCTAACTTTCTTTTTAAAATAATGATAAAGCTAAATGTAATCAAAACTTAAAATCCATTTAATATTTTAAATATGTCAATTGCTATCAAAATTTAATGTGTTAAAGTTTAAATAATCTGACTTATTTATATTTTCCATTCACTTCAAAGTAAATTATGTCTAGTTTAAAGTTATATCACTGCGGTTGTGTCTATATTTCTTTGCTTATTTTATTTTAAATGCTTATTATATTTCATATGCCAATATTTCGAAACAGTGAGCACTTAATTTCATGTATATTTTAAGAAGATATTATTTGAAAATCTTCGTGTAATTTATTTATAGCATCAACTTTCTGCGCTGTTTCGAAATCCTATTTTTTTTATTATTTAAATGATTTAATATGTGAAATGTGGCTCTTTTGATCAACCAGTTAAAAACTTAACCTTATAGTTTTATTTAGAATTAAATTTAGCCTTGATCATATTTATAAGTATATTTGACATTTAAATTCTTAAGTCCATAGAAATATACTTTCCCTCCTTAAATATTTATTATCTATAAGTAACTTAATAGATCGAACATGTCAAAGTACAGATGTAGTAATATCCCCTTTTGTAGCATAGACGTTTATTACCAGGCTACACAAGAGTTGGTCCCAATTTGATAGAGCTAATATGCTATTAACTCGTATTTCATAGTATGAAATATACTATTCTTTGCTTGGCGGATGTGATATTATTTTATAAAAATATTCTCGTTTTGCTGCTATACGTAATATACGTATCTCAAGATGGAGCCACGGCATTGCCAGCACATCTTCTCTTATAGGGTAGAGCAGTAGCGAAGCCTGAGCCAAGGCCAGGTTAGCACGTAAGACCCCCGCCATTCCTGAACACAATGTTCCTTTTCACGCAGCATTGCGATCGGTTACAGGGTACCGGCGTTTGTCGCAAGAACCCTGAAGTTATTTCATCCATCCGCAGAGCGACTTTTCCTATTATTGTTTACCTGTGCCATAGCGCATTGGTAAAATCTTATTTCAGCCAACTCTCCCACCTTAACATAACGCTTTCAGCATTCTGAAATTTTCTCTCGAAAGCCATGTTCGATCGATCATTACTTGAGCTGGTTTATGCGCTCGTTATTAAATTATATTGTATATTTTAGTAAATGAATTCATGATCAAAGTTTAATATAATTATTTATATACCAGCCACAAATGTAATAGGATTTGGCTTATCGAGATTTATAGACATAACGTAGTGATTAATTATGTATCAATTGTAAACAATTCATAAGATGGGCATATGTTAAACCCCTCTATGAAATTTTAATGATTACTTATGTAAAGTGATTTTGAATTACCAAATGTTTGTACATTCGACGCTGAAATGTGTAAAACTTATCAATTTCATGCCAATTGTAAATAAATATATAATTAATTTAATGTATTTCGTTCTCTGTTTCGTTATTGATCTAATTCAATCCAATTCTAATTACTATTTATAGTCTATATATGTGAAAACTATGCATTAAGTTAAATTAAATTTAGTGATATTTTAGTCAATTAAGAACCTTTCTTTTATTCATCAGAGTCTTATTGCTTCTCCGTGACCTATGTCGGCCGTGTGGAAAGAGGTATACTACGTGTAATTTCAAGGTGGTCATTCGTAGGGTCTTGAGTCTTGGAATCCTGGCTTACGAGTTGAAGTGTGGTCGGACTCGGGATGTCACAGTCCTAGTCTGGTCAGCTTCGGTCTCTTTTGCTTGGATTCTGAATTCTGTTACGCGAATGTACAAACTTGACTGTTACATAGTATTTTTTTTTTCACCGGGTTTGGACGCCCAAATCGTGGGGCTTGTAACTTATTTCCACCCCTGAAGAGATTATGGAGTATATATATAATTCTTTTGGTCAAAATTAACGATTTTGAGTCAATTTTTTTTAAATAATGTATATATGTAAGATTTTTTTTTTCACCGGGTTTGGACGCCCATCGTGTGGCTATTCGATATTCCCACACCCTGCAATACCCTGTAGAGCATTTAATATGTACATATAATGTTTTTTTTTGCCTTCCATTTTAAATAATAATGAATAATATATATGTAGTATTTTTTCCCCGGGTTTGTACGCCCAAAATCATGGGGCATGTAACTTATTTCCACCCCTGAGGAGATTGAGTATAGAGATAAAATTCTTTTGTTTAAAATTAATGATTTTGAATTAATTTTTTTTTCGTTTTCCAAAATAATGTATATGTATAGATTTTTTTTCCTGAGTTTGAACGTCAATTAATTCCATACTCTGAATAGATTATTATTTTATTATATAAAAATTATTTATATAGATGCATAGTAGAATTTTTAAGGGGATTTATAATATATGTTGTGTAAACTTTCTTGCTCACTGTGACTGGCGCCCGAGGATGATTTGAATAAATGTCAAATCGTTCTCACATAAATTTTGTCATCAGGAGTAAAGAGAGAAAAGGGGGGGTCTATTATTTGTTTTATGTTTTATGAATTGGATTGAACGAGAAAGAGAAGGAAATAAATGTAAGGTCAAATCAAATCTTAAAGGTTCGAAACTAGCACAGACGTGTAAATTAAATTATAACCATGAACCGTGGAAAATTTAAAAAAGAAAAACAGCTGCAAGAGGCCAAGGGTGAGTTGCATTTTATAATTTTTGTTGTTATATATATTAAATTTATTTCACTGTTAGTTAAATGTTGGGTGGGCATCAAGCGAATGTATAGCGAGAAGTTAGGTGTATTAATAGAGTTAGGCATAGGTGTTGAGATGAGTAGGAGACAGATCGTTTTCTTTGTGGAGTGCAGCAATTAGCCGAGTTAGTAAAGCAAACAAAAACCAAGAAACTTTAGCAAAAACAAATTGAGCCAGTAAAAAGAGAAAATTTTTTTTGTTAGTATATTAAAATGGATAATAGTATGGAGGAAGAAAGGGAAGTAGTGAGCGAAGGGGAAGAAGGGAAAACAGGAAAAGAAGGAATGTGTAGGGGTATTATATTAAGACCGATAGAAGAAATAAAAAAAGAATGCTGGAATATGAACTCAATGATGGAGTCACTATTGAAACAAATTAAAATGGAAATAGCAACAAGCAGACAGGATGCAGAAGAGAGAGATAGGAAAAGTAGACAGGATGCAGAAGAGAGGGATCATAGAAATAATCTAGAAATGGAACAATGTTTTGAAGCTTTGGGCAGGCGATGTGAGGAAGGAACAGCACAGATTAGAAAAGACTTAGAAGAAAAACTGTGTAAAATCCTGCAGGGATGCCAGCTAAAAAGTGAGGAGATTCCAGTAAAACTCGCAGAGAAGATAGAAAAAGCACAGGACGAAAATGGCAAGGAAATGCAGAATACTGTAGAGGATGAGATAGAAGAGTTAGTGTCAGATCAGGGAGAAGAAGTAAAGTCTGATAGCACAATGCTAGAAGAAGAAAATATTAAAATTGATATAATAGTATTAGTAAAAGAAGAGTTAAAACCAGTGGAAAAGGAAGAGTTTAGGAAAACTGAGCTGGACAAAATGAGCAAGCCAGAGATTAATGAAGGGGATGATGAAAGTTGCCATTTCCTTTTGAAGAAGACCGAATTGGAAACATGGGATAGCAAGGACACGCTGGAGAATATAGTAGAGACTGAGAATAAAGAATCCAAATGTGTGGATATTGAGGCGATAGTAGAAGATAGAAAGCGGGAGCTCCAGCAGGACAGAACAGAGTTGGATAGAGAGCTTTGGGAAATAGGTGGACTGTATGGGAAGTACGAATCGAAGAGTACCATAAAGAACAAGAAGAAAAGGAAAAGAAAGGATCCATACACAAGTAGGAAGAAATCAAGGCTGGGATGGACAGAGAGAAGGCAGGAGACAGCCGCAGAGGTTCGCCAGGGGAAGAACAGAGGGAGAGAGAAAGAACGGGTTCAAACCCTACTATTCGGGAATAACAGATCTGGAAAGCACCCAAAGTATTTCTCTAGCTATGAAGGAGTAGACCTAAATAGAAGATCAGATAAGGAAGTTCTATATAGTGGAAGCAAGTTTGTACAGGGTCAAGAAATGCATCCCAGCACACCCGCCTGTGAGATGGGAAGATGAGTATGAGGAATATGAATGGACATCAGATGAAGAGGATGACATTATATTCGGGTGCTGTTTTAAGTTATATAAAGAGGAGTTACTTAATGTACCACCAGATCCTATTTAGATAAAAATATGTATATATTTGTTACGATCTGCCTTTCCTTATCATTATATAGTTTATAAATTATTATTATTATATATATATAAAAAAAAATTAACATCCCCATTGCATATTAATTAACGTATATCCAGTAGGATATAAAAGTTTGTTTAATGTAAATATTTGACAATATTCTATTTTGTGTGGTTTGCTTTTAAACTTTTAATTTAGTCGTATTTTTTTTTTGTAATAATTGATTGTCTAATATGTATGAAGTTCCTCGGTATAGAATGTAGCAGGCAATTGGGTTTATATGTTTTTCATCTCTATGTGGTAGCTTAATTGATTTAATATTACTAGTAAAAAAAAAAAAAAAAGCTTATCAAATTATTTAATAGCCAACTGTAAGTAAATTCCTTTTTTTTTTTTGTTATTTTTTTTGTCCCAAGTATTCGGATATGAAACGATAACTTTCCAAGCCCCTATCGTTTCACCATCAAACCTAATGACACTCTCATCTGTGCTAAGTTCGAACCTATTTAAATGTTAATAAATATAAAATTCGTTCATGTCTGTATAAACAGTATTATATATTTACGTGCGAACCAACGCTATAATTAGATAGGATTAGTAAAATTATAGCGTACTAAAGTTATTTAATATTTCTAAAAATGTTTATTATATTATTTAAGTTAAGAGTAAATTATTAATTTTGTTGTTTAATATTGTAATTTCGTATGTGGATATATAATCTGTGCTATATAGAAGAAAGACATGATTTAAAATATGTAAAAGCCAGTATCTAAAAATAATATTAAATTTCTTTAAAAATTGTTAAAAGATTTCTTGTTTTAAATATGTTTCAGGGAAAAGTTTCTCGAAAATATATTTAAAAGCTATATCAAAATGTTTGTAAATTATTTTTAATAAATATGTTAAAAATGTTTTCGTTTTAAAAAAATGTTAAAAAGGTTGTTTTTAAATAGAAAGAGTTTCTATTATATGTAAGATTAAAAATAAAAGCTGGTCAAGTAATTAAAAGATTTTTGATTGTAAACAAGTGTCATTAACGACCACACCTGGAATTCGTAAAAAGTAAAACTAGTTCAAAATTTACTAATTAAAATCTCCTTAGATAAGAGTAAGTTATTTTAAAATCTAAATTGGACAATTGTTTGCAACGAAAAATCTTAATTATAATATGCTTATGGAATGTTTCTAACATAAGTTATCTAAGATTTTAAAATCTGGATTGTAAAATTGAAAAATATTTAATTAAATTCCTGAGTTTAGTGAGTCTTGAGGCGATAGATTCCGATAAGGAAAAGATATAAATACTCTGTATTTTTAACAAGAAGAGAGCCATATTGTTGGAGAAAGAGAGCCATATTGTTAGAGAAAGACAGCCATATTGTTAGTGAGAATTGCAGCCAGTCTTCACAATTGTTAATGTTTAACATGTCCGGCTAAAAGCGGGCATCTTGTTGCTGTTACTCCGCGGGAGAACGGGGTTTCTCTCATCGAAATGCCTAAACCACCATCATGCCGATAGAAGAGACGGGCCTAACATAATGGGAAAGATGATGCCACCCAGTCAAACTAAACCAAACCAACAGCCAAGAACTTGCAGATAAATCATACCGGTACCGTTTTATTTTTCAAACCGCAGAGCTCTGTGTAATTCTGTGTAATTCTAAATGTAAATAATATCTATATAAGTTAGCTAACTTTCTTTTTAAAATAATGATAAAGCTAAATGTAATCAAAACTTAAAATCCATTTAATTATTTTAAATATGTCAATTGCTATCAAAATTTAATGTGTTAAAGTTTAAATAATCTGACTTATTTATATTTTCCATTCACTTCAAAGTAAATTATAGTCTAGTTTAAAGTTATATCACTGCGGTTGTGTCTATATTTCTTTGCTTATTTTATTTTAAATGCTTATTATATTTCATATGCCAATATTTCGAAACAGTGAGCACTTAATTTCATGTATATTTTAAGAAGATATTATTTGAAAATCTTCGTGTAATTTATTTATAGCATCAACTTTCTGCGCTGTTTCGAAATCCTATTTTTTTTATTATTTAAATGATTTAATATGTGAAATGTGGCTCTTTTGATCAACCAGTTAAAAACTTAACCTTATAGTTTTATTTAGAATTAAATTTAGCCTTGATCATATTTATAAGTATATTTGACATTTAAATTCTTAAGTCCATAGAAATATACTTTCCCTCCTTAAATATTTATTATCTATAAGTAACTTAATAGATCGAACATGTCAAAGTACAGATGTAGTAATATCCCCTTTTGTAGCATAGACATTTATTACCAGGCTACACAAGAGTTGGTCCCAATTTGATAGAGCTAATATGCTATTAACTCGTATTTCATAGTATGAAATATACTATTCTTTGCTTGGCGGATGTGATATTATTTTATAAAAATATTCTCGTTTTGCTGCTATACGTAATATACGTATCTCAAGATGGAGCCACGGCATTGCCAGCACATCTTCTCTTATAGGGTAGAGCAGTAGCGAAGCCTGAGCCAAGGCCAGGTTAGCACGTAAGACCCCCGCCATTCCTGAACACAATGTTCCTTTTCACGCAGCATTGCGATCGGTTACAGGGTACCGGCGTTTGTCGCAAGAACCCTGAAGTTATTTCATCCATCCGCAGAGCGACTTTTCCTATTATTGTTTACCTGTGCCATAGCGCATTGGTAAAATCTTATTTCAGCCAACTCTCCCACCTTAACATAACGCTTTCAGCATTCTGAAATTTTCTCTCGAAAGCCATGTTCGATCGATCATTACTTGAGCTGGTTTATGCGCTCGTTATTAAATTATATTGTATATTTTAGTAAATGAATTCATGATCAAAGTTTAATATAATTATTTATATACCAGCCACAAATGTAATAGGATTTGGCTTATCGAGATTTATAGACATAACGTAGTGATTAATTATGTATCAATTGTAAACAATTCATAAGATGGGCATATGTTAAACCCCTCTATGAAATTTTAATGATTACTTATGTAAAGTGATTTTGAATTGGTTATAAAAAAAGAATGTTTTTTTATCCACCAAATGTTTGTACATTCGATGCTGAAATGTGTAAAACTTATCAATTTCATGCCAATTGTAAATAAATATATAATTAATTTAATGTATTTCGTTCTCTGTTTCGTTATTGATCTAATTCAATCCAATTCTAATTACTATTTATAGTCTATATATGTGAAAACTATGCATTAAGTTAAATTAAATTTAGTGATATTTTAGTCAATTAAGAACCTTTCTTTTATTCATCAGAGTCTTATTGCTTCTCCGTGACCTATGTCGGCCATGTGGAAAGAGGTATACTACGTGTAATTTCAAGGTGGTCATTCGTAGGGTCTTGAGTCTTGGAATCCTGGCTTACGAGTTGAAGTGTGGTCGGACTCGGGATGTCACAGTCCTAGTCTGGTCAGCTTCGGTCTCTTTTGCTTGGATTCTGAATTCTGTTATGCGAATGTACAACCTAGACTTTTTTTTTTAAATTATGATTTATATTAATTATTACATTTTATTCCTCACATTTATTTCTACATATGCGCAATTTTCTTTCTGGCAGTACTTTTTACACAAAATTCAAACTATAACTTTACGTTAATACAAAACATATATCTATACTCATTTTAGAAAAATTATTATGGGCTTCATTTCAAGGTACTCATCGTTTATTAAATATCGACTATAACTATATGTTAATACAAGAAATATATACTTATTTCAAAAAAATATTATTGGCTTCATAGGTACTCATGGTTTATTAATATCGGACTATAACATTACGTTAATACACAAATATATATACTAATTTTTAAAGAAAAATCTTACTGGCATGTTTTATTTTTAAAATTCTCAGGGCACTCGTGGTTTATTAAAAGATCACCCCACGTTGGGCGCCATTTTAACGATCAGGGGAGAAGGCGACTTCACGTAATCTGCACTACAGGGCACCACTAGGCATTTGAACCTAGAAAATTTATATAGTAGGCAGGTACATTAAGTTTAAAAAAAAATTTTTTTATTTTAATTTATATATTTGGATTCCGATCGTTTGCCCAAGGTCACTAGCTCATAGAGTAGCAGAGATTTTAAACATTTATAAGTTTCAATAGATTTCTATTATCTCGAAGTATATATTAGATATTTATAACAATAAAATAAAATAAGCCACTGCCAGTAATTAACACACAAATACATTTTTATTAACGCAAATTTAAAATTGAGGAATAAATTTTATTTTAGATTTTAACATTAATATTTTTTTTTAAAATTTAAATTACTATTTAAATAGATCGCACAGATGGATATTTAAATTATATTTTACTTTTGCATGATGAGCATAGATAGTCTACATAGATTTTTTTTCACTTAAAACTTATCAAAATATTCATTCAGTCTCAGACTAAAAGTTCGTAGCCAACCCAATGTCAGCTTCCAGATATATATTTGCAACTAATGCAATATGAAGATGCTAGCATAAAACCATGCTGACAGGAATGGGCATCTGACGGCGTGATATTATTTGAAGGAAATGAGCCATGTCTAGATCAGGAAAGGGCATCTTTAGACTAAGGAATCATGTATATAATTTTTTTTATTTTAAAGAGTGCTACATATGGGGGAAAGTGGTCTTTCTGCCATCTTATAAATCCCTGTCCATAGAGCTAGAAGGGGTCAATGGCACAGGAATTATATCTGCCACCATTTCAACGATATGACTGCCTCTTTGGGGTCATGCATTCAGTTGGGCACATTGCCCTGTATGCTAAACACGCTTCACATTACATTAATATAAACACCCATATATCCTTCCACAAGCATTGCCCTAACTACGAAACAAATAGCCCGACACTAAAATTTTTTAAATTAAACATAAACAAATTTAAACAGTTATTACTCTTTATCCATGCAGCTATCTGCACCCAAGTTTAATTTAATACATTTTATTTAACAGATAGAAATAAATAACCTAGTTAAACACAAACATAAATAATTAAATTAAAAAAATGAAAATGATTGAAATAGCAAACGTATATAAAACAAATATTTATAATTGATTTAGAGTTCTATTCTTGGTCAGATAAGAGTACATTCATTTATATTACTTTTTTTTTTGGATTGATTACTTATTGATGTTATACGGTAATTATTTAAAAGAAAGTTCAATTGGCAAAAGTTTATACTTTACAGATTCTGAGGTCCATCTTCGTGATCACTTATATAGATTGTTTGTTCTTCCTTTTTAAAAACAAAGCCGCCACTTGCCATTCCTTTTTGGTCCCTAACTGGCATAGGGAGGTCTCAGCTGGTTGTCTGAAAAATCTAATTCTATTGCTGACTTCCACATTGTGAAAATCTGCAATATAACTAGTTATAACGACATATTCATAGTCAGCTCTCAGATAACAATTATAATAATAATTTGGCTTTTATATTTTTATTAGTCTCTTATCATTAGATCTTGAGATTCAATGAGCAAGACATCACTAATCCATTCGTGTTTCAGTTATGGTCCGTGCTGTCATTTTCATGTTTGGATTGGTCATTTAATTCCTTTGTATTCTCTTATCTGACCATTTAATTTATTTTACATGCCTCACGAGGTAGTTTGCTTTTGAACAATCATTTAATTAATAAGACAATCATTTCCATTTTCTAAGACTATAGAAATCAACATTATTTCTATTTTTAAAATATCAATCTTTATATCTTTACTTTTTTACAAAAAAAAATACTTTCAAATATTTTTATTTTTTAAAAGTTTTTAAAGTTGTCCATCATGCGATCTATATATAAGTTAAACAGTTTTTAAATTAAGTTTTTTTTTCTTTTTAATAAATCAATTTTTATTTATGGTCTTTTATTTTAATTTTAAAATAATGTGACGGGATATTATATTCCATTACAATATGTATAATGGATGAAATAATTTTCATTTCATTCAAACTCTATTCATTTAGGGTTCTTGGAATAAGATTATATTTTATAGTTGAAGAAAACCAGCTTTTCTGTTTAGACGTATATGAAGGTCTAAGGTAGCTTCACTGCAAGAAGTCTATTAATCCACATCTTATAATATTTCTTTCTTTGGTTAATAATTGTTTTTGCTTCTCCTTTATGAGCCATTTATTTTTCATTAACAAATAATTGCTTGAAGTGATAATGATATCTTACATATTTTAAATGGGATTCAACATATGTCAGCATTAGTCAGTTTCACTTATTTTTAACAAAATTAATGATTATCTTCTCTTGGAATTTTGGATAATATAAATAATTAGATCGGTTAACTTCAATAAATTCAAGTTAGACACAAAACTTCGTAGAATATAGTGTTTTTTCGATTTTTCTTGAACAAAATACTCTCTGCGGTTTAAGCTTTCTTGTTTGCCGATTGCTAAAAAGATTGCTTACATTTGTATGGAAAATGATCATGATGATCGTGAACTTCCAGAGAAATAAATGTGTACCTAATATAAAATTCACTCAATGGTCATTTCACAATATTATTAATAATTTGACAAAGTTTTTTATTCAGGAGCAAAAAAACAGAAAAAGTAATATAAAACTTAAAACTTTATAATGAAAATTAGTAATTTAATCTGACACGGTTTCTCTAGCTAGCCCCTCCTAAAGGGTGGATTGGGTTTTTATACTGTCTGAATTCCCCCCCCCCCCATCAATTCTTGAGATTGACTAGCCAAACTAATGATACCTAATTTTTACTGGTTGATTTCAATTGTTTATAAATTATTTATTCATACTTTGTACAATTATCACGTGGTTTTTGTTACACTTTTTTTCCCACGTACATGAAAATCTCTCTGAAAGAATAAAATGAAAGTTTTTTTTTAAAAAAAAAAAATACATAGCAGTCTGATTTCAAATCTAGAATTTTGAATGGGAATTAACAGCTATGAATGAATTAATGACACAAAATGATTCTTCTTTAAAAGAGGTTTCCATTGATATCCCACATTATTTTTCCTGATTAGTAATTAATTCTATAATTAAAATTTATGATAAATTTTACACATATATAATTCCACATACTCATAAAACTCTATGTAAACCGATTGCTAAATACTTTGATTGATTCTTGATTTTTTCTTTGACAAATTTAAATCTTTTATTAAATTATCGTTATTATAATTCACTGTTATGAAAATTACGATTGGTTTATTCTTCATTCTCCCGAAGTTGACTTTGTAAATTCTAACCCCCCCCCCCTCTTTCTTGAATCTCCAAACTATTTTTAAATAAATAATTATAGAATTTTGTTAATAAACAAATTTCTCAATTACGATGGTTTCTACTTTCATAAAACTTTACCAATTGACACTAAAATAAAATACTCTGTTTTATAAACTTTATGAATGAATTTTTTATTTACGTGCTAAGTAAATTACGTAAATCTATTGGATTTTTATTCTGATTTGAACTTAGCACTGGATAAAAAGCTTATATGTTACCCTACAATACATTTTGATGAGGAAAATTTTACTAAACACTGTAATAAATACTTGGCTTAAAATTTAATGAAGCTTTGATCAAACCCAAAGGCTACAATGTGTATATATATATCTTCATTAGACTATAAAATGAGAGAAAGCCTTCTCCCGATTCTTATATTCACTTCTAAAAACTCCTCAGTTATATATTATTCTGTTTCAGCATTAAAAGTAGAAATAACTATAATTATCCAAGTGAGAATAGTAGAATCGGCTATCTATATAATGAAACTGTTTCTGTACAAATTGAAATTATGAATAGAAGCCTTTTGAATATTTTTAAATCTGATAGTGTTTTAAATAGTGTTATTTATTGTATTTAATATAATCTTTATTGATTATTTTTTAAAATAATGAGTATACTATTTTATTAATTTAAAGTTGTAATTATAAATTTATTAAACGCACATTGATTACGTAAGTAATATTTACTGAGGCTATAACCTCGATAATATGCGTATAAAATGCGATAGTAGGGTCCCTACTATCGCGTTTTATACGCATTTATCGAGGTTATAGCCTCAGTAAATATTTTATTAATTGTTTATTTAAGTAATGTATATAATTATAATAATTCTTTTTTGTAATTTATATTTTACTTTTAAATAATTTTATATTTTAATTTTAAATAAGGAGATTATTTATATCTAGCATTATGAGATTTAATTGTGTGGTTTTCATTTGAATTATAGTGTTTTTTAATACATTTTAAAACTTTGTCTACATATTAAAGATT
This sequence comes from Epiperipatus broadwayi, assembly GCA_028023455.1. Lineage (NCBI taxonomy): Eukaryota > Metazoa > Onychophora > Udeonychophora > Euonychophora > Peripatidae > Epiperipatus > Epiperipatus broadwayi. Next base: position 2,743,721 of record JAQFVV010000161.1, on the reverse strand, counting down.
GGAGATAAAAATAAAGAGTGATTTTAGTTAACAGTCTGGAAATGGTAACTCTAGTTGTTGAAGTTGTTTCTGTTGAAATTTAAATTCTGTGGGCAGACTTGATTGTTTTTTTATCAAATAAAATAATTAAAAAATATTTCTTTGTAGAATTTAACATTGATTGACTTAATTAGTTATTCAAATATATCAAAGTATTATCTAGACTTTATATATTAATAATATATTTATTGTGCAGCTACATGATAACATTCTATTGCAAACAATCTGGACAAATATCAATAACATATTCTCTTTGGGTAAATTCACAATAGATTTAGAATGAGAACAAAAAGTGGAATTCTTAGATGTTTTTTTTTCGTGCCAGAATTTCCTTATGGCAAAATCAAAACTACAATCTATAGAGGAATTTCCATGCAGGAAAATACAAGAAATTATGACAGAAGTGCAAAAATTGGAATTATGTTAACACTATAGAACAGTATAAAGAAATTTATTCATAAAGTAGTGACTTAGAATAGGAAAAGTTTTTATAAAAAAACTTTCATAAACAATGATTATTAAACCAATAAACATAACATGACAATGACCTCTTATGCTTGTGTAGGTGCAGTGCTCTCATGTCCAAGGCTCCTCACTGATGAAGGCCACAAGCCAGAAACTAGTCTGGGGATATTGTATCAGTAGGCACTAGATGGGGATTTTATGCACAAGTCTTCTGGCATCCATTGATTACTCTAGCTTGCTGTGTGTGGCAATATGTATAGTGAGTTTTGCCTGTTTTAACAGCAATAATTATTCATCATATATTATTATAATAAATCTTAAATAGACCACAAAACACATACATACATAAAAAAGCTTACAAGGAATAGCAGATAAACTAAAAAAAATGCAATCAGAATGATATCAAAACAGCACTGCAAACCTATAGTACATTATGAGGAATCAATTAATATTAATGAAATTTCAAATATAAAACAAAAGAAACATCAATTGGAGTTGTTTTGGTATATCCATGGGTCCCAGGAATAATAGACAATCTAAATAAAATAGGCAGTCAATCAGTATAATATCAAATCAACTTTTGAAAGCCATAATATATTAAAAGAATCTTATCCTCTGAAAACTCAAACTGAAATTGTAAAAAAAAAACATAAGTTGCATTTATGAAATACCATGTGAATGTGAAAAAAAATATACTGATCAAACCAAACAATTAATTAATAAATGGTTAAACAAGCAATCATAGTAATTAAAGAGAAAAAATCAGATATATCAAAATGAAAAACATTTTTTTTAGTATTAAACATATATATGTTCAATTGAAAAAAGTCATTGGGTAGAGAGAAAAGTAAAAAAATAAAATTTCAAGAAATTCCTCACTAGATAATGACTTGCAGACCATAACTCAATCTAATATAATAATTTATAATGTTCGAAAATCAATCATTAATCTTGCCCTTATAAAAGTGAAGAAATCAGAACATTTATATATATATGTTTTACAAGGAAATCAAGACATTTATTATGAGATTTAATTTAATAAGCTTGTATTACAAATGTTATATAATGAGTGTACCAATAGATCTTAACAAGCTTTTCAGAACACATTTATTCTCAAACTGAAAACCAGAACTAGAAATTGGTCTGAGAATAGGGATGTTTTGAAAAGCTTGTTTAAGAGCTTGGCAAACTCATTATATAACATTTGTATTACAAGCTTATTAAATTGTCACATGATATATGACTTGATTTCCTTGTGATTATTGTTATTGCTCTTAATGGTTTGGTGATTTTATAGTGCTAAAGCTATTAATATATGTTGTATCTGAACTTAGTTTAGTCTCATATTGCTATTTAAGTTAATAGATAGATTTGAAGACATATGGATGTCTGAAAATTTCAGATTTTCTACTTAATAGTTAAACATTAGATGAAGGGTTGGGTTTAACCTGATAATTTAAATCTAAAGCTGGAATAGTGCCTCACTGATGAAATCCAAAGCCAGAAATCAGTCTGAGAATAGGAATGTTCTGAAAAGCTTGTTATGAGCTATTGGCATGCTTATTATGTAACATTTTTTACTGATTTGTTTGTCATTAATAAATATAGTCAAACAGATCATTATATTAATTTTATTATTCACAAGTCTAAATATCCCAGATATAATTACCATGATAATACTATCATCATTAGGCCATAAACAATTGAGGAAAAGAGAATATTTTTCAAAACATTGTGTTAAATTGTAATCTGTGTGTTTTTATTAACAACTGAATATATTTGAAGAGTTTGAATAAACTTTAAATTTTTAAAGACATTTAACAATTGATTTATATGAAGAAAGTAAACAACATATAATTACAAATAAAATATTGTCATCACAAATCTTCAAACACTATTTAATAATTAAATATATTAAAGTATATTTTACATCCAGCCATGAATACTTCTATTAGTTTCATATCCCTTCTTTTGATTTTTAATACAAATACATGTTCCATTAAAAACAAATACATACTTTAATAACTTATTAGTTTCACTTATATTTTGTTACTTTACCTTTATGACTTAATATAGCAGCAGAGAATTTTACAACAATTTCTTTCATTTTTGAATAACAATGGTAGCTTTATTTAGTAGTAACTATTTTTTATGATTTCTCTTGAATTAATATATTTATTTTAGCTGTTTGAAATATGCTATTACTACTTTCTAAATAGTGCATATTTAGTTACATGTTCCCTTTCTTTAAGCTATTTTACTCCACATAATCTCTATTCTATCAGACACTATTGCCACAATATATATATATAATGAAGGTTTTCTTTATACAGAAAATTAATATTAAAACAGCAAAACTCACTATATTGAAACGGTTGTCTTCAAGTCCCTCACCGTTTCACCAACCATCCTAATAACCCACTCGTCTGTGCTAAGTTCAAACCTGTTTAATAAGTCTAAATTAAGATTTGTAAGCTAAAAATTGCAATCACGGCTATATAAACAGCATTATATACGCACATACGAAAGAACGCTATAAGTGAATAGTATTGCCAGAGTTATAGCGTATAATTTTATCGCGTAATATTTTTAAACAGTAATAATGTAGCGTCAATTTATTAATTTATTACTTAAATTCGTATGTGGGAATATAATCCACCTATATTGAATATACATATATAGCACAGTGGTGTGATTAAAATATTTATTAAATTTTAAGTTTCATTTTTATTATAAACCAATTTAATGTAAAAACACATTGAAAGGGTGATTGATTGCAAATGCGCTGACAAGTTTCTTTTTAAAAAGAAAAAAGATTATGTCTTGCATTGGTGGTCGAGAGGTCAGCGCGACTGCCTTGCACTTGCAGGCAGTTGCCCGGGTTGCGGGTTCGCGTCCCGGCCGGTGCTATGACATTAAAAAAAAAAAAAAAAAGAAAAAAGATTTTTTTTTCTAAAAATAAAAGTATTTTCGGAGAATTAAAAGTTTAGTAAAGTTTTTGCTGTAAACAATTGTATCAGTATATGCCACACCTGCCTTAGGTTTCTAAAAAGAAAAGCCAATTTTAAAATCATCTAGCTAATTGATTCTAAATTATTTTGGAGACCTCGCTAATTAAAAATATGTTTACAGCAGGGATTTTACACATAAATTATAAAATCAGAACAAAATTCCTGACTAATTAAAAATAAAATCTAATATCGGATTAAACTGATTAAAATTCGATTTAATTAAAAGTTGATAATCAGAGAAAAGTTATAACACCTAAAAGGAATGTCAGCATGTTTGAAGTCAACCACTAATTTCATAAGCAAATTAAAAATTTTGTAATCTTGATGGAGATGAAATTCCAAGGTGTGTGGGCTGATAAGGCGATCATTTAAAAAGGCCATGTAAAGTGGAGGAGCCATCTGAGATCTTGACTTTGTTGAAACCTTGACAGCTTTGAGTTTTTGAAATTTTTACAGCTTGAATGCTACATCTGTGAAGTTTTGCCTTCTTTGATCATCGTTAAGCTTTGGAATCCAGCGTGTATCCTGAACCAAAAGCAACCGTGAACATTTTGACATCCAGTTAAGACAATAATTTTTATATCTGTGCGAGAGAAAATGTCGGGCTAAAACAGGCAGCCTTGGCTAAGCTCCAGCGTGAAGGCGACGGGCCTTTACTTCCATCCAAAAACCACCATCACCAGTATGCCGCCATAACAGCTCCGCTCTAACCGTGGGAAGAAGATGATGCCGCAAGCCGCCACAAAGACTCCCGTAACTCCAGCTCAAGTACTACAAGATGACCGGTAACCTCACCATTTCTAACTGCAGTTCAATATATTAATTTTCCTTTAAGTCTAGACTTATAAAATGTATTTTAATTCTAAAATCTTGAATTCAAGTAAATTGCTAAATGTAAAATTTTATTCTTAAATTTAATTATATAATTCTGACCTACTTTCTAATGTTTCCTAACTAAATGATTTTAATAATTTTATTTTCAATTTTCTCACTGCAGTTGTGACTATGGTTTCTTTATTTATTTTTTATTTTTTTTTTAAATATAAATTATATGCTAAGGCCTCGAAACAGCGGGCATGCAATATTAATAATAAAGAGAAGAGAGAATGACCCCTCTTCATTTAATAATTATTTATCATAGCTTAATGCACGCTGTTTCGAAACCCTCTTAAATAACTGTTAAGAATTGGCTATGTGCTGATTATTATTTTGACCTTGATTATTTAATTATTTGTTGGCAATTTTAAAATGGGAATCTTGTTTTAACCCAAAGTAAATTTCAATTTAATTTTCACTAAGCAATATCCAAGCCTTGAATAAGTATATTTGTTATTTATTTCATTTTGTAAAAGCCCTCCAAATATACTTTTTTCCCCTTTTTTGTTTTTATTAATTAATCACGTAATCAAATGTGTTATTTGAGATTGAAACTAGAAAGCAAAGAATATTTAAAAGTACGCCCACGTATAGCATATGATTATTAAAATGCTATATTAGAGTTGGCGCTAATGATTCCACTGATTAGCTATCGTTCTCGTGGCTAAATATTAAATTATTTCAACTCTTTTGCTTGGCGGATGTGATAATTTTATTATACATTTAAACTTTCTCGTTATGTTGCATTTTTCTTTAAGATGGGACTCGGAACGGCCATCCCTCTTACACTCCTTGGGTCGCACACGAATAAGACCTGACGTCAAATTCCAGGCACTAGTGTTAGCTACCCCAACCCTCTTTAGCAGCATGGCGATCGGTCATAGGGCTCCGGTGTTGATCACAAAACCCTAAATATTAATCCATCCGCAGAGCAACATTTATTATGACTGTTTACCAGCGCTATAGCGCATTGGTTCTTTTGGTTGCCAACTCTTCCTCCCTTAAATTAAGTTTCAGCCATTGTCTGACATATTCAAGAGCTAGTTTCGGTCTCATGTACAATAGTTTGAAATAATAATATTATAGATAAATTTGACTTTAAATGTTTCACATATATGAGAAAACAAGGTTTCGTCTGATTGCTTAGCTGAAAACCATGGAATAAGAGGGATTAGCATAATCTGCCCCATAGCTACAATGCAGTGACTGATCAATAAGATAATAAAGCAAATGATGAAAACAATATTTAACTTCATCAAATAAAATAACAAATGTAAAATAATTTTAATTGTAAGGAGAGAAGGTTAAAGCGCTCTCCAAAATGTTAGATGCTACGCGCATTTTAATTGTAAAATGCAAGAATAATATAGATAAAATCGTCAAATTTAATCTGCAAAAATAAACATACAATTTAATAAATTACTCTGATCTCGATCTTATTTATTTCAATCCAATTCAAAATTCTCTATATTATATATGTGATTTCCGATGCATTAATTAGTTTTAAATATATACAGTTAATAAATTCCATTTTTTTTGTTATGAGTCTCATTGCTTCTCCGTGACCTATGTCGGCCGTGTGGAAAGAGGTATACTACGTGTAAGTTCAAGGTGGTCATTCGTAGGGTCTTGAGTCTTGGAATCCTGGCTTACGAGTTGAAGTGCGGTCGGACTCGGGATGTTACAGTCCTAGTCTGGTCAACTTCGGTCTCTTTTGCTTGGATTCTGAATTCTGTTACGCGAATGTACAAACTTGACTGTTACAATATGTATTGCCTCTTTTAACAACAGTTATAAGCAAGCCTAAGATACGATGATCATGTGATGTTTATTGGCAGAAAATTAATATATTGTGACCCAAAAATGTTTATATATATATATATATATGAAAATATTTAATGTGTGGAATTACTTAATTAGAAATCACTTTACCTAGAACAATAATTAATGAAAATCAACTATCCCAGGCTAAGAGTTAACGTAAAACTGTCAGACTATATGTTTTTATACTTGTGGGTGATTGTAATATATGATGCTGAAATAATAAGGCATGATAAATGAGTAGAACTTTTGAAATAAAAAAGGTAGTGATATTCAACTGAAATTTTTAATATTTAAAAATTTAAATTAAGAATTATTTTTTTTTTAAAATATAAGCCATATATATTATAAATACTATTAAACAATGTAAAGTGGCAATCAAGTTATGATTTGATTTAAGTTCAACTCATTAATTGATAGACTACCATACTTGTGATATTAATACATGACACAATATCATTTAATTCTAACAATTTCTATAAATTTAAATTATGGTGTAACAATGTTATTGAAAATTGTGTGCAAAACAAACAATGACTTATTTAATTTTTGCAAAAAATGATTAAATTGGCAATTGCTTAAGAATGTTATTTTTAATTATTAATATTCTATTTTTGAATTGGATCTTTATATTAAAAAATCTAATGAGAACTTTAGCCATCCACCAATAGAAATGGACCAAACTGAAGTTAAAATTAATGTTAAAATTTTAAACATGAAAATAAACAATGTATACTGAGTTTTTAAGAATCACAACTTCTAGTATTATGTTGCCATCTTAGAACTAAGACATCTTTATCTAAACTAGAAACTTTATCCTCCAATGGAAAATAATTATTAGGATAAAGTTATTATAAAATAATATTAATAATACTCTTATATAATATTTTATTTGTTATAATCTTATAAATAGGTTAGTTTCTTTAATTCAGTCATAAAAAATTTAATTACTTAACAATTCTAAAAGGGAAATAATGTTTTAATTCAAAATTACAAAAAGTTAACAAAGAATTGATAAAATAATTTTTAATAAATAACATGAACAAAACTCAATAATTTCTTTTGTGTGTATTATTGTTTTCTAAGAGTCCCTATCCTAACACCTCTCTGAGGAGTTCCAGAGCATGAAACCATAGTCAGAGGTTTTTTTTTGGGGGGGGGTCCTTTTAAATGCTTTCTCTAGTTAAGCATTTATCACAAAGTTTGTTGAGGAATTGGCAATCCTCATTGTTTATAACTTGCAAGCTTAAGAGAATAGGATCATGTGATCTATGACACTTATTTTGACTTCCTATATAGTGTTTGTAATTATTATAGGCTTAAAAATAAGTCAGTTTCTTAATTTATTTAATATTTACGGCAGCAAACATATTTTAAATTTAATTTACAGTTATAGTGACTCTGACTATTTATAAAAAGTATTTGTATGAATCTAAACTGAATATTCATCTGGCAACATTTATTTTTTTGTATTATTTCGAAATTCCTGTGCAATATTTTTAATTGCTGTAGGCTTACAAGTTGGTAAGTTTCTTTTACTTAAGTTTAAAACATACTCATTAAATATTTATTTTAATTTAAACTACTTTTGATCATCTACATAAAAGTCTTTTTGTGAGCTTAAATTGAGTCCTTATCAGGCATCCACAGTTGGTAGAAAACATTTGTCATTTTGTGTAACCATTCAAATCTTTTTATTAATTGTATAAGATTTTTAATTAATGTTTGATTCAAATGACTTCAAATTATTTTCATGGTTTATATATTGTATAATCTGCTCAATATATTATAAACTAGAAAGTATTAATAATTCATAAAAGTCAAAGTACACTGCTTCTTAAATTTCTTTGGTTCTAAATATCTTTGTACCTTACTTCACAGTGAAGAGTTTGAAATTCATTAAACCTCTATAAAATAAACTATATGTATTTTATCTTTCGTTTAAATATTAAATTATATATTAATTATGTTTATAACATTCTTTTACACACAATTAAATGTGTTAAATAACATATGCTGCTATAAAGTAACATTACAAATATAGACCCACCTTACTAATTTTTATTAGTCATTCATTAAACTAAAGATTATCCAATAATGTATAAAATTTCTGTAGTGTCATTTTCACTACACCATCATCACACAAGTTAGGGACAGATTTCTATTCATTTTTAACACCTTGTAGAGTGATTTAATAAAAAAAATATGACCAATGACATGTGAAAAAGACATATGATCCCTGAGATGCACATTTCATACTGAACTAGCACTCATCTATTGTTCCATTCCACGATCTCTTACATATATCTGTGATCTGGGCCAACTGATGAGTGCTGATTCAGCATGAAATGTGCATCTTGGGGATCATAAATTTTTTGCATGTCTATGGTCATATGTTTATGACTACATTCCTCCACAAGATATTAAAAATGAATAGAAATCTATCTCTACTTTGCGTGAGTGTGATGTAGTAAAAATTACACTACAGAAATATTACTCATTATTGGATAACTGTTAATCTAATGAATAACTAATAATTATTACTATATATTCATTAAGTGATTTGTGTCAAAGTTGTGAGAGCAGCAACTTGACACTTATTTATGAAACTGTAGTAATTTGTTATCTCTATATATACACTGAACAATGATAAAGATATGTATAAGTGATTGTGGCCTGAGCTAACTGATGAGTGATGGTTCAGCATGAAATGTACATCTTGGGATCATAGATCGCTTTATGGGTCTGGTCATATGTTTTTGATTACATCCCTCCACAAGATTTTAAAAGCTGATAGAAACCAGTCCCTACCTTGCGTGAGGGTGGTGTAGTTAAAATTACAATGTATAAATATGAATCAATTGCACATTTCTAGTAATCTCTTTATTTTATTTTTGGATTCAGTGCGCAAAATATCCAGAATATAAACGGTAAACATTAGTTTTAGTTCTAATAATTGTATTTTCATTCGTGCATAATTAAGACTGTCATTAGATTTCTGGTTATATATGTGTATTAAAATATATATTAGGTAGATGTACAGCTCTAAAGAATTTAAGCAATATATATATATGGATAAAATACAAATTTACCGATTGCTAAAAAAAAATATCACGCTAAAATATTTTTCTATTTATTTTATTTATAAAACATTTTACTAAGATATACTTTATTTTAAAGTTAATGGATTATTTTAAACTCATTTCATATGAATTCTATATGATTTAAGTAGAAATAGACACTTACTAATGTCGTTATTTGCGTTCAAGGAATAGAGAATTAATAGCGATTTAACAGAAAAATAGCAGATGGGTGAAAGCCTCAGATTTTCACGTAATTCTCTTTTTCTAAGACAATCTATTATCAACACCACTTGAATATCCGCTAAAATTTTATTCCATACGCCTTGTGCGAGATTTATTTTAAATTAAAAGTGAGTAATTCAACAGTTTATTTCTATATAAGTAACTCTTAACGACAAGTCTACAAGGAAGGATGTCCGTGAATAAAAACATGATACCTAAAACTTTATCTAAATATAAAAGTGAGAAATGAAACTGACTTGAGATTTCACAAATTCAAGTTTAGTTTGTTTGATTTTACATTTAAAAAAGTTTTACACATTTATTTATGGTTTTGCAACTTTTTAAATTTTTTTATTTTAAGTTGGTTTTACTTTCATTTCTTTCTCTATTTATAAGAATAATTTATAATTCGTGCAATGTAATATCAAAATGATTGATTTTTTGTAAAGCTAATTGTTATATTAACTTATTTAGTAATGAATTGGTTTATTAAGAGAGCGGTTTAAATAAAGAGCTGGAACAAAATAACAGAACACTTGTAATATCTTCATTGATATATTGTAGAATTACAATTTGCATCAAGAATTAATAGTCTTTTATATGTAATGGAATTAAATTAAACATGGTATTGATTAGAGAAATATTAGATCATAGTTTTCCTATTAAAAGTCTAAAATTCTCTCAAAAATATCAATAAATAAAATATATTTTCTCTTTGTAGAGATATGATCATTCACAAATATTTACCACTTTTGAAGTCAGTTGATTGGATAATCTATAAGTGATGTAACATTGTTTTTGTTTCTCAGACTAATTTTTGAATCAGTAAGCAGTTTTCCCATATGTCAAAATAACACGTTTTTGCAAAACAATTTTTGTATCAGACAATTGCCACAGTATGATTAAATCAATTTTGACACTTTGTCTATCTTGTTTTATATTTGAAGTCTGAGTGACAGACTTCTTCAAAAGATATGCAATTATAAATTTATTCAATAATTATAACTGAATGTATAATTGTTTTGGAAGTCATGTGACATTTAAAGAACCAATGTTATGTTACTGAAAATTATGAAGAGTTTATATATATATTAGTAAAAATTAGTCACATATCACATGACTTATATAGCTTGCATTACCAATATGTAATATATAAAGAGTCTGCTAATTGTTCTAAACAAGCTTATTTAATTATTATTTTTAATGATAAATGCTACAAAAGAAAGTACAAGAGAAGGTACTTTCTCTTGTAGCATTTATCATTAAAAAATAATTAAATAGGCTTGTTTAGAGCTATTAGCAGGCTTTATATATATATTGTTACAAATGCAAAAAAATATAGTTTCCTATTTTCAATGGTCACTGTCTAGTAGCAGATGACTACGATATTTCTATAATAAAAATACAACAGAAATTTCCATGTGTTTAAAATATGTTAATAATTACATATATTAAAAATTATTAAATTATAACATTTAACTGTTTCTGGGAGAGACTATTATAAAATGAGGGAAGTAGGAGAAGTTGTGAGACTTTGCTTTTTTAAACATGTATTTATTTACTGTAGCACTTTATTACTAGATAAGAACCAGATTGCATTTAAATGAAAAATTATTTACAGTTTACTATTTTCATTGGTCACTGTCTAGTAACATCTGTGATTTATATAAAATAAAAACATAACAGGAATTTTTAAGTATTTCAAATATTTCAATATATATTAAACCAATGGGTAATGCTAATTAGCATTTATCAGAAATAATCTTCACAACAACCCTATGTGGTGTGATTCAGTGTGACTTCTCCTTAAATAGAGTCAGGAATCTCTATGATGTGATGTGATGTACTGTAGCTTCTTCTTAAACAAAGTCAAGAATCTCTCAGAAATTATGCCCAGAGAAACCTTTTAGCCACTTTATTTTCCATTCCCCATTCTAAGTTTTCCCATGTTCTGCTCCATCCCATTTCCACAACATAATCTTTGTCAATGCTACAGCCTTTATACCTAATTTCCCTTTATCTTTTCCCAAACCCATCATTAAACCCAATAATCCACTTTTTGCATAATCACTTTTTTTCATATTTATTCTTCCATAACTTCATTATATATACTCTTTCTGTTTTTAAGCATTTACACTCAATTAACAGATGCATAATATTTTGTATTTCTTCCTTACATAATTTACAGACTAAATCACCCATATTTTCCCATTTACATGGGTATTCTCTTGTTGCTAAAGATCCTGTTCCAGCCTTAAACAATACACTACTTTTCATACTATTATCATATATTAACTCACACCTAATATTCTGTTTATTTCTATATATTGTTTCAAATCGCTCCGCAAAATGAACTTACTTACACATAAAAGTTTTGGCTGGTTTCAAACTTCTTTATAACACATTTATAATCTTATGTAATTATAAATGTGACGTGGACGAACCAGCATGTTCAAGCAAAGTGGGAAATATTATTGATAGCTTTAACTATCAACAATGGCCCATCTCGGTTGCTAGATTCAAACCCCTACTATCCAAACACTATATTTGTTTCGGAGTAAACCCCGGTGCACCAGCTAGTCTCAGACTAACGTATTTGGTCAGTAGGCTCATAATCCAGTGCTCGAAATGATCCCAAAACTAGGCCAGTCTAATTTTAATCAATAATAAAATATAGAAAAAAGAATTGGTCAAAAGAGATGGATAAAAAGAAATTGATAAAAAGAATTGAATGACAAATAAAGTATAAGTTTAAAGACCATTTATTTTAATTAACATTAACTATGTTTAAATATTTTCTAAATCTAATATAACACATGCACATTTTAATTTAACACAATATAATATATCTTATGAGAAAGCAAAATAATATTTGACATTGATAAATTATCTAACATTCACAAACATGCACATCAATAGTTCAGTTTATGCATGCTTAAGAGTTCAAATTACTTGTCTCTGTAGAATTTACGAATTACATCAGTGGCTACTATGTATAAATGAGAATAATAAAATGTTTTACCTAGGATTTTTGGAACATGGATATTGCTTGTTGTTGGATGCTTCTGATGGAGTATATCTAACTAGTTAGATTTGACATTTCTTGAAGAGATTTGATGCTAATTCATTGGTTTTATTCCTGGAGACAGTTGAACATTGATGGAAGATTTCTGAGCTATTATGCAGACATTATTTCATGGGCAGGTTTTGATGATCTTGTTGGACAAAAAGGCTGAAGCAAGAACGTATATTCCCAAAATCCACTCAGCAATGCATTTCTGTTTCTGGATACATAATATAAACTGCACTATTATCTGAACTGAAACAAGACTGACACTGAAAACTAGGCTGGAAACTGGTGTCTGATAAAAATCTGGCTATTTATATTTGCAAAGTGTTTTTGTTTTAATATCCTCCGGCAATATGTGTTGTCGAAATTCCTTTAGTAACAAATCATTTGACAATGTGTTTTTGAAGATTGTTTAATTAATAGTAGTCTTCATAAATGTGTTGTTTTTATATCTTTAATTAGTAGCCCACCACTGGTGTGGTTTTTTAAATCTTTATCTAAACTAATAGCCATCGCTGTGTTTTCCAAATATAATTTCTTTTTGCCTTTCATTTATATTTTTTTAATATTATTCTAACACGCATACATTTATTTACACTTGCATGCACAAATATAATTTATTATAATAAGCTCGAATGAAAAGAGATTTATATTTTTTAAACTTTAAATTATTTATTTTTACGAATAGTAATTAAGGAAATCTTTACTTTCTTTTATAAAACTTTTAGTTTAACTGTCTAAAGAAAACCCCCTTCTCACTTTTAATCAATTATTTTCCAACTTTTATTTCAAAGTCTTTTATGAAAGATTTTTATTTTAATAATTTTTTTTTAAGCAAAACTATTTTATATACATGTGCCAATTTGTCCTTGGCACAATATATATATATATATATATAAATAGAGTTTATATATATATATATATATATATATATATATATAAATAAACTCTTTTATTCTCCATACTAGTTCTCCATTTCTCTAACTCCCTATTCTTTATTAATAAATCTATTCTTTTATCCCATTCCTTACCACTACAACACTCAACAATCCTCCTAACACAATCATCCCATCTTTTGTACAAATATACTAATATAAGTTCTTTATCCAAATATTGGGCATACTGCATTACCTTCTCACCCTCTTGTTGCCTGCCCTTTACTCATAATGCAGTTAAATACTATTTTGGCTATTCTTTTATTATCCATAAACTGCATTCTACCAAACATTTTCATTTTACTTTTTGCATCTCTCATATAAAAACTTGACCATCCCATTTTTCCTTGAATTATCTCCCTTGCTATTCATACATCTGCATCCAATGCATGTCTTTCTACTTCCCTTTGAATTTTTTCTAAGTAGTTTAATATCCATTTACTAACACATAATGCATTATTACCATATGTTAACCCTGCTACTACAACTCCTTTCCATATAATTCTAGCTACATCATATTTATTATATGAAAACACTGTTAATTTCTTTATCAATCCCTTTCTTTTCTTTGCTTCATTTATCAATTTTTTCTACCATTCATCAAAATAATTTTTCTGATTACTTAAAATAATTCCCAAATAACAATATCTATTCAGCATACTTAATATCTTCCATATATATAAATAAGCATTTATTTTTATAGCATCTGTATACAATTTGTAATTACATTCGAATATCAGCCTTTCAAGCCAATTGTGCAAAAGCTTTGCGAGTGTTAAATAATAAATGAATACTCTCTGACCAATACCAGATATAGAATTTATGCAGGAATAAAAAGAATCCCTCTTATTCCTACGACTCAAATATTTATATATGAGCAAATCTGAAGTACTGGCACAGAAGGTGTGACAATATAATGGTCACTTTAAATTACTATATACAATGTCTGAATGAATGACGCCGATGAAAATTTCTAGAATTTACTAAACGTTATTCCAACTGAAACTTAATCATATATATAAATTAGCATTTATTTTTATAGTGTCTGTATACAATTTGTAATTACACTCGAATTTCAGCCTTTCAAGCCAATTGTGCAAACGCTTTGTGAGTGTTAAATAATAAATGAATACCCTCTGACCAATACAAGATGTAGAATTTATTCAGGAATAAAAAGAATCCCTCTTATTCCTACGACTCAAATATTTATATATGAGCAAATTGGTCAGAGGGTATTCATTTATTATTTAACACTCACAAAGCATTTGCACAATTGGCTTGAAAGGCCGATATTCGAATGTAATTAATATCTTCCAATAAAAATTATACATCTTCTCTTTCCCCAGTATTAACCATCATTATATTTGATTTTTCTTCACTAAATTTAATCCCCATATCCTTACCTACTCTTGCACATGCCCTCAGCATAACTTCCATATCTTACACCTACTAGCAGTATCTCTATCCCTCTTCTTAATCTTTCTATTGTTCTTTCCATTTCACTCAAATACAACACAAACAAAATAGGTGACATAGGGCATCCTTGCCTAGTACAACCCCATTTTTAACTTTAACTGATTCTATATTCCCTAATTTATATATATATAATAATTATTTTCATATAATTTTTTAATAATATCCACTAAAGCTACATCCATTCCCAAATTTGCTAAACTTATTCATAATCTATTTCTGTTTACTCTATCATATGCTTTCTCTATATCTATAAAACTCATATATAACTGTTTACCTGAATTCCTACTCATATCCAAAAGATGTGTAACTACAAATAAACTATCTCCTATACATCTATCTAATCTAAAACATCCTTGCATTTCCCCCACATTATTCTCTTCCATCTATTTTACAACTCTTCTAGACACCATATATGAGAAAACGTTATATAAAACAGGTTACTGCTATTGGTCTATAATTATTTAACTTTCTATGATCCTTACCCTTTCCTTTAAATAATAATATTACTTTTGTATTAGTCCAACTACTCAGAAAATCTCTATTCTGTGCCATCTTATTAAAACAGGATAATAACTTTACTTTTGCCCTATATCCTAAATTCATTACCATCTCTGCTAGCATCCATGTAAACCTCTTGCCTTTCCACTTTTTAATTTCTTCTCTATCTCATTCAGTTCATTTTTTGTAAACCTAATATTCCCATTACTAAATGTTTTCATGTTTTCTATCACTCTATCCTTAACATCTAACATCTTTTCTATATTCATTACATATCTATTTAAGATTCTCTCTAAATCTTCTCTAGAGCTACACTCTATTCCCTCACCATCTAATAATATTATCATTCTCTCTCCTACATTTCGCCTTTTACTGTAATTCCAAAATTTTTTACTCCCATATCTTCCACTTGTATTAATATCCTCCAACAATTTACTATTCAATTTCATTCTCTATAATTATCTATTTTAACTAACTTCTTCTTTTCTAAGTACTTTTCTCATTTAGCATTAATATCTTTTTCACTTTTTTTGTTCTTAATAGCACACTTATATTCTCAGCATGCTTCTTTCCTATCTTTTACACTTTTACTAATTCTCATTTTTTTATTTTTTTTATTCTTCTGAATATTCTCATCTAAAACCCTATTTGCCACTTTTTCTACTTCTTTACATTCATGTCCAACCAACTCTTTCATGATTTCTTCAACTTGTATTTTATACTCTTCCAACTTATTTTTTTCATTCACTCTCCATCCACATCTTTCACTATTATTTCTATTTTTATTTTTATTGTCAATCACATTACTAACCATTTCAATTACAATGAAGTAATGATCACTAGTGCATACTTTTTCTTCATTATCAAATACTTTAATTTTCCGTATTTTATTCATTCCTTTTTTCTCTACAAATACATAATCTATTGTATGAAATATAGTATTTCTAGACCATGGGTATTGTCCCTCATAAATATTTAATAAATTTCTAATACTCACATTCACTTTCTGACAAAATTTCTATGTGATATTATGTATTCTGGCTTCCCTTAAATGAACTCAAGAATATCTCAGCAATTATGCCCAGATAAACCTGTTAGCCATTCTATTGTCCATTCCCCACTCTAATTCTTCCCATATTCTGCCCCATCCCATTTCCACAACATAATCTTTGTCAACTCTATGGCCTTCATATCCAAATCCCTCTTATGCTTTTGCAAACCCAGCATAAAAACCAATAATTCACTTTCTGTATAATCACTTTGTTCATATCTATTCTCCCATAACTTTATTATCTGTACCTTTTCTGATTTCAAGCATTTACATTCAATCAACAGATGCCTAATATTTTCTATACATTCCTTACACAATTCTCACACTAAATCCCTGATAATTTTCCATTTACATGTATATTCTCTTGCTGTTAAAGATCCTGTTCAAACCTTAAACACTAAACTACTTTCCTTACTATTATCATAAATTAACTCGCATCCAATGCTCCATTTACTTCTATATATATTTAAACTCTTCTTACCCTTCATACTAGCTCTCTATCTCTTCAACTCTCAATTTTTTATTAATGCATCTATTCTTTTATACCATTCCTTGCCACTATAACACCCAACAATCCTCCTAACACAATCATCCCTCCTTTTATACAAGTATACTGATATAAATTCTTTATCAAAATCTTTTGCATACTGTATTACCTTTCTCACCCATCTTGTTACCTGCACTTTACTCATAACCCAATTAAACACTATTTTGGCTATTTTTTTTTACTATCCATAAACTGCAACCTACCAAACATTTTCATTTTACTTTTTGCATCTCTCATATAAAAACTTGACCATCCAATTTCTCCTTGAATTGCCTCCTTTGCTGTCCACATCTCTGCATCTAATGCATGTCTTCCTACTTCCCTTTGCACTTTCTCTAAATAATCGAAAACCTTTTTACTAACACACAATGCATCATTACCATATGTTAACCCTGCTACTGCAACTCCCTTCTATACAATTCTACCTGCATCATATTTATCATATGAAAATACTTTTAGTTTCGTTACCAAACCCTTTCTTTTCTTTGCTTCATTTATCAATTTTTTCTCCCATTTATCCAAATAATTTTCCTGATTACATAAGATGATTTCCAAATACCTATATCTATCCACCACACTTAACTTTATATCCCCCAATAGAAATTCTACATCTTCTCTTTCCCCAGTATTAGCCATCATTATATTTGATTTTTCTTCACTAAATTTAATCCCTATATCTTTACCCACTTTTGCACATGTCCTCAATATAATTTCCATATCTTCTCTTCTTTCTGCACACAAAAAGATATCATCTGCAAAAAAAAAAAAGACCCGACAAAGTATATACTCCCTTGCCACCTATTAACAATATCTCTATCTCTTTTCCTAGTCTTTCTATTGCTTTCTCCATTTTAGTCAAATACAACAAAAACAAAATAGGTGACATGGGGCATCCATGCCTTAATCCTACCCCATTTTTACTTTAAGTGATTGTATATCCCCTAATTGGTAAGTATAATAATTAGTTTCATATAATTTTTTAATAATATTTACTAAAGCTTCATCCATTCCCAAATTTGCTAACCGTACCCATAATCCATTTCTATTTACTCTATCATATGCTTTTCTATATCTATAAAACTCATATATAATGATCTACCTGAATTTCTACTCATCTCCATAAGTTGTGTAACTACAAACAAACTATCTCCTATATGCCTATCTGACCAAAACCCTCCTTGCATTTCCACCACTACATTATTCTCTTCATACCTAACATTTATAATAACCAGCAGTGACATCTAGTATCATAAAACCTAAATTGCTAGCAGCTGAAAAAAAAGTCCATTTTTTTTCATTCATTGATGTTTGTAAATAGATCATAATTAATACATTATAGCAATGGATAATATTTTAACCAGCCAAAATGAAAGTGAAATATTGTTTTGTCCATTAATACATTATCCTTTATAATACTTAGTAATCTTCTGGGTAATTGTATAATTAGATTTTCATAATATTTATAAATGGATAATAATGATAATAGTATGCAATTACCAGAGTAAAGATGATCGAATTATAATGAAGGATAATAAAATGTAGTAACAGAAGCTGAAGTTTTGTTATAATAAATGATAACAAAGAGTTACATATGATAAGATTTACATTTTGTAGAAATGATTAATTTTATATTATGTCTTCATCATGCTGAATACCATCAAGTTCACAATGATGTGAGATAGGTAATTAATTCATTAATGAATCATCCTTTTCATTCTATTTATAGCATTCTTAATATCTATGACTACATAACATAAAAACAAATGTATGAAATGTACAACTAGAGTGTTGCAGAATAATCTTTTGTGAGTAAATGATATTATACTATGCATTGTTTGTAATTCCAATTTTATTTTTATACAGGATTTACCATATGGATACTCTTAGAAAGCTGTCAATCATGTGTTACTTACTGCAGCACGACTCTAATGGTAATTAAGTCTAAACACCTTTGAGTCATTTATAAAAATAAGAATAATAATTTGATTTTAATACAGTTATTAAATGACTATTCATTTATAATACACTATTTAAAAAAATAGCCTAACTTATTCTTATTTCTTTTTTTACATTATCCATAATAATCTATTTATTGAATAATAAGATTTATTAACTTGAAATTGTGGATAATTCAATTGCCATTATTAATTTATCTATAGTATTCATACATAATTAATAGAATAAATTCATAACTTATGTGGTATTTACTAACTGATGCCAGGTAGTTTGTCTTGAGTATAAAAATTTAAAGAAGTATAATTCAGTCCTATAATCTTACAGAGTGCATTTTTGGTGGTGTATTGGTCTTTGCACATGAAAGCAACCATAATATTGTCATTCATAATAAAAATTGTATATAAATATAGTACAAAATGATAAGAATCATAAGAAAAACAGCAATACAAGACATATTAACATATATCTAATAAAACTGCAAAACATTCATTTAACTAAATTGACAACATTCATATGAAAAAAGATTCCACAAATTATTATAGAAAAAAATATCATCCTATGATTAATATGGTCTTTTTTAACAGAACAACTGCATATAATATATTAGTTGACTACAATAATCAAGGTATATTAGTTTTTGGAATACAAAGTGTTTAAATTTCAATAAATTCTTAGTTTAATATACAATAGTTAGATGATTTCTACTTTATTTCAGTTTAACATGAAAGTTCCTATGGAAATATTTAATAACATCATAATACAATATAAAAGTGAATTCTGATCTATATCTTGTAGCATTCTGAAAGATAAGTTACTAGAATACAAAAGACAGTTATCTGATATGTCAATGTTTTGCTGTAGAATTGATATCTTATGGCAGATAATTATTTTATAAAAGCAAATTAGTTGAGATTATTATGGTAAATACATAACATATTTTTGAGGATAATCCAATCTTAATTTCAAAATGAGTCTTGCTGCACTATAAAAGCATAATATAGAAATCCATGAGAAATCAATTTTTTTTTAACATTTTCAATGCAAAATTTAATCATTAATAATTAATCCTAAATATAATCTCACAGTTTTTGCAGGTCATTTGACATATATTAATAAAATTGATGATTAATACTACTCACCTATTATTTATTTTAATGGAAATATTATTACTGATTAACATACATTTATACACTTATAAAATTTCTCTTTCTGATTTCCATTTTAATCTAATTAATTATTTTAGTATGCTATCTTATTAAACCAGTTTTTAAATGATAAAATTGAATTTCATAATAAATCTAAATATACAACCAATAAAATATTACATGAATCTATATCATGACTCTAACATACACATAGCTATTTCAGAAGCATATTTTTGTTATTTCATCACAATTATACTACCTATTGCAAATTTTAGTAATAAAGGTGCTTTAGAGATTAAAGATCCAGGTACATTATGTCAAATTATAAAGCTCCTCACTGATAAAAGCCATAATCTTGAAAGTAGTCTGATTTATTGGATAAGACTGACCAGTTAAGAACTATCACTTGACATTTATTAGTTATCAAAGCTTGCAGTATGTGGTAAAGTTGTGGTGAAAGAAAAAAAAATATTGCCTGACATTAATCATAGTATTTTATAAATCCCAGAGTAAATACTTAATAAGAGTTAGCCATCTGTTTACATAAACTGTTCAAATTGTTTCTAATTTTTTTGAACACTTGCAATAAAATAATTTGACTTCAGACTTCAAGCATTTTAAATATATTAATAATATTTATAGAAATAAATGTTAAAATAATATTTCCAAAATGAGTATTAATCAATTGCTCTAAATATAGAATTTTAATAAAAAAATCTGAACCAGTTTGCTAACACTCTGTATTGTGAAATAATAATATTTTAAAAATATATTTCAAAATTATATTCTACTTGCATAGAAAAATAATTTTATGCATATTTTATAAAATACAGTGAACAAAGTTACATATTTAGATAGAATAAATATACCAGCATAAAATATAATATTGCATAAAATACAAAATTTCAAAATCTCTACAAATGGTTGAAAATTTTAAGAAAACATTTACAATAATTCTTTAATAATAACATGAAAGGATAAAACCTTCAACAGAAGCACCTTAAAAATGCTTATGTGAGTTCCACATGCAGTCATTATTACATCTGATTGGCTGTCACATAAGCAGTAAACATTACATTAAGGAATCCTCTTTTCCATTCTTAGCTTTTATAAATTATGTTTTTTTATGCTATGAGTAATGAATTATTATTAGTATAACTCTTAACATTATTTCAGATTAGCATATATATGATAACATTTGACTACTAGCCATTATGGAAAATATTTTATTTTTTAAAAATTAAGTTTTAAAATATATATTTTATTATAAATTAACTTATTATTTTATATGTGTTCTTCTTAAATGAAAATGCAGTTTCAGTACAGGTAAATAAAAAGCTTTTTTAAATAAAACTTTTAGATTGGATTCAGCTTTAGAAAATGTAAAGAATATTGCGCCTCTCAAAGTATTTTGCACAATATAAACATCTATATTTTATTAAACAATAATGAATAATAAATTTTAAAAAGAAAATTTTAAAATGCATTTTGTTCTTTTCATAATATTTTATTTTCCACATATTAAAAAAAACAAAATACATGTCAACATGTTTTAGTCTTAGCTTTTTCATTGGTCTGTTAAATGTTAAGAGACATTTTATATATTTTGAAAAACAGTTTATCAAATTGTGGAAGAATATTAAACATTTTCATGTTATTATTTTCTAATTACATTTTGAATTACAGGTATCAAACTAATGCAACCCACATTGTTGACACTATCCACTTTAGATAAATAGAGTAATGATTATACTAATCATTTATCGAATAAGAGATTATCTTTAGCATATATATAAACTTTAAAACTCAATTAAAGATTAATATATCTGATTTTTTTAATTAAGCGCGAACACACACATGGAGTTTTTGACATTTCTGTTTCCTATTTCTGGTCATTCAATCTGACAATTATCTCATATGCAAACATACAAATTCATTAAAACTTATGCCCAGTGTACTTGTCTTTATATGCTGGCAGAAATCCTGAGACATTTTGCTAACTCTCTCTTAGTCATGTTTTGACAAAGATAATCCATGTCGAAAGATTGGCTTAACAGATTTATTTTGTGCTTAGTTTGCCTTACCACAATTAAGATTTCCTTTTTTATATATTACATATTACCTATGGTATTAACCTTTTCTACCATCATATATATATATATATATATATATATATATATATATATATATATATGAACATTATTTCAACTTGATCAGAAATTTAAGTGATCAAAAATTGAATCATGTAAAGCCATTAGACAGACAGTCAAAATAAATAGACTAAGTTAAAAACAATGTATATTTAAAAGGCCTGTCATTTATATAATATGTTCATTATATAAGAGATAAAAACATATCAAAATTTATAATACTTCAAAGTAAAACAATTATTCCTGATGCTTTAGAATTAAATGCTACATCGAAAATATTTTTAGAAATGCATTAGACTTTTATATAGTTTATTTCCAAGCAAATGAGATCATAATATATTATTGCAATGTAAGTGAAAACTAAAAAAAATATATCAATAAATGATATTTTTTTTAAGATATAATTCTCTGAGGATGAATCAACTTTATAAAATGTATATACTGCTTAGTTTGAATAATAAATACTATTTATTACTAGTATTTATTTTATTTTTAATTTATATAAAATTAAAAGTTTTATTCTATTAAAGTTAATAATGTTGATTTAAATACATGTCTGTTTATTATTTAACAATTTTAAATATTTCTATTAAAATTTAATTATCCATGACGAAAAAAAGGCCAAAAATGACACAAACTCTTAATTCGTTATTTAGTACATATATTTTACATCTAATCAATATAGTTAAGATGTAATCCTATTTCAGAATTACCATCAACATAAATTTTAGATCTTAAAAAGTCAACAAAAGAATACCATTGCTACTAAAAAAATAGATAATAATATATTTTAGATTAAATGAGGAGAATTTCTAATTGACAAAAGATCATATGAGATATGTCATTGATCTAAGAACAGATATGGCTAAAAATTGTAAAATATGAATGAAAGTGGTGGAATTCTTTGCACGACGTCATTACATTATTTTGGAATTTACAAACTAAGAAGATGATTATTATAAATCTAAATAAGTCTGTAAAAAATAGAATAACATTATTTGATATTTAACACAAATAATATGTGAATATTATCTCTAATAATTTATATATAATGATAATATAATAGAGTTACTATTTACTTATATAAAACAAATAATAAAATATTACAATTTTATGTTAATACACAAAATCGATATGTTTTTAAGATAAAATCACGATGCATTTAATGCATTTTTAGATATCTTTTACTAAAATATGTGTTTAAAAGTAAAATAGTTTTCTTGAATTTAAATTTATCATAAACATTAAGCAATATTTTTTCTTGTGATATAAAAGAAAAACTATTAATTCCCTTTTGAATATAATTTTCATAGAGAACTTTAATTTCATGTATATTTTTAAATCATATAATCTTATTTTTAGACAACACGATGATAGATATATTAAAGAATATGTCCATATTTTTATAACACTTTTTTAAGGTGTTAATAATTACCTTTAAATGATATATTCAAAGCACAGACTTCCATAATACATTATAAAAAATATCAATACAGATTGTAGTTATATGTTGAACTATTTACTTTATCTAATATTAATTTTAAAATGTGCTTAAAAAATTTGAATAATATTTAAACTTATGAAATACATATATAACACAGTGGTTCAAGTAATGGTATTTTTTTTCTTCTTAATGTGTTGTTGGTCTGACCAAGGACAGTCCTGGCATGGGAATCAAATGAACGACTTTTAAATTTGTGAATACTGAATTTATAAAATGCTCTAACCACTTTATCCCTGGTTCAATTCTTATGCCATACAATACTATTGCTGCTCAGACCAGCAATACTTGAAATAGAAAGGAGAATAATATTTTTCAAAACGTTGTGTTGTATATTTAAGTATATGCTACTACTATAGTTGAAATGTTTGAATAAATTTATAATTTTTCTAAAAACATTTGATAATTAAAATTAGATGATGGAAATGTTTTACTAAATAATTATAAATAAAATACTATATTCACGCAGAGACAAATAAACAATACAGATTGTCTGATTCTATAGATTTTGTCGCATATCTAATTTATTGCAAGAGTGGATGACTGACTGTAGGGAGCTCAACAGTCTGGGTTCAAATCCTTTTTAATTAAATAATAGCTTTAAATAAAATGATTTATTATTATTACTATCATTTTTATTGATTATATTATCCAGATGAAAATGTATATTCTAACCTTTTGCATAATATAATATTTAATCCATGTTATTTAATATAGAGTATTAAGATTTTTTACTCTTTTTTGTATTCTTTTTATTGTATTTGGAATCGAGAAAATGGAAAATTATCACACTCTAAATGTACAAAAGAATATGATATTTAATATATATTTCATTTTTATTAACTGAAATAAGTTTCCTTTAAAACTAAGATTGAAAGCAATAAAACATGAAGTAAAATAAATACGCAATCCTACATTCTCGTTTTCATATTTAATTAATTAACATGATTTATTCTTTTACTACAAAATATTGCTAATAATATTAATTAATAATTTATTTTATTAAAACAATTATGGTATTTATAATAATCTAATTATACTTTATTGTAACAGTTTTTTTTAAATTTATTTATTGTTATTATTGATTACTTAGTATAGGAATTATTTACTTATTAATTTTTTACAAAGAAAATTATAAATTCTTTAAAATAATTAACTTTGAAATGTACAGTTTCGATATGTAATTTGAACTGGAAGTAACTGAAACTTCCAATGAGTTATATGCTTGCAAGTTTTCTTCTTTTTAGTTTAATCCTATCATATATATATATATATAAAATACATATTTTGCGGGTTCATCCGTGTTAAAAACTTTTAATATCAATATACTGACGTTTCGACTTGGTCACACAAGCCATCCACAGAGTTACTGTGGATGGCTTGTGTGACCAAGTCGAAACGTCAGTATATTGATATTAAAAGTTTTTAACACGGATGAACCCGCAAAATATGTATTTTATATATTTAACCCGTGCAAATCTTCGTTTTAACATATATATATATATATATATATATGCAAATCTTCATTTTAACATATATATATATATATATTATAACGGAAGGAAAAAACATGGATTGAACCTGGGTAATGGGAAAATAATCATCAATCTCTGTTAATGAATCAAATTTACATTTACAATGAACATAATGAACAAGATGAGCATAAGGGAATGAGAGATCAGTAAAGAATTAATTAAGGACTAAAATAAGTTTACCAGAATTACACAAAAGTAATAATAATCCATCATCATCATAAATGATATAAATCAACCGTTAATCTTGTGACTGGATTTGAAAGTACTCCAGTATATACCAGGCTAATTATTTAGCCACTGCCAAACCTAGGGCACTAATACATAAACAATAATTTGGATGAACAACATTAAGTGCTAATTCATCAGAGTATAAAAGTTAATAATAAATAATGCTGGGATTCTCAAAACATCCTGATCATGGTCAATGTTCTGGCTATATAGTACTACTGGTGTACTGGCCGATTATAAACTCAATTTTTAATTAATAAAATTAAATTTATAAAATGTAAGGCATGGACTTTAAAGGATATCCCTTTGTGATCCAGCATTAGATAAATAATGGAATCATCATCAACTGGATTTCCATAACACTAAACATAATGCCCAATCCATATAACTGACCATTTATGTATAAATGCATCTCATTGCCCTACAGCTATATAAATGTTACTGTGAACAAAAGATAATACTAACATACAATGTTTTAAATTTATTCTAGGCTTAAAGGAATTCACTAGAATAACTTAAGAAAATATACATTTATTAGTAACAATAACAATACAATTAAATTAAGATCTGTTGAGTAAGCTATGAATTCAGCATTCTGATTTTGATTCGAATAATATAAAAAAAAATGTTATTACATTGTAATTTACATATATCTCAATAAGTTTATATACATCTCAATAGGTTTACATAAAACACATTTATATATAAGAATTCGGATATGCTGCATAATAATTTAAAATCAACAGCTTTAAATTATTATAAACCAATAATAAAATTTCATTTTTATAACACATAATTAATTCTAATGCAAGAATAAATAAAATGGAGACTCCCAATTAAACAAGTAATATGTCTAAATGTGCAAACATGAAGGCAATGGTGAAACTAAGTACAAAATGTAGTATTAAATGGCTGAGCCCTTTTGAGAAGTTTTATCTTCTTATAATGATAGAAAATGGATTGTAGGAGCAAGGTGGAAATGTGTATGTAACAAATATTTATATATATGCAAAGTGGATAAGAAAGTGCATTTTTTGGAGAGAGAGAAAGGCATGCTTTTTTTTGGTACAGTTTTGGTGTTGTCAGTGACAAGCTACACTTCTTCAATTTTTAATTTAGAGTCATAATTTTCTATACATGCAATGAAAGCAGTGGATTCAATATATGGCTGTTGGATCTTTGATGCTCTATGAAGCTAGAATAGTGTTCAAATTTGTCAAGAGTGCATTTCTATAAGTAATAGTGATGAAACATAAGTGGAGCAAGATGTGCAAGATTTACCATAGTATATGGCACTGCAATCAGTTGGGGGCCAGATATCTTGTACATTGTATGAGGAGTCTGATCAGAGTGTAGGTAATATTTGGAATTATTAATTAAGCAATTAGTTGAATGGAAGAGGGGTATAAAAACTTGACATGAAAGAAGAAGAGAAGTTTTTAATAAAGTTTTTACTAAGGGAATGGACATGTTGAAGGAGAAGCCATGATCTATCATCTTTGGCAAAGTTGGTATTTAGGTTCTGGTAAAATCTTTTTGTAAGATTGCTGTCTTTGAATTCAACATTACTGCAATCTTTTAAATATGGTTTGATGTTAAATTTGTGAGAGGCTTCAAATTTACATAAGTGACAATTATGACAAAGAAATGATGAAAGACATAAAAATTTGTATGTGTGTGGAGAGTTTGATTTATGTTGTGTGAAGTTCTGCCTTCCAAATGTTTAATACAAATAGTGTAGTTTAGTTGACTTGCATCTCATTATATGTGGATGTCCAAATATTTAAGTTCATTGTGAAAGTCTTCCCAAGAAATAGTGAACAATAGAGAAGAATGGATTTGGAGATCTAATTTAATATTGCTGATGAATGATTCAAGTCTGGAGACAAACATATCATCAACATAGTATGTATAAATAAGGTTGGGAGTGGTACTGGAGTAATTAAAAAGGAGTTTATCTTTCAAATGATTTAAAAATATGTTGGATAGGTAGTGAGAAGTAATCCCAAGAGCCAACCCTCTATCATATGAAAATATTGTCCATTAAATTTGGTGATAATATTGTCAATGACCCAGGTAAAAAAATGAGTGATAAAAGTGATGTGTGTCTGTAGATAATTGCTTTTTATGAGTTGCATTTGACAATTTTAATGGAATGTTTTCAATTACTGGAACTATATAATTCAGTATATGTCTAATGAAACAATTTTGTATTCTCATTTTAGCTTGCAGTATTTAATGTGAAAAATGAGGTCAAAAGAAGACTTTATGGTGTAGTAGCTGTATCAAATTTGGTTTATTAACCATTGGCAGATGATTTTTATGGTGTTGAAATAATTAATTCATGCATTTGAAATTCAACATAAGCCTGAGTGGAGAATTATATTTGTGTAGCTTAACATTAGCAAACATTTTAGGCAGAATGCTGAAATACAATTAAACAAGAGAAAAACTGTTTTGATAAATTCTCTGCAAACATAACTATCCCATAATATATTCCTACTAAATGGAATAACTTATCGGAAAAGTTATTACTTAAGTTCTCATGAAAACTCACGATTCTTACTGAAAAACAGGGCATTAACATTTCTTCATTGGAAAAAACTTCATACATCAATCTTATCAACAATACTCCACCCACCTGATGTAAGAACTACCCTTGAACTAAGGCCAAGATTGTCAGTAGACAATGGAACCAGCAAATAATAAGATTTATAGCAAATGTAAAGGCAGACCTAATTACCCAGCTCATTAAGACTATCATCACAAAGCAAACAATATGATAAATCATGATTAGACACTGAAAATTAATAACAACAAGCAACTGTTTTCATAATAACTCTTTAATTTTCCTAAAAAAAGAAAAACAACTTAGATTCATACTGGTAAAAAAAGTGAATATAATGACAAAATGAATCTACAAATAAATAGATTAAAATTTAACGTTTTCCCCAAATTGAATAACAAACTAAATAAAGACAAATTCATTTATGGCTTACATCACAAATGCTATAATAAAACTTGTAAGGTCCACATTCCCTTAAGTAATGTGGATGAAAATATCTAACTATAGTCAGCCTGAGGGTCCTTATATAGTATGCCATTAATGATACAATAAAAGTTTAATCCATGATTGAATCTATTTCAAATATGACCAATTTAATATTTAACTATTCAATACAGATACAATTTAGATCAGTTCATCCAATCTTCATCTCTCTTTATTATTTTGTTATGCTCAGTATTCAAATACAGGGTTAATTTTACACTCAATTCTTTTCAGGGTTCAATTGATATAATGTAACAATAATAATACTTTTATATAAGTTTGATAGATTCTCAAAATTACTTTTAACAAAGTTATCATGATGTTAAGTCAGAATATATATATATGGGTATGTGTATTCAATCTTATTTCGTTATGAAAATAAAATAAATAATTAAAAAAAATCAGAAACTTTCTTCAAATAAAAAAAGTAACAATATTTATTAAATGAAAACAATTTAAATTTATTTTTATATAACAATTTTTTTTATTATGAGTGCTTTACACACATTTCTACTATATTAGTATATAAATTTTAAAATTATACTTTTCCATATCCCATAGTAGATATGTATCATAACACAAACAATATTTAATAGGTTGTAAAAAATGATTAAAATTTTCTAATTTCAAAGATTATGATAACACTAAGTAACTAAATTTAAATTAAACAGTATAAATATGAATGAAAACTTTTGTAATATTTAATCTTTTTGAGGAAATTTTATTTCTATAAGACCTCCCATCTATGTATGGTCCTATCTTTGAAACAAAAAGGCAATTCATCCAAGGATATTAGTCATGTATAGTGAATAATAAACAAACAAATATTACTAAATTAATTAAATTAGTAATAAACAAAAATTCTGTCTTGTCATTAGTGAAAGAATTTAATATGAAGAGTAATAAAATCTTACCTTCATATTAAGTTTGCATATTAATCTGGTTAAATTGCTTGTTAAGGAAGACCTAAATTTCATTAAATAAAAAAAAATAACCTAATAATTTATTCATTTTTTTTGATCTAATGATTTTTCAAAATGAATTATTCCAATGTAAGTATGTTTTAAAAACAAAGAAAATAAAATTAAACATTTATGGATGTTGATGCACAAAGATGATATGATGTGTTGGAAGTTTTTGATATTGTCATATTCATTTTCCATAATTTGACTAATAATGTTCATTAAGAATAAAGTTCTTTTACTTCCAGTCATCAATTATTGGTGAGACAATCATTATACTCCATTATTCATAAACATTTCTCTCACTTGATGCTTACATCCCTTTTCTTAAATTCTCACTATAAATTGAAGTTGGATATTGAATTATATAGATGAAATATATATATTTTAGACATTTCAGTATGAATGAGTAATTACACTGTTTTAGGTTAGAACAATAGTATTTGATCCTATGGCAAATTGTCTTTACACACAATGCATTTTCTATAACTTAAAATTTTAAAATAATTTTATTTAGAAATATAAATATTTTTGATGATATTTATCTTTCTTGAAATTCATGTTTAGAATGATATCATCCTAAATATTTTTCTAATTATTATATTAAAGATAATTTCACTTTTGAAATTATTATTAATGATATTGAATAATAATGTATTTACTCTTTATTTGATTGGTATTAGAGTTCTCTACTAATAAAGATTTTATATAAAAAGAAAATTCATTCAAACTATTGATCCATCTTTCTGATGTGTTTGGTATTAGTGACTAGTTCATTTGTAAAAAGTGGTACTGATTTTGAAATTAGTTGATTTAGATTTTATAGTAGAATTGACTTAAATTATTATTTCATTTCATGATTTTGTATTCAATTATTGTTTAATGCATCATAATTAATAATTCTGTAATTGATCTCTAATTGTATTTCTTTCACATTTATTTGCTAAGATATCATTTGACATAGGTTATCTCTGTTTTACATCATGGTTAATGATATTAGTTAACTTAATAATTTTATATATATTATAACGATCCAGAGAAAGATAGCTTAAATCATCTGCATTACAGGGTGCCATCTAGGCATTTGAACCTTGAAAAATTTATAAAGTAGGCAGACACGTAAGTCAAAAAAAATTTTTTTTTTATATTTTGTATCCGGTCATTAGCCCATTGTCACTAGCTCAGGGAGTAGCAGAGTTTTATATTTATAATAAATTCTTATCTAAGAATACATAAAAAAAGAATAAAATAAGCCACTGCCAGTAATTAACATACAAGCATTTATTTACGCATATATATATAAAATTTAACATTATTATTTTAGCATGTTTACATTTTAAAATTTAATTTACATTTTTTAACTTTGATTTTAATTTACATTTTAATTTTTATAAATTTACATTTTAAATATTATAAGTTCGCACAGACGATTTATAAAATGTGTTTTTAAAATGTTAAGTATAGATCGGTTACACAGATTACATGGTCAAAAACATTTCAAAATAAACATAAACGATCAAAATACAAAATCATTGATACCGTCAATGGCATAGGGAATACAAAGAAACCCAATGATGTTCATCATAAGACACCACATTGACACCAATAACTTAAAAGACATCCGACATAAATACATCTTAGATACTCACTGTAAGGTATCAGTATTTACTGAATGTCTATATATTTTGATCAAATATGAAAACCAAAAACATAATCAACCGGTAACGAACCCATGCAAGTGTCTATACCCAACTTAAATTTAATGCATCTTTATTTAGAGTGTCAAGTATGAATAGACTACATAGATTTGCATTTGAAAAGAAAATATTCAATCCTTGTTTAACCTTAGGCCAAAGGTTCACAGTCAAACCAAACTTCAATCCATCTGATATATCGATGTGTTCAATGTAATACGAATACAGCAGCACAATTAGTTGAAGAGAAGAAACTGCTTCTAGTCAGATAGGAATATTACATCTATCTGATGATGAGAGCAATAAAAAAAACTCCATAGGAAGGAACTGCAGTCTCCATCTTATAATTCCTCCCATAGGCAAAATGAGTGTGTGCGGCATATAATAGCGATTCTGCCCGTAGCGAATCTTGTACTACATCTACTAATTACACCAATATATCCAATCCATTGACCTAATTCAACTATGAAATGAATAACCTAAGATTACCCTCCCCTAATATAACTTTACAAATCTATATGGCCATTCACGCCCGACTTAAGTTTAATATTTATATAGTTTAATTTATCAAAAAACAGAAATCATAATAAAAACTTAAAAGAACAAAAAAAAAATAAATGGAAATGATTTTACAAAAGAAATACATCAAATTAAAATTACTTATTAGTAAATAAAGTTGGTCAGATAAGATTCTACTGCAATTATTTTAAATATGGAAAGTTTTTAATTTAATGTTCATTAATTATAAAGTTCTTATGGTTTTAAACAGTTCATTTTTATCCATTGCTTGCCATTTGAATGTGAATTCCCATGCCATCCTAAAGAGATTGGTTGAGTTAGCCATTGGTTTTTTATTTATCCGGAGATCTTTTAGTTTAGTTGGTCCTTAATGTAGAAAAAACAATGTAATTTCTTTTTTTTAAAACAAAACTGAAGGGATTGAAGAGTGCATCTTTTCAATCCCTTCTCCTTCAACTCCACACTAACACATATAGTCACATCTTGTCATAACTAACTAATAATTTCCAAACTTTTCCTTATATATTAATTTTAAGGATTCAAGTGACATTACGTCATCGATGATGATGATCCTTCCATTGAGGTCCGATTTCCCGATGGATTTCTCTCATTTGCTATTACTTTCTATTGTTTTCCTATCTGACTGTTGCTTATACATTTAAATGCCCAAAGGCTAGTTCACTTTGACTAATTAAAATAATCATTTCAATTTCTGATTAATTAATATGTTTTCCAAACTTAAAGATATTTTTATCTCTAAATCTTTTTGTTGAAAGATTTAGTTTTTCTATTTTTAATAAAGTTTTATTTTAATAATTTTTTTTTATCTGTGTGGTTTTATATATATACGAGTTTAAGATGATTTTTTAATTTTCAATTTTTAATTCTTAAAAAAGAAATTTTTATTTGCGAACTTTTATTTTTTTCATGTTTAATAATAAAACACAATGTAATGTTGTCTGTGCCCGTTACATATCAGTAAACTTGCTTAAAAAAAATAAACAAAAAAAAATATTTTACTTAGGGTTAGTAATTACGGTACATGATTAACAAAATTTACAAAACATTCGGTTAGTATAAAGACTATATACAAAAAAAAATGTTTACTATCGCTTTCCTAAGGGCCATTTACATCTACGCCTCCTCCCCCCGCCAAACATTCTATTTTTTTTTTTACATTTTATTTTTACACACGACATGACAAACAAGTTATTTATTTAGGAAGGTTGCATTGAAGTAAATATGTTTCAAAAGATAATGCGTTTATACGTGTATATTTGCAGCACAATTATAAATACCACCAACTTTTTTATGACTGATTTTGTAATGCTTACATAGGATTACACTGAAGTAAATTCCCAAACAGTACTCATTGTAAGGTACTACATTTACGATCATAAACTTACGTGGCTGTGCGTGCCTATACACGTTAAAGCATAATATATATTAACAAACAAAAAAAACATATTAATTGCAACCTTTTGACTTTCTTTTTAACAAAATACAATTTAAAATTATTAATACTTTCTTGTGTTTAATATATGTGCAATTTCTTTCTGGCAGTGCTTTTATAAGATTTAAAGTATCCGACTTCATGTAAACAGATAAACATATTTCATTTTGAAAAAAAAATGTTCAGGGTATTCATGGATTATTAAAGATCGGCCCAAGTTGGGTAGCCAGTTATAATGATCTGGAGAAAGATAGCTTAATGTCATCTGCACTACAGGGCACCATATAGGCATTTGAACCTAGAAAAATTTATAAAGTAGGCAGATATGTAAGTCAAAAAAAATTTTTTTTTTTTTTTATATTTTGATATCCGGTCGTTAGCCCATTGTCACTAGCTCAGGGAGTAGCAGAGATTTATATTTATAATAAATTCTTATCTAAGAATACATAAAAAAGGAATAAAATAAGCCACTGCCAGTAATTAACATACAAACATTTATTTACACACACATATATAAAATTTAACATTATTATTTTAGCATGTTTACATTTTAAAATTTAATTTACATTTTTAACTTTGATTCTAATTTACATTTTAATTTTTATAAATTCACATTTTAAATATTATAAGTTCGCACAGACAGATTTATAAAATGTGTTTTTAAAATGTTGAATATAGAACGGTTACATAGATTACATGGTCAAAAACATTTCGAAATAAACATAAACGATCAAAATACAAAATCATTGATACCGTCAATTGCACAGGGAATACAAGAAACCCAATGGTGTTCATCATAAGACACCACATTGACACCAATAACTTAAAAGACATCTGACATAAATACATCTTAGATACTCACCGTAAGGTATCAGTATTTACCGAATGTCTATATATTTTGATCAAATATAAAAACCAAAAACATAATCAACTAGTAATGAACCCATGCAAGCATCTATACCCAACTTAAACTTAATGCATCTTTATTTAGAGTGTCAAGTATGAATAAACTACATAGATTTGCATTTGAAAAGAAAATATTCAATACTTGTTTAACCTTAGGCCAAAGGTTCGCAGTCAAACCAAACTTCAATCCATCTGATATATCGATGTGTTCAATGTAATACGAATACGGCAGCACAATTAGGTTAAGAGAAGAAACTGCTTCTCGTCAGATAGGAATATTACATCTATCTTATGATGAGAGCAATAAAAAAACTCCATAGAAAGGAACTGCGGTCTCCATCTTATAATTCCTCCCATAGGCAAAACGAGTGTGTGCGGCATATAATAGTGATTCTGCCCGTAGCGAATCTCGTACTACATCTACTAATTACACCAATATATCCAATCCATTGACCTAATTCAACTACAAAACGAATAACCTATGATTACCCTCCCCTAATATAACTTTACAAATCTATATAGCCATTCATGCCCGACTTATGTTTAATATTTATATAGTTCAATTTATCGAAAAACAGAAATCATAATAAAAAATTAAAAGAACAAAAAAAAATAAATGGAAATGATTTTACAAAAGAAATACATCAAATTAAAATTACTTATTAGTAAGTAAAGTTGGTCAGATAGGATTTTATTGCAATTATTTTAAATATGGAAAGTTTTTAATTTAATGTTCATTAATTATAAAGTTCTTACGGTTTTAAACAGTTCATTTTTATCCATTGCTTGCCATTTGAATGTGAATTCCCATGCCATCCTAAAGAGATTGGTTGAGTTAGCCATTGGTTTTTTATTTATCCGGAGGTCTTTTAGTTTAGCTGGTTCTTAATGTAGAAAAAACAATGTCATTTCTTTTTTTTTAACAAAACTGAAGGGATTGAAGAGTGCATCTTTTCAATCCCTTCTCCTTCAACTCAACACTAACATATATAGTCACATCTCGTTATAACTAACTAATAATTTCCAAACTTTTCCTTTTATATTAATTTTAAGGATTCAAGTGACATTACATCATCGATGATGATGATCCTTCCATTGAGGTCCGATTTCCCAATGGATTTCTCTCATTTGCTATTAGTTTCTATTGTTTTCCTATCTGACCGTTGCTTATACATTTAAATGCCCAAAGGCTAGTTCACTTTGACTAATTAAAATAATCATTTCCATTTCTGATTTAATAATGTGTTTTCCAAACTTAAAGATATTTTTATCTCTAAATCTTTTTGTTGAAAGATTTATTTTTTCTATTTTTAATAAAGTTTTATTTTAATAATTTTTTTTTTATCTGTGCAATTTTATATATATATGAGTTTAAGATGATTTTTTAATTTTCAATTTTTAATTCTTAAAAAAGAAATTTTTATTTGTGAACTTTTATTTTTTTCATGTTTAATAATAAAACACAATGTAACATCGTCTGTGCCCATTACAATATATATATATATATATATATATATATATATATATATATATAAACGATTGAAATGTAATTACTTTAATATTTGATTTCAATTAAATCAAATATTTATTTGCTTTGATTTTTAATATTAAAATTCTATAGTCTAATGTTTAAGTTATATACATGTTCATATGAGTATTTTAACATAAAATAACACATTTATTGTTTACTAATTAAAAATTTATTTTTAAGTTTATGGTTTGATATTGCACATAAACAAGTGAACTTAAAAAGATTGTAAGTGAACCGCACAACCCCCTTCATATACAGGGTTAAAATTTTCTATAATAAGAAATTTTCAACTCTTAAAGTGTATATGTGTGTTTCAGCATTACATGCATGCATATATATATATATATATATATTGAACCGTATTCGAATATGTGGATTCAAAACACCGGCCTCTTAGGCAGAGAAGAACATACTCGGAGAGTATGTATGCCCAAACGATAGCTATAAAGTATATAACTAACGTTACATTTCCAGGACATAACTTCTTCTCGACTGTTGAATTCAACACCAAGTTCAAAGCACTTTTTTTGTTTGTGTATAAACACGGGCGCCAGCTGCTTATTCTAAAAGAATAGACAACGCACTTTGAATAGTGGCAACTAACCCAACGCCTAAATCCATGACTAGCTCAGTTGTTTGTAATCACTAATAGATTATACTTAATTAGTGGTTAAAAGACTTGATAAAGAATTTGTTAAAAAGAATTTATAAAAAGAATTGTAAAAGAATTGATAAAAAGGAATTGATAAAAAGAATTGATAAAAAGAATTGACTGACAAATAAAGTTTAATTTTAAAGATAATTTATTAACTAACATTTACTTACTAAATTTAAACATTTTATACTTCTAATAAAACACACGCATATTTTAATTATCATATCTAAATAGTCTAAATATTCCTATGGATTCAATATTAGAACACTCTAATTTAACTAATAAATATTGATATAATGATCACGCACATATTAACTCATGCAAACACATAACAATGATAATAAAGAACTACATAGCATTTGAAATTTAATCACAGACATATCAATAGTTCATTTATGTATGATATCGAGTTCATAAAATTAGACTCTTGGAGGATTCGAACGAATTAATGAAATGCAATGGCTATTACAGTATAATGAAAATAAGCAAATGTTTTACCTAGGATTTTGAATGTTGACGTAGAATTTTGTTCTTTGGAGGCTGCTTTCGGTGAGGATATTTCCATTATAAATGCTTACCAGCCGGCTGGGATGTTTCCTTGCTGAGTTTCCTGATTTTCACGATTATTGCTATCGGAGACAAATAGATACTGACGGAGATTTTTCTAAGATGTTAAGCTGACATTATTTCATGGGCAGGTCTGCTGTTTTCTCGGACATCTGGGCTGGAGGTGAACGTGCGTTCCAAAATATTCTCAGCACTGCATTTTGTTTCTTAACTGACTCAATTAATTTCCGAACTGCACTCTCTCAATAACTTTGTGAACTGAACTCACTCAATTAATTTGTGGAATGAATTACTGTCCAATAAAAAAAAGTCTATTTATACCTGTGCCTTGTTGTCTTTCTAATATCTTCGGCAAAGATCTGTTATCAAATTCCAATGATAATCATTTGATAAACGTGTTTTGAAAGATTGCTTAATTAGTAATAGCCATGCAAAAATGTATTGTTTTATATTAATTAATATCTAATAGCCATTGCCGTGTTTTTTAATGATAATCTTCTTTAACTTTCACATACATTTTATATATTTACAAATGTACATATATACGCACATATATTTTTAATACAATTTACTATTTAGTTTTAACATTATTTTTTCTTTAATTAAAATTGAATGAAAAGAGATTTGCATGTTTTAACTTTTCCAAATTATATTTTTACGAATACTAAAAAAAAACTATTTAATTCTTATCTTTTTCGAAAACAAGCTGCAATAAATTCTTCAACATTTAATTTTATGTTTTTCTTTTATGAAAGATTACTTTAATAATAATTTTAGATAAAAATTATATGTGCCTATATCAATATAGGCACATTACACTGCCCTTCTTTTTGAGAGTAAAATGCGTCATTTTTGACCATTTTATCTCTGACAACATTAATTGACATGTTATTTATTTGTTTAATTCGATCACTTTAATCAAACCCTTTATTTTATTCATTTATTTAATCCTATAATTGTTACTCTTAAATCATTCATTTGACCTACGTATTTAACTTGACTTTATTGATTTTTAACTGTTTATTTACAAGCATTTCTTTTTACGTAATATGTGCATGGGGGGAAAAATCTTTTATTCAATAATGCCTCCTTGTTACTATTATTATTTCTAAATTTCATTTAGTATTATTACCACCTGTCCGGTGGTTGTTTTTCTCTTTTCACTAACCTCAACAACCGGGCATTATATGTTCCTTTTTCCTCTATTCCCTGTGCTATCACAAACGCATTATTACCATATTGCTGTTTGATGATATAAGGGCCGTCGTATATTGGCTGGAATTTTTTGTATATATGTTTTTCAGGATGACTCACCGGATGAACTCTCACCATAACCTCATCTCCCCTCCTGAATATAGCCTTAGGTCTTCCCTGCCTCTGCTGCCATAGCCTGCCCATTTTTCTTAACTGGTTGAGCGCTTGCTTAGCATCTCTTCTCTGGTTAATTGGATTTATCCCCACTGGCAATTTAGTCTCAAACGGATACGGAATATTTCTTCCACAATGTAGCCGAACAGGTTCGAATCCTGTAGACTCATTTCTTGACCAGTTTATCATGTTGATTATTCGTGATGTTTCTTTCACCCATTTGCGATGATCATCCTTCTGGTGTTTTGTAAACGGAATTATTACGTTGTTTATTTCTGCCCGGCTCCGTTTATAATCCAATACACAGCCTGTTTTGTACATAAAATCCGAGCCTAATATAACCTCATGAATTAGTCCCTCCAAAATCAACAGAACATGCATATATTCTCCCTCTGCCATGTGTAATTTCACCCATGCCTGTTTGGATGCCAACTTCACCTTTTTACCATTAGCCAACAAAACATACACTGTTTTTAAAGGCAATATTTTAATTTCTGGGTCAATGTCATTTATTTTATTAAACATTTCCTGTGACATTACCGATACCTGACTCCCCGAATCAAACAATGCACTAGTTGCAACCCCTCTACCTTTATCTCTATCTTCGGACAGCTCTGAGGTGCCATCACAGGTATGCTTTCTTCTCCACTACATACCAGATTCGCTACTTGCGTACAATCAACTTCTGCATTTCCATCCTCATCTTGACCATCCACCATCCCCCTATTGTTGTCCAATGCCATTAGTATTTTGGCCATCTGCTCTACCATTTGCTTGCCAATCATCATTTGTTCCACCTTCTCAGGTAAACCATGCCTAACTATACGCATAATATGCTGCTCTGATAATTTGTATGCTGTGATTGATCTCAATTTCGCTATTTGTCTACGAAAAAATGTAATAAATAACTCCCTCTTCTGCCACCTGTCCTGCTCTACTTGAAACTTAACTTTTTCCTGTGATTATATGACCTAAAAACTTTACCTCATCAGTCATTATCTTAATCTTATTTAAATTAATTCGAATTCCCTTTCTCTCACACTCCCCCAGCAACATTTCTAAATGTGCAAAGTGCTCATCTATACTTTCCGACGCCACCACAATGTCGTCTACATACATTATAACTAAATTCTTAATATCATCTGACAATACTTGATCCAGACATTGTATAAGCCCTGCCGCACTATTTTTTAGCCCGAAGGGAATCCGGTTAAAATTATATGCACGTCCGTTATATTTAAATGCCGTATATTTCCGATCCTCTGGATGAAGTTTGATTTGCCAGTAGCTGGCAGTTAAGTTGAACGTCGAAAATATTTTCTTATTTTGAAATTTCAATAACAATTCGCTCATAGGCGGTGGAGCATTAGTATCAGCTATTGTTAACTTATTTAACTGCCATGCGTCCATTTCTTCCATTCGCTAGATATAAAGGGCGTTCCATGATCCGACAGAATTCTGTCTGGAATTCCTACAGTTTTAAAGTATTGTTGCTCCAAAACTCAAATAGTCTGTCTTGCATTCACTTGGGCGACTGGATATGCCGCTACCAGCTTCGAAAACACGTCATATGTTACCACGAGATACCTCATTTTATTGAATGGAGGCAGAGGTCCGTAGAAGTCTATCACTAGCAAGCTGTTAGGGCGTTGGGCATATATAGGTTGCAGCGGCCCGACTCCTGATGTGTTAGCAGGCTTGGTTGCTGAACATATGGTGTATCTACCAATCACGTCTGTAATATTGGCATTCATTCCTGGCCAGTAAAACCAATGACTCAGCCATCCTTCCACTTTATTTGCCCCATAATGTCCAAAAGTGTTATGCGCATACTTAATCATTTGCTCTCTCATGGCGACTGGAAGAATAATGCGTGTTTTTTTTTTTCCGTAACACACGCTGTAAGAGTCCTCCCTTTAAACAACAGTGATTTCAGTCCCTCCACAGTGGATTATTGGCTGTTTTCATTACAGGCTGATTGCGTAAATACTCTATTATTTGTTTGCAATTGTTATCTTCCTCTTGCTGCTCCTTTAATCTGTGCAACTCATCTTCTATCCCATTTCTTTTATATATTTTGGCTGCAGCTATATACGCTCTGTCACAACTCAAGTGTTGTTCTTGAGCTACCGGATATCGGCTTAAGGTGTCTGCCACAATATTCTCCTTGCCATGACAGTAAGCCACTTTTAATTAAATTCTTTCAGGAATAAGCTCCACCTTATTAGCCTGCTATTATTCAAGAAGCTGTGATTAATAAATTCAAGGCTCTTATGGTCAGTGACTACTACCACTTCAGAGCCTACGTTGGGCACCGTTGAACCGTATTCGAATATGTGGATT
Organism: Epiperipatus broadwayi; assembly: GCA_028023455.1. Lineage (NCBI taxonomy): Eukaryota > Metazoa > Onychophora > Udeonychophora > Euonychophora > Peripatidae > Epiperipatus > Epiperipatus broadwayi. The sequence continues at coordinate 2,703,065 of JAQFVV010000161.1, read as the reverse complement.
TGAAACACCGGCCTCTTAGGCAGAGAAGAACATACTCAGAGAGTATGTATGCCCAAACGATAGCTATAAAGTATATAACTAACATTACATTTCCAGGACATAACTTCTTCTCAACTGTTGAGTTCAACACCAAGTTCAAAGCACTTTTTTTGTTTGTGTATAAACACGGGCGCCAGCTGCTTATTCTAAAAGAATAGACAACGCACTTTGAATAGTGGCAACCAACCCAACGCCTAAATCCACGACTAGCTCAGTTGTTTGTAATCACTAATAGATTATACTTAATTAGTAGTTAAAAGACTTGATAAAGAATTTGTTAAAAAGAATTTATAAAAAGAATTGTAAAAGAATTGATAAAAAGGAATTGATAAAAAGAATTGATAAAAAGAATTGACCGACAAATAAAGTTTAATTTTAAAGATAATTTATTAACTAACATTTATTTACTAAATTTAAACATTTTATACTTCTAAAAAAACACACGCATATTTTAATTAACATATCTAAATAGTCTAAATATTCCTATGGATTCAATATTAGAACACTCTAATTTAACTAATAAATATTGATATAATGATCACGCACATATTAACTCATGCACACACATAACAATGATAATAAAGGACTACATAGCATTTGAAATTTAATCACACACATATCAATAGTTCATTTATGTATGATATCGAGTTCATAAAATTAGACTCTTGGAGGATTCGCACGAATTAATGAAATGCAATGGCTATTACAGTATAACGAAAATAAGCAAATGTTTTACCTAGGATTTTGAATGTTGACGTAGAATTTTGTTCTTTGGAGGCTGCTTTCGGTGAGGATATTTCCATTATAAATGCTTACCAGCCAGCTGGGACGTTTCCTTGCTGAGTTTCCAGATTTTCACGATTTTTGCTATCGGAGACAAATAGATACTGACGGAGATTTTTCTAAGATGTTAAGCTGACATTATTTCACGGGCAGGTCTGCTGTTTGCTCGGACATCTGGGCTGGAGGTGAACGTGCGTTCCAAAATATTCTCAGCACTGCATTGTGTTTCTTAACTGACTCAATTAATTTCCAAACTGCACTCTCTCAATAACTTTGTGAACTGAACTCACTCAATTAATTTGTGGAATGAATTACTGTCGATAAAAAAAGTCTATTTATACCTGTGCCTTATTGTCTTTCTAATATCTCCAGCAAAGATCTGTTATCAAATTCCAATGATAATCATTTGATAAACGTGTTTTGAAAGATTGCTTAATTAGTAATAGCCATGCAAAAACGTATTGTTTTATTTAATTAATATCTAATAGCCATTGCCGTGTTTTTTAATGATAATCTTCTTTAACTTTCACATACATTTTATATATTTACAAATGTACATATATACGCACATATATTTTTAATACAATTTACTATTTAGTTTTAACATTACTTTTTCTTTAATTAAAATTGAATGAAAAGAGATTTGCATGTTTTAACTTTTCCAAATTATATTTTTACGAATACTAAAAAAAAAAAACTATTTAATTCTTATCTTTTTCGAAAACAAGCTGCAATAAATTCTTCAACATTTAATTTTATGTTTTTCTTTTATGAAAGATTACTTTAATAATAATTTTAGATAAAAATTATATGTGCCTATATCAATATAGGTACAATATATTAGCCTCAGTGTTTTCATCATTTAAATGATTATTCCAATAATTTTTTATTTTAGTATTGTTTCCTTTCTTTTTCTTCTTCTATAATATCCATGTGATAGTTAGCTAAACTTTATGGTTGACCAAAATAAGTTTTAAGAATGTGAGCATTATATGTTCCTTTCCTTTCCCCATCTATATATATTCAGAATGCATTTGGAACTGTTTGTTTTATCATAGTAAATGATCCTTTATATGGATTATAGTATTTATAGCATTTGTTTTAGAGTTGTTTACTAAAGTTATGTCTTTAAAAAACCTTGTTTCCTATTTTGAATTTTTTTCTGTTTTTATTTTTCAGTTCTGATTTATTTATTAATCTTTGATATGCTTTTTGTATATCATAATTTATAGCAGTCTGGTTGGGTTTAATTGGAAGTTGATAATTTTTAAATAAATTTGGAATTGCTTTATTAAAATGTAGTGTAATAGGTGTGAATCCAGTAGATTCATTCACACTCCAATTAATATAATTTACTACACTTTCCATTTGTTTTATCCATTGTCCATGTTCATTCTCCATGTAAGTCCTAAACAAATGTCCATGCTCCCACATTACACATTGCAAGGATTTGATTGTGGATTTCTAATGGATGTGAGCACATGTTTTATTTGTGATTTTTCTACTTACTTCTTTCAATGTTTAGATAGAAAAGGTTTACCATGGTCTGTTAATATGATTTTACATTTTCCTATCATTATGGGGTGGAAGGTGTTTAATATTTTGACAGTATGTCTAGTATTAGCTTAAGATATTGGGTAGGTTGAAATATGTTTGGAAGAGATTATAAGCAACTAATAAGTACTATTGTTTATTAAATGGAGGCAATGGTTCATAATAGTCAACCACTAAGATCTTATTTGATTTTTTTTTAGGTATAATAGGTTTTATTATATTACTGAAATCTTGATTTACTGGTTTGGCTTTTAATCATATAAGACAATCTTGAAGTTATTTTAAGTTATTGTATACATTTTTGGCCAGTAAAACTATTTTTTCAAAGTGTGTTCTGTATCGTGAGCACAGAAATGTCCATATGAATCGTGGATATACTTGATGAGTGGGGTATATAATATTTTAGGTATTATTTCCCTCCATTCATCTATCTTTTAATCATTTTTGTGAAGCAAGACCAGATTTTCTAACTTATAATGGTTGAGGTCTTTCAGTGCATTCAAAACTTTCTCTCCTTTTAAAACTCTTACAATGGGGTTTTAAATAGAGCCATTAAATTGTAGTTCAGGTTATTTTTTTTAATCATTCTCTACACTACTATCAATCATCATGTTGATATTTATAATGTAGGCATTCTGTATTGATAGATGGTTCTGTTCTGACCTACATAGATTTTGACTCAGTATATCAGTCATAACATTCTCAGATCCTTTATATTATTGTATTGTATAGCTGAAATCCTGCAACAATAGACTCCATCTGACTATCCATGGACAAATAGCTGTGATTTAGGAGTTCAAGGCTTTTGTGGTCTGTGATCACTATAAACTCTAATCCAAGAAGCATCTGTTAAAATTTTTGTAAAGGCCACATTATTGCAAGTGCTTCCTTCTCAGTGACCATATAGTTTATTTCTTGACCCTTCAGGCAATGCCTAATAAAATATAGGACTCAAGGTTGGTTATCCTCCTAAATTTGGGATAGCATTACCTTTAATGTGTAACCCCTACTATCAGTTTGGACAATAAACAGTTTATTAAAATCAGGGAAAGCTAACATAGCTTGACCTAAGAACCACGTTTTAATCTTTGTAAATGACTTGTCCTGTTCTTGGATCCAATTCCATTACTCATCTTTTCTAATGAGCTTCAAGAAACATATAGTCAGAAAATTTCTGCTAAAAATGATTATAAAAATTACATAAGCCTAAAAATCACCAAACTTGTTTTTTGTTGCTGGGTTTGGGAAAAGTTTTGGATGGCACTGATCTTATGTGGATGAGGCCTTATCCTATTGCAAACAGCAAAGTGACCTAAGAAGACTACCTGTTTACAAACTAAGGTGCTCTTTTTGAAATTCATTTTAATCCCTTTTCTTTGGCACTCTTCAAAAATACAGTTAAATGTTTATTTTCTTCAATGATGGTCAATTCAATTATCACATCATCCACATAAATGGTAATTGTCTGTTTAAGCTCATGAGATAGAGTTTTAGGTAAGCATCTTATCAGACCAGCACCACTATATACCAATATAAAGGGCATCATATTAAATTGATAAGTAAAACCTACAAATAGGAATGCAGTATATTGGCGATTTTCAGGATGGATTTCAATCTGCCAATAACCAGAGGTTAGATCAAAGGTGGAAAACATCTTTTTATTTCCAAATTTTATGAATAATTTATGTATGGGTGGTTGTATATTCCTGAGCATCTAAACAAAATCTCATTAACCCATCTTTCTTCTTCACAACTGGATTGCAGTAGGATGAAGAGCACTTGTAAATAATTCCCTCATCCAACATTATATTAATCTGTTTGGATATATCTGAAAAAATACTGGAATGGAATAGGATACAATCTGTATTGAAATGGTTAATCATGTAGTAATTTAATTATTTGCTGTAAACCTTCTATCACTCCTGGTATGTCTGAGAAAACTGGGTTGAATTTTTTAATAATAGATTGTAGTTTTATCACATCATTATTTCCAAGTAAATTGGATTCTGTGATTTTATCATCTATGAGTGCATCATTTCCAAGATCTTATCCTAATTGTTTTATTAGAAAAATCAATAACAGCTGTGTTCAGAGGGAGGAAGTCTGCCCCAGAATGACATCATATATCAAAACATTCATATTAAGAATACATGATAGAGTATTGTTTTGTCAATTTTGATTTGAATGCAAATCTATTTAGATGTTAATTTGACCTTTTTACTATTAGCCATAGTAAGCTGAACTGATCTGAATAGGAATGTTTTAATATTAGGGTTCTTAGTTAATATTTCTCGATAAACCTGTTTTATATAACTGAGATTTGGCTACCAGAATCTAATATTGTTTTGACCAATATACCCTCAAACATAATCTCTATCATAGGGCAGCTTTGTAAGGCAAAATTAGGAGCCTTATCTTTCCATGAGTACATTAAATTGGTGATTTCTCAGTTTGGAATTTGATTTCTACTTCTGTTCCTCAATGTCAATATGGTCTCTTGAGGTGGGGACATTCTCTCATGTACTTTTTAGTTGGATTTTGGCTGTATTTTGGGAGTGTGATTACTACACTCTGGTTTTGGCAATTTTTCTAAGTTATGTGGAGGGTTTAATATAAGTTGATCATTATGATGTGACTGGTTATGTAAATGAATTGAAATAATTTCTTGAATAATATTTCATATATGGTTGAAAATATATTATCATAGCTTTTGGAATGGTCAGCATCTATTAAAAAATGAACATTGATTTGTTTTTCATTAGAAATGGCTACAATTTGAAGATAATTTATTTTAAAATGATTGTTTTAAAATTTTTTGTGGTACTTTTAATAAGTTACATAAAACCTTTTTTTTCAAGTGTATTATTTTAAGTTAATTATAATAAATTGAGTAATTGAGTTTTTAAAAATATATATTATTTTTTTTTTAATTCTCTCAAAATTATATTTTCTTATAAATTCTATTATTTTGCAAATCGTTATAGGAGATAAATTCACATATTTTCTTATAAATTCTATTATTTTGCAAATCGTTATAGGAGATAAATTCACATATAAAAGACTTAAAGGATTTTGATTGTATAAAAAGTTTAAGAGAATTAATTAGAAGCACGAAAATATCTGCAATCACATATGTTTAAAAATGTTGATATTCTTAGAATATTCATATAAAATCTTTTGCAAATAAAAATAATTTTACTATGAATAAAATACAAGAGTTGTTATAAATGACAGAAAATTCTTTAACTATTATATTTGTCAAACATTGTATGCATGGGACTTAAATTTTCATGGCAATAATATTAAAATCAGTTATTAAGATTTTTGACTCTTTCCCTCAGCTTATCTATTAAAATTATTTAAGTGTTGTGTTCATGTTCAGTCTTACTTTCAGAAGAGTGAGCAAACAATAATACTCTGTTTTTTTTGTTTTAGCCATTAACTATTTTCCAAATTAGCAGACTTTTAGGTTGCATCAACCATTTTTATTGATGACATAAATGATTAATGGGATGCTTGATTTGAAATATTTTAAGATATAGTGGTATCATTACTATTTATTAGTTTGACACTAAAAGCATAATATTGTAAGAAAAAAACAATAAAATATATTTTCTGTATTTTATCTAAATGAAAGACTTGAAAGATTTCAAATTTGTTGATAAGATTACTAAAATTCCACATAAAATTTTTTGTTAATTTTCCCCATGAAATAACAAAGAAAAATTGATCATTTTATATAAAACTTATCTGACCAACATTTATGGGTTCTAGTAATTGATGATATCAAAACATTACTTTAATTATCATGCATAGCAAAATAATTTGTGTAATTGAGTTGCATTTCTGGTCTTATAATTTTAGCACATATTATTTATGCCTAATGTATTCAGTGAAAACTGATGAATTATATATTATATCTCCATGAATGAAAAAACTTCTGCTACAAACATTATTTAAACGGATTTCTTTTGTTAACTTTTTCATTCAGTTCTGTATTATTTTCAATAGTGTTTTATACTAAGATAAAAGTTTGGGTTTATATATTAATCTGCAACCAGCTATATTGTCATTTGTATAACCTGATGACCATAATGGCATGTGTTAACACTATTCAAAAAAGTATAATTGTATTATATAATTAAAATTCAAAATTTAGTTTTATTATAAGATTATTTACAATATTATATAAAAAAGTGGAAAAAATTAACCATAGATCACAAAAAATGGAGAAATAAAATTACTTTCATTTATTCCACATTCAACTAGGGTCAGTCGCTCACTTTCTTTCAGCAAAATTATGATCAGTATTATAATGAAATAAACTTGACTTCATTTATTCTAAGCATTATTTACAAAAATATTTTAATATTTGTGTAAAAAAAATAATGATTAGTCATAATATTGGTGAAATAAAATTACTTTTGTTTATACAGCTTTTAATTGGGATTGATTGCCTTTTTTTAATAAAATTGTGATTTGTTATTATAATAAATTAAATTTAGTATTTTTTTATTGGAAATATTTCTACAAAAATATTATATTTACATTAAAATATAGAAAAAAACTACATACATCACAAAATATGAAGAAATACAATTACTTACATTTAGACTACAGTGGTATGAGATATCCCACCCTTCTGCATAAAACATATACTATGTGAGCAAAAATCAAACTAATTTAATTTTTTTCCCCAAAATGCAAATATCCTTAGAAAGATATTGAGACAGGCACCTGTTTTCTTTATAAAATTTTTTTAAAATAAGATATATAAATATTTCTAGAGGTATTATTTACCAATTGCTGGCATAGAGGGTTAAACAAAAAAACATTGGTATACAAACACTGAAATAAAATCAAGGCTAGATTATTACATTAACAATTCACCCATTTTAAATATTCTTCTTAATGAGACTTGATATAAATGTACATTATTTTGGGGGTTATATAGCTATACAATTTTTTCCAGAATTTATTTAGTTTTAAAAATGTTTTTGATCAATTAGATTGAATTCTCAATAAAAACATTAAATAATTTTTTTATTTATAGTAAAATATATTTCATCAAGATACTATAAATCATTATAATTATTATTTATATTTTTATTATTTATTTTCTTTAGGCTATTACTTAATTACTTTGATATTTTTATGTCTCTAGTTAAATTAAAAATCCATCTTTGCTTTCACTATTTGATAATTCAGTAAAACAAATTTTGTTTTATAGTATTATTTATTCTCTACCTATGTGTTGGTAGAACTTTTAAAAAAAAAAACTGTACTTCTATTATCACTTTTTCAGTTGACGAATAAACGTTTGTATTACTGTCAGCTAATATTTTTTTAATTATTGATATTTAGACAAATCAAAAATTAGAAATTGTCATACATAAGCACGCACACACATATATATTAAAATAGAATGTATTTGCATTATAAATATTTGAATCGATAATTATAAATGTTTATTTAGGTTATTTTAAATATAATTTATATAATATTATAGCAATATGTTTTTAACAATAATAATAAAACTTATTAAAATAATGACAATTAAATATACCTCATTATTTTGTCTAACAACCTTTTTCAATTATGTTCATCTCATTAATAATAATGATATATCTAATAGATTAAAGAAAAAAAATCTTATTTTAGTTTTTAAATAGTACGTATCCGTCTGCAAGTAATATTGTTAAAAATAATTAATATAAAGGAAGATATGAATTAGTTTTATCACTTATAAAAACGATGACAATTATATTATTGAAATATAATAAATTAAAGGTGATGCTAATACGTTTAAATTTAAACAAGGAGAAAATATTGAAAATATTAAATATAACTTTAATGCATTTCATTACAGAGAACGTTAATCAAAGGCAAACGTATCTAAAAATGTAAATGAATAATTATACAATAAATGCATTCAACTGAGCACCAGTAATTTTTCTATGCATTATGAAGACTGTTACAAATAAATTACAGCACTTTATTTGTCCACTTTTTTCACATATTTCTTTCTTTTTATTGTCAGTACAAAAAGATTGTTGATAATGTGGGCTCCATTAAACTTTATATTTCTATGACAATTTAATTTCATATTAATGTTTTTTTTCATTAATAAATGTAATCATTATCATCAACAAACGTTATCAATCTACTTCAGGTTGAAGGTCTCTCCATGTTCAATCCACCTTCTCCAATCTTTTTTTTTTAATTTTTTTTCTCTTTAGCTTCTTTTTCCACATCACCCCTGCACACTTTCTTATTTCATCCATCCAACTCACATGTGGTCTATTTATGAGTCTTTTACAATCTCTTGGAATCCAGTTTAAGATTTCAATTGTCCATCTATTATGATCTCTTTCTACAATATGTACAGCTCAACTCCACTTCAGTCTTTTAATTTTCCAATGAGGTCAGTAACATCTGTTTGTTCTCTTACCCATATATTGCAGTTTGATCTTTTTTTGTTACTTCCAACATGCATTTCTCCATACTTCTTTGAGTGGTCTGAAGTCTTTGTATTGCTCTTCTATTAAGTGTCCAAGTCTCAGATCCATAAGTAAAAACTGGTAAAACATATTTATTAAAAAACTTTCTTTTCAATCATATAGGCATATTTCCTTTTAGTATCAAGTTATTTCTACCAAAAGAACTCTGACCAAGTTTAATTCTAGGATTAATTTCATCTATTATGTTTCCAACTGTATTAATAATCTGACCCAAGTATTTGTAACTTTTAAGTTCTTCTAACTCATTATAATCAATCTTTATTTTAATATTTTGAGAAAATCCATTGAACATTACTTTAGGCTTTTTAACATTTATATTTAGTCCTAATTTCCTACTTTCATCTGATAACTTCTGCAACTATTCCTGCAGCTCTAAAGCATTATTTGCAAAAACAACTATGTTATCTGAAAAATCTAAATTACTTAAATAATCTCCATTTACTTTCACTCCTTTAGCTTCCCATTTTAATCCACAAAATACTTCCTGTACTGCTGTAAAAAGTTTTGGAAATATGGAGCTACCTTGTCTTATACTCTTCTCAATGTTAACTTTCCTAGTATCATTATTTAATCTAATTGTTGCTGTTGCATTTCTATAAATATTCTTTAAAATATGACAACATTATGTATCTATACCTTGATGATCCAAAACTTTAATCACTGAAGAAATGTTTATAGAATCAAATGCCCTTTTATAATCTACAAATCTGAAGCATAATGGAAACTCATATTTATTTGTCATTTCCATAACTTCTCTCAATATGTGGATATGATCTACTGTACTAAAACCACTTTCAAATCCAGCTTATTCTCTTGTTTGGTGGAAATCCAATGTTCTCTGAAATGAGATGTAATTATATTGGTAAAAATTTTGTATAAAACTGATAAAAGGCTGATAGGTCTGTAATAACTAATATCTTCTTTATCATCTTTTAAAAATATTAATATTAATACCACATTCTTCCAAACACCTGGTACATCTTTATCATACTTTGCCATTTTTTTTTCTATTTTTTCATCTGCTTTTTTAATCAGCACATATATGATTTTATGGCTGATCAAAATTCATTAGTATCTATATTAATATTTAAAGTTGTAAACTTGTTTGATTGATATAAAACCAAAGATCAGAGCTAATTTGAAGTTACAATGTTAGGGTATTAATATTTAACTTATTTACAATATAACAAACCAAAGCTCAGATCTTCTTTTATTTGACAAAGCTTGTTACTGATACATCAAAAGTAGGCATATTTACAACTTTATTTATTCTTAGAATGTACCTCGTAATATATCCTAGTAACATATTCAGATGTATTAGCTCTGTGAAATAGACCATAAAAGATATAAGAACAATTGATTTTGTGACATTTACAGAAAAATATGTAAAAATTAACAAATTAAACAAACAAACAAACAAACAAAAGAAAAACAAGGTTACAAGTACCAAAAGAAATAAATGAAATTACACTTTAAAAAAAAAGCAAAAAATAAATAAATATAAAATATGACTGCAAATAAATAACAAAATTAACATATATTGTGCACCAATTGGCATATATGCTTTGTAAAAAGATATATAAGAAAGATTATTCAAATGAACTGAATACTCAAGTATAAACATATTACATAGGTTAGGAATATATTGTGCATACTGTCTTATACTAGATTCCTGAAAAGACTTGGTACAGATATATGTAGACTATTAAAAATGAGTATTAAGAATAAAAACTCTAGGATATAGGAAAAGTTTACTATAAAAATGTCAAGAATAATTCTGTATTGATATAAGTGATTGACATCAAATATACTTTGGTCAGGGGAATATATCTCAAAGAGAAGAGAATCAAGATGTACCAAAGATAATGCACAAAGTAACTGTACCATGAGTAGAGATATTTTAGGATAAAATTATCTGATAACAGGCAATATAAATATTAAAAAAAGCTGACCTGAGAATAAATGTAGCTAAATGAAAAAACATATAGATTAACTTATATAAAAGTTGACAAAGATATATAATATTATTTGACCAGGACAATATGGAGTCAATATATACTTTGAAGTAAAAAAAATTATTTACAAAAGAAGTGCAAAATATATTTACAACAAAATTTAATCCTAAAAGAGAATTAAGCTTCTAAGAAGGTATAACTTTTGTTTTATCCAAACTTATCAATAATGAAAAATATGCCAGCCACTTACTAATTAAATTCAAATCTTCATTTGCTATTATTTAAAGACAGCTATAAGAAACATAATTACAAGATACGATAATATTATCAGTGTAAACAAAAGTCTTACATTCTAGTTTTACTGAAAACATATCATTGACATAAATTGAAACCAAAAGAGGACCAAAGACTTAATCTAGTGAGATTCTATGATTAGATAATGACTTTCTACATTTTAAAATCTCTCCAACTAAAGACAATTGAATTATAAAATCCATGCAAGTAACAACAAAGATTATTCACAAAGTATTAATTTTGTGTAACACATAAAGAAAATAGAATGTATGAAGGACTGGTATCAGAAATAGAGATATTGTAGGATAAAATGCTCTGATAAAAGGCAATATAAATAAAAATAACAGCTGATCTAGAAATAAATTTAGCTAAATGAAAACAAATATTAATAAATTTTTATTAGACATTCATTAGACTTGAAATTATTCAATAATGGGTACAAAATTAATTACACTACTCTCACATAAGTTTATCAGGTGACCCCAGGTGTCATTTAATTATGTTTGTATGATGGTGAGATAGGCATGGATTATGCTGAGATATAGGCATATACTATGGCTGTTTGGTCACCGTAACGTGTAGATATGAACCAATTCTATTTGGGAATTTTTTTCATAAGAAATCATGTATACTGTGCATGTATATATATATACTATACAAGTTTATGAGTGTGTATTTCCCAAATTAGCTGTTATTTCGATAATGTTATTTCTTTCTTTTGTTGCGGTAAAAGTATATCTATGAATGTTATCGATAATGTTATTTCTTTCTTTTGTTGCGATAAAAGTATATCTATGAACATTAGACGGAGTCAAACTCAAGTGCTCATTTCACTATTATAGTGAAAATTATATTTTCTTACCCATTACTATATGGTTACATGCTATATTTATCAGGTGCCCAACCCTATATATCTCAAACTCAAGGCTGGGAGGAAACCTATAGAGGAATGAAGGTATTTGAAAGTAAGCAATAAACTTTTGCAAGCCTATATGATATTTCTAAATCTCTATGCTCTTATTCTAGACTATTCATAACTGGAATTAACCACCCTGATTTTCACTGGTTTCACCCCTTTCCCTTTTCTTATACACTAACATTTATTTGATGAACTGAAGGTTCAAGTTAAAATGTGTTAAATTTAGGCATCCACTCATATAGACCATAACGTAGCAGCTTTCCAAGATATATTGACAGGAATAAAACAGGGAAAGATAAATGAAAAATCTATTTTTCAATAAGGTGGTCAATAATTACTGTTCATAAGTATGTACACAAATTTACATTTTTTTTCTTTTATTAAATTAAAGATTTATTAAAATTCGTATATCAATCACACAAATATTATTATTAGTATTATTATTAAGATAACAAAAACTATTAATTTAATGTAGAAAAAAAAAGAATACAGTCATACGATACATTTTAAACTAAAGTTTGAATAGTGAATGAATACTTTGAGGGTAACTACTTGCAATTATAAGTTCAACTGTAAAAGTTATATTTATCTTTGGCAACCTGGGATTTTGATACATTTTATTTTCTTCCCCATAAGCTTACATGATTCTCAATTAATTGTCTTAGAAAAGGTATTCTTCCATATTTGGGATAAAAGAAATATGCATAATAATCCTGAATCCAAGCTAAGTGTTTGGCTCATAATTTAATTCCAGATGCTTATATTAACCCTTAAACCGCTAATTATATTATTGGTTGTATGAGGTAAAAATAAAATCTTTTAATTGGCCAACTCACAAGCTAAAGACAAAGCCTATTGTTAAAACATATTCGCCTATAATATTAAATTCAACTCAGATACGTTTATAAAAAGTATATTACTAATTTTTCAGGTTATGTAAAAGAATGAAAGTTCTTTCAAAAATAAATTTCTATTTATTTATTATAAAATATATTCAATTTCCAAATATAAAGCAATGTCTAAACAAAAAATGCTACCAAATCTTTTTTCAATTTACTTTAAAAGTAAAGATTTTTTTTCTAAATCTTAAATATTTTTACTAAAATCTTCAATATTTTTAAATAATTTTTTTTTTTAGTTTATTTTTTAAAAATTATTTTAATTTCTCAAATTATACTTTTTAAATACTTAAATCATATTCGAAATGAAAATCTCAGCGTTTTCTTTATTTTCTTTGATCAGGCAGTTTCTTTGTTCTTTCCAGCCAATCAGAATGTCTTTTTTGGCTGAGAGCTCGCTGATAACCAATCACTGACAATGTTCTTTCTTTGTTTAGGTTTAAATGCGGTTTTTTTGATTTTTTACTTGTAAAATAATTTGGAAGAGGGCACCATCTTACAGAACTTTTAAAAACCTAATCAATACCTGTCAAACAAATATTCTAGCATAAGAAATAGCAGAGTTAGAGTGACATCAGATGTTGACAAGATACCTTGTAAGAGGCAGTTGAAGAATTAATGGTCGTGATCAATAATGAATGGCTTATTGGCAATCTTGTAAGCACATGAATTTCATTGTACTCTCCTTTTTCATTACACTATTTTTGTTTAATATCCATAGAATTCATATTGGTTATAGTTTAGGTCAGCAGACAATAGAATCAGGACAGCTATGTACTAGAAGCATGAGGTGACAGCCCTACATGTGTTGCTTTTATTGCATAATTAAGGTTTGGCACAATTTTGATAAGTTTAGTATAGAAATCATTTTCTCAGCAGTTTGGTGAATTCAACTAACTTTAACAGTCTGTTCAAATGCAAGAGCAGAACCATCTACATACCAATTACATAATAATGTCTCTCTGAAAAATAATAATAATAATGATGATGATGCTGCTGATAATAATAATAATAATAATAATAATAATAATAATAATAATAATAATAATAATAATAATAATAATAATAATAATAATAATAATAATAATAATAATAATAATAATAATAATAATAATAATAATAATAATAATAATAATTGATTATGTCATCATAATATTGAAAATAAAGCTTTTACATTGATGCATACCATCTTTAGGTATGATTATGTTTTCACTGATGATACAAAATATAAATTATTTATGTCATTGGTTCTTTTCATAGTAGAATATGGTTCAATCATTCAGAATTCTTATCCTAAACCAGATTTTAATTTATTAAGTCTTTTTTCTAAAAATTTTCAAAACATGTTTTCCAGAAAAATAAAAAGAATTTCATCACAGTTCCAGATGGCAATGGGAGATCTTAAAGTTCTTTTTAAAATTAGGAATCAATAAATTGTATTATCAGATATAATTTTAACTTTTTACAAATGTTTCACATGCATGTTACTGAGACTGTTTGTGTTGTTCCACTGTAGATAAGTCCCCCCCCTTTATTTGCATTTCTCTTTTTTACTATTTAGTTCTACTAATATTAATCATCTTAATTTAGATACTAAGTAATTCCATAATATTTTAAAGTTTAAATATCACTTTTTATTATTTTAAAGTTATTCTATTTATGTGTATTTTTTTGTTACTTTTTAAAATTATTATCTAATATTCAATGTATAATTTCTTTTCTCTTTTATTTTTATATCCTTTCTATAATTGGTTTTAAGCTGTTGTTTTGCACTTTAAAAAAAATTGAATAATAATAATAATAATAATAATAATTATTATTATTATTCAATTTTTATTATTATTATTATTAATTTATTATTATTATTATTATTATTATTATTATTATTATTATTATTATTATTATTATTATTATTATTATTATTATTATTATTATTATTATTATTATTATTATTATTATTATTATTATTATTATTATTATTATTATTATTATTATTATTATTATTATTATTATTATTATTATTATTATTATTATTATTATTATTATTATTATTATTATTATTATTATTATTATTATTATGTCATCTTCTACAAGTTTGCAACTTCAAAAGTAAAAAAAAAGTTCAAGTGCAAATTTTAACTTTAATAATAATCAGTCTATTAAAAACTATCTTAATATTAAAATACCAAACATATATGCCATTAATTTTATGTAAAATTCTATAAATATTAATAACAATCAACTTCCATTTTTTTCATGAGATGAATACTTTTTAAGTTTAAATCTATAACTGAAACTTCCCATTTTGCATGATAATAACAATGTTTATAAATATTTTAAATTATTTTTTAGTACATACTGTTACTAAAGGTTATTCTGGTATGACATGAATGATACTGTTTTCTAGCAAATTATTATCTTGTATTTATATGTAGTGTAATATAAAATCTTTAGAAATGAAATTTTTTGTAAGAATGAAATACAGCATTGAAAGGAAAAATAAGTGGATTATATTTTTCTGCTTTAGTTAAAATTTTTTGAATGTTTTATATGTTGCCATATTTAAGAAAAAAAAATATTTTAGTAATTTTACTAACTATTGCACTTATTCAAAGTAAACATATTTTGCTAATAAATGATTCATTTTATACCTTTTATATGTTGTGAATACATTTTACAAAACTTATAAATATAAATCTTTGTTATTAAAGAATGGATATTTTAGTTTTTATTTTCAATATAAAAATGAAGTCGTGGATCACGTAAAGAAAAATATAAATACGATCAGGTATTGATTTTTAGATTCTATTTTGCAGTTACTTATAATTATTAATACTTTTTATATTATGAGAATTTAGTTTTTTCAAGATTTTATTTTTTTAATATATTAAAAGTGGCCTGATGTAATGGAATCCGATATATATATATATGATAAACAAAAATGCAAGTTAAAAAACTTGCTACTTATTCCAATCCTACAACCCACAATTTTTTTTACATAAATCAATATTTTCCTATCTCTAACTATAATTCCACTTTCAGATCATGATTTCACTATTTCTACTCAGTAAAGACAAATAAAGAAACTAGATCTGAATACAAACTCTGAGGTTTGAAACAATTTCTATTCACTAAGCGTGAATTTTTAACACGTAATGTCTTCAAACTCACATACAACCAGATAATACATGATCTGATCTCAGTTCACATCCCACATAGTAGAACCTCTGCAATCTATATCATTGCAGAAAGACCTCAAATAATTTATGATAAACAAAATCAATTAAAAAACTTCTAACCTTGTATTTATCTTTTGCTATCTGAGTTTGAGACATTTTCTAAAAATTCACCTTGCAAGCGAATAGAAATTGTTTCATAAACGCTCAGAGTTGTATTCAGATCTAGTTTCTTTATTCCTGTCTTTCCTGACGATACAAATACTTGAATCATGATCTGAAAGTGGATTATGTTAGAGATAGGATATAACTACTCTGACGTTTATGTAAACAAAACACGATCATTAGCCATCTGACATAAACAACGTACAATTTACTCATTTTTTTATCAAATTTTTTCTTTCTTGCAATGATAAGATTCGAGGCTTCTACTATGTGGTGATGCTGACTGAGATCAGACCCATGTAGTATCTGGTTTGCTATTAGTTTGAAGACATTTGTCTAAAATTCCGCTTGCAAGCTGAATAAAATTGTTTCATAAACCTCAAGTTTGTATTCAGATCTAGTTTCTTTATTCCTGTCTTTCACTGATAGCAAATAGCGAAATCATGATCAAATGGAATAAGTTAGAGATAGTGAACTAACTACTCAGTTTATGAAACAACACGCTTGATTCAGTCTTGGTGACCCATCTGTGACATATATAAAATATCAACAAAATAACCACGATTATGATGCACATACGTACTTAGTTTAATTAATTTTATTTAACATATTTAATCTCTGTTTTGATATTTTTATATTATTATTACTAATGAGTATCAAGTTTTATATATATATATTGTAATCTGCGGCGATGGGCACATCGAGGTCATGCCAAAAAGTGCGAAACAATAATCAAATAATAATAATAATAATAAAAATAATAATATAACCACTGATCTAAAACTGCTTTAATAAAGAAATATTTATTAATTAATAATTTCCTAGCTCACAATAATAATAGTAATAATAATAAATTGACTCATGAGACTGTGTTCCCATACCAATGTGTACAGACTGCATTAAAGTCGAATAAGTATCAATGGCACATACTTGACTGCATAAAAATACCATTGAATTCCAACTCTTTAAGAATTACAATCATATCTCTATGACTAACTATAATAATCCTATTTAAATAAAGCCAAAATAATATTCCAACTAAATATTTAATAATAATAATATTAAAATTTATTACAAGAATAAATTTATATTCTAATTTTAATTTGAAGTAAATCTTGATCTAAATCTTTATTGTATTTTAATCTTTATCTCAGGAATATCATATTACAGAATGAACAAAGCATAGGATATTAAATAACAAAGGGCAATTTTATGGAAATCCAATAATCCAGACAAAATTTAGATAAATATAAAATAATAACAGTATTAAACAAACTATAACAACTTTGTTCTGCAATGTGATAACTAAACTGTAAAATAGTTTTATGTTAGATTTTATAGGGTTTTGAATTAATTTAAGGAAAATCGGTATTGTAATTTAAGAAATCTAATAAAATATAATTAGGATTATTAAAATACTCAGAAATCATATCTCATAATGATAATACTAACCTTTGATACTATAAATATAGTATAACTAATATTATAATGCAAATATTTTAGTAAAGTTTATTATTTTGTTTAACAAATGATTAGCATATGAATATCCAAATATAGCTCTGCTTATACACCTTAAAATCATAAGTTCTGTATTTGAATGCAAAATAAGTCTAATAAGAATAGTAATGATTGCTTTAAGGCATTAAACATCACATGATCACCATTTCTTATGCTTTCTTATAACTGGTACTAAAACAGGCAAAACTCTCTATACATATTGCCATTCAGTGCAAAACAGAGTAATCAATGGATGCCAGAAGGTTTGTGCATAAAATCCATATCTAGTGACAATACTGAGTAACAATACTTACAGAGAGTTTTTCCTGTTTTAATAACAGTTATAAGCAAGCATAAGAAATGGTGATCATGTGATATTTATTGACTTAAAATCAATACTGCCTAATAAGAAAGTGGTTTTATGGGTATTAAGGAACCAAAGACACCAAAATATGCAGATACTGAACTGAGTCCAGACCTATATTACTATATAAGCTAATGAGCTTGAAAATATAGTGTTTTCAATTTGACTCATAGTTTTGTAGTTAAGTAGAGATAAAAGGTGGCTGTTGAAGGGTTGCATTAGATCCTAAGATCTAAGTGTAGTGCTCTCAGATCCAAGGCTTCTCACTCATGAAGGTCACAAGCCAGACACTAGTCTGGGATATTAGATGAGTAGGCAGTAGATGAGGATTTTATACACAAGCCTTAGTTAGAATGTTATTAATTTATATAAATCATATATGCTGTTTTTATATTTTTGTATTTTAGAAAATGTCCAATATTTAGTCAAAATAAGAGTCATAGATCAATTCATAGATCACATGACCCTATCTCTTAAGCTTGTAAGTTATAAACAGTGATGATTGCCAATTCCTCTACAAGCTTTATGATAAATGCTTAGCCAGAGCCAGAACTTAAAATATCTCTGTCAGGAACCCCTCTCTAAACCTCTGACCATGGTTTCGTGCTTTGGCACTCCTCAGAGAGGTGTCAGGGTAGATCTGGTGTCTGAACCTACCCTGACACCTCTCTGAGGAGTGCCAAAGCATGAAACCATGGTCAGGGGTTTGGGGAGGGGTTCCTGACAGAAATATTTTAAGTGCTGGCTCTGGTTAAGCATTTATCATAAAGCTTGTAGAGGAATTGGCAATCCTCACTGTTTATGTCCAATATTGTCTGGATTTTCTTTTATATAAGGAATACTTATCCTAATAGTCATTTCTTTTTCTTTTTTATTTTTTAAACAGGTATCCACCTTTGTCCTATTGTAAGTGCAACAAAATCTGCCATTCACAGTCTAGGTAAATATTTATCTGATTTAATAAAATCTACAATTACATTTATTAAATCGTGCATAAAAAAAACTAAATAAATTTTATTTCTCTATTTAAAAATTTAGAAGTTAATATAAATAATATTTTCATTAGCTTCAATGTTATTTCTATATTTGAAAATATTCCAATTGATGAAGCTTTAAATATCATTTCGTAATAGAACTATTTACTGATTTGCATTAATTAAAAATGTCTTGAAAACTTATTCCATATAGAATGGGTTAACAAACTTTTGATGCTCCTATAGATTCATCTACTTCAGAAGTAATAGCTAATTTCTTTATGGAAAATATAGAAATTCGTATTTTAGAAACATCTTTAAAAACACTCATTCGACTCAGATATATAGATGAAACTTTTATCATTTAGTAGTACGGTAATAAGAAATTGTATGATTTTTCTCATTTAAATAATATTAAGCCTCATATTCAAGTTACAGTGGAAACAGAGTCTGGTCGAAAACTTTTCTTTCTTGATGTATTGGTCACCAAGAAACAAAATAAACTTTCATCGCTTTCAGTTTAAAAAAAAAACTACCTCACAGATTGATACTTACAATTTTCATCACATCATCATCCAATTTAACCTTTCTAATACAAATCATATCTGGAAAAAAAATAAATCATGTAAATAATATTATATATATATCCCAGTACATTCAAATACAAAATCTTCATTCAATTCACCCATTCAAATTTTATATTTTTTCAGGAATGCGTACTGTGAATAAATGTAGAGTCAGAATTTCAAATAGCTGACTCAAAACACTCCTTTTGAGTTGGCCATTTGACATTCAGACATTATATTTTTTCACAGAGGGCATTGCTGAAGAAACATGTTTGGAAGAGTGATTTAAATGATTATATATATATATACTGCTACAGCTATTAATATATGGCATATCTGAATTTAGTTCAGTCCCACATCGTATTTAAGTTAGATAGCTGGATTTGAAAACGTATAGATGTCTGAAAATTTCAGATTCGCTACTTAATAGTTAAGTATTTGATAAATACTAACTTGAGTTTGTACTTTGGATCTAGGGTCTAAATGAATGTCCTAGTGCCTCACTGATGAGATTCATTAGCTTCAAAACAGTTGGGGATAGTGATAATCCTAGATAGAAATTTTAAATGCATTCTCTTGTGGCACTTATAGAAAAAGCTTCTTTAGACCTATTAGCATACTCATTATATTACATTATATATATATATATATATATATATATATATATATATATATGTTAAAACGAAGATTTGCACGGGTTAAATATATAAAATACATATTTTGCGGGTTCATCCATGTTAAAAACTTTTAATATCAATATACTGATGTTTCGACTTGGTCTCTGTGAATGGCTTGTGTGACCAAGTCGAAACGTCAGTATATTGATATTAAAAGTTTTTAACACGGATGAACCCGCAAAATATGTATTTTATATATATATATATATTCTGCCCTGTAATTATGCATCTTCATTTCCGGATAATATATGGTATAAAATAAAACAGGTTCTATCTCAGTTAATAATTAATAACTAAAATATTCAGTACTAAAATTAAAATATTTCACTAGCTCAAATTTAAAATACGAATAAGGTTCAGTTTATAAAAATAAATTAAATAAATATTCAATATTTTCATGAGACTTGAAGTGAAAATACAGGTGACAAGATAGATTACATTGAGCCAATATCCTACAGGATACTACCTCAACGGCATAAGAACACTATCCCCCTTTATTACTATTTTAAATAACAAACTCATAGTATTCTTACGACTTTAATAACTTCTACTCACTAAGATTAAACTAATAATTAAATCTTAATCTTCTATTTAATAATAATCTAGCTCGATAAAATAATCTCAGGTTCATAAAATTTATTCTAAGTTAATTTTAAAATATGGTAGCAAAATATGAGAAGGGATTTTATGTCATAATCTACTACACTTAAGCTAATAATAATAAATAACAATAATAATATTCTTCATGTAATGATATAATAAATACATGGTAGCATTTTAATAATCTGACAAACAAAATATGTGTGGCAACAGATAGCATATAATTTAATATAATATTGTGATAACTGATTTATGACCAATAAACAATGTAAGATTATGATTATTTAATTATAATGAATACCAATAAAATATTTAAATTCTTAAATAATTCTCTATTTATCTTTTTGTGCAAAATTATATATTTGTTTCAGTTATTATGCATATATCGTGTTCTCATGCAGCGATGTGGAGAAATAAATAACTCTGACACAAAATTTTTTAAATAACAAAATTTAACAAAGTTTATTACTAACAATAAATAACTAAACAATTTATTTACATTATTTACAGTGGATATCCTTAACCTTTTTTTTTTTTTTTTTACTTTACAGTTTGATTTACGAGTTATAAAAAAAATAATTTATATTTCAATCATGTCTTTATTTAGATTTAGGACAAAATTAAAAAAAAAAAAATGTTACTATTTGGTTTCTCATTATGGTTAACTTATTACAAATAAATTTATCTACTTTATTAGCAACAGCATTTTATCCTTAATATTATTAAACTATCTTATTTTTTAAAAAAATTCATATTTAGAACAAACATTCTATAGAAAACAAAATTTTATAATGAGTATGGATTTCTCAAAATATTAAAAAAAAAAATTCATCTTGCAAAGTCAAAGATGTTACACAAACTATTATCCAAAATTCAGTACTAGATTTTAGTATTTATTACACAATGTTTACTAATCGTAATATATTCTTCTTTAAGCCCTACTTTAGTATGATATAAGTTTAATCATTAATAGATTTCTGTTAATTAATAAAACAAAAATATACTATGCATATTGTTTACATAATTTACTTTGTACTATTGTATTTTAAAAAAAATATGCAATACTTATTTTCTCTTAAAAAAAATAATTCTAAAGCATTTAAAATTATTATTACTTTAAAGAAAATATCTTTGTTTAGATACCTTATTTTAAAATTTTATATTTCATTTCCGAAATAAAATTCAATACATATTTTATGATTCTTTTCTTCACCTAGGATACTTTGGATCTTCAATTTTAAGTTATAACATTCTGCTCCTTATAAGCAAATAAACTAATCTTATCCAAAAAACGATAGCACAACCTTAGTTCTAAATTATTTATCATTTCTCTTAAACATATCTTACTAAACGATGCAGTTACATGAAATAAAGATAGCGAAAACAGATGCATAGGATTAAGGAAAAAAGCTAGAATATTATTCTTAACATATCTCAAAATCATGGCACAGTGCAAAGAGGTAGGACATTTATCTGCCTAATATCCTCTAGTACAGGGACGATATTAAAGCTATTTCTTCAGCTTTATTAGAACATCAATATTTAAATTAATATAAACACTGTCCAAATAAATGTGTATCAGTCATAGGGCTATGTTAACTATGCTGATAACCACATAAAGACTAAATATTATTCCCATTCCTTATCATATCCTATTTTAAATATACATCATCTTGGTTTCCTGCTAACTATAGTACTTCCAAGCCACTATCTCAACATTATTTCTCAAGATTTTTCTACATCTTACATCGATAAATGACTATCTGCATTTATAAAAACAATAAATAAAATTCATTAATAGTTAAACAATCTAGCTGTTCCACAAGAAAAGTCCATCCACTTCATCATTCTATATGTCTAATCCTATACAATCTACTTAGACAATATTTTGAATATCCAATGACATGAAAATTTTAAAAGAATCACATAATTATTTGTTATGTTGGATTGTATCACTAAATAAAAAAAAAAATTGTCGTATGCATATTTTCAAATCAATCCTATCTCATAATGTTTTTTTAAAATGATGTATAAAAATGCGTTACATATAATTAAAAAAAAAAACTTTTACACTTCATTCTTCCAATTTATGGATGATCTAAAGAAAACAAAAAAAAATATACATTATAAATTATCAATAGTTATTATTATTACCAATAACCTTTATCTAGTCATCATGTTCAGTAGGCTTTTTCTTTATCCACTTTGAGATATAAAAAAATTCACACTCATACACTTTATATTAAAATATTTTTAGCTAAATTATTAGATTGTTATATTATAAAATTTTAATATTAATAAATTAATGTTTTTATGTTTTTTCCTAATCTTATATAAAATTTTAGATTTAAACTAGGTTAACAAAATAAAAGAATCAAAACTATAGTTACATATTTTCTTGACGATAGTTCCTGATAAATCCAAAATGTTTATCATTTTCTCTAGAGTTTTTTAAAAATGTTCTCCAAGCGCATTAAAGTTTAAAACAAAAATAATTATTAATCCATTTAGTAAAATTTAGAAAATAATCCTTGGTTTTAATTTTTAGGACGATTATATTAATTAATCCCGTGAAGCTTCTTAATCTTCTCTACCAATATTCTCTGCATATCCGATGCATCAATCCATCTAATTTAACTTTTAAAATATTCGATAAACTTTTAAGTACTATTTGTATTTCCATGGATCCATTTTTTTTATTCATCTATGTGTTCACTTTTTATCTCTGTTTCCTTCTTGATACATTTAAACTTTCATTTGGTATTTTTTATAAATCTCTTTTAAAATAAAACTTCAAATACTTTTGAACAAATCTTTTCCAAGTACATTTTAAATAATTCAAAGACCGAATATTTTAATACCAAAATGCTTCTGTAACATATTTTCCTGGGTTCTTTCTTAAATTTTGCACTCGAAAATATTTTTTTAAAAAAATGTTACCTTTAGAAAGGATATAACATTTTATTCCTTTGAATATCATACTATATCAAATAATCCATGAAATATAATTGTCTTATTACTATTTAAAAATAAATCTTGGATCAGTTTATAAATAATACGTTTCCATACATTCTTAGACTTTTTATAATGTCCGAGATGTGTTTTTTTATGTACCAAAAAAGTTCTCCGGTTATGCATAAATAAAGCTGTATCAATAAATATTGAAATATTTCTTCAGCATTACAATTTATATCCATTTTATTTCGTAGTATATCTATTTTTTATTGCGTAGTTTAGGTTAAACTTTTAGATAAAATACGACTGATAAAGAACTTTAAAAAAAATTAACAAAGCATGTTGAACGAAATTATTAAAATATTTTTTAGTTTATACTCTCTTTTGCAAAAAATATTTTTTTAAATTATCAATTAGTTTTTTGCAGATAAAGTTATAAGAAAGTACTAAAAAAAATTGACTAAAATAAAAGATTTAAAAAAATATTATTTTTTGATAGTTATATTTTATCTTTCTCCCGTTTCAATACATTATTAATCTCCCACTATAACTTAGTTACAATGATATTTATCATCTGTAAGGATACCTATTCTTATTGGCCAATTCTTACCCCAACTTAAAACAAATTTACATATTTTCAATTTATAGCAGAATTATATTTGAAAATAAAAAAAATTGATGATGTAATGAACTTAAAATATTACCACTTTTAAATAAATTATTATTTTATTAAAACTATTTAAACATTTAAAATAACTTTTAAAATAACCTTAAATAACCTATTTCATTTCTTAAAAATTCAATTTATCTATTTTTATTTAAATAAAATATTTAATTTTTATTATATCTGTATTCGTCTTTATTACATTACTTAAACATTACATATGATAGTTAACTTAGTATTTAATACTATTTACTTTTATGATAGGCAATAATTCCATCCAATTCTATAATATAACTTTTAAAATATTTTAAACTTTGTTATTAATTCAAACAAGCAGTGTGTGATAGTATACATTAAAAAATCACGTGCTTAATAATTTTGACAGACAATTTTCAATCTATTTCTCTGCCTAGACTAATAAAATTGATACACTTATTATATTATATAAAATAATTATAAAAAAATTGGAAGAATAATTTAGAAAATATAGAACTAGATATAATTTTCACCATCATAAAGTTTATTTTAAAATATACTATATTAATTTTTACTATTTAAATATGATTACAAATCTAAATATAGCATTTATTAAATCATACGTTTTACACTATTAAAAATCGGATTTTTAAATATACTTTTAATTATTTATAGCTGTGAAATTTAATATGGCCAGCTTTTACAACCATATGAAACAATATTTTAAGCTTTATATAACTATTTTTTAAATGATTTTATATACTACGTATTCTCTTTAGCTTCAAATTGTACTTTAAAGATATAATTGACTTAATATAATTAATGTATTAAAAGAACATATTCTAAATTTAAAATTTTTTAGTAATTGACTGTTATGAATTATTACTGACCTATAGAAAAGGGCACAATATATATAATATTATTGAAATCTGTATGTATTTTTTTTAATAACTTGCAGATATGATGTAATAAAACAGAGTATAAATTACAAACTGACATTTAAATTTAAAATGATTTCATTTAGAAATTATTTCGTCTAATTCACTCTTAAACCAAATGTATGTCTTAGCTTTGTGTATGAAAGGTAGAGCATAAACTAAATGTGGTTCCAATTTCGGTTTAGTAAGTGACTAGATAATTTTAGTTTGAAGAAATTTATCTAAAAATATATTTACTATTTAATAATCAGGTCAAATATAATAACAATAATAATAATAATATTATAATCCAATTCTTTTATTTTTCATGTGGCATGTTAAAACTATGTTATAATCTGAATAGTGAGGCAATAAGAAATATACTCAATTATACGGCAACAATTTGAGTAATTGATTATTACTAGTAAATGATATTATAATAATGAGATATTTCTGTATCATATTCTGAAGAACAATTATCATTTAAATAAATTATTTTCATTTATTATGTGCAAAATATGTTATAGGTTTAATTTTAAATTCTGTGGATCAGATCTTGTGGAAGTGAATAAATCAATAAATAACACTGACAAATATTTTTACAAAAAATATTAACAAATTTATTCTAGTTAATAAACAAAATTTATACAATAAATCTACAGTTTATTATGACAGCTAACAAATGTAATACTAAAGTCTAAAAAAAAAAAAAATTAAATTACATATTGCAAAATAAAAAGTCATAAATATGTAAACCTTTACTCTGGCTTACAAACTTTTATTTAGGCATATTTATCATAACTAAATGCCCAAATTATATTATTTACCATTCAAAATTACATCAGCTTTATTATCACTTAAATGAATAAAAAAGTATTATTTTTTTTATTTTCACTAAATATAAAATAAGATATTTTATATAATATTTTCACCAATCAAATTATATTCTAGGTTTTAAGCCAATAAACATCACATGATTACCACCTCTTATGCTTGTGTATAACTGTTGTTAAAACAGGCAAAACTCACTATACATATTGCCACACACAGAAAGCTAGAGTAATCAATGGATGCCAGAAGGCTTGTGCATAATATCCCCATCTAGTACCCACTCATCCAATATCCCCAGAATAGTTTCTGGCTTATGGCCTTCATCAGTGAGGAACTTTGGATCTGAGAGCACTGCATATAGATCTTGGGATCTAATGCAACCCTCCAGCAACCACCTTTTATCTCCATTTAACTACAAAACTATGAATCTTAAACTGAAAACACCTTATTGTTTTCAATCCAAGCCCATTACGATATATAGTCTATGGTTCTGAACCCAGTTCAGTATCCATACATTTTGGTGTCTTTGGTTACTCTAGCTTGCTGTGTGTGGCAATATATATATATATATATAGTGAGTTTTGCCTGCTTTAACAACAGTTATACACAAGCATAAGAGAAGGAGGTCATGTGATGTTTATTGGCTTCAAACCAATCCTGCCTAATAGGATAGTGGTGGCTATGGTTATTAAAGAACCAAAGACACCAAAATGTATGGATACTGAACTGGGTTCAGACCCATATGTCTATATAAGCTAATGGGCTTGGATTGAAAACATTAAGGTGTTTTCAGTTTAAGACTCATAGTTTTGTAGTTAAATGAAGATAAAAGGTGTTTGCTGGAGGGTTGCATTAGATCCTAAGATCTAGATGCAGTGCTCTCAGATCCAAAGCTCTTCACTGACGAAGGCCATAAGCCAGAAACGAGTCTGGGGATATTGGGTGAGTAGGCACTAGATGGGGATTTTATGCAGAAACCTTCTGGCATCCATTGATTACTCTAGCTTGCTGTGTGTGGCAATACATATAGTGAGTTTTGCCTGTTTATATTTTAGGTTTATTCTATGTTAATAAAATATATAATATTAAAAATAATATTTATTCATGTACTAAAATAATTTGCTTGGTACTACTTTAAAATATTATGTTTGCATGTTCAAAATAAAATAAAATAAAATGAATCGGCATTTTTTACTTCATACTCATCATTCTGTTGTTTCTTATAAAATATGCATTTTTTTAAAAAATATGAGTGATTTTAAGAATAACAAAAATATATAAAAAAAATTAAATATTACAAATAGTAATTATTCCTTTATCATTTTTACCATCAGCATTAAATATTCAAGATCATTTGTACTTCAACTTAGTTCAAAACTTATCTTGCCATTTAATTTTAAACAATTCATAATTCTAAGTTTATTCATTATTCTACTGTCAGAATATTAAATTCTATGATGCATAACCAATGCAATTAAGATAGTGATATAATGTATAGGATATGAAGGAATAACTAGAGTAACGACTCAATAGTATAAAAAATTAATTTTACTCATTCACATGGAAAGCAATGTAAAATATTAGATATGACTTAGTCTGAAAATATGCCCTTGTTCTTTTTTAGCATTTACAGATTATAAAAATACAAATAACCAACCATGTCCATGGAAAAAAAATATAATAATACAGAACTTTGTTAACTGTATTTGTACAATATTTACTTTGATAAAATATAGGCTGATCTTCATATCTTCTTTACGTACCCTAAAATATACACACCCAGGGTTTCATTTCTTACTCCCCTGTCCACTATCATATAAAATTCCATATAGATTTAAAACAATCCACATCATAAAATAAACTGAACAATTATTCCCAATAATAAACAAAACTAGCATATTGGTTCATCAAACTATGAATATTTTAAGAAATGGTTTCAAACACTTAAGCTTTACCACAAATAAAAATGACGTTGATAAAAATAATATATCACAAATGTTCATATGTCTTAAAATAAATGTAATACCATTTTACTTTGAAAAATTTAATAAAATTATAAATCATTAATAAAGTCATAATTAACTTTATCATAAAAATATCTCCATATTTATGTTTTATAACTTACATTATGCAATAAAATTTATATGTGTTATTAATTCACACATCCATCGTTCATTAATTTCTTAAGCATAAAATAAATATTTATATTTCAAGCAATTTGAAAAATTATACCATATAATATCAATACTAATTAAAATTACCTAAGTCATTAAAATAATATTAGATTTACATGGGGTGTCTTCCAGCTCTGGTACATAGCAATAATAAATCATAAAATTTTATCCATACCACATACATCATAAAATATATTTTAAAAATGTTTTGAAAGATTTAAAATTGTTAATCCATTCTAACAATTAGAATTATTATAAGAAAAATGTCTATTAGTTCAATTATATCTAAGATAAAATATAAAATATATCCTAATTCTAATGTTAATCTTTTTTAGAATTAATAAATAAATTAATAATAAAAATTAAAAGTTAGGAATTTTTTTCTTAAAAGTCCATTAAAATCCTGCTGTCAATTTGGGTGTATAACAATATGTGCAGTTGTTATGACAACAGTCTTTTGTTCACAGTTTTCTCTCTCGCAACTCTCTTCTTCTTGGCACATATATTAACAATGAAGAAATAAATAAATAAATCCCAATCGACTTTTAAATCTGGAAAAATCATAAAAAATATTCTTCATCCTGTCATGAAAAAGTATTTATAGTATCTATCTGAAACTTTTCCTCAGAATAAATATAATTTGTTTAATATTAAATAAAATATCCAGTTAAAGTACATTCCCTCCATGCAGATACATATCCAATTTCTTTGGCAATAGATACATAATCCTCATCAACATTCATTGAGCTCATAATTCCAAATAAAAACAGACATATTATTATTTCTCCATTATAATCCAATAAGGCACAAACAATAATAAATAGATGAGTGTAAGTTTTAATATTACAGGTTATTTATTCTTGGTAATATATTTTTTTCCAGTAATCATTTTTCTTCTTAGAAAATGTAGCAAATAAAGAGCAGTTGTTGTATTAAAATATTCACATCTTTTATATATCATTTTTCAGCAATTATATTTTTTATAGTTCATCTTTAATATTTGTTACTACACAAGTCCAAATAAAAATTTGTTTTAAAGATAAACAATATTGAATTGTAGATATTAGACAAAAATAGTAAATATTCTAAAAATGATATGCTATATTTTATTTCAATGACTTTGATAATTAAAAAGAAATTTATACTTACATCTCTTCAATTGTATCATATTAATATAATATCTCTTTAAAATTATTACTTTTATCAATACAAATGTAGTTACTGTATATACTATATTCTTAGAAAATAATTGTCTATAATTTTGTAGTATTCTTTAACAAAAAATATTGAAATTCTTATACCATCTCAGTATGGACATGCTTCCATATATCCTTTGGCTTTTGGTCACTAATTCAATAATATATCTGACTATAATTTCCTTCTTCGTAAATTAATAATGAATTTTAATAAAGCTTCTGAATAGTTTACTGATAGGAAATTTAAATTAGTTTACCCACACATACCGTAAAACTAAATATTAATTTTTCTTTATAATTTAAACTTTATAAAATATTAATATTTTAAAATTTTAAAACCATTTACTATCAGATTTTATTATATTACAAGCCTATAATAATATTTAATAATAAGTAATGATTTGCACAATAATAATTATTATCATAATAATACAATACAGTGCCTATTTATACCCCTTTAATCAATAAATTTGATTGGATAAATATAACCAGACAAATAAACTAATTTAGATATTACTTAAATTTGGTAGTTTTAAAATTAAAAATAAAATAATGAGTCATCCTTTAAATAAAAAATATAATAAAATATTTAATATTTAATTTATTTATAACTCTATTCCATCAAACAAAAATATTTTTTAAATAATAAAATTTATTAATTCTTTACCAATTTATTACATTATAGTAAAATATTTAATTTAATGTAGTAATTTTAGTTTACATTTATTAGTTTAAAATATCTTTTAAAACTAACATAAATATTGTCCTAGATTTATTTTATAATGTTCAAATGTCCCCATTTTATTAATAAGTTTAGAAAGTAATTATAACTTTCTTTAAATTCATGCAAGTATTATACACTTATTGCCAGGTATGCGATAAGCTTTTCCAGACAATTGTTGCAATTTTGAAACTTACTGTCTGAAATAAATTTAAATGAATATTTAATAAAAAAATAATACATGATATAAAATATTAAATATAATAATGAAATTTAAAATAGAAAATTTGATATTTTTGGATGACAATAAATAAAATTGAAACATTTGGTATACCATAAAACATTAAGAACTTTAATAAGTAATTAAATAGTTTTAACATTTTTAAAGAATAGATTTGGTAATTTAGTCAATTATATTTATAACAATATTGGAAAACACTGATTTAAAAATATTTATTTAATGGGATATTAAACACATTTTCAAGTATGGCTAATATAATTTCATTTTCATTATAAAATATTAAATTATTCTGCTCTCATTTTATAATTTTCATAATTAAAATGGTTTCAAATTTTCTATGACTACTTGTGAATTTATTTAAACAAGTTTAAGTATTTTTAAGTCATTATAATTTTAACTCTTACATGTGCCTCTAGTTTAATTTTTTTTAAGAAATTGACCTTCTTCAGCATACCTAGCTTTAACAAAAGGATACAATATATATATATATATATATATATATACAAACCATTATACAATTACAAATATCCAGTAAAGCCCTCTGTTGTATAATGGTTTGTATATTTTCTATAATTATTTCAGTTAGTGTTAACAGTAACTTACTTTTCACACACACACACACACATATATATATATATTATAACGATCGAAACGAAGTGGGAGATCGCATCGCACCGCACCGCACTACCAAGGGCGCCATCTAGGCATTTAAACCTAGAAAAATTTATAAAGTAGGCAGATACGCGCTGTTAGGATTCCACTTTATTTACATATTTAGATCGTTAGCCCAAGTCACTAGCTCAGCGGAGATGCAGAGATAAAAATCTATAAATTTTATATCTTAAATATAAAAGAATAAAAGCCACTGCCAGAAATTAACACATAAAAATATTTATTTACGCACATATAAAATAATATTTAAATTTTGAGGAATAAACTTAACGTTTATAATTTTATATTGATCTTTAATTCTAAATTTAAGTCGATTGCAAATAATGAGTTTACTATTTATTTAGAGGGTCGAGTATGAATGGACTACATAGGTCTGCATTTGAAAGGAAAATATTCTTCCCTGATTTAACCTTAGATAACAAATTTCGCAATCAACTGGCGCCAATCCATCTGATACATTCATGTATTCAATGTAGCATGATACGACAACACAAAATACTATATTGTCAGGAATGTACATCTGAACAATAAGTAGAAATAGAGAAGACATTGACTCTCCACCAACAGGAATGTGACATCTATTGGCAAGTAGATCAATAAACTAAAAACTCCATAGGAATGGACTGCGGTCTTCTGCCGACTTACAAACCCATCCATAGGCAAACAGAGGGTGTGTGGCATATATCTATAATCCTGCCCATAGCGGACCTCATACTACATCTACTAATTACACAAATATATCCAATCCATTGAACCAATTCAACTATGAAATGAATAACCTAAGATTACCCTCCCTTAATACAACTTTACAAAACTATATAACCATTCACGCCCGACTTAATTTTAACATTTAAATACTTTCGCACAAATTTGTTTAAAAATGTTGGGTATGGATCGATTACATAGATTCCACGGTCAAAAGCATTTCAAAATAAACATAAACGATCAAAATACAAAATTATTGATACCGACAATCGCAGAGGGAAACTTATAAGTAACCCAATAGTATTCACCATAAGATACTTGCGTTGTCACCAATAACTTAAAAGACATCCAAATAAATACATTCTAGATACTCACCGTAAGGTATCATTATTTATTGAATGTCTATATATTTTGATCAAATATGAAAACCAAAATACAATTAACCGCAAACGAATCTATGCAAGTGTCTATAAACAACTTAAATTTCATACATTTAAATAATCTTTACAATCAGGAAAAAAAAAATGGAAATGATGTTTATCAATTGGAAAACATATAAAATTAAATATTATTAATTTGATTTAAAAAACTTACAAAAGTCAGATAAGAGTTCGTTTTAACATTTCAGTTTTCTTGTTTATCAATTTGTAAAACTTGACGAAAGTTCTTAATTGATTTTAACAATTGTTCATTTCATATAGCTTATGGTAGAAGAGTCCAGGCCTCTGCTTTCAATTCCCGCGGCGCCTCCGTTGGAAGGTAATGTTCTGGAGATGGCAATAGCTGGTTCAAGGTATCACAGTCTTTTCATTTTTTTTTTATAGAGAGTGTGGTATGTGCGTCATACCACATCTTTCAAACACACAACACTGTAACTGTCCGAAAAAAAACTGTTTTTACCTTTTTATATTATCCACAAGGATTCAATGAACAAAACGTCACTAGTCTATCACTTTCGTTAGGGTCCGAGCCAAGGCTTAGTGCTTCCATTGGTCAAGCTAAAATTTCTTTCTTCTCTTATCTAACTTTTCATCTGACTTTTTAATTACACAGCTTTTAGATAATTAATAAACAATCATTTCCATTTATAGATTACAGGAATTAATTAATACCTGTTTTTATTTTAACTTACGTTATTTTCTTTATTAAAATATTTTTATATTTCAATCTTGTATATTTTTATTAAAAAAAATACGTTCAAATACTTTTTTTTTTTGTTTATGAAAAAAATATTTTTAAAGTTTAGCATCTGTGCAAATGTATATACGTATAACAAACATTTTTAATTTTAGCGTTTAGTTTTTTCCTTTTATTTGCGAACTTTTAAGTTTTTATTTTAAATAAATGTAACAACATATTTATATATCGTTATAATATATATATAAATACTAGTTGATAAAAACTACAAAGATAGTTGAAAGCACTTATAAGTTTATAAGTGATGGCTGTAGATATATTTTTATAAACTTTTAAGTACTGTACTTTGTAATATTTATTTATAAATTTATGTATATTATTTTGAAAAACAATTACATTTTATTTATAATAAATTAAACTGAGATACTGGGAAACAAAAATAAATTTCTTACCTTTAATAATTTCAATTCCTATCATAAATGGTAATTTATGTTGGTATTTACAAGAAAAAAATAAACAAATATGAAGTAAATATGACTATAAATATTGTCCAGAATGCTGAAAAAAAAAACATCAAACAAAAGGATGCCATAAATTACCTCTTAGATATATGGTTGTTTCAATAGTTAGTACACTTTTGGTTTGTTTTCTGTAAAAAGTATATGTTAGCATAAATACAAAATACCTATCTAGACAACTCTCTCAAACACACATGATTGATTGTTTACATGTTTACATATAAAATATTGGATTCAAAATTAATTTACTTGATATGATAATATCTCTTTTGAGAGTTCTAAATATTAAAAGAAGAGAAAACATAGCACAGTAAGAATAAATGTGTACAAAATTATCATTTAGGTTTTATTGAAATTCAACTAAAGTTTGATTTATTTATAGTCTTTGTAAACAGTTTTTTTAATCTCAATCTTCTCAAAGTTAATGAAATACAAAATGTTCAAAAGGCTATAAAAATCCTACTAAAATGAGTTTTGACCATATGTAAAAAAAACCTATTGTTATCAATCCCTAATTACAAGATAATGAAGTAATTCTTGAAATTGTTATATTTGGTTAGTCTATATAAAAATGTATACAACTGTTCCCTGGGACTTTCTTCAGTAATAGTATGCTTATTCTTATTTGTAAATAGAATGATGTTTTCTTTTAATTTTCTTAAAAAAATTATTATTATATGATTGCTGTTACAATGATTATTTTCTTCTGAGAATAGATTGAATCTCAGTGAATACTTTGGTAGGACTTTGGAAAAAGATTCTGCAATCAAGATCCTTTCCTACTTTATCAGTTTCTAGCCAAACGTATTTAGATTTATCTGCTTAGAAAACTTGGTTTCATGAATAAATGAGATGTCTGAAGTCTAAAAAAGTTGGTTTAAAAGTAAGTTTTTTTTATACATTTTAATATACAGTAAAATCTTTTTAAAATTACTGTCTTGATGTCATTATTGTTAGGACCTTCTTAGGATGCTTTCCAGATGATGTGATATAGTATTGCTTTTGTACAATTTTTATAAAGTTGTATATACATCTTTTGACATGTTTTATAACTTCTAGTATTAAGTGAATAATTTTACATAAATTTGTGAAAGTTGAATATATAAAAAAAGAAAAAAAAACTAACAAAAAATAAACCACCTTTAATATTCTAACTAAATGCACACACAAATAAATAATGTAACTGAATTAATTCAATTAAAATTTGGTTTATGATTATGATTTTTTTTTATATTTATATATAATTTACTTGAATAATTTAATAGAAATAACACAAAAGTATTTATTGACTATTTAAATCAACATTTTAAAATAAAAGCAAACGGTCATGGGAATAATAATAAAATAGGCACATTGAAAAGAATTTTTTTTAAACAAATGTAACATTTGTTATAGGGATACTATCTATCTATCTATCTATCTATCTATCTATCTATCTATCTATCTATCTATCTATCTATCTATCTATCTATCTATCTATCTATCTATCTGTCTGTCTGTCTGTCTGTCTGTCTGTCTGTCTGTCTGTCTGTCTGTCTGTCTGTCTGTCTGTCTGTCTGTCTGTCTGTCTGTCTGTCTGTCTGTCTGTCTGTCTATCTATCTATCTATCTATCTATCTATCTATCTATCTATCTATCTATCTATCTATCTATCTATCTATCTATCTATCTATCTATCTATCTATCTATCTATCTATCTATCTATCTATCTATCTATCTATCTATCTATCTATCTATCTATCTATCTATCTATCTATCTATCTATCTATCTATCTATATCATATGATAATCAACAATTTTATTTAATTAATAAGTAAACTCCCTCTAGATGCTAGGTTCAGTAACGTTCTTTTTAATAGAATAATAACATTTTGCTACTTTATTATATATACATGTCAGATGATAGAGTTTTGCTAAGAACAGAATATTAGGCAGACATTCATATATTATCCTTAACTGTGAATCAATTAATATTCACTATTTAAGATTATTTATCAATTGTTAAAAGAATATTATATCATTGGTCAATAGCTGTATCAATAAGATTTGTTTATGTACCACTTTCCATCCTTTAACTTTAAACATAACCACTTTAGATATGATCTTTATTTTTATTGTCATTTTTATTGTAAGTAAGTATATATTTTTATGTAATTAATTCCAATTATGTGGTAATGTGAAAACAATAATAGCACAGCTGTAACATTGATTTTTCTTAATTGTAACTATACACGAAAGGAGTGATTTAAAACAAAAGTGTAATGAATTCAACATAGATCATAACTATATTCATTAATTTATTTAGAGAATCTATCTATAAAAAAGAGATTTAAACAATAATATCTTTTGAAAAATGGGGTTTATTTAAATTATAATATTAATTGTAATACTAATAATAGTATTGGTGATGAAATATAATTAAGTTACTTTTTAAAATATAAAATATGGTGATTTTTCTTAATGCAAATTCTTCAAAGTCTATATATAGAATCTTAATTACTCATAGATATAAAAATTAATTATTGAAAGAAAAATTTGATTAATTAAATAGATGAATGTTAGTGTTAAATTTTCTGTAAAACATAATGAGGTATCTTCAATTTTAGAACTTCTAGGTTTATTAACAGAAGTCTGATATTAAGAATTATTTTGTACAATGTCATCTATGCCCACTCTATCAATGTTTGTGCTTTGGTATGGATCAAGTCTTGAAAGACTTTTAACATCAATTGGATAAGATTACAACATTTTTACTAAAATACTATGTAATTTTTCTTTTTTTGAAAGTTCAGTACATTTATTCATAAAAACAATAAACTGTTCTTTTGTTATTGAATATTTGTACATCATATGGTTTTTTTAATATTAATTGTTTTTAGATTAAAAAATTGTGATAAATAAATTTGAATATATCATGCCAAAATGATATACATATAGATACAGATTCTTGGAAAGATCAAGTATTAGGACTCTTTTAACAATGTATCTATGGAAACTGAAAACAACTTGATTAATAAAATATTTTAAAGTAACTTTTTCTAAAAGTCCTACATTGTCTAATTTATTAAATCTTTCAGACTACAGTATAAGGTATTTGGAAACATTACAGTTTTGACATTCCTAGCATTATAATTTCTTATGTATTCTCAAACAAATAAAATCATTTGATTATTTTGAGTGCCTTCGTTAATATATAATAATGGTATTCCATATTATCTCTTGCTTTGTATGCACATCTTTTTATTTTATTTTTTATAAAATAACACAATAGAAATATGAGCATAATTTGTTTCTTTTAACAGATTAGACAACAGTACATATTGACAGTAAAAATGAGTAAACATAAAAGCATATTACCTTTATAATACATAAAAAATCACAAATGGAAAAAAGTAAACATAAGAATAAACAAAATTGAATACAAAAATTCTTATTTTAAAAATATTTTAATTTTAGTGTAAGTTTATCATACAAACTAGTGGAAAGAAACTTAATAAAAATAAATTCTATTAATAGGATCAAAAATCATTTTCTCTTTTTATGAAAAATAAATCATACTATTCCTATATTTTAACTAGATAAAAAATGTCATTTTAATAATTTATTTATTTTTATTAAATTAACTGCATATACAATCATTAGTCTACTAAATATATTACATGGAAGTCAGGCATTTTCTTTTGGTGAAGTAATATAGCATTTTTAGGAAAAACCTTATTTAGAAATGATTTTAGTATTTTGAAAATTTAATGCAAAATATCATAGAGTAACAACTATATATTCAGCTTGGTGAATGGAATGACAGTAATTTTGCTAATGTAAAGGCATAGCTTAACTGCAATTAATCTTGTTTTAATGACCCTCACAGACCTGAATTATATTTTAAAGTTTACTCAAATATAAATTTAAGAATATGAAATATTGATTACTTATGAATGAAAATAGACAGAAGTGATGAACAGAAATAAATAAAGACATCAGAGGTTAACAAGATTGGCCCAGAATGTGCCAAATAACAGAATAAAGATATGATAATTGACATATGTGACTATATTATAGTGAGCAAATAGACTTTTCAAGACAAACCATTAATTTAAGCTTACATATATATGTACATATAAAACTATCAAAAATTTAGCAAAAATTCCAATGTCCTTGATATTAAAGTAAATTTGTATAAAATTGATGATCTTAGACTAAAAATAGTTGATCCAAAAAACTCTTTGACCATTCTTTTAAATTGTATGCATTCATAAATTTACTAAACTTTATTGATACCTAACATTCCTCTTACAATATGAAAAATATATTTCTTGAAAAATATATACTTTGATGTTTTTATTACAAAGTCGAAGTGGATGGGGACATTTCAATATAGGTTCTTGTTGGTGTTATTATAATTGCTTTTTCTATTTTTAAATTTACTAATTACAATAGTTTATTAACTCATAATGTAACTTTTTTTTGTAAATATTAATATGTGATCCTAAATTAAAGAAATTATTTTTTGCTGAGAAAATATAATTTTATCTTACATCATTAAGATTTTTTATGCCAAGACACCAAAAAAATATATAGTTTAATATTATTACTAATAAACTATTGCTAATACTTTATAATGCTATAATTTTACATGCTAAAGCTTCTATTTCACCTATTATACAGCCGTAAAATAATATAATGAAAGTTTTAATTTAAGTAAATGTTTAAGATATTAAAAATCTTTAAATATATAAATAGCTGACAACATAAACGATAAACAGTGTAATTTTAAGCTAATAATTGTAATTTAGTTTTAGTTTAATTGTCAAAATGTTTTTAAAAGCTTATATTAATTTGAAAGTTAAGAAACCATGTTTAAACTCTATATTTTGATTTGCAGGTGTTTGAAATTAAAGCTATTATATTTAATTAACTTTGATTGTAAAGATATTTTTAAATTAATTTAAATAGAGTTTAATAAAGATAGTAATTAAATTAGGATTTTTAATAATTGAATAAATGTTGAATAAATGAATAAATATTATATTTATTTAATATTAATTAGTTGAAACATTTTTAAAAATAATTTAAAACTTTTTCTGATATTTGTCTAAATAAAAAAAAAAACAGTAATAAATAAATGTATTAAAATGTACCAATATTTGCTTGGTTAAAGATGTAATATAAATTTTATATTATGTAACATTTTTTAACTTATCCTGGTATTTTCTAATTTATAATTATTTATTTGGATATTTTTGTTTGCAACCAGAAAGTACTTTTTTATTAATTTTAAGTGTCTAGACAAACACTGATTTATTGTAAAATTAAAAAATTAAATTAAATAATTTTTAATTAACAACTTTCTCTAGTAATAAATATATAGGTCAAAGATTCAAATAAATCAGGGAAAAGATTGTAGGTTCAAATGTAATTAAACAATCTTGTAAACTGGTCACATGAACAATATTATAAATAGATGAGATTGTCACCTAATCAAGGTTCTCAACCACTTTTAATTTTTTTTTTTTTGTAGCAGTTGAAATTTAAACTCTCATGAAATTTAAAAAGTGTATTTTATTTAAACATTATTTTATTTTCTAGCTCAGTATGACAGAATAAATTAAAACTATTTTGACACAATTATCTGAACTGTTATTACCAAAGGAACTGAAGGGTCTATATTTGCCAGTGGAATGATAATATATTTCATTGTTATAATGTTTAAGATGATAATTTTAAAGATTGCTTCATTGAAGAACATCAAAAATTATTATTGTTACCATTATCATGATTTTAAAAACACTGTCAATTTTTTAGTCCAACAGAACATCTATATTATAATTAAAATTGCCACAGAACATTTAATTTTTGATTGGCAAGAACATTACATTAAATATTGATCCTTTCTTGATATCGACTTTAAAATAGTCATTTATATAAAATTGTCTCAAATTTATTTGCACATGTGTAAATAGACTGTAATTCAAGATAAAGACTGTTTATTGATATAGTGGATATATTTTCAGACATTTAATAATAATTTTAAATCTACAAAGGAATATTAAATTAATAATTTATACATCAATAAAATAATTTATTTGTGCTGTATGTAAATAAATATATTACATTATAATATTATTTGAAAAATAGCACTCAAAACATTGCTTATATTGACTTTTCCCATTTTTTTTCCATGAAAGAGAGAGAGAAAATTTCTTCTAAGTGGAGTAATAATAAAAATTAACTTACAATGAATTGTTTAATTGATAGCATATGAAATTTAAAAAATGTTTGACTCAATAAAATGGAATATTAATTTTAATGCAATAATAACTTTATATTAATGAATATAAATATATATATATATTTTACTTTTAGTTATTTATAATACCTATAAATGTCTAAAACTTGCAATTGTCTTTTTCCTCAATGCATTCCTATCTAGACTGCTGAGAATCATGATTACAAAATTGGAATTAAATATTTTTCTTCTGCAAATGTTTAATAATATTTGATACATGATTTTTAAGAGAAGTTCTTTATATAATATTTACATTATTATTGCAAATATGAATAATTAATCTAATGAATTAATGTAAAAACATGACTTCAAATGATTGAGAGAGATATTTTTTATAATTTGAAATTTTGTCATAATTTAAAGCAATGAATATGTTTTAATGAATGGCCATGAAATTATCATATGTTTGCTAGCAGAATTATTTTGAATTTAATAAGGATAACCAAAAGAACTGTGCTCTACATTTTATAGTTATATTACAGATTTAATATCTTAAGGTATATTATTGTAGGATGGATGTGTTTGTTGTCCAAAAGATGTGTTGTCAACATGCTTCTTCATATTCAATATTAATGGAGAATGATTCAAGAAGAAAGAAGGTCGCTATTTAATTTATTAATTTAATGGTATAAAAAAGTTGAATTTATTTGTATTATGACTTTTTATATACTATTTTTCATTTATGTGCATACCACTTTCATGTTATATGCTATATTTTGTAATATTAGAGGGTAAACTTCTCAGAATAGTACTTTATCATATTTACATATTGAAATAGTATGCATCTCCCTTTTTAAAATAGGAATAATTTATTTAAAAAGGTATATTGTTATGCGGTATGTTGAATAAGCTGATGTATATTTTTATGATTTATTTATGACTTATTGCCTAATGTTAAGAAAACCCTATTAATATATTAATTATTATTTATCATATTCCACATTGGTTAGCTGCTGTATTTTGGTTATAGATAGTAGATTTATTCTCTTTCTATTTTAGGAATGCTTTTATATGCCTGTATATTTTAAGGATGATTGTTTGTTTCCATCATTATTTTTGTTTAGCTTATTTTTCAAAAGATTGTTGCACTCTCTCTCTCTCTCTTATTATTTGCTGTCTTTCTAGCATTTATATGCTTATATCATATATTTGGGGATTAAGCTTAAGCTCTCTCTATTTTAAGGTAATTCTTATTTAGTATTTATATTCCTGATATGCATTTTCATTATTTTCCTGACTAGCAACAAAGTCCTAGATCCTTTATTAACCCTCAAAAGTA
Organism: Epiperipatus broadwayi; assembly: GCA_028023455.1. Classification (NCBI taxonomy): domain Eukaryota; kingdom Metazoa; phylum Onychophora; class Udeonychophora; order Euonychophora; family Peripatidae; genus Epiperipatus; species Epiperipatus broadwayi. The sequence continues at coordinate 2,661,811 of JAQFVV010000161.1, read as the reverse complement.
GGTGTGTCTTATAAGCTATGCCATCATACTTTATTATGATTGAAGGTAGATTTTGTTTGTATCTATAGTATGTTTAATAAAGTATGTGTAAGATTTTACCATGGCTTTATTTGGCATGTTTAATAGTTTTTTCACAGTATTGAGGCATTCTATTTTACCTCTAAAACATCGTTGGTTGGCTTAAAATATGAACAATACATGGTAAATGTGTAAGTTCTATATTTGAGCTTTGCTAATTGTCAGGACTAAATATGATAAATGTATTAGTTTTAAAATTTAAAATTTTTATTTTAGACATAATAGACAGTATATATCTGTTTTATAATTCCTTCATTGAAGGATTGATAAGGTATTATTATTGAGTATGCAAATATTTATAGAAGGGACACTAATGATATGAAGGTTATTATCATAGTGTGAAAGAATTAATGAATGAGAACTTTTGACTAATTAACAATAAAAGTTATTTTAATATGCTGAATTATTTTTGCTTAATCCAATGAAATTTATTTTAATAAAGCAATATGTAGCTTTTTATTTTTGATCATTCTGATAAATTTTGCAGAAACAATATTGTGAAAACTTTTTGGCTTTGTGGACCCAAATATGGATTAATTGTAAATTTTGATGTTAATTTTTCTGTTACCTTTTTTTCTTCAAAGTCTCAGCGGTCTCAGAATGTTGCTATCTTCATAAGGGGCAATTAACTTTGTTTCTAGTTCATTACTATGTTTTTAATTTGTTGATCATTAAATTTCACTTTTAAAGTAAACATTTGTTGTTATATTTAAGTAATTTTGCAATCATTTGTTCACATTATCCCACTTATTAAACAGAAATTATTTGACATATTGATTATAATTTAAATACTTATAACGTAGTATACAATTATTTAAATATATTTGTTAAACGTGTACATGACTTTTAAATCAATAAAAGTCACTTTATTTGGATTATTTAAGCATTAGTAGATCATCTAAGAAAGATGTATTTGCTTAATAAAAAATACAATTTGTTTGTGAATTTAGATCACTTTAATTTTACCCATTTGCTTATTTCAAATCACTGTACATATTTATTTTAAATCATTTTCATATTTGAAGATAGTATTATTATTTCATGATAAGATTTAATTTTACAAAAACTAGTTCATATTTAAAAGGTGTTATGTAGATTTATTCTAATATGTTTAGGGTTGTTACAAAATCTCGTATACATTCTTAATATCTGAGCATAGTCCTGGCTTATTCTTTGTCTTATTTTCAATTTAAGAGATCATGATGTACTTTATTTAAGTAGTAATAATTTTGGTATTGTCATAATTATGATAAGACATTAGCTTAGGGGAAGTGTATGTCTTATTTATTTTATTAACTAAGATTTCATTCAACACTGAATAAATCTGAAGTCAAAAGAATTTATGCGATCAAAAACCTGAGATACCCTAATTTAATTTAATAGACCATATTATTAATTTTATTTTGAAATTAAAATTATATTGAAGATGGATCTTAAATGGTGTAGATTTTCAAATACCATTTAAAAATTTAATAAAAATTAATTAATGTTACCTGATCAAATCAATGAGATGCTTAGAAGATACTTATAAAATGATTAGTAGATCTTTAAATGGATGAAAAATTGGTAGTTGTATTAGAAAATCTTTATAGAAGAAAAAAGTTTAAATGTAACCTCAATAGTATATGTTTACAATATTAAGATTTTTTTACTTTTACTAGAGTGAATTTAGATTTCCTCTCCTCTCCATTTATTAATATATTATTTTGTATTTTACTATATTTATTATGATAATTCCTCGTATATCTTCATATTATGGCATATGTTATTGCAACCTGCTGAGCTTGGCTATTAAGAGTATTTCGGCTTGTATATATATATATTGAACCAATACTTTATTCTTATTGGTTAGCCAATATGTGCCTTGTCACCACCATACATCCGTGTATTTCTTTAGGTTACAATATATATTACAGGTAAGGCATTATTTTATTATTGAATTTGTTCTTTTAAAATATTTATGAAAACCCAACTTTTAAAAAGAGGATGATAACTGTTAAAACATTTAGAAGACATTTTCTTTCCTTATTTATCTAAAAACTAGCTTTTTACATTTTAGAAAAAAACATTCTTTAAAATCATCTTCCAGGTACTGACTTGAGAAACAGATTTTAAAATAAGTAAACCTATAAGTTATAAAATATTTATTTAGTTCAAATTTTTTTTCAATATGATAAAGTGTCTGCAGGAATTAAATTCTGCAAAATCGTTTCTATATGTGTGTACATAACATTTAAATAAATAAAAATATGTAATATGTAATAATGAAATGTCTTTGACAAATAGAACACCTGATACGACAAGTAACTGTTGAAGTTATTGAAAATACAAATTCAAGTCTTAGTTAAAGACTTTATTATATTTCAGTTCAACACTTTCTACAGACTTTTAAATAATGTTTATTTACAATACTTAACATATTGGGATTTTTATTTATTTAACGCATTTCATCATCATCATCATTAGAGATTGCAGTAGTAAAGATCATGGAGTATACATGATAAATTGTGTGCAACGCTTTCAATGCACAAATATTATCATCATCACCAACAATTTCAATTATTATCAGTTTACTACGAGATAATTTTTTTTAAGTTTAATCCACTTTTTTTATCCATAACTTAGATAGTTTATAATGTTTTGAGACCTAATTTAAAGTGTCACCTATTCACATATTATCACCCCTATTCACAACACGGCCAGTCCATTTCATTTGTCTTTTAATTTTTTTAAATAAAATTATTGATACTTTCTTTTTCTGCCAATTAAGCCAGTTTAGCAGTATTTTTTTTTACTCTCAACATAAAAGTTTTCATAATTTGTTATAAATTCTGATATCCTTATATCTCTCTACTGTTAAATTTGTGAGTCTCACATCCATAAATAACAATTAGTTAAACCTAACTATCAATAACGGTTGTTTCAACACTTAGATATATTTCCTTTTATTGTTATGTTGTTTCTGTAAAAATACTTAAATTAGATTAATTCTATCAATTCTATCATTTATATTATATTAATATGTATAAATAATATAATTGAAGTCTTATAGCTGGCAACTTATTCCAAATTTTTTTATTAATCTTAATTTTCTCTTTATGTGAAAAGTCATTTAATATTTCTTTAGACTTCCTATCATATTTAACTTTAATCCTTTTTTTTTACTTTTTTTCTGACAACTATGTAACATTTTAAAATTTCTACATTATTTGCAAAAATAGACACTTTATCTGTAAAAATCTAGATGATTTAAATTACCTTCATTTATGTTTTATTCCTGTAGTTTCTTATTTAATCCATAATAGTTCTTATATAAGTACTGTGAAAAGTTTGAAGATACAGAATCATCGTCTTGGATGGCCTTACTCATGTTATTATTTTTTTAATCTCATTGTGTAATCTAATGTCAACTTATAATTATTGTCTTTTCTAAAGTATTATTTAATATTTGATATAATCTACTATGCTAAATCTATTTTTAAAAGGTATTTTTTTGTTAAATTGAGTTCGAAATTATTTGTGAGGTATAGTAATTTTAACAAAAATCTTGTAGAGAAATGATTAAAGATTGTGTACCAGGAACTTTAATCATAAAACCAAAGTTTTAATTTAGAAAAACTCTTGACTCTAATATTCATATATATGCAAACATTTATTTTATCTTTTTGAGATAAATAAATAATTATATTGATCCGTTATGGATAAGGATGCCACACTCTGCAAGAAGAGAATGCAATACATTTGCAGTAATTCAAATAATTAGTCACATAATCTCTATATACTCAGCCAAAAAACAATTTCTCTTAAATTGAAAATGAAGTCTGACAATATGAAAATGGTCCATGATAAATTTATATAATTTATTCATTATCATTTTTAATAAACAATTACATACAATATACAAGTATATATATATATATATATATATATATATATATATATATATATATATATATATATATATATACTTGTTATATATATATATATATATATTAAAAAAGCAGGATGATAAGTGTAACACATACACCCACAGATATTTACATATATTTGGCAAACTTACCATAAATCTTTAACAAATATTCTATAATAATGATCATTACTCATGGTTACTATGCACATATAAATTGATAGTTAACAGCATAAAAGAAAATAACATACAACTTTATTTATTATTATTATTATTAGGCTTTCTGAAATATAAATCTTACCATGATATTTCTTTAAAGACACATATTAAAATAAGGGAATTTATATACCCTTAATACCATCACCAATAATAAAACTGATGTAAAATTTATTGGATCAAATAAAAAAATGAAATTGTGTGAAATCTGACAATAATTATACTTTTAAAAAAATTGTAATAATATGATGAAATAAATATTGAGAGAAATGAAAAGAGACAAGAGACTATACCATGTAATAATATTCTTATTTTCATTTGGAAGAGTGCATTAAAATGTAAAATAAAATTTATAATTAATAAATAATATTTATTAATAAAAAAGTATAGAGAAATTTTAAAAGTGATATGTCTATTTTAAATATATTCTTCTGAACCTTGGTGGAATTTGTAGTTTATGGGAGGGTAAATTTTGACCTATTTTTTGTATTAAATTATTAATTAAAAAATAATATTATCTAAAATGGAAAAAGAAACAGAAGTACTACTAACAGAAGAGCAAAACCTCCATTATCTATATAAAAAATGTTTAAAATGTTATTACAAAAGATAGAAGAATATAATGTAAAGATAAAATAAGATAATTTCTAAGATAGAAAAAAATAGTGTTAAATTGAAAGAGATGCATTCTAAATTTGATAATTTGAATTAAAAATTACATAAATTAGAAAATAAAAGAGAAGAAAACAGTAAAAAATGGGAAGTAAATTTATTAGTATTAATGATAAAATTGATAAACAAATGGTGAATTTAGAAGCAAGACTTAAGCAGAGTTGCAAATTCCCTTTCAAGATGTGTAGAATTTGGAAAAGAAATAAAGAAAGTTCATAAGAAAATAGTTGAAATTGACAAGAAAATAAAAGTTGCATTAAATAACAAGTTTATCTTAATGAAAAACTAAATAAAGGTGATCTAATATAATATATAGGAATTAATAAAAATAGTAGTGATAATGCAGAAAATGATTCTTTGGATAATAATAAAAAATATTGACATGAATGATAAAAAGTATATTTATAGAATATGTAAGAATAATATTATTTGAAATAATATTTACTAAGGCAATAAACCTAAAGCATGTGTGGTTGAAAATGCGAAGGTAGGGACCTCTACATGTCTTTCCCACAAGCTTATGCATTGGAAGAAAATAATAAATATTTACATTCAAACAAAACAGCTAGTTTTGAATTATTTCCTAAAGGTTATTACCTCCAGCAACGTACAAAGCTGTAAAGAAGAAATAATCTTATATGATACTAACAAAAAAAAGAAAAAAATATTTTAGATTTAATAAATGAGAAAAAAATCCTAATAAAATAATTATATATACTTTACTAAGTGATGGTTAAAAATATTGTAAATATATTTAATTATAAATGAAAAATATTTGAATACTAAAAAAAATCATGATCAGTAGAAAGTATTTGAATTTAGCTCTAATAAAATGAGAAAGTTTGGTTCATTTCACTCTATAGACACTGATAGTAGAGAGAATAATCCATGTTTTCTGTATAATTATCATAGTTTAAAAATTAAATTATTTGATCCAGGCATGTATAATTTTAATAATGTCAACTTTAATAATAATGAGTTTTTGTTTAGGTACCATTACCAATATAAAACTTTCATTTGGAAACATTCCCAGGAACATGACATTGTTTCAAAAATTTTTTTGATAATAATAAGTATTAAAGATGTATATCGTTTATGTTTAAAATTAGTTAAAATGTTATTTAAGAATAATATAAGAAACATTTTCATTTTCATAGATGCTAGATTAAATTAAAATTATTCTCACTATAAAAATCAAAATGTTGTAATTTTCTTTTAGAAAATGTATATTAATAGATACTTAGTTAAAAAGAAATATTGAAAAAAACCAGAGCATCTTTTTTTTGTTTCAAAATAAAAGGGAATTGAAACTATGAGATTTACATGGAAACTAGAAATTATTTAAAATAAAAAACAAAACAAAAGCTATATTATTACTCTTATTGTCAAAATGTATTAAATTTGGATTTGTTACATCTATTAATTGTATTACTCTTGTTTTAATATTCTAATATAAAAGACTAAAACATTCATATCTTGTATATTCATCTTGATTACAGGCTGTAACATCACTGGATTAATAAGTGACATTCACCTGGTTGTACAATAAATATCTAACTTGCATGGTGCTCAGCTTCATAATTAAAAAAATATAAATGTTTACAAGTGAGAACATATACGATCATAATGTCATGTGTCATTTTCATATCTTTTTAGTTTTTCCATTACAATATATATATATATATAAAATACATATTTCATCTGTTAAAACTTTTAATATCAATACACTGACGTTTCATTTCACACAACCATCCACAGATTAATAGAAAGACGGTTGTGAGCTACAATCACCCTCTACAACCGTCTTTCTACTTTATAACTCTGTGGATGTGACCAAGTCAAGTCATGTATTGATATTAAAGTTACAGACCACAAATATGTATTTTATATATTTAACCCGTGCAAATCTTCGTTTTAACATATATATATATATATATTTATATTTAAAAAATAGTGCATTACCGGTGATTGACTTCCCTATAAATAGTTTCAAAGTTTTCAGAGCTTTATAATAATAGGTTTACATTTATAAGACATGTTTGTCTAATCGTAGGTGCTTAAAAATGAGACATTGTCTTTCTCCTGCGATGGGTTAACTAGAGTTATATATAATACAAATAAAATATTGAGTAATTAAAACTATTATATATATATATATATATATATATATATATATATATATATATATAAACCATTAAGTTTGACTTAATGGTTTATATATATATATAAACCATTAAGTCAAGAATCTCTCAGAAATTATGCCTAGAGAAACAATTACATATATAAACCCAGGTATATAATAAGCCTGTGTGTTTCAGTTATTACAAATATCCAGTAACTTCAAAATGATTTTGAAGTTCGCTATTATTGAGATATAGACTTTTAAACAGAGGGCGTTACTGGATATTTGTAATTGTATAATAGTTTATATATTTGTATAATTATTTCAGTTAGTGTTAACAGTAACTTTCTTTTCATATATATATATTGTGACTGTTCGATTGCTGTCCATCTACATAATATCACCAAAACATAAGTGCGCTAAGAATTGTAACCTCGATCACCGATCAATTCCCGCTGCACATTATCAGCTATTAAGAGCTGTAACCAAAAGCATATCATGCCATCTATATTATGCACCAAAGACCACAACCAAAATCTGGAGCAACTTACCACAGACCAAACTAATGATATAACATAAACTTTTTATGATTTAATTTGATCGCAGCCAGGGTGTACCGCGAAGACCTATCATAGTAGTATGATAAAATACATTAAACAAATTATAAGTATGTAATGTTATTATCTTTCAAACCTTAATTTGCGATTTTCATTGTATGAGACCCGATGGCCGACCATGTACAAGATGGCATAATTTGTGGAACTACATAAGATTATGAAATTTTAAACCATCTATATGATTTTTAATACAAATGCTAGTCCAGGTAAAGCTTTGCAATAAATAAACATAAATACTTGGGTTCTTTTTTTATAGTTTACTATATCACTGAGACTCTTATTATACTGACAAATAACAATTTAAAAACGTTAAGTAAATATATTCAATCATGTTATTATCTGGTAAATCTGTTTACAGGTTTAATAATCAATTTATATTGCATACTAGAATCAACTACGCAAAGCTAAAATGATGGAAAAGGTAAATGGGATTTTATTGTACCTTACACATCATAAACTACCAAAGACGAAAAGCATCCAAATGTTTTCTCAAAATATCACTAAACTCTTATATCATGTTGACGATAGTATGTACTTCAATGTATGCTCTATCCAAGGTTTATGATTTCTGATTTTACGAATGACAAATAGCAAAGGCACAGTAAGTTTAATTATAAATCAACGTTTATTTACAAATTTATGAATAATAAGTAATTAATTCTAATGTTATAATTAAAGACATAAATAAACAAATAAAATAAATAAATTATAATTCCATCGACTTCCTTCAATAACATATCATAGGTATGGTTTTTAAAAACCTAATCATACCTTATATTTCAATTTGATATAATGAATGTATTGAGGAAATTATACTAAATTCAAGATCAACTCATGAAACATCTAATGTCATTTCCAGATTCAATAAATCTATACTGTAAACTTATAATAATATAATAAATAATATTATATCTGTAGGATTTAGCTATAATGCAATCATTAAATAAAGTGAAAATTTAAACTTACATTCAGGTAAATAATAATCAACCAACAGTTAATTATTATGAGGTAACTTGAATAGAATGTCCTGCTACAATTTGATGATCTAACTTATAAATTATACTTACAAATGGAAGAAGATGATTTAGCAGAATAACTAAAATACTTTGCCCAACTTATATCTATGAAGTAAAACCATATTCCTGTGGATGCATTTATTTACACATAGGAATTAAATAACACTAAATGCTTTGTGGATTTATACACCATCATAAAGTAATAAGTATAATTACACAATTCCGCGGATTAACCACCAGCGCAGGAATGAGTGTAAAATATAAAAATGGCAATTAAGTAATCTGCGGATTAACCACCGGCACAGATTAATGCATTTTAACATTATAAAACAACATTACTATTTACTTCACATTAAAGTGAAAATCATCCTCCTCAGTTATTCTGACCATTCATAAAACACTAACATTTTAGCAAATGTGGGTTCTTGCATAATAAAATGTTACACTAATCAGGACAACTAATGTACTAACTTATCTTGCTTAAAATAAAACATATGTAATATAATATAAGTAATATTAGTATAGGAATAGAAATCTGGAAAGACTCACAAAATACCTCATGAAAAATTGATACATCTCATAAATTCATTTAGTACATTTCAAGCTTTTTCGCAAGCGCTATTCTCTTGAATAAGTATTTTATTCAACCCCTATTAATTTAAACTTAATAAAATATAACTTATGAACTTCACATGCAAGTTCATATAACGATAAAATTAAAGTAATGCATTATTCATCAAATACATAAAATGTAACAGGTGTGTGTGATATAAATTAAATGTATAGCATTTTATAGTTCAATACATGAATTCTAGCAGGTGTGTGTATCACAAATTAAATTGTATAGCATTTTATAACTACAAATATGATCCGTGAAATCCATGTATGATGTGTCGAACAATAAATATACAAAGTAATAGCTACAATTATAGTTGAATTCCATACATGTAATTTTATCCATTTGTATTAGTTATTATAAGCACTATTAGATTAACGATTTTACGTGGCTCCATAAACATGAAACAATTCCAAAATATGACACGCAGAGTTTAAATGAAAATGTTTTTTCATAAGTTATTAATTTCTACATTTCTCTATTAAAACTGTTCCAAGTTTATCACATCCATGCTAATATTTATTTATCCATGCTTAAATCTAGGAATACTAATTATAGCAATTAATTTAATCATTCCAAACTGACGATAAAATTAGAAAATAGCTTTAATTAATTATTTGAAGACTTTTTATTATCCAAATGGTAAACAAATTAACTAGCAAATATATTACTGGCATTGCAAAGTTAAATATCAATCAATACTATATTTTTTATTAAAATTATAAACGGAAATATTAAACTATGTTAATAACTTTAACATTTTACTTTAATTTAAACTTCTTTTTTAAAAAGCAAATTTTCATATTTATAAAACTTCTGTAATTAAAAAACTTATTTAATTTTTCCAAATTGTAGAATAATAAATATTTTAAAACATACCAAAATCTTGCAATTAATTCTGCTTTTAAACTGGAAAGCTCCGACATATTTCAAATGTAATATTGGAAAATTATTATTAGCGATTTGATCCACCTGGTTATCCGACTTGAACAGACTTTTAAATTTAGCAATTCATCTTATTATTAAATACCACTATGTTATTTTTGCGTTTATAGAAAACTTTGTGGTAATCCGTTTACTTGTTAACTATTTTAAAATAAGCTTATCATATTTACACCATTTGTCTTTTACCATTTTCTTTTCTTTTTCTCCCTCCAAAGCAACACTATCAGACGATCTTTTTTTAAATTTGCGCTCCTTTCTTTTTTACATTGAAACGCATATGTAATTACTGTATTTATTTTTAATAATTAAATTTAGTTGAACAAAATGGTCTTTTTTTAATTCAATGAAATAATTTTTAAGACCATTTTAAACAAATAAAAATTATTATTATTTTTAATAATATTTTACCAAATTTAATGTGTCGTCAAAATTTTTAAAAAGTTAAACATTTTGATATGAATTAGTATATGGAAAGAAGCAATTTAAATTTATTAAAATAATATAGACAACAAGTAAGGCAAAATATTACCCATTCTCTCTAATAAATTATTTTGAATATAAGAGAGTAATCTGTTCAAAGTGCAAATCAAGCCAATCAAATCACCAAAAGAAGACAGAGAAATTTTTATACCAGTTACATCAATTATTATATTTTATACTAAAATATATGGTTACAATATATATATATATAAATGTCACAGTACATATTGGTATTACTTTCTCAAAGATGTTTTTTTAGCAAAGCCCTCTGTGAATAAATATAAAGTCTGGACTTCAAACAATAGGATGACAAGCTATATTTAGACTACATTTACTCACAGAGAATAGTGTGAAAAAATATAATATTTGGGAGGGTGATTTGAACACTAAATATATATGAAACAAGTATTATAAATAAAATAAAATATATAAGTATAAACAAATTGTTGTTAGACATATAAACATATGTAATAAAATAATTAAAATTTAGTTTTACTACATTTAGTAATTTCATCTTTTTTAATAAAAAAAAATTGCCATGTATTCAGATATTACAATTCACATCTATTAGATATAATTGTGTAATAATAATCAGTAGAAGGGAAAACTAATTGCTTTAAAATTCTTGGATTTCGTTAATCAATATCAATTAGTCTTCTAGTGTTGCACTTAAAACTTTCAAAAGATCTTAAGGTGTTTATGTTTTCTTGAATAATTATAAGAACAATTTATTTAATAGTTTATAAATGTCATTTATTTATAAATAGAATCAAAATATTGATAAACAAACATTAATACAAACAATATTTTGAGATATTTTATGAATATTATTATAATAAAAACAAAAAAAAAGTGTATTGATAAAATTGATCTGCATTATTTCTAATATATCTATATACATCTAACTTGGTTGTTTCTATCGTTAAAGAAATTTATCATGGTGTAATAGTTAACCCTTTAGCATACTGTATCCATAACCTGAAAATGAAGTCAAGCTAGAAAAAATTAGGCCATGTTTTGAATTTCCAAGCAGGTTTATTATTTTTCTTATATATAATTAATATCCAGACAATACAGAGAATAATTCAGTAATGATCAGTTATTAAATATCTAGATTAATTTGGGATTAGTCAGAAAAGTGACTGGGGATCAAAGAAAAATATGTGCCTGTAATAAAACAACAGTGTTTGATGAGAAAAGTCTTTGTTAAAATTAACACTTTTGCTACAGTTACAATACTATTTAGACTAATTTTGTTTTTGTTTATTTAAATATTTATAGATTTTTCTTTCTTGTCAATCATTATCTGATATTCCAGGATAGATTTTTTCAAGTTTTCTGTATTGAATTTGTTTTCATGCACACAATTTAATATGCATTGCAGTTTCTGCATCTGTATTTTGAGTTTCAATTTTTCTTTCTAGTTAAATATGTTTTGAATTTTTTTATCTTTAAGATTCTTATCTTTTTTAAAGTCTATATAGTTTTATTCTTTTGATTCATTTCGTTCTGGCTTTTTTAAACTACCATTTCTCATTGTTACATTTTTCCTGACATTTATTATTTTATTTTATTTTTGATAAGTAAACCAAGATGGCAGTCCATATTTTTGATAAATCTATAGTTTTACAAGCACCCAAAAATGTTTACAAAAATTCCTACTAGAAAGCATTGTATTTAATATTTATATTTTATTTGTTACTAGTTTATTTTAAGAAAAGAAATCATTGTGAAAAAAATTACAATATTGATATTTACAGTGTATTTATTAATTTTGGATTAATTTATGAAAAATTGAAAAAAATACAATGTTTACACTCTATTCATGTTGGTGGCATGCAATCATATAATTATCATAATGCACAATTTTCAATAGGATAGAGTTTTCTACATTTGGAAATAATCCACTGCATTTTCTGTAATATGAATGTTTAAAATTTTTATCATTATGATAATTTATCCAAAAAAAAACTACTGTCAAAAGGAAACACCCTGAATTCAACCAAAGCACAACAATGTTAAGAGTGTCTCATCATTTCCCACATTGTTATATAAATAAAACAAAAAAAAATGAAATAAAGTGTTTTAATGAACTTAACAATTGATTTATTAGTTTTGTTTTAATTTAACAACTAACACATCTTCAGTAGATTACAGACCCTGGAAACTGTACATTTATCAATACTACAAAGTGCCATCTTGGTTTACAGAAAAACTTACAAGTATCTTATTTTTTCCAATATTTTTTATTTATTTTTTTCTAGCACTTTTTGCTTATTATTTTCTACTTCCTTAATGCCTCTTTTTATTGATTAATACAGCTGGACAAATATCACTTCTTCCTTTGGATCTAATGTTAAATGTTTGCATCATTTATTCATTCCCCCTCCAAAATTCTTATCATAAATTTTCACCATTAGTTATTTTTGTCTATTTTTGATTATTATTTCCACAAGATGGAATTCATTCATGTTTCATTTTTATTACTAAAATATTTCTGCCTCCAATTACTCCAAGCTTTTAATACCATTGTCAGATATCAGTACTTATATTTCATTGCAGTTTGGTTATTCATCTTCATGATTATTTTTGAATTATTATTTATATAATGGTAAATTACTTATAGGCATAATGACTTATAATCCATTTATGGGACATATTATTAGAGATAAACATGAATAATTGTGAAAAGTATATTTACAAATATGACTGCAATTTAGTGTTTTAATTATGTAACTGATATTTAAAACTTTAATTTTTTTGTTTCCCATCTACATATATATTCTGAACATATATCCACCTACAAATATATATGAAGTTATTCTCATCTTTAATATGTATTAAATTTACAACTCAACTAGACTAGCCAAGAGAATAAACTTTAAAATACTACCATTCAGTTCACTGCTATAAGCAGACTTCTCAATTGTAATGAATTACAAAATAGAACATACTTAAACTAAATATTATCCACAATTACACTTACTTTTTATACACCATTAATATTAAAAGAAGTTTTAAATAAGTTAATTGTTTCAGAATCATAAATTTTTAATAATAAAAATTCTTTAATTCTTTTTATTTCATTTCTCTCAAAGAAAGCAACTGTAGCTTCATCAAAATTAATAGTGTGACCTATATCTTTTTCATGAATATTTAAAGCAGAACTAAGATATTTATTTCTAACCCTAATTTGATGTACCTTTATTCTCTCATTTATGCTCAAATTACTTGACCTATATATACCTTCTTAAAAAAACAAGAGATAACAAACACTACTCCAGGAATAGTGTTCCTATCAAAAATATCTTTTGTATTTTTTAATAAATTAAAAAAAATAATACCCCTTTTCCAGGCAATTTTCTTATTTCCAAACAAATTACTATTTTTATATACAATTTTATAAGAAGAGAATTTAAATGGCAAAGAAATAAAATCATACTTTTCATTATTCTTGACATCATTACAAATGTTTTACTAATAAATAAAATACTTTTAACAAATTTATCAGAGCAGTCAACACTGAAATAAGAATTCACCTTCTTAAAACAAAACCTGATGGATATCAACCTGTATCTGATAAAGTAGCTAGCTGCTTTAAGAAATTATTATTATAGAAATAAGAGATCAAATAATTCTAAGCTGGTAACTTTGTTTTAAATAGGTCAATTTTATAAAGATTATCTGAGTGTTGGCCTTTATGCTAGAGAAGTCTGCTTATAGCAGTGAAACTATTGATAGTGTTTTAGAGTTTATTTTCTTGGGTAGTTTGGTAGAGTTGTGAATTTGTGATAATTTTGATTATTTATTGACTAGTTTAGCTTTATGATTTTAAAGTTTATATACATAGTTTAAATCACTTTTTAAAACATCATGTGTTGCTGAAAAATCATAACATGTGTGTGTATGATTTGGACATTTTACATTTAAATTTTCAGCTAATATATATATATATATTATAACGGGACGATCCTTTTCAGGACTTGAGGAAGTCGCATCTACCTATAGTCGGACTTTGAGTCATCTTATAGAATGCCATGGATGATGTGATTTAAAATACAATCCAATTCACTCCTCTATTAATAACCTCGTTACTCTCGGAATTCGAGCTCAGAGTAGAAATTGCAATTGACTCTCTTCAGGCATTTCCACAAATATCCCATAGTAATGATTAATTTAGTATAAGCTATATATATAACTTTTTTATAAATATTAAATCACTAAGTTGATTCAACATATATATGCATGAGTATGTATATTTATAATTATTGGTTTTATAAAATGACTAAATAAAATAAACAAACGAGACCTGATAATTTTAAAATCATGTTTAACACATTTTAATCAGTAATAGAAAAAAAATATTATCACGTAAATAATTAAAATATTAAAATTTAGGACTATAATCTGTGCTTTTATATAATACAATAATAAACTATTTAACATCCAAAAAACTACAATGTAGTTATTTACATATATATATATATATATATATATATATAATTTAAAATCATGTGTACAATAAATAATACCGCTATACATTATAAATCTACGTATTGTGTCATTAAATGATTCAGTGTATGTTCCATGTTTGTACCAGATAACAACCATTCACACTAGAATAACAATAGAATGTGTTCTTATATTAATTATGTTATTGATTAAAAAGAAATCATGATAATTATCAGGTAAGGTTCAATTTGGAATATAATAAAACTTACTTCCAAATTGAAATAATTTAAAAACTTTTATCTTAGTCAGCCGTCACTTTCATCAGAGCATATATCAAAATATCAACATCTAAATTTTATTAAATAAATAAAAATAAAATGTTCATCTTATCAGTTCTACATTTATCCTGTTAAGATCAATTTGATAAACAAAATAATTTTTCCACATAAATACAATTTATTCCCAAAGGAAATAAAGTTTAAGAGTTATTAAAGTACACAATGAAGTAATCCAAGACAAGAAAGAATAATAGTTGTATATCCCTCCTTAGATGAAATAAAATGACAAATTTGTTGAAAGAAAAACTTCATTTATCATCCTTCGAAGAGGCCATCCAAATATTCATTCCTTTAAATATTTGCGTATTAAAATATTTAACATCTTCATTAAAATAGTCCATTATTAAGGCAGCTTTTTAAATGGGAATTATGATGATTATATTTTAGGCATTAAGTAGGAATAAATTTACATGTTCAGGTTTAAAACATCAGCAGAAATCCTTGGCGTAAATTGTCCAGCCAGAGAACTTCTTTGTAAATTTTTGTCTTCTTAAACATATATTTTGAAAACTGATTTCAAAGACGTTGATTTCTCTTATAACCTAGTCAATTTAAATGATTAATTTTTTTTAGTTCTTTATAGTATTAAAAGTAAGTAAATTAATTACTTGAACAAGATTTAAAATAGTGAATCTTCTTTTTTTCTTAAATGTGTTCTAAATTCGAACACATTTAAATTTACCGAACACAGTTATTGCTTCGATAACTAAATAGAAGATTATTGTTATAACAATATTAGTTTGTTTTTATACTTGGATTAATTTCTGAAAGCATATCACATAATCATGCTCACCCCAAACATTTATATTCTTTGTTTCAACTGATAAAATGCAATGTTGACTTAAGGCTTTGTCAGTGTCAATTTTGGTTAGTAAAAAATACTATTAGTTGGAAACATTTATTTATGTATGCATATAAATAAATTAAGAATTCATTTTTAGAATTATTCTTTTATTATTTAATTAGTTTATGTATATAGCTGATATATGAAAAGCTTAAGATAGGTGTAGGTTATTTATATCTGTTAATTTGATATAGGCACAGATAAATTCATAAAGAATCAAATTGTTTTAGGTGAGACTCATGTGGTACTCTCACAATATATATATATATATATATATATATATATATATATATATATATATATATATAGATATATATATATATATATATATATATATATATCACAATGATGGCATTACAAAACCATTATGTTGTCTTTCTGATATACTATTCTTTAAAATTAAATATATTCAATTTATAGACAACTAAATACTTAAAATATATAAATAATAAATTCATTAATATCTAATCGATTTTCGTTCAAAATATGAACCTGATCATATTTTGAATGAAAATCGATTAGATATTAATAAATTTATTATTTATATATTTTAAGTATTTAGTTGTCTATAAATTGAATATATTTAATTTTAAAGAATAATATATATATATATTATTCGATGTCTGTATTTTTTACGTAATTATATAATTGAATATTTATAAATTTTATCCACTTATGAATGCTTTTGATTATCCTAGTAATCTTTGTCAAATAACACTTTGAAAGACTAACTTTCTCACAATTCCATGATCTTAATGTTTGCTGCCTGCCTGTTAATTAAGACATGTTTGTGTTTGTATATTAGCATAGCTTCCTTTATTTTCCATTTATTGTTATGTTTTTCAATTTGCAATACTTTTACATTACTAAAATTGAAGTCAAAACCATAAATACATGACTTATTATGGTCGTAAAAAACAGATGCTGAAATATTATTATCTACTTTACAATTTTGTTTCGATTTCTGAACATATTTTAATAACAGCAAGAACTCTTTAGTTCTTTTTTCTAATGTACATCTCAATTCACATATTAATCTTCTGCCACACCTGCATATCCATTTATAAATGACACAATTTTTATTTATAAATGAGGTTCTATCTTTAGAGTTATTTATTAATTTTTCTATTGAAATTATTTCTGATGCATTAAGTTTTAAAAATGCTAATGTGAATATAATAACATTTATAATTGAAACATTAAGCTTTATCGATAGAAATATTTATGCAGTTTTAAGAAGGATTTTTATAAAATGGGCAATGGCTGATCTACGGTTGCTCAAATATGTAATTTTGTAATTTCTATATATAAAGAAAATATTTTGAAAAAGGAATTTTATCAAAATTATATTACTGTATATTAACAATATGTTGATGATGTTTTTATATGTGGCAAACCAAATACAATTCATGAGTTGCTTAAAGAATTAAATGGTTTAAAAGGCCTAAAATGGATACAAACAGATGAAAATTTAATGTGTGTTCACTTTTTTCATCTTAAAATAACTAGAAATCACTGTATGCTAGATTGCTGTATGGCCATTAAACCAATAGTAAAATAAGGTTATATTCCATATAAATCAAGAGTGCAGATGTCACACAAAATGCTAGGTTTGAAGTCCTTCTTATTTAGAAATAATAGTATTTGCAAAATATTCATCAGATAAAGGCAAACATATTGAAACATATTTGAATAAATTGTTAAATGTTGGTTACAATTATAATTATATATATAATGTTATTACAGATTTTAATACAAAATATAAGAATAATAATTTTAATAATAATATTGATTCTCCTGCTACTTAATACATATGGATATCAATACCATATATTTCAAATAATCAAGTAAATTTTATAAGGAATATTTATAAAGAAATATGTGATATTGCAGTTTACACACCTCCTTCCTACATTAAACAAATTAATAAATAACTCTAAAGATAAAACCTCATTTATAAATAAAAACTGTGTCATTTATAAATGGATATGTAGTGTGGCACTGGATATATAGGTGAATCAAGATGTAGATTGAAAAAAAGAACTAAAGATCACTTGCTGTTATTAAAACATGTTCAGAAATCGAAACAAAATTGTAAAGTAGATAATAATATTTCAACATCTGTTTTTTATGTCCATAATAAGTCATGTATTTATGGTTTTGACTTCAATTTTAATAATGCAAAAATATTGAAAATTGAAAAAAATAACAATAAAAGGAAAATAAAGGAAGCTAAGCTAATATATAAATACAAACATGACTTAATTACCAGGTAGGCCACAAACATTAAGATCATGAAATTGTGGAAAGGTTAGCCTTTCAAGGTGTTAATTCACAAAGATTACTAGGATAATTGAAAGTGCTCCTAAGTGGATAACATTTTTAATTATCTAATTATTTTATTTATAAATATTCAATTATATATATATATATATATATATATATATATATAATTGAATATTTATAAATAATATATATATATATATATATATATTGGAAGAATGCAGTATTAATATTAATATTTAAAAAAGGTAATAAAGAATATATTAGAAATTACAGACCTATCAGCCTCTTATCAGTTTTATACAAATTTTTACCAAGATAATTACAACTTATCTACAGAGAACATTGGATTTCCATCAACCAAGAGAACAATCTGCATTTAAAAGTGGTTTTAGTACAGTAAATCATATCCACATATTGACAAAAGTTATAGAAAGGACAAATGGATATGAGTTGCCATTATGCTTTGGATTTGTAGATTATGAAATGGCATTCGATTCTATAAACATTTCTTTAGTGACTAAAGCATTGGATCATGAAGGTATAGATTCAGAATATTGTCATATTTTAAAGAATATTTATAAAAATGCAACAGCAACAATTAGATTATATAATGATACTGGGAAAGTCAACATTGAGAAGGGTGTAAGGGAGAGTAACTCCATATTTCCAAAACTTTTTACAGCAGTTGCAAGAATTATTTTGTGGATTAAAATGGGAAGATAAAGGAGTGAAAATAAATGGAGATTATGTAAGTCATTTAGATTTTGCAGATGATGTAGTTGTTTTTGTAAATAATGCTTTAGAGCTGCAAGAAATGTTGCAGGAGTTATCAGATGAAAGTAGGACTAAAGATAAATGTTAAAAAGACTAAAGTAATGTTTAATGGATTTTTTCAACATATAAAAAGAATGATTGATTATGATGAGTTAGATGAAGTTAACAGTTACAAATATCTTGGTCAGATTATTAATACAAATAGAAACATCATGAGTGAAATTAATGATAGAATTAAACTTGGTTGGAGTGCTTTTGGTACAAATAAGTTGATACTAAAAGGAAATATACCTTTGGGTTTAAAAAGGAAAGTTTTTAATACATGTGTTTTACCAGTTTTTACTTATGGATTTGAGACTTGGACACTTAATAGAAAAACAATACAGAGACTTCAGACCACTTAAAGAAGTATGGAGAGATGCATGTTGGAAGTAACAAGAAAAAATGGAAAATGCAATATATGGATAAGTGAACAAACAGGTGTTACTGATCTTATTAAAAAAATAAGACTGAAGTGAGGTTGGGCTGGACACATTGCTATAATATATGATAATAGATGGACAATTGAAATCTTAAACTGTATTCCAAGAGATTGTAAAAGACCCAGAACGAAACCACATGTGAGATGGATGGATGAAATAAAAGTGTGCAAGGCTGATGTGGAGAAGAGAAGCTAAAGATAAGAAAAGATGAATTGAACTTTGAGAGACCTTTACCATGCAGTGGATTGATAATGGTTGTTGTTGTTGATGATGATGATATATATAACATATTTTTCAGGTTTATCCTTGTAAGATTTTAATTAGATATTTCAACATTTTGTTTTGATCACACAAGCTCTTAACTGGGAAATAAATACTATATAATTGTAGAGGTAATGTAAACAATGTCTACAAAAATAATTATAGAGGTATATTCACAATAATTGTTAAAGTTCCACAATTAGAAGAACTAGTGCATTAAATATAATAAATTAAAAAATAAATATATAAACAACAAATAAAAAATTCAGAATCGTCAGATTAATTTGTTTTTCAAAACTTTTTTCCAAATATAAGGAAATTTACATGTGCCATCATATTTGTTGATACTTAGTAGTGTTTTTAGTATCTCAGTAACTCCTCTGATCTTACATTGGTGTAGGTTTTTAATTCTAAATAGGATCACAATCTTAAAAAAATCAATATTGTGACCTGAATCCATAGCATAAATTGAGACTGTTGATGATGATGAATGTTGTTGCTTCACTGCATTAGCATGTTTATCATTTCTATTACTGATGTGATGATTGCTCATATCCACATAAGAAGACTTACAAATGTCACAGGAAATCCCATAAACTCCTTGAGCCTCAAGAAGGATTGGATCTTTAGGTTTGGTTAAATTGCCAATTTTTTGATAAGGAGTATATGCTGTCTGTATGTGGTAGCATTTTGTAATGTATCAGATACTGTTTGTTGTTTCTTTTATATAAGAGGTACAAATTCTAATAGTTGATTTTTCTTTTTGTTTTACATTTTTGGTACTTTCCCCTTGAAATAAGGCTCAATTTATAACATTTTTATTATAACCATTTGCTAGCAATATGTTTTTATATGATGTATTTCTTCTTTTCGATAGGATCTATATGAACATTTGATTGCTTTGGAAAATAGTGTTTTGGCTATGTAAAATATGAGATAGATGACAATGAGAAAAAAATTGGAGATAGCTGTCAATATGTGTAGTTTTTCTAAAAACTGAAAACGATAAAAAAAAATTTGGTTTCTTCATGGCAAGAACATCAAGACCTGGAAATTTCATAACAGATTTTATTTCCATTATAAATGTAATATTTTGATGGATATTATTTAAATGTGATAAAATAATTTCCAATTTACCATTACCATATTAACAAATGACAAATGTGTAATATATATATCAGCCAAACAACAGGTTGTAAAGGTTCTGATTCTAGAGCTTTCTACATGTTTCATAAACAAATGAGGTATTACTCCTGAAATAGGAGAACCCATAGAAGTACCAAAAGTTTGTTTATAATGCTGTCAATCATGTATGAAATATGTATTTGAAAGACAATGTTTAGCCAAGGCAAAAATATAATCAGGCAAAATACATTGTTGATAAATGATATTTAAAGCTTTGTCATATGGAAAATTTGTAAATAAAGAAACAACATCAAAACTGATCAGAATATCATCTGTATTAACTTTAAGATTTTTAAAAAAGAAACAAAATATATATAGTTTTTATATATGACTTATGGAATCGTAGGTTTTATTAAATCATACCAAAATCTAGTTAAATTGTGAAAAAGAGATCCTATTGCCTACTATTAATGAAGGTGGGGTATCTGCTTTATGTATTTTAGGAAGCACATGGAATTTTAGACAGACCCAAGATTTCTAATGAGGAAGAATTTTATTTTTTATGTTTTTTTTTTTCAAATGATGATTTATTTATGATATCTTTAGTAGTTTTTTAAAAAATATACTGTATGATCTCCTTTAGATTTTGTATAAATTTTATCATTTAATAAAGCCATGAGTTTATTGTTATATGTAACATAATCCATGATTATCATAGCATTATCTTTATCAGCCAGAAATATAACTACTTATTTATCCAATTTTAGGTTATGTAAAGCATGTCTTTTTTTTCTTGATGTATTATCTTTAGGAAACTTATATATCAAAGAAAGAAAGTCTTTCTTTACATAATCTAAAATGGGATAAATCAGTGGCTATGCTTCTATGTGATATGGCTAAGTTGGTCATGGATTGTAATACATATAACAACAAAATTCTGACTTTATTAAATGATATAAATTTATATAAAATCTAAAAGTGATCATATAACTTATTTAGAAAAAAACACTAAAGCAATCATTAATAAATCACGAATTGATAAAAAACATAAAAAATAAAATTATTCTTCATGAGAAATCTTGTATTTGTAAAAAATTCTATGAGCTTTCTAAAATACATAAAGCATATACCCCTTTTCATCTAATAGTAAGAGCAATAGGATTTCCTACTCACAGTTTAACTAGAATTTTATCTGATTTGGTAAAACCTACAATCCCATCCATTAAGTCATATATAAAAACATAATACATTTTGTTTCTCTTTTAAAAAATCTTAAAGTTAATACAGATGATATTCTGTTTAGTTTGGATATTGCTTTTTTATTTACAAATATTTCAGTTGATGAAGCTTTAAATATCATTTCTCAATGATGTATTTTGCCTGACTATATTTTTGCCTTGGCTAAACATTCTTTTTCAAACACATAATTAATATATTATGGACAACATTATAAACAAATGTTTGGTACTACTATTGGTTCTCCTATTTCAGGAGTAATAACTGATTTGTTTATGGAACATAGAGAAACTCATGCTCTAGAATCAGCATGTTTAAAATCTGTTGTTTGGCTGAGAGATATAGATACCACATTTGTCATCTGGGAACATGGTAAACAGAAAGTGGAAGATATTTTATCACATTTAAATAATATCCATACAAATATAACATTTACAATGGAAATAGAATCTGATGGAGAACTTCCCTATCTTGACGTTTTTGTTACCATGAAACAAAAATATATTTTTTAATATTCTCAGTTTTCAAAAAAACCAACATAATGACAGTTACCTCTAATTTTCTTCTTATCATTATCCAACTCAGATTTTTTCTGTAACCAAAATAATATTTACCAAAGCAATTAAATTTTCAGATAGATCCTATCTAAAAGACGATATACATCACATAAAAATGTATTGTTAGCCTATGGTTATAATAAAAAGGTTATAAATCAAGTCTTATTTCAAGCTAAAATATCAAAAATGAAAAAAAAAAAAAAACTATTATCATTTGTATTCCTTGTATAAAATGAATCACAGACAATATCAGATGCATTCTAAAATTCTACAACATAAAGACAGCACTTGTTCCTTATCAAAAATTTGGTAATTTTTTAACAAAGTCTAAAATTCAATCTTGGTGGAGGCTCTAGGAATTTATGAGATTTCCTGTGGCATTTGTAAGTCTTTTTATGTGGGTATGAGCAACCATTGCATCAATACAAAAAGAGATGAACATGCTAATGCAGTAAAGCAACATTCATCATTATCTGTACTCTCAATCTCTAGTTATGGAACTTTATCAATTATTTTAAACACTCCTTCACAGCACCTCTACAACTATCTTTGTAGACACTGTTCACAGCGCCTCTACAATTATATAGTTTTATTTCCCAGTTGAGGCCTTGCGTGATCAAGTGGAAGTCTTGGAATATATAATTAAAATCTTACATGGATGAACCCCCAAATTATTTCTTTTATATCTGTAACCCGTGAAAACATTCATATAAATACACACACTCACATATGTATACGCAATAAAATCTATATTATAATAGCGTTCTCTATTTTTTCTGATTTAAAAAATATTAAACAAAAATTGCAAACTAATTACATTTTTTTTAATTTACTATATTTTCATTTTTTGCTCATATTATATATACAGTAAATGCACTGAGCTCTCTTTATATATTTGTTATGCATGTTTTCAAAATATATAATCTTTCACAACTGACACTTAGCTAATTAGTCATCACTTAGATAAAAATAAATGATGCATTAAATCATTCTCATTACTCTTTTATTACATTTTAAGCCCAACTCAATTTCTTATACTAAAAATGATTATGTCTATAAAATATAGTAAACAATACCGTTTTTTAAAAAAAGAGATAATTATTATTTTTTATTTACAAAATTTACACAGTATTATAAAATATACAATGAGAATCAACTTTTGAGATCTTTAGCCTCTAAAGGTCAAAATTGTTTTGATAGGTTACGTATACTTTCTTTAATTTATTATAAAAAAAAAAAGAAACATTGCAATACATAAAAATTAAATGTAATAAAACTCTAAAAGCAAAATTTTAAAACAACGTGCATTATTTAACTGTGATATTATAAAAAAGGTACATAAAACAAGAGCTGTCAAGCATCGGTGGTCAAGAGGTCAGCGACAGCTACTTTACAAGCAGTTGTCCCGGATTAGCGGGTTCGCATCCCGGCTGATGCTATGACACATGAGATAAAAAAAAAACAAGAAATAAAAAACTATACATAAGATTAATAATAAGTCATAAATAAAATAGTATTGAAATATAAAATTTAAACTTATATGTAGTTATAGTTTATTTTAAATTTGTCACCAACCTTTAGAAGCATTGTATTGATTTATTCAATACAACAATTTTTCTTAGCAAAAAAAAAAAAAATACTATTATTTATTTAAATTTTATATAATGAGTATAAAAATTATAGTAATTATAATGACATTTTACAAACTTTTAATACAATAAACTTATAACACTGTAGTTGGATATTAAAAAAGTATCAAATCAGTTTTACGAATATATTATTTTCCATACAGTTATTTTACTATGATTCGGAATAATTTAAAAAATCGAAGTTTTGTTTTATCATTATATTCTGAGTGCTCTGTTTTTCTAAATATTAAAAACTAAATTAGTTTGTTTTATAAATAAAGTTTAATTAATATTTTGTTTCAGTATATCTTCAAACGATTAATTAAATTTATTTAAACGTAAAAAAATAAATTTAAATTAAAGCTTTAATTTAATTTGAAATTATTCGAATAAAATACATCTCAAGCAATCATTATTATTATTTTAAGAAAAGATAAATTTATTAATATATAGTATGTAATAACATACTCATATATATATCAAATAATACTTATTCATAAGGCATAATTAAAAATTTAGATATATAAATTGCAACGGACAGATATCATTAAGTAGTCATGATCAATATCCAACAACAGTGTGCCACTAAACTTATGGTATAGAATGACATCACAGAAGACTTACATTAATGATTACTAATGAGGGCTTTAAATCATCTACAACTAGAAAGACACACACCACAACTAATAGTTACACTTATGCCTTTAGATTGTTAGATTGTTGAGAGCATAGATTCTCTAGAAGTATTAATTGGCCACAGCAGACAACAATAAACAGACACTGAAGATCAATTAGTTAAATAAACAATATAACTTTACTATATCTTCATTTATAACACATTCATTTATTTGAATTTAAATTATTCTTTTATTTTAGCATATCTCTTATTGAATACTGATAGTTCTTCGAATAATAATTACAATGAAACCTGTCAATGAAACTTGCTATCATTATAATTTATGAAGGCTATTGTCTGAAAATAATAGTATTTGTATAATGTGTTGATTATTAAAAATGTATTAGCCAAATTAGACTGTACACATTTACATATATTTACTCTTAACATTAGATAGTAGGCCGTAATAATTTAATTTAATTATTCACAACATGGACGCATTTACAACATTTTATAAATATGTATTCAGTCTTGCACCAATGATTATCATTATACAACTAAAAATACCATAGCATAATTAAACTCTACAAACTTGAAGTAAAACACATGAGTAATGATTATATAGAATCTGGGATTAAAGTATGGGAATTATAAGTCATTGAAAAGGTATGCAACAATATATATATAATTGTCAGTATGACTGATAAAAATCTATAAAACCTCACTTTAAATGCATGTATACACTGTACCAGTCAGAATTGTATGTTCGTCTAACAAGAGCTAGCATCT
Organism: Epiperipatus broadwayi; assembly: GCA_028023455.1. Lineage (NCBI taxonomy): Eukaryota > Metazoa > Onychophora > Udeonychophora > Euonychophora > Peripatidae > Epiperipatus > Epiperipatus broadwayi. Next base: position 2,635,754 of record JAQFVV010000161.1, on the reverse strand, counting down.
AGGCAAAAGTACCTTGAGTCCAATCATATGCAAGATGCATAAGTCAGGAACACTCATGAACTTTGCCTTATTGCCTATTTCCAAATCTATAACTTTGCAAACAACATTTCTGATGATAAGAAATGAAATTCCAGTCATTCCTGTACCAGAGCAACAGCAATGAAACAAAAAATCTATAGGAAAATTGGTTAACCTGACCTTTAACCCCCCCCTCTAATAGAATAAACTACCTGGTAACTATATTATTATTTTGCTATGAATGATTAACAAATGACATAGATTGGCTTAAAATAATAGGACTCTATCATATATAGTGCAATCTAATCAATGATGTGCATGCAGGAAGGAACAAAGAATAAACAAAAAATAACTTATTAAATTGTTAATAATTTATTTATAATAATAATAATAATAATAATAATAATAATAATAATAATAATAATAATAATAATAATAATAATAATAATAATAATAATAATAATAATAATAATAATAATAATAATAATAATAATAATAATAATAATAATAATAATAATAATAATAATAATAATAATAATAATAATAATAATAATAATAATAATAATAATTGGTGAGAACATGAGTAAACAAATATGGATAATATACTTTAAATAAATACACTGTGAATCTATTTACACATTATTAATACAATCTGGGTTTCACATAATTATCAGTAGTCATTTGTATATTCCAAAAATGACATAGTGGAACATAGATTAATGATTAATGAATATGCAAATACCAGGCACATATATGAATAAAATCAATAAATAAAATGACATAGCTTAATATGCTAATGAAAGACATCAAATTTACAAGGCTTTTATTCTGAATGGCATGATTTATTCAATAAAAAAATAAATGACCTGACAAATTTCAAATAAATGTAATTTGGTTTTATTATGGTTTATCATAACTGTAAATTAAAGTATATCATAGATTACAAAGTTTGTGCCGTCATTAACAAAATTTCATCAATGATTTAAAAAGAAAACATTTATTTGCACATTTTGTTACATTATTAGATTTTGGTAGAGTTTACTGAAAGTTATTTCTCACTGCATCTAAAGATCATTTAATGAGAAGATGAATAGCTTAAATAAGCTTTAAACATGACATTTCTAACTTAGAAAATCTAAATAAATGAAAGATTGGGATGGTTTACAAAGTCATAGCATTACGACTTATAGATTAATAGTGGGGAATGTAAAATATTAATAACTGCAGTGCTGACCAACATGATAATGCTAGAAAGGATGAGAGGCTTCATCAACTTAAATGAATGTGAAACTCACCTGCACTTATGACAGATGGCATCTAAAGATATGGTTGATAGAGATTACATGGTTTAGGGTTTTCTAATGTTACCCCATGCAGAGCTTAGCTACAACCTGACACAACCCTGGAGTTAGTGCTTCCAAACTCCATTAAGAAATGTGCCTTACAAAATAATCCAGGACCTCTGGGTATTAGTTTGACAAAGCAAGATATGAATTTTATAATGTTATCAAGGGTAAGCAACACTAATAGGTTTCAGGTCTGTAATGATGCTGATGTATCAACTAAGGCCCTCGTAAATAATAAAATCTGGTGTAATGACATGATACAGTTTAACTCATTCTTAACAGTATGTAATTGACCTTAAATTTTGGTTAGAAAGTCAAACACAAAAAGGAGAGAATATGTAGTTCCTGTCATTAAACAAATATCAATACACTTGACAAGTAGAAAAATTAAATAAAATCATCACATTGGATGGTGTGACATGCAAATGATAGATTATTATCAAAGGTAAGGTTACAAAGCTTTACTTTACTCAATATTAAAATTCACTAAATCAATAGCATTAAGATAATAATAAATTGATATCTTTAAATATGGCAATGGATAGTATGCCATAAAACACATAGAACAATTGAGTAACATTATTCAATCGAGTGAACATTGGCTTTGGTAAGAAAGCTTACATTTAATTATTTAAGATTCCATAATGGTGGAATAGAAAATTAAGACAAGATCGGTTTACTAGATTGAATTATTAGCATATTAAATAATATATAATCAAACATAAAATAAAATCAAAAGTTTGCCACATTTAGAATAATAAGATAGCAAGAGTGAAACCCAGCAAGTACATTTAGAGAATAAAATTATAGATTCATGCATTAGAGAAAGAGAAAGTCATTACTTTATGAATTTCACAATAATTGGCACTGCATCTCTGATTATGAAATAGACTGAGTTACATTTTTTCTTTAAATAAATTAAAAGCACATAGATGGAGGTTTTAAAGTTACATTTTAAATAAATTAAAAGCACATAGATGGAGGTTTTTAAAGTTAAATTTTAAATAAATTAAAAGCACATAGATGGAGGTTTTAAGATTTCATATTGGCGACAGAGACAGGATTACCTTCTGTTATTTGAAGACTTGATGACCCTATGGGTTAATATGCATATAGGAAAATAATTTGAAAAAATAAAGTCAGCAATGAAGATTTTGGAAAAATAATGGCTGACATCTTTTCAGAGTTAGCTTAACTGTTCATTTAGACAGTCTTTAAGTGGTGAGGACATAGAAGCATAATGGTATGGAGCTGATCTTGGAAAGATCAGGAAAGCAGATTTCTTCCACTACTCAAGAGTCATATTTTAAAAATTTGAGTGATACAGGTTTGTCCTGCAACACCTTCTGAAAATAAAGCACAGTGTTTAGCATAAAAATTTGGGCTGTATTTATACACCATTGAAACCTTCTAGAACTTTCTATTTTTCCTGCCACTGGCGAGACCCGGATGTGCATTAACTGTCAACTGTTATATTTTAAAGATGACGATGAGATAAGATCAAGAGAGTATTGTTATTATTCCAAAACTTTATTAACAGAATATGGTTTCAATCCATTTCGATTTGGAAATAGATCCAAGAGATATATTTTCCATTAACGTAGGATCTTTTAAAATAAATCTACTTTACTAAAGATATTTTAAATTTAAACAAGGCACGTTCTTTTGTTTGCAAATTTCAGTTATATATTAATTACTCTCTAGAACTTTCTCTGGTATTATGTCAGCTTAAATAAAATAATACTCGAATAAAAAAAAATCTAAAACATATTTAATAAAATATAATTATAACATTTACAGTTATCTGTGATACATACGCACACATGCACGATTATTTACAGAAGTGGGAATTTAAATATTTCCGAATTAAACTAGTATTATTTAATCAAAATAATGCTTAACTAACAAAAGAAGGGGGGGGTAATGGAGTGTATATGGGTACTTGCACTCCCTAGTGATTTACGAGTATAAAACTGGGTTTGAACCTCTGGTTGAAGGTTTCTAGTATCACCAGACAGTGAAGCAAAAAATACGTATAAAAGATTTTACTGCTTCAACACTAAGCTTCAATTTCACACACATATGTAAAATATGTGTATAAAAACTGTAACCAATTTAAAGTATTTAATAAAATGAAACCAGCCTACTGAAATTACATAAATGTGTAAAGCATACATTGCTATTAGCCCATACATAACTTTCTTTCACTTAACTTGTAAATACATTATCAACTTGATTTTAAAATTTTAAATTGCATTGACTAAATCTTGACTATTTAAGAATTAAACACTTTTTTTTTTTTAAAAAAAAAACTAAATCTTTGAAAAAATATTTGTGAAAATAAGATTATTTTTATTATTTATCCTTTAATTTCAATCAATAATTAAATTGTATTTTTTTATTGATTCAACATTCAAATACACCATGACAAATATCATTTTCTTTTACACTTAAAAGTAGACGAAGTGTTATAACATAAGTATAATGCAATTATTTTACATTAAAATAATAAAATAATTTGAATGTACAAAACTGCATCAAATAAATAATAAATTATAAATTAATTATTATACATAATATTACGACTGAGAGTCTATTTAAATTTACTTAGTTTATTCATGTTTGTAAATTAACAAAAGTTATGCATGTGCAGTCCTTTATTAGGGCAAAAAGAAGTAAGATTGTGTTGGCATAAAACTAAAATAAATTTGAATATATACATTTTAACTTCATGGAAATTGAAGAGATCTCGTTTGAAATTCACTAAGGAAACATATTTGACAATTTTTCTTTCAGTTTGCAAACCTTCAGAGTACAGTTTATGTTAAATTTCATAGTTTAGAAGTGCATTTGTTATAGTTGTGATATTTTTTATACGTAGTTGCATGTATTGAATTTAATTCAACTGATAGACCTACACATCATCCATAGTCAGAAAAAAGTTTGTAGTGACCTAGAAATGAATGGTGATTGCTTCAACTGCCTGAAAAGATTTTGAAATGCATTGATTTAATATTAATAGCAAGGCAATTCTTATAATGCAGAGACAGAAAAGATAAAATGATTTTTGAGGCTGGCTATTTATATGGTTCCTCTTTTCAAAACAATTTTTTTATTAAGACAAGCCAGGAATTGTTTTCAATTAAAACAATATTTTTATATATAAAATATCTTAAATTAAAAACATATTGAATGCCCTTACCCGTCATTTAATTTTAATCTCTAAAAAAAATTTTTAATTAACGTTTTAAATTATTTGAGCTAAACCAAACAAAGATTAAGTTTGTCTCAAGATAAAAAAATCATTTTTTAAGAAATTTATTTTAATACTAAGATAAATTAGTTTATATAAAATCTTTCTAATTGATCTGATCTTTTTAGTTTTATTTATATATAATTAAACTTTGTTTAAAATAAGTTTCTTTATTCATTAAAGAAAATTATTGACTTCCTATTAAACAAATATCTTTTTTTGTTTAAATTTATTTAGCTAAATAATTTTTTTAAAAAAAAAAAAACTAAATAAAAAATGAACTATATTTTAGTTTTTGATCACACATACTTTACGTATGCATGTATGATTGTAATATATAGAAATTTAAATCAAAGTCATGATTTTCAATTACTTCCCTGTGGCAAGACTGTATTCATGTAAAAATAATTGTGATGATATAGGAACATATAATTTTAAAAATCTCTTTTCTGTTGCCATGTTAATTTAATAAACTGTTAAAATAGAATTAAATACATGAATTATAAAAAAGATATCTGAATAAGAACATTAAATTTTGTTTATTTTTAAGAATCTGTTTAATACATTAATCATCACATGATCACTATCTTATAATAGCACGTAATTGTACTCTCAGATCCAAAGCTCCTCATTGACGATGTCCACAAGCCAGAAAACAGTCTGGGGATATTGGATGAGTAAGCATTAGTTAGGAATTTTATGCACAAGCCTTATGGCATTCATTGATTACTCTGGTTGGCACAAGGTGGCAATACTGTATGGAGAGTTTTGCTTTGTTTATAAATCTGTTTAATACTTACATGTGACATGGCATTGCACATGTGTATGTAAATTAGTAATAGAACATACATTTTTCTATAAATCTTTTCAAACCCATTGTTTTGAATAAAAAATTAAAAGAAATAAAATTCTTGTAAAAAATATAAAATTGTGCTTAAGTATTCTATTTATTTATTTAATTTTTTTCTGCTTTCTTTTCTTTTATTCAAAGCTGTTTCTTTTGTATCATTTAGTCATATACAAATGTTATAAAACTTATTTTTACAACTACTACTATACTTATCATTATTAAGTCACCATGAAATTTATACTTAAATATTTTTTTGTAAAAATAAGTTATGTGTTAGCAAACGCTAATGTGCTGAAGTATATAAAAAAAATTAATTAAAATCTATATATATCAATATAATTTTATTAATATATCATTCAATACCTATACTTCACAAACTAACTAATATGCCATACTATTTTATATGTTCAGATCATTATACAAGTTTAATAATATTTAGATGGCAGTTTAATGTAAATTAAATCACAGGATATTTTGATGACAGTTTATTACAAAATTTCACCTTTATTGTAAAAAGGAGGTTGTCATGGTAACAGTTTGAGATTGTTGATTGTTATTGATATAGGGGTTTTACACACAAACTGAAAATTATGTAGATAATTTATAGCAAGTTTCATATTGACAATTAAATGTTTAAATCATTATAGATATAATAATGAACAAATCATAGCAAAGCATTCAATCTTTACATGGTAACATGGTAAATAAATTTACATTGTAAGTATTTATATAGTAACTAGCTTTATATTAAAAAAGTAGAAAAAAGATTTTACTTGTCAAGCTATTAACATATCAGGCTCAATATGATTCTTTGAACTCATACATCCATAACCCAATGTTTCAAATAAATTTTTATTTAAATAAAGTCATAACCATTTTTAAATTTATAAAGTATTGTTTTAACTTTCCTAAATCATTATAATGAACAGTTATATTATCAAAAGTATTATTGAAAACAGTTATTTTATTAAAACTATTATAATAATAGTTATATTATTAAAAATTATAATCTCAAGTCTTGCATTATTCAAAAGATAATCAAAATATTCCTTCCACTTGTTCAAAATATCATTGACATCATGTGAAAGAGTACCATTGATAGATTTAATATCATTGTGATATAATTTTAATGTCCATATGTTACTTATAATGCATTAAAAAAGATCTAAAATGCCCATGAATGATAAAAGTTATCTGTATCTCCTTTTCAATTTTAATTAAGTAATTATTTGCCATTTGTTGAATTTATGTCTTCAAATTCTTATATTGGTTATGAAGTGTCATATTCAATTTATCATTTTGTCAATCCAAAATTACCACATTTCCTTTAAAGTAAATTAGAAATAATAAGAAAATTGTCAGAGAACCCCTCATATTTTTTTTTTAATAAATGCAAAAATTGATTTATCTGAAGGTTCAAATTAGCCATTTTTTTATTTAATCCATAATGATTACAATATAATTTACAAACATTCAGATTATTTTTAAGAAGAATATTTGTTTTATATAAATATTATTTCAAGGTGAATTTTTTTATTATAAGTATTATTTATAATAAATATTAACACATTTGCATAAAAAAATATATCCATAAATTATGAAAATTGAGAAATAAAATGATTTTTGTTTAGTTGATTCATTTCTTGTAAACAATTATTATAACAAAATAAATTTGCTTTTTATTATTGTAGTTAATAGTTACAATAAGTTTTTAAAAAAAACATCATCATCACTATTATCAATAAAAATAAACTTCCTTTCTCTTTAACAATATGGTTTTAAATAAACTTTCATATATAAAAAACTCAATGAAATTGTTCTCATTTTTTTCTTTTTAAAACTTTTATTTTTATGAATCCATATATATTTTAATACATTATACAATTTCCTGATGTTGCAATTCCTTCCTTGTAATCATTATCAACAATATACAAATATATTTACATATACATTATTATTATAAGTATATAATTTTTAACTCATAATATAATAACATTTCTTTAGCATCTACATATATTTTTTTATTAAATACATTTTACTATTATTATTATTATTATTATTATTATTATTATTATTATTATTATTATTATTATTATTATTATTATTATTATTATTATTATTATTATTATTATTATTATTATTATTATTATTATTATTATTATTATTATTATTATTATTATTATTATTATTATTACGTTTCAATAAAGGCTTTATTGATCTCAATGGTTTACATAAGTTTACATCTAGAAAATTTGAAATTTAACATACAATGAATAATATTAGGGTAAACACATATAAATGAATTTAGTGGTTACACTTTGTGGTTAATGGACTATAATAATATAAAAAATAAAAAAGCAAAAATAATCAAGAGTTCTAAAGTTTGAGGAGCTTATTTAGTTTTGTCCTCATGTCACTTTGAATGTTAGTTGTATGATAGTTTTCTTTGCAGCATTCACAGCATTGATGGTTGTTTTAACAATGACAATGTTGCTGCATATAAGTGGGGGTTGGTTATTATTTTATCTCTATTTCAAATGTGTAGCAGTTTGTTGTTAAATGTAGCTGGGTGTCATCTGGTGTTATTGCCAATTAAGAAAGTATATCGGGTGCACCAGTATGCATATAGAACAAATGTGGCTGCCCTAATGCTAGGTATTGATCTTCCCTGAAAAGCAGCTATTATGTGATTAATGATTGTACCCGGTTTTCTGTAGGTGTTACACATCCTCTGTTGTGTTTGGTTAAGTGCTACACATTGATAAATAAAGTGGTCCAGTGTCTCTTCTGCTCAATGGCAGAATCCACAGAAGGGGTCAATAGATATATACATTCTTTTATGATAAAGAAAGTGGGCTGTTGGCAAGGCAATGAGATTGATTTGCATGATAAAATCAAAGTATTTGGGCTCTAGAGCCCATTTTTTATATTCCTTGAGTAGTCTCTTGTTGTTAATTTCTAGCATAGGTTGTATAACCTTAGTATCTGCTTTTCTGTTTATTAAACCATAAATATCCCAGTATGAATATTTATGCAAATATTGTTCTGGAATCTTGTCTGTGGTTTTGCATTGGTATATAATGTTGGTGAAAAAGGAACCTTTTGAAGGTGGTCTATCTGTTGGAGTAACTTCTAGCAAGTGGTTAATTTTTGGTTATTTGGCAAGTATTGTGATTATTGATTTTATTAACTTTTGTAGATGAAAAATATTGATGTTGTGCAAGCTAAGTCCATTTATTATTAGGAGTTGGCTAAGTTTTTTTTTGTGGAAATTGCTACTGTTTTTCTGGCCCAAAGTAGTTTATTATATATGGTTTTAATTTTTAAAATGAACCCCTTTGATAATGAAATAACCGGTACATAGTAAGTTATTTTGGTTGTGATAATCTGATTAATTAACTGTACTTTGGAATATAGTGAAAGATATGCTTTGGACAAAGAGTTTATAATTTTTGTGGCTTCTTCTTTAAGTTTATTTTGGATATGGCATCTCATTCCTGTAATTCCCATATGAAGTGGGAACCCAAGGAAAGAGTTTGGTTTTGATTTGTAAATTGATGTACATGGTTTACCAGTGTATAGTGACCAGGCTGTGGTTTTTTTCCAGATTAAATGTTAATTCATATTTTTGTGAATATTCTTGTAATATCTTTTGGAGTTGCAGTATTTGTTTTTTTGATGTTAGGAATATGGTAACATCATCCATATAGGCGATGCATGTAGTGCGCTGTGTTGTGTCTGGTATCTCAATCCCAGTAAATGCATTTTATATGCTTTTAATAAGGGGATTGATGTAAAATATAAACAATAGTGAACTAAGAGGGGATCCTTGGGATATAGATTTGGTGGGTGTGAAAGATGGTGAGTTTCTTCCATTTAAAGTTATAGGGATGTCTCTGTTCAGAAGCAGGTTAGCAATTATATATAGATGTGCTCTAGGAATTTCTATGTCTTTTAGCATTTTTAGAAGTGTGTATATATTGACTGAGTCAAACACAGCTTCTATGTCAAGCTGCACAACAACGGGTCTGTATTTTTTCCACTGTTTTACTGTGGCTAGAATTGCTTTGAAGAATAAGGCTGCTTCTGTTGTTGAAAAGTTTTTCTTTGCATATTGTGCTTCGGAGATAAGTGGCATTATATACGGTTCAATTTCATCTTTAATAATTTTTTCCGTAATTATTATTATTATTATTATTATTATTATTATTATTATTATTATTATTATTATTATTATTATTATTATTATTATTATTATTATTATTATTATTATTATTATTATTATTATTATTATTATTATTATTATTATTATTATTATTATTATTATTATTATTATTATTATTATTATTATTATTATTATTATTATTAATCTCCTCTTATTTTCTATTATTTTAAACCAATGTTATAACATCAAATATTTACATACATAGTAAAAATTTAAATATACAAATTTTGATCTAAACACATAAAATGTGAAATTATATAAGGAAAGAATATTAAAAGAAAGGTTAAATATCAAAAAAGAAAAATGAGGTTTAAATAGAGAAAACTGTTAAATAATGGTTTTAATTAAAAGTAGTTATATAAAGAATAATATATAAAGGTTTTATTCATAAGTATAAGATATAATAAAATGTTGTTTTAAAATATTAGAAAGTAGGGGGGGGTAAATAATAATACTAATAAATTGTATATAATGAGAAGAAATATATGTAGAAGCTAAAGAAACGTTATTATATAATAAGTTGTTAATTATGTACTTATAATATATATATATATATATGTGTGTGTGTGTGTGTGTAAATAATGATTACAAGAAAGTAGTTTAAATGTCAGGAGCATGTATAATGTATTAGAATATACGCCCTCATAATGCGTGCAATAATTTTCAAATTATAAACATCTAGGTTCAGGTTAAGATTAATGGAAATTTACACAGTCGACACATGCACTTTTTATATCTTTGTTTCCATCATTCTTACTAGTTTCAGAAAAGGTAACTTTTATTTTTCTACGATAAAAAATAAAAATTGTATAATAATTTTTGTGATCAAATAAATTGAATTTTTTTGTCTTTCTCTCATTTTTTTGATAGTTAATGGCAAAGTATTCGCCATGAAAAATACATCAGAAAAAATAAATGTTTTTACCGATGTATTTAAAAGACAACGTTATGTGGGTCTGGTGGTATTTATTTTTATATACTTTTTGACTATTATTTTATTTATATATATATATTTTAATTATTATTTTATTTTTATATATTTTTAAATTATTATTTGAATTTATATCTGATAAAAATTATACAAAAAAATTATTATTGAAACTAACAAAAAAAAAAAAAACATAGTTCATGATTATGTACATTTATATCATGAATTATCTGCATTTTTTGCTATGATGTGGGCTTGGGTCCAGTATTTGAATTAGGTGATAGAGACAAAGATAAACATATTTTGCAAATATTATGACCCAATTTAGATTTTTTCATAATGTCTTGTCTGCATTTTAATAATAATAAAAGTATGCAAATGTTAAAAGTGAAGATTTTCACAATATATAAACTTGGGTCGATTATACACTACTGCAATATAAATTTCAAAGCTGCATATCAAATGCAAAGCAAAATGGCAGTTGATGAAGCTATTACTAAATTTATGGTCATAGTAGCATGAAGCAATTTGTTCCATCAAAATTTATAAAGATAGGATAAATAATACTACATCACATTGACCAAAACTATTAATATGACCTCAAGCTTAACTCTATAATGAATTTTCTATTTCATTCACTTTTTATTTTATTTTATTATTTTATTTTATATATAGTGACTATTTTAGTAGTACAAATTAATAAATTACAAACTGTATTGAAGTTCTTTATTATAATATTCAAATTATACTAATTATTTATCAATATTAACTACTTATTATAAAGGATGTTATTAGGGATGCATATTCATTACAAACCCCTGTATGGAAATACATTTTGAAAGGCTACTACAAAAAATGAAAAAGTGATATATTACCTTAGGTAAATATTATTATATACCAATTTTTTAAAAATTTTATGATGAATCCAACTAACCTACTAACAAAAATATAATTTAAGTTGTATGCATGACAATTTTGAATTTATGAAATAATATGAAAATAATTATTAGAAATATTAACTTTTACTCTTTTTTTATTACTTTGAATATCAATGACTATATTTTTTCAGATTAATTACATTTTTTGGTGTTTTATCTTTCAAACAATATATATATTATGTCATTTTTTATTAAAATAAATGTAAAAGTTATGATAAATTTTGTGGCTTAGCATAATTTTTTAAATATTCAATATATCTGCTTTGCAAGTGAAGAGGTTAAAAAGAAGAACAGGAAACAATTCTATTGAATTTTGTATATATGAAAAATTACAATAAGTTATATGATATTTGAGATAAAAAATAAAAAAGGTATTTATTTAAAAAGTTGAAAAAAATATAACCATTTAGACTACAAGTAATATGAAGTATCACTAAATAAATAAAGAAAAGGAATAAATATTGCACATCATGAACTAAATTTAAACTAATTTGAATTTGGAAAAATGGAGATAAAATTAGGAAGATATTGAGGTAGATATTATTCAATTTAAAAAGTAATGAAATTAGAGCATTTGAAAATTGATACTGATATTGCATATCACTTGTAACAGTTTAGCAAGTACAAAACTAAACATCGATTATCTTAACAAATATAATTGCTAAAAAAAATATTTTTAATGCAACAATTATTTTAATCTTTGAATATTTGAGCTCCGTTACCTGTCCAATTATTTACTATTATAAATTCTTATATAATTTAATGTTCTTCATTTTGATCCCTAATTGTAACATAATTTATTAGATGCCATTGTTTTTTTTTCCATATGTCATAGCATCGGCCGGGAGGCGAACCCACAACCATCTGCAACCAACTACTTGCTTGCAAGGCGGCTGCGATGACTTCTCGGCTAACAACGCTTGACAGATGATGCCATTGTTTTGAGTAAGAATTTAATCAAGTATTTTTATGGCAATTTTTTGCCTAAACAATATATTTATGATAGATAATCTATATACTTTGAAAAAATATAATAATAGCAGACAATTTGAATTAATAATAACTGATGATTTTATTTGTGTGAAATATATACCGCATTCATACTATTCATTACAAGCACGCACACAAAGCGATTATTAATAATAACTAATATTATAATTTTCAGATTCACGCTTTAACATGTCCACAAAGAAATACAATAATTTTTTTCTTAAAAATTTTTAAACCTAAATTAGATGCATGTACTAATGAAATTATCACATGTATTATTACTTAAATCAAGTATAAATAACTATAACCTTTCATCTATATATCTAGAAGACGTAAGAATCAAAATTATTAAACAAGACTTTACAACAAATCTAATTACAAAGATATCTTCAATCATTAATTGATCTGCCCAACAAAAACAAACACTTGTAGCCTTCTATCCAGTCTGTTAAACCATTTTTATTTAGCAGACAAATTTCATTAACAACATCCATGTCAGTCTTAATTGTTGTGAGTTTTTTGCTCAAAGTGTTGTTAATTACAAAGATATCTTCATTCATTAATTGATCTGCCCAACAAAAACAAACACTTGTAGCTTCTATCCAGTCTACTAAACCATCTGTATTTAGCAGCCAAATTTCATTAACAACATCGATGTCAGTCTTAATTGTTGTGAGTTTTTTGCTCAAAGTGTTGTCTCATATTTCAAGTCTTAAGAAATTTGCGTCATGTAGAGTCTGTACATTTCATGTATATGTATTTAAAAAATGAGATCAATTAGAATTAATTATAATCCATATTGCTACAATTGCCTCCTACTTCCTTATCACCATATTATAATTATTTCTATTGTTTTAATTATTGAATCATCAACTACAGTCATCTAGTAAGACAGTATAAGACAGAATACTTTTATATCATTTTAACTAAATCATTTTATTTTCTGTAGGAGATAAGAATGTTCTAATTAAGACAACTGCATTTTCTGAGTCAAAACTCTTATTTCAAAACTGGTATCAATATATCTCATTAGCGATTGTACTATGTTAAACAAACATTGCAATGAATAATTGTCAATCTGTTTCTGTAATTCTGAGAAATGATGCTAAGAATAATATATATATAATGGATATATTAAGGTCCTATATATGAGGGGTCAAAGTGACTTAAAGTCAATATGAGTATGACTATAATATTGGCATCAACAAGGGCTTTGAATGTTCCATCATCAGATTTTTAATGTTATGAATGGCTGAAGAGTTGGAGTGTAAAAAAGATTGAAGCTTGTCCATTAAAGTTTACAGATTTAATGGTGATTGGACATTTTGTTATTTCAGAGAAAATAAAAATATTACAAAAAGCTATATGGTTCAAAGTAAATTTTGTTAATATTTTTCAAGTGTCCAAATTATTTTTTTCTTTGGAAGATAATTGATTTATATAAGGTTATAAATGTGAAAACACTAATTTATATACATGATGATGCAATAATCAGTTCATAAAACATTACAAATGAACAGATGCTAATTTCATCCATTATGCTGCTATTGTCATTGAACCAATTTTTATTTCATGTATAAACTATACATCAAGCTCATAAAATTATATTAATAGATGACCATAAACTTTGTATACATTTTTTTGTTGTTATCATTTATGCCTCATCACTGAAAAGTAGGTAATATCTATTTTAAGGCAAAGAAACATTCATATGTATTGAAATGCTAAGAATTAATTTTCATATTTCAATAATCCTGTCCAGTCAAAAGACAAACATTATTGTTTTAGCCAATGATTTTAACTATTTTTTAATCATATACTTTTAAAAACAAACATTAAAAGAATAAAGTTAAACTGGTCAATAAATAATCAAAATTACATCAAATTCACAACTCAACCAGACTAGCCAAGAAAATAAGCTCTAAAACCCTACCAATGGTTTCACTGCTACAAGCAAACTTCTCACGTGTAAATAACTACAAAATAACAACATATTTAAACAAACATGACCCAGAATTCCACTTTACTTCCCATACACCCTTATTATTAAAAGAACTTTTAAATAAGTTAATTACTTTACAATCATAATTTTTTAGTAATAAAGATATTTTAACTTTTTTTATTTCATTTCTCTCAAAAATACAACTTTAGCTTCATCAAAATTAATAGAGTGGTGTGCATCTTTTTATGGACATACAAAACAAAACAGATATTTGTTTCTCACCCTACTTTTATGTACTTTTATTCTTGTATTTAAACTCAAACTACTCTGCCCTATATATTTCTTCTTAAGAAAACAAAGGATGGTATACTCTACTCCAGGTATAGACTTTCTATCAAAAAATTTATTTGAATTATTTAATAAATTATTCCAAATAATATTCTTTTTTCCAAACAAATTACTATTTTTTACATTCAATTTTATAAGAAGACAATTTAAATAACTAACTTTAATTCTTTTTAATAATAATTTCCTTTTCCAAATGATTAATATAAACTGAACAAAATTTATTTGAAAATAAGAAAATTGCTTGGAAAAGGGGTATTACTTTGAATAATTTATTAAATAATACAAAAATTTTTTTTGATAAAAAGACTATTCTTGAAGTAGTGTATATTATCTCTTGTTTTTGTAAAAAAAAAATAAAAAAAAAAAATATATATATATATATCAAATCAAAACTACCCCAAATCTAAAATTAAACCAGACCAGCATAAAAATAATATTAAAACACAACCTAAGGTTTCACTGCTACAAGCAGACTTCTCAAGTGTAAAGAACTACAAAAAAACCACACATTATATATACTATTAAAAACTACCCACAAATCCATTCACTTCCCATCCACCCTTAATATTAATATTAATATTAATATTAATATTAAGTGAATGGATTTGTGGGTAGTTTTTAATAGTATATATAATGTGTGGTTTTTTTGTAGTTCTTTACACTTGAGAAGTCTGCTTGTAGCAGTGAAACCTTAGGTTGTGTTTTAATATTATTTTTATGCTGGTCTGGTTTAATTTTAGATTTGGGGTGTTTTGATTTTATATTGACTAGTTTAGCTTTATGCTTGTAATGTTTATATATATATATATATATATATATATATATATATATATATATATATATATATATATATATATATATATATATATATATATATATATATATATATATATCAAGTAGTTTGAGTTTAAATGAAAAAATAAAAGTATGTAAGAGTACAGTGAAAAATAAATATCTTAGTTCTGCTTTATATATTCATGAAAAAGATACAGATCACATTATTAATTTTGATAAAGCTAAGTTTTTGTGTTCTTTGAGAGAAATGAAGTAAAAAAGAAGAATTAAAGAATCTTTATTATTAAACATGTATGAGTCTGAAGCAATTCACTTATTTAAAAGTTCTTTTAATATTAACAGTATATGGGAAAAAAGTAGAATTGTGGGTAATGTTTAGTTTAAATATGTTGTTATTTTGTAGTTCTTTACACTCAACAAATATTCTTGTAGTAATGAAACCACTGATGGTATTTTAGACTTTATTTTCTTGGATAGTCTGATTAAGTTGTGAATTTGGGGTAATTTTGATTTTTTAAAAATAACTTTTAAAAATCATAAGAAGGAACTTAGATTCACTTCTATTAAAGCTAAAGTAGAAAGAGCAAGTTGTTTTCTCTTCAGTTCTATTTATAACTTTACCCTGATGTTATAGTAACTATAGCAAGATATTTTATTCATTCTTTAATAAATTCTATCCAGAATTCCATAAATAAAAATCTTGTTATACAAAAAAGAAAATAAATATTGTAGATTTATTATATACAATAAACATTTATGTTTCATAATATAAATATTATTCTTTCATTATAACACAAATTAAATAATTCATAATATATTCTCAGTATACTACAATGGAAATATATTTTCATAAATATTTTTCCAGTACAATACCATACAAATAAAATATTTGAGACATTAGTCATTTATTTGTAGTGTTTATTATTTATTATTGTGAATGCAGTAACAAAAATATATATAATAACAAAAGAACAATTATTTTATCCAAACCATATGCTTTATTATTTACATATCCATTTTAAAATGAATAAAGTCAATTCACAATCTTAGACAATGCAATTAATAATAAACAATTTTTATATCAATATTATCATCATCATAGAACACAGTTTAATGCTTCATAGGTTAAGATATTCACCATAAAAATCACACAAAAGAGGAAAAATATATGACTGTCATTTTCCCACATACTAAAACTCATCTCAAACTTCAGTAGGTAGAATATGATTTTAAAATCTTTTGAAAATGATAAAAATAAGTGAAAACTAAAATATATAATTTGTTATTTTAAAATAATATTATTATTTTAAATAAAAAAAAACATTGTTATAGAAACCATCACAAATAACTGAAGGAGACCATAAGTTCACCCACTATGATTGTTACTACTTCTTGATTATGTCACTTACTGAATAGAATTCTGTATATATGGTGATGATATTTAGGAAAATCTGTATTTTCTGGGGTAAATACTTCCAGAATGCTTTACCTCATTTTTCCAGCATTGTAGCTGAATAAGGAGCAGTAAGCAAAGAAATGCCTAAACATTAACTTTGATCTTGCTAATATGTTCATTACTGTCTAATGCTGAAGAAATACTTGACATTTACATGCTATATAAATTGATTTTTACATAAAATTATTATACTTCGATAATTAGCCTGTGAATTTACTTATTTCCATGATCATAAAGAAAATTGCAATGGAGACTCTCATAGAAAAACTGCCATGGAATGAATCCAAAAAAGTTAAAATGTTAGTGTTGCTAGTAGGCAATTAAAATTGATGGTGCCAATGGCCATATATTCACATTTATGAGACAGAAATATATGTGAGCTCACAAAGGCATCAAGGTAATTAACTAAACTTTCTATTAGCTATTCTTAATGAGTTATTATAAAGCTACAAATATTTTTTCCTTCTCATGCATGGTCACCATATAATTTTTAAATGTTGTTGTTATTATTATTATTATTATTATTATTATTATTATTATTATTATTATTATTATTATTATTATTATTATTATTATTATTATTATTATTATTATTATTATTATTATTATTATATTTGTTAATTAAAGTTATTGATGTTATTAATAATTTTGTTGTTTTATTATGTCTTGTTGGAAATCCAAGCTAATTATTGACTTTGTTAATGTAATAATAGTATTAGGTGGAGGGAAAAATGATCAGGAAATATAATTGAATTTGCATAGAAACTTTTTTTATGTATGTTTAATGTAATCATTGTTTGAGACTATTATAGATTTGTCAGTTAAATATAAGTTGTATGTAGTCACTACACCATGCACATGATCACCTTTTTGTTACTTTTAAATTCCTCTGGACTAAAATTAATTTGCAAATATTGTATTTTTTATTTTATTGTTAACTTGATTATTACTAATTGTTAAAAGGGTAAATACTGTTACATTTAGGGGCCTGGTTCTAGAAATATCTTGATTAAAACAAACAGGGTTTGAACCCAGTTTAATTTTAAAATATATATTTTTATATTAGTATTTGAAAAAAAAACCATTAGTTATTGAAATATGCATTATAAATACTTAGATAAAAAATATAATAATATATTTAGTTATAAACAAAAATAAAAAAATCAATCAATAAGATATGTGTTTTTGGACAATGATAGAGATAGAAATGGATTGGAAGAAATAATAGTAATATACAAATAAATAAAATAAGACATTAACATTAAAGTATCTTGCAGTTTAAAAAAGTTTACATTCTGGAAAGAAGAATGGACATTCTAGTTGGCAATTAAGAGAAGAAAAATTATTCAAGTTTTTATACATATATGTTTTAAAAAATTTTTATGGACTGATTTTAGAGAATTTTATTATAAATTACATATGTGATTACTCAAGCCAGAGCAAAAATGAAAGCTCAAGAAAATAGAACTGAGACCCATAATAGTGAGTTGATGTAATAGTGAGATTATGAATATGATCATGAACATGTTCAATAATTTACAAAAGAAAATAAAAAGAAGATGGAAAATATGTTCATAGAATTTAAAAGGGAAAACAAAGAGAATATTAAAAGCATATTCACAGAATATAGGGAACAAATGAAAAAAAAAAACAGAATAGATAATTAAGAGAACAAATGAAAAATTTGTTTACAGAAGTAAAAGGTGATAGAATCTAACTGATGAAGGAATTAGGGAAAATAATAAAGAAAATGTTGTGGTAGCAGAACAAATAGATAAATCTAGTTGTGATATAATTTTAGAACCACCACAGATAGATATATCAATTTTATATGAAGCACATAAAGCTTCTGATAAATGCCTGATTGCATTTGTTAAAAAATCTTCAATATATTGATAATCTAAATAACTTTAAAGTTATCACAAAAACTTTGGAAGGTGATGCTTGCATTATAGTTGATTGCATATCTGAGTGCACACCTAATAAAAGTAAGAGTGAAAAAATGACTAATGTGAAAACGAATTAAGTTATTTAAATATTTAAAAAATGGATAATCAAAAAGATCACTTTAAAGGAATCAAATATAAAAGTATTTTGTTGGGTAAGGTGTATAATAAAAGTACTAGGAAATCATTCAGATTAAAGTTGAGGAACTAGAAAATAGAAATCCAGAGCTAAGGCAAATAATTAAGCTAGATAAAAGGTCCAATAAGAAATTAAGTTCAAGAACTCATTACGTAAAAATAACACTAAAATCAGAGATAAAATGCCCAAAATAAAATATTCATTTTTTCTAAAGAAGAATCATAGTTGCTATATGATAAATAAAAGATATTACAGTTCTTTACAAGTGAAATCATATATATTAATAAAATATATTTAGAGGCAAGGTTTAATCCTTCTTTGAATAAAGATGGTGATGACTCTGAACATGTATTTAATAGGTACATGATATAGGAGAATGCTCAAATAATTTATATAATATGCATTACAAAAATAGATATCACTGAGCATTGAAAAAATAAAACTAATTTTAAAAAAAGACCTATACTGTTCAAATGCTAACAATCATTCACAAAGAAGGCATGGCAAATAAACTGGGTATAATAATAATGTCCTGTTTAATATTGAAAGGTTTAAAAGATAAATAGAAATATTACCTTTTTACTTTAAATGTTTGATAGACATTTCAGAATTATTGTGGAATATTTAAATCAGAATAATATACAAATTTCATTACTTTCCAACAATGTCAATAAAAGATTAGTTAAAAAAAATCAGGATTCAGAATTTAAATGAAATCACACTATTCTGTGCATTATTGATTAAGCATGAAAAGGAAAACACCATATAGTTTGAAAACAAAAATTAATTTTATGAATTTATCAATGGATCATCATGTTGCTTTATGTATTGATGATGAATGGAGAGTTTTTCATTGTTTTGAGGCTATCATGTTTTATTGATACTTCAGTTCTCCTATCAGCACTATTCCAAACTCATATTGTTTTTATTTGTTAGCCTCTAAGTTTCAAAAGTGAGCTGGATATATTTTTATATTTATCATCCTCAAAAAAAGTGATCTAGCCATATTCATATATTTGTCAGCCTTTAATTTTCAAAAGTGATCCAGGTATGTCTTGTAGTAGAGCAAAAATTCATTTAAATGCATTGTTCATTGTATGGTTTGGTTAACATTACATTTGTCCTGAAGATAGCTCTCTTGGTGTTCACATTGTATGATACATTCATTGTTGGTGGGAGATTTTCATGTTTGTTTTGACATTGCAGGCAGATGGTCAAGTCCAATAACTAACTTTTATGGAATTAATGAAACAGATTTTTTTAATATGCATACTGATGTAATGAATATGTAAATGTCATCTAGACTAAGGATGACATTATTTATTATGTTTATACTAGCTTGTAAGTCCATTTCCACAGAAGTACAGCTAGGCATGACATCATTGTAAAAGTAAAAGAGCTTTTTTTAGAGTAGAAATAAAAGTGAGCAGTGTTTATAACTAAATCAATTCTATTTTATTCCATCATTTAGAAAAGGCAAATGTAATCCTCACTTCTGAGTTCTCAGATATTGCTTTTATGTGAATATTTTTATTTATTATATATTACAAAATATTAAAAGTCATGTATATAAAATAAATTTTAAAGTGTTTTGGAAACAATAATAAGTGTAAATTATATTATATTCTTTTATTTTAAAATAATATTACTATTTTCAATAAAATGAATGCTGCTATAGAAATCAATCACAAATGACATGTGTATGTGTGTGTGGGTCGTAAAACACTAAATTCAGTCATCTTTCCAAAAAAAAGAGGCAATGATGGTTACTACTTTTTGATTGTGTCACTTACAGAACAGAAGTCTTTAAAAATGGTAAAGATTATTTAAAAACTTATCATGCATTTTCTGGTGTGAAATCTTCCAGAATACTTTCCTGGACTTTCCACCATTGTAATTGAATATTGACCTGTTTGCAAAGAAATGCCTTAAAATTAACTTTGATTTTGCAATCTGTTCATTACTATATAAAGCAGAAAAAATATTTTGCATTTACTTGCTAGAAGAAACAAACTAGCCATCTAAATTGATTACCACATAAAAATATACTTCTATAATTAGTCTGTGATTCTACTTATTTTAATGCTCATAAGAAAATTGCAATGGAGACTCTCGTAAAAAAACTGCCATGGAATGAATCAAAATGTTAGTATTATTAGCAGACAGTTAAAATTGATGACCATATATCCACATTTATGAACACAGAAATATATGTGAGCTCACAAAGACATCAAGGTAATTAAATAAACTTTCTATTATTTATTCTCAAAGAGTTATTATAAAGCTACAATGATTTTTTTCTCGCACTGTGATCATAATACAATTTTTAAATGTAATATGTGAATATTTATTATTATTATCATTGTTATTCTGCTATTTCTTAATTTAAAGTTATTGTTGTTATTAATAATTTTGTTGTTTGATTATTTCTCATCTGAATCTATGATGATATTGTTTATTTTGTTAATGTAATAATAGTATTGGGTGGAAGGGGAATAATGATCGGGAAATATAATTGAATCTGTATAGAAACTTGTTTTTATGCATGTTCAACTTGAATGTTGCTTGTGTGTATTATAAATTTGTCAATTAAAAATAAGTTGTATGTAGTCACTATACCATTTACATGATCACCCATTAGTTATATTTAAAATCTTTTAGACAAAAATTAATTTGCATATGTTGTATTTTTCAATTTATTGTCAAAAGGGTAGATACCATTACAATATATATATATATATATATATATATATATATATATATATATATATAATTTAAATACATGTACTTAATCTATTCTAACTTTAACTAGAAGGTGCTTAAACTCCAGCTTTCAAACTTCCTTCAATTAGCCACACTATATTATTTAACTGATACACATGACCACATACATGTGAAAAGGCACAACTAATCTCCAATCGATGTATTTCATGCTGAGCCATTCATCAGTTGGTCTAGATCATTATCTTCCACACATAGATAGTATTAATGCTTCAGTTTATATAAAGATAGCAAATCTTCAAACTTTAATGGACAAGCTTCAATCTTCTGCACCCCCAACTCTTCAGCAATCCATATCATTGAAAATCTGAGAATTAATGCTCAAAACCCTTGTTGATGCTAATATTATTGTCATAGCCATATTGACCATATGACATCCAGGACATTAATATATCCATTTAAATATGCAGACGAGGGATGTGCAGAATACAGGTTAAATATGTAATATTTAAATACAAGTATGTTGCCTATACTAAACTTAATGTAACTAAAAGGATCATGAACTCAGACTTTCAAGCTGCCTATAACTATCCATTTTATCATATAAAACTAATACATGTGATCACATACATGTGGAAAAGACATGATTTCTAATATATGTATTTTGTGCTGATCCAGCACACACTAGTTGGTTTAGAGCATTATCTCCCACACATATATACAATCACTGCTCCAGTTGATATTAAAATAGCAAATCTTCACCCTTTAGTGGACAAGCATCAATCTTCGGTACGCTCCAACTCTTCAGCCATTCATATCATTGAAAATATGAGAAGGTAATGTATTTAAATATTAGCCTGTATTCTGCCTATTCCTCTACTGTATATTTAGATGGACATATTAATGTTCTATATGTGAGGGTTCAGAGTGACCTATAGCTAACATGGGTATGACAATAAATTTTGGCATCAACAATGGCTTTAAGCATTACATTTTCAGTTTTTCAATGATATAAGGGGTTGAAAAGTTGGAGGGTGCAGAATATTGAAGTGTCTTCATTAAATTTTAAAGATTTGCTATCTTAATATAAATGTAAGCACTGATTATATATACATGTGTGTGACATAATGACCTGGACCGACTAATGGATCCTGGTGCTGCACAAAATACATATATTTCATATTTGTTTTTTCACATGTATATGGCTTTATCTATTAGTTGTATAAGATAGATGGAATAGTTGTAGGAAGCTTGAAAGTCTGAGTTCAAGTCCCTTCTAGATATATATGTATATCAACTATAGGTGTCCAGTCAGTTCAAAGTATGATATAGTTATAAATTTTCATTTACTGTGCCAATATTAAAAACTTAAAAAATAATAGAGGTAAATTGACTATGCACTAAAAAGCAAAAAAAAAATTGTTTCTTCAACCATAAGTAGGATTTTTATATTTAAATTGAAACAAAAGCATGGAATGTGTTTGTTCAGAAATTAACTAAGTCAAATCATATTTTTTATAAAAAGGGATTGATTTAATTAGTTTCTGGACCTCCCCCCACATGCATTTTATTTCAAGTTCAATCTAAAAACAGCAATTGTGGTTGAAGAAACAATTATTTCTTTTGCTTTTTAGTGCACAGTCAATAAAAGCATTTAATGTAAACATTTTTTATCTCTTTTATTTTTATATTTTATTATTGGTGGAAAATTATATATCCATTTATCAAATAAATTGACAATAGAAATAAACCACATTTTTAGAAGTTAAAAAAATGGAGAAAGATTTTTATAAATTAATTTAATCTTTGAAAGTCTATGAAAGCAATTTATTTACAAAATGTATTTTAATAATTATAATGTATTTAGATTGAAAAAAAAAACTATTTTCAGCAAAATAAATTAAACTGGATATATATTTTGAACTATACACTATGTAACTTCTCCCCCCTTTATAAAAAAATTTTTGTCTAGGCAATACTATTTCTCAAAATTATTTCAGATTATCAAAACATATATATTCAAACATGTTAGATAGATAGATGAGTAAATAGATGAATGGATGAGTGGGTGTGTGAACGGATAGATAGATGTATATATACTGATAGATATTTATTGTTTCTGTATAAAAGTCCACTGAGTAACATTACTATTAAAATGATGTTTTATTTGGTTTATTTAAGTTGTAACTAGATTAATTATATGAATATGATTAATAGCTTAATGACACAAGATTAGCTGAAAGCGTTTCTAGGTTCAAACAAAATTATTTTAATGTAAACAGCTTTAAAATTTTTAATTATAAACTACATTTAAAATATTACTATATGCAATAACAATATAAATTTTGAATTTAAAACATTTACAATATTTATAATGATAAAACATGTATTTGTTTACAATAAATTTTTTTTTGCATATTATAAATCCACAATCATTCCTACTATCTCTATGTATTTTAAACTATTTATTTATTATCTGCAGGAGTAACAAAATACCTATATCATTTATCACATTTACACAAGTAATATTTTATAAAGAGATAGGTAAGCATAATGTGATCTAAAGTTGCTGCTAAAATAAATTTATTTTAATATAAATAAGAATCGAAATGTTAGAAATGATTAGTAAATCAAAACATTGTTGTTAGGAAATAAAGAATTACTCAATGCTTCAAAATTCAGACTCAATGATGATTAACCACTGCACTGAATGAATATGGGAAAGCCTATTGAGATGAACCTATAAAATTATAAAAACATAAACTTCCTCAGAACAAATAAATAAATTTGTAAATACTGGTATCTACCAACCCAATATATCAAGATCTTTCCAATGAAAAGACTTTTAGCTGAAATAAAACTGTATGACTGCTCCACATAGAAACAGGGATAGTAAAAATAAGAACTGGATAATGTATTCAGTATATGCCATATTAGTATATATTATTTTAAAAATATCTAAACTGGAAGCTTCACATTATAAAAATGTCACAATTTGAGCAATTATACTATGACTGTATTAATCAATATCCACCATTTATCAATGGATTTAAGAAGATATTCAAACAATTTTCAAAAACATAACTTTTATCCAAAATGACAAGGCTTTAATTTTAAAAAAAACCTCACATACTCAAATTTAAGTCTGAGAATCTAAAAAAAGACATTGTACATCTATGACCAATTAGATAATCTCTTGATTTAAATTAATCTGAGTTTTTATGATCATTAATACCAACAATGTATTTCAGAGGTTAAGAAGCATGTCCAAATAATTGGTTAAACATTCTTTAATTGTAAAATATAAGCAACTCTTGATGCCAATAAAATATTATATCATATATATTGTAATATACATCATTTTCAAGTGAAGGAAGATTGCAATAATTAGAAGAAGAATTGTCTTATATTAAATAGGACATTATTGGACTTTGTGAAATTAAAAGAAAAGGTGAAGGAACAATTGATTTAAAAAATGGACATGTACTCTATTATAAAGGCACACATATTGAAAATACAAGTGAAGTAGAATTCATTATAAATAAAAAGTGGAAGACCAACATTGTGGAGATTGATGGTGTATCAGACAGAGTGGCGAGATTAGTTATACAAATTAATAGCAGATACCAAATGCAGATAGTTCAGGCTTTTGCCCCATCAAGTTCTCATAGTGATGAAGTAGTAGAAGATTTTTATATGGATGTACAAAAGGCTTTTGATCAGAATAAACAACATTTTAAAATTGTTATGGGAGACTTTAATGCTAGAATTGGTAGACAAATGAAAGATGAAAGTGCTGTAGGTAATTTTGGTTATGGTAATAGAAATGAGAGAGGACATAGACTTGTGGAGTTTGCAGAAAAAGAAAAACTTTATATTATGAATTCATTTTTTGAGAAAAATGTTAAAAGGAAATGGACATGGAAGCATCCAAATGAAGGTACAGGAGAATTGGATTATATTTTGACTAACAGAAAATACATATTTCAAGATTGTAATGTTCTTAATAAATTTAACACAGGAAGTGATCATTGATTAGTAAGATGTAAGATATGAGTTAATGCAAAACTAGAGAGACAAAAATTATTAAGAAAAACAATTTTCACAGTTGATATTCCTAATCTTCAGAAACATTCTAATGAATTTAAATTAGAACTTACAAATTGGTTTCAAATATTAGTAGATTTTGAACATGATTCAGATTTGAATGAAATTAATATGAAAATAACTGATACACTTTTAAAAACTGCAACAAAGATAGCTGGTAGAAAAAAGTAGCAATTGACCAATAAAATTTCTACTGAGACTAGAGAATTTATAAAGAAAAGAAGGAATATGAAGATATACAAAAATGATGCATTAAAAAGGATTGAATATCTCGAATTTTGTAAAATGGTACAGAAAAAAGTTGAAAATGATATAAGAAAGTATAACTGTGAACTAGCAAGGAAAGCTGTAGAATAAAATAAAAGTCTCAAGAATGTAAAACAACATTTTGGTATTGGTAGAAAATTTGTATCTGCAATAAAGATGGAATTATTACTAAAAAAAAGAGAGGACATCATGAAATGGGTAGAAGACTTTTATCAAGAATTATATAGTAATAAAGAACAAGTACCTCCTAAATCTATTACATCTTCTGAATTGCCCAAAATTTTAAATAAAGAAGTGAAACATGCAATTAAATGTATGAAAAAAGGAAAAGCTCCAGGTAATGATGGAATTATAATTGATATATTAAAAGAAGCAGGTGAAGAACTAAACATTTTTTTAGCAAAATTATATACTAAATGTCTAAATGATAAAGATTTACCAGATGATTGGAAGAATGCAGTAATAATATTTAACAAAGGTGATAAAGAAAATATTAGACATTACAGGCCTACCAGCCTTTTATCAGTTTTATACGAAATTTTTACCAAGATAATTACAACTTGTCTACAGACCATTGGATTTCCACCAACCAAGAGAACAAGCTGGATTTAAAAGTGGTTTTAGTACAGTACATCATATCCAGGTATTGAGAGAAGTTATAGAAAGGACAAATGAATATGAGTTGCCATTATGCTTTGGATTTGTAGATTATGAAAAGGCATTTGATTCTATAAACATTTCTTCAGTGATTAAAGCATTGGATCATCAAGGTATAGATCCAGGATATTGTCATATTTTAAAGAATATTTATAAAAATGCAACAGCAACAATTAGATTACATAATGATACTGGGAAAGTCAACATTGAGAAAGGTGTAAGACAAGGTGACTCCATATCTCCAAAACTTTTTACAGCAGTGTTGCAAGAAGTATTTTGTGGATTAAAATGGGAAACTAAAGGAGTGAAAGTAAATGAAGATTATTTAAGTCATTTAGATTTTGCAGAAGATATAGTTGTTTTTGCAAATAATGCTTCAGAGCTGCAGGAAATGTTGCAGGAGTTATCAGATGAAAGTAGGAAAGTAGGACTAAAGATAAATGTTAAAAAGACTAAAGTAATGTTTAATCAATTTGCTCAAAATATGAAAATAAAGATTGATTATGATGAATTAGAAGAAGTTAACAGTTACAAATACCTTGGTCAGATTATTAATACAGATGGAAACATAATGGATGAAATTAATCATAGAATTAAACTTGGTTGGAGTGCTTTTGGTAGAAATAACTTGATACTAAAAGGAAATATGCCTATGTGTTTGAAAAGGAAGGTTTTTAACAAATGTGTTTTACCAGTTCTTACTTATGGATCTGAGACTTGGACACTTAATAGAAGAGCAATACAGAGACTTCAGACCACTCAAAGAAAGTATGGAGAGATGCATGTTGGGAGTAACAAGAAGAGATCAAAAACACAATGTATGGGTAAGAGAACAAACAGGTGTTATTGAACTCATTGAAAAAAATAAAATATTGAAGTAGAGTTGGGCTGGACATATTGCTTGAAGAGATGATAATAGATGGACAATTGAAATCTTAAACGGGATTCCAAGAGATTATAAAAGACCCAGAAAGAGACCACATGTGACATGGATGAATAAAATAAGAAAGTGTGCAGGGGTGATGTAGAGAAGAGAAACTAAAGATTGGAGAAGATAGTTTAAACTTGGAGAGACTTTCA
Source organism: Epiperipatus broadwayi (assembly GCA_028023455.1). NCBI lineage: Eukaryota > Metazoa > Onychophora > Udeonychophora > Euonychophora > Peripatidae > Epiperipatus > Epiperipatus broadwayi. The sequence goes on along the minus strand of JAQFVV010000161.1, from coordinate 2,607,748 downwards.
TCCTGCAGTGGATTTATAATGATGATATTGTAATAATAGTTCAAATTCTAATGCCTAGCCAAAATGGGGAGTTGAGAGAGAAAAAAAAAATTTTTTTAAAGCATATAAGAAGAATAAGTCTGCAATTACTCAAAGACAATTTTATTATATTTTGGCCATTTGTCTTTTCCTAAAAGTACATATAAATTACAAAATCTGGTTTATAGAGTTATAAAATAAATCTTTGATAATTAACAATAAATTAAATATGATTATATAATTATTTTTTCTCAGAAGGAAACTTTCTTCAAGAAAAGGTTAGTGGCACACAACATAGAAAAATGTTTTACTATATATTCATAAAAGTCTCCATTCTAACTGACTAACAATATAGGATGATGCAAATACTATTCATGAAAAATAAATAATAAAAAAAAAATCAAAATCAGATTAAAACTCATTCAACACCACTTTAACCATGTTCTAAGGACAAGCAATCAGGACTCTTTAGCAAAGATAACAAAATAGATAGATTTACCAAATATGTAATTAAAAATGTCAGACTTGGTTAAATATGAATTTATTCACAATAAAGATGAAAAATATTATTTTTATTTAAGAATTGCAAATAATTAATTGTATGAATACATTATAGGCAAACAAAATTATTTGCTACGAAATATCGAATTTGTTTTAATGAAATTGCAAAGATATTCTTCAAACATTTATTATACTGGAAAATATACTTGATATTCTAATTTCATCATATAAATTTACAATGTTTAAAAAAGTTCTAAGTAGATATTTTACTATAAAATAAATTATGTGGGAAGATAGATGTGTGGATTTGTGAATATAAAACATAAATGTCTGTAATAACAAAAATAAAGATTAAATCATTAAAGCATCATATGATTACCATTTCATATGCTTACACAATTTGTTAAAACTATAACAATTTTCTTTATACAATAGCAGTACCAAGTGCAAGCCATAGTAAGCAATGGAAGCTAGATAGTTCATGCTCAAATTCTTATCTAGTGCCTAGTCATACAATATTCCCATATCAGATTCTTGTTTGTAGCTTTCATCCAATGCTTCTCACTGCAGAAAGTACAAGCTAGAAACAAGTCTGGTAATATTGAATGAATAGGAACTAGATATGGATTTGATGCACAAACCTTCTAGCTTCCATTGATTATTATCACTTGCAATGGATGATACTACTCTGTGGAGAGTTTTTTACTGTTTTAAAAGTAAAGATTACAACAGAGCACACACATATTTTAGATAAAAGATAATACATGCTGGATTATTTTATGATTAACTAATTATATAAGTTAAGAAACATTCTGAATCAAATGATATATGGAGTTTTTAATGATTACTTTGTTATTGCATCACAAACGTGTGAATATAAATCTAAAAATAAAGCATATTTCAAGTATCTCAAAGAATAACATGTAATATATATATATATATATATATATATATACATATATATACTCTTCTATTTATATATATATATATATATATATATATATATATATATATATATGAATAAAATTATAGTGTGGCTAAACAATTATCATTTAATTTCATATTCAAAGCACTTTATATTATAATAATAGCAACTTAATGAGCCATAACTTATGTATGTATTTTTAGGGTAGTAATTTTTTCCAGCACTTTCCAACCAAAATCTTCAAATTCATTGTTATACTACAAAAAAATAATTAATTATTGTATTAATATTTTAATTATTAAATATTTATTCCATATCTTAGCTCCTATTATTATTTCAAAAACAATTGCAAAACATCCCAATTTTTCTTTTTAGTACCTGTAGTTGTTTTCATAACAATACTTAATTATCTATACTTTTTATTAAGTAAGAGTACTTTAAGCTTCAATTAAAAATTTCATAAAAATGTCAAAATAACATAATATTAATATTTCTTCCCAGTATTTAGAAGTTTTATTTACTCAAGTGCAATGTTGAATAGCCATTTTAGTTGTAACCCCTTTTTTAATGTGTGGTAAAGAAGTAAGTGCAGACATAATAATAAATATATAAATTAAGAATTAAAAAAAAAGTGTGTCTTTATTAAATCATTCATACTTTTTTTCCAGTATTTATTCATAGTCTGAAACATTCAAACTTTATTTTAAAAATAAATATTTGAATTTACAAATGGTTTTTATTATCTTTAATTTCAAATTTGTCATATATTAAACTGATAAATTCCATGTGATAGATAAATAATGCAAGAAATCAAAACCTGTTAATAACTTCTAATTTTTTTTAAAATCAAATTTGAAGATAGCTTCTGACCTGTCATCTAATATTCATGAAAATCAAATAGCCTATCCTTTTTTTGCATGTTTTTAATGACTGATAAAAATAGTATTGGACTGAATAAAAAATACTGGGTATCTTTTATGACATAAAAAGATTCACTAGTTTGCATGACAACATAATCTGGAGATTATAAATGATCAAAATGTTTTTTAAACTTACTTTCAAAGTATACACTTTATCCAGATCAGACAAACTATTAAGTAACACAATAATTACAAAATAAAGTGTATATATATATATATAATACATATTTTGCGGGTTCATCCGTGTTAAAAACTTTTAATATTAATATACTGACGTTTCGACTTGGTGACACAAGCCATCCACAGAGTTATAAAAGATAGAAAGATGGTTGTAGAGGCGCTACAATCACTGATTTGAATAAAATGTTAAAATTCCACCAATAGCAAAAAATGTTAAATTTAGGAATGTTTTTTAAAAAAATCTTTCCAAATAGGAGGAAGTTTACATGTATCATCTCGCTTATTGATACAATCTGGCCTTTTAAGTATCTCAATGGCTTCTCTAATTTTGCATTGGTAGAGATTATCACATCTGGATATGATCCTGGTACTAGAAAAATCAATTTTATGACCTGAATCTATAGTATGGAGTGAGAGTGCTGATGATGATGAGTGTTGTTTAACTGCATTAGCATGCTCATCTCTCCTAACACTGATGCGATGATTACTCATACCTATGTAAGAAGCTTTACAATTTTTACATGAGATTTGATAGACACCATGAGATTCAAGAGGGATTGAATCCTTAGGCTTGGTTATTATATTGCTGATCTTTTGATGAGCAGAAAATGCTGTATCTATATTATAGCGTTTTAATATACGTCCGATACTGTCTGTAGTTCCTTTTACATATGGAACACAAATCCTAATAGCTGATTTATCATCTTTTTGTTTCCTATTTTGTCTATTTTGGGCTTGAAATAAGGCTTTTTTTATAAATTTGTAATTATAACTATTTGCTAATAAAACACTATTAATATGATTTATTTCTTCTTTCAGATGTGTCTCATCTGAAAGGTTAATTGCTCTATTTAAAAGAGTTTTGGCTACAGAAACTATCTGAGTTGGGTGATGATGAGAATGGAAATGCAAATATCTGTCTGTGTGTGTATCCTTTCTGTAAATAGAAAAAGATAAACTATTTGGTGTTCTGGTGACTAGAACATCAAGAAAAGGGAGTTTTCCATCAGACTCTGTCTCCATTGTAAATTTAATATGAGGATGCATATTATTTAAATGTAAGAAAAAATTATCTAATTTATTTTTTCCATGTTGCCATATGACAAAAGTGTCATCTATGTATCTGAGCCAAATGAGAGGTTTTAAAGATGATGATTCTAAAGCACGAGTTTCTATATATTCCATGAATAAATCAGCTATTACTCCTGAGATAGGTGAGCCCATAGGAGTACCAAAAACTTGTCTGTAATGCTGTCCATTGTATACAAAATATGTATTTAAGAGACAATGTTTAATTAAAGCAATAATATGGTCTGGTAAATTGCAACGGTGTGAGATTATATTTAAAGCTTCATCAATTGGAATGTTTGTAAACAAAGACACGACATCAAAACTGACCAGAATGTCATTAGCATTAATTTTTAAACTTTTTAAAACAGAAATCACAAGAACAATTATAATGTTAGTAAAATTCTAAGGAAAACTAGCAATATTATTTTAAACTCTTTTATTAAAGAAACTCGGAAAAATTTAGACAAAATTGATAAAGTATTGCTACATTTACGTTTATTCCTTAGTAATAAAATACATCCTTTACTGTGGACTAGTTTTGATCGTATTGCAAGTTTTAGATCGTTTAAAGATTCGGAATTTGTAACAGCAAAGCAAAAGAAAAAATTGCAAATGCTAATTAGAACACAATCCCCAAACATTATGTATCCAAATCAAAAAACCGTTTATAATTTATCTAGGAAAGCCCTCTCTACAGATGAAATTTCGGTTTTAGAAAAAGGTTTCAATTTTGCTTTAACACCTTCCCGGATACCTTTTGAGAAAATTGTTTGTAATGTTGAATCAGCTCTCGATAAAATTGATTCTACATCGGCTGATTTGGCTAGAGCTGAGATTTGTAATATTTTTAAAAAAGCTAAGCTTCCTAAAAATAATATTTCAAAGAAAGAAAGACAAGCATTAAATAATATAAAATCGGACAAATCAATTGTTGTACTTCCAGCTGATAAAGGTAATGCCACAGTCGTAATGGATCGTGACATTTACCATAATAAAATTTTAGATCTGCTTAATGATAAAACTTATAAACTATCAAAAAGAGATCATACTACGTATTTGGAAAAAAACAACAAAAGCTATTATTAATAAATCACCTATTGAAACAGAGATAAAAAATAAAATAATCCCTCGTGAAAAATCTTGTGTCTGTCCAAAATTTTATGGACTTCCAAAAATTCACAAACCAGATACCCCCCTTCGTCCAATAGTAAGTGCAATAGGTTCTCCAACTCATATTTTAGCCAGATACTTATCGGATTTCATTAAACCTACAATCCCATCTATTAAATCATATATTAAAAACTCTCTTCATTTTATTTCTGTTTTAAAAAGTTTAAAAATTAATGCTAATGACATTCTGGTCAGTTTTGATGTCGTGTCTTTGTTTACAAACATTCCAATTGATGAAGCTTTAAATATAATCTCACAACGTTGCAATTTACCAGACCATATTATTGCTTTAATTAAACATTGTCTCTTAAATACATATTTTGTATACAATGGACAGCATTACAGACAAGTTTTTGGTACTCCTATGGGCTCACCTATCTCAGGAGTAATAGCTGATTTATTCATGGAATATATAGAAACTCGTGCTTTAGAATCATCATCTTTAAAACCTCTCATTTGGCTCAGATACATAGATGACACTTTTGTCATATGGCAACATGGAAAAAATAAATTAGATAATTTTTTCTTACATTTAAATAATATGCATCCTCATATTAAATTTACAATGGAGACAGAGTCTGATGGAAAACTCCCTTTTCTTGATGTTCTAGTCACCAGAACACCAAATAGTTTATCTTTTTCTATTTACAGAAAGGATACACACACAGACAGATATTTGCATTTCCATTCTCATCATCACCCAACTCAGATAGTTTCTGTAGCCAAAACTCTTTTAAATAGAGCAATAAACCTTTCAGATGAGACACATCTGAAAGAAGAAATAAATCATATTAATAGTGTTTTATTAGCAAATAGTTATAATTACAAATTTATAAAAAAAAGCCTTATTTCAAGCCCAAAATAGACAAAATAGGAAACAAAAAGATGATAAATCAGCTATTAGGATTTGTGTTCCATATGTAAAAGGAACTACAGACAGTATCGGACGTATATTAAAATGCTATAATATAGATACAGCATTTTCTGCTCATCAAAAGATCAGCAATATAATAACCAAGCCTAAGGATTCAATCCCTCTTGAATCTCATGGTGTCTATCAAATCTCATGTAAAAATTGTAAAGCTTCTTACATAGGTATGAGTAATCATCGCATCAGTGTTAGGAGAGATGAGCATGCTAATGCAGTTAAACAACACTCATCATCATCAGCACTCTCACTCCATACTATAGATTCAGGTCATAAAATTGATTTTTCTAGTACCAGGATCATATCCAGATGTGATAATCTCTACCAATGCAAAATTAGAGAAGCCATTGAGATACTTAAAAGGCCAGATTGTATCAATAAGCGAGATGATACATGTAAACTCCCTCCTATTTGGAAAGATTTTTTTAAAAAACATTCCTAAATTTAACATTTTTTGCTATTGGTGGAATTTTAACATTTTATTCAAATCAGTGATTGTAGCGCCTCTACAACCGTCTTTCTACCTTTTATAACTCTGTGGATGGCTTGTGTGACCAAGTCGAAATGTCAGTATATTAATATTAAAAGTTTTTAACACGGATGAACCCGCAAAATATGTATTTTATATATTTAACCTGTGCAAATCTTCATTTTAACATATATATATATATATATATATATATATATATATATATATATATATATATATAAATTATGCAATGTGTAAAAAAAAACACTTGATACCACGTTGTTTAGATGCCAAACTTGATCTAGACATTCAAAAAAGAAATTAATGTAAATATAATATATTAATTTAAATCCACTATTTTGAACACTAAAACTATTGTTAATTGTTTGCAGAGTGATTGCAATTGTGAGAAATTAGTAACATTAACAAAGAATCAATATCGAATGTGTAGGCAACATAGTCAGGCATCTGTAATTAATTAATAAATGGACATCCAGCTAGTTTTACTCTAAGAATAAAAGAGCTGCAAAACATTATTCACATATCAAGCTAAAAATCTAGTCATGAATACTTTTTTCATTGGTAGTCTGTAAAAGACTATTAATAAGGCTGAAACATTTTAAAAAGTTTTATCATATTTATGAAAGGCTGTTGAATAAGTCTTTTCTTGAAGTATAATATTTAAAAACTGTTTTGCCTTTATAAACTAAGATGATTGTCTTATGGTTATATTAGTTAGATGGATTTAACTGTGCGTGTATAGAAAAAGAAAAATGCTAGTAATTTGATTAAATACAAGTATAATTTATATACTTAGAGTGCAGATATAACCAAAAAAACTTGAACACTGGATTTTATATGTTTGCGATTATGTGTTTCTGTAGTGTGAGATAGAGCAGATAGCATGAAGAGAGCTTAAAAGTCTGTTTTCAAGTCCTTTAAAAATACTACTAATAAATAAAATTAATAGTGAAGAGAGAAATAATAATAGTTATATAAAGAAAGAATAAAACAGAATAGATTATAATAAAACAAATTGGTAATGATCATGTCATAAAACTATAAGATAACAGATTGATAGCATAAAATCTTTAAACCATTTTTGTTTAACCATACACTCTTTTACTAGTTAAATTAACATTACCATCTAGAAAAATTAATACTTTTAATATTTAAAAAATACAACTTACTATAAAGGCAAATTAAAATTACCTACACTTTCAATCATCATATTTGATAAAAGACAGAAAGATATTGTTGGTTAAATTTGTAGATTTGTATGTATATATGCATAAAGAATTATAATTGTAACAGTAAAATAATATATGCATGAAAACTTTATGCATATAGTATTTAAAGTTAGCATAGAATTTAAATGAAATATTTTATAATAAATCTCTATTCAAAATTGAATATGTTTTAAATAAATGCAAATCAGGGAATTAACAGGACTTTTTTTGTTATAAGTTTAGTTCTTGATTGTCTTATAAAAATCATAATTGAATATAAATAGTTTGAGATGAATTTGAAAAGATGGCACTTAAAAGTAGAAATGCATTTGAATAGAAAACAAAAAAAGATTTATTATATTGGTATTTTGTTGTATTGCAATATAAAATTTTATTTTAAAATTAAGAATTTTTTTTTTTTTTAGTTTTTATTTAAACATTATAAAATATTTTGGGAGGAATGTCACTAATTCATGAGCTAAGTATAATTACTTCAGCATATTGTTAATTAGTATTGGGTAATTACATACGAATTTTGTTAAGTGGTATGGGAAATGCGACTAATGATTAAAATGTTTTTTTATTAATATTTTTGTTAAATATTGTATAATGGTTTAATTAATAATTTTTTTATCTTATCAATGTTAACTGAATCATCTATTGATTCAATATACAATATTTTTTTGTTCATAGTTGAATCAGGGGAATGAACTTATCATATCTCACCTTGCCTTCAAATAATGGACTTGTCCAGATTCCTTTCTTATTGCAATCATATTAAGCATTCATTGCCACTAACTATTGCATATACATAAAAATAACGTGTAGCTAATAGCAAGAACAGGCCAATAGGCAATGATGCTCATTGAATCTGAATGTTTTCATTATGGTTGGGAATCTGGAAATAATTAGTCAGCTTTTTTGAGGGTAAGATTAAAGAGTAACTGTCAAACAATATGTATCCTCTAGAGAACAACTGTTAAACATGAATAACAGTAGCCTTGTTCTCATATACGGTCAAAGAAAACTCCTGTTATTCTCAACAGCAGTGATCATTCTCTGGACTATAGCTATTTAAGCTATATTTAATGCAGCAAGGGAAGTCAATATTTAGGACTGCAAGCTGCTAGAACCAAACTTGACTCCAGACAAGCTGTAAAGACAGCTGAAAGAGTCACCATACCTTTACATGAGGCAGGCTGTCTAATACAGCTGAAAGTGGATATTGAAATATATAAGAGCACCCATAGTCCCTTCTTTAGCAGTTCACATTAGAACAAGTAGCTATACACCACTAGACAGTATCATGCAGAGTATAGCACCATTACTTAATCTGGAAATATTGTAAATATATTAGAAATCGAGTGTATGTTTGTATTTATATATTACTAATAATGTATAAAAAATGTCGATATTTATATAACTGTTGTAAAGTATTTATTATTTTCTGATTATTATTATGAATAAATATATTAGTAAATGTATGTATACTCATTTGTATTTATATGAGTAATCTGCACTAAACACAACAGGAACCTTAATGATAATTTTGTAATTATATGTTATTTAAAGATTATAGTAAAAATAATATGCGAAAAATTTATTTGTGGTATTTTTGTACAAGATAAAAGGAACAATGTTAAGACTTATCACTGGAATGATGATTCAGAATTTTTTCGCTTTGTGTAAGGCAATATAAAAGGATTATTAATTTCCACTGGAGTGCTCTTCATGCTGGTATTTTCAGTGGTCACTAATTGCTGTTGTTCATTTTCTCCTTAGGGGAGAAAAAAAACTTTTGTTAAGAGATAAACTATAAAATGTTTGTGCCACTGGTTCATGATTGTGCCAACATGATCTTTGTGATAAATTGTTTTAGTCAAGATGAGTAATAGAGAAAAGTTAAATTAAGATTTTAAATGAATTCTAAAGTGAAATCTTAAATTACATAGAATTTGATAAAATTAACCAAGGCTTTTTGATGAAAATAAAAAAAAGTTGGAAATAAGTGTTCTACGCTTGATAAAATAATATATCATGGAAGAGATGTATAGTATTAAGTACCAAGTAAAAAAAAAAGAATGGAATAGAGAAATCATAGGTATACCAAATCTACCATCTGTCTCAGCCCATGTGATTGTGTTATTTCTGTCGTCATCTGACCAAGGTCTGATGATCAATTTGCCAAATGGAATCCAATGTAAGCAATCAACAGTAAAGATGTTAAAAATTCAAATGAACTGGGTAAATGAGAAAGTCAAATAAAATTTACAAATATAGGCAAGCTTTCGATTCTTGTTGTTATAGTCCTGAAAAATAAGATTAAAAACTAAGGTTTTATTTTATTTGAATGTTTTTTTGTTTGTATTATTAAAATGCTCATATGTATATGTATGAATGTATATAATTCCATAGATGCATACGTATGAAATGTAAATGAAAAAGACAGGGATTTTGAGTTAGCAAGAGATGTATATAGAATGTTATACTGTATGAGTAACTGGGTAATGGTAAAGTGAATTTATTGTATAATTGTCTTTTTTTGTTGCAATTTTTTTATATATTTGGGTGAAGGGAGGTATGTAAAATATATATGTGGAAAAATTGTAATTTTTGTCATAGTTGTTTATTTGTTAGAATGATGTTAATAAAAGGAATACAAATAGTTTGGTGGTCTATCATTTACGGCTATCTTTAATAAATATTATAAGTTATTGTTGCCAAAGGTGATGATGTCCTGCGACTCTCATTCAAAGTGTTTATTAATATAACTTAACCTGATAATTATAATAGAATGTTGAGTATAGGAATTTGCCAGATTGGGAGTTAATGTGAACTTTCTTTATATGTAATCCTTCTTGGCATAATTCTTTACTTAGTTAAGAATTGGCACTTACAGTTGATAAAAAGGAAATATAACTAATTAACATTAGTTTAGCTATCTTTATTATCTAAAATTCAGAAATAAAGGGGGTGGATATTATTATTTTTTAATAACAAACTTTGAAATCAAACCATACATGTATAAAACGATTATTATTATCCATTGAGAATATAAGATTTAGATACACTTCTCCCTTTGTTGTGTAAATAATGTGAAGGAGGAGATGACTGGTAAAATAAGAGATTTTTTCATAGCAGAACAATACAAAATATGGTAAACGTTTATGTGTCAATTACAGAAACAAAGTTATAATAATTATACAGGAAGCATTGAAGATATTTCACCAAATTAATAAGATATTTGAATAAAATTCTAAATTTTTATGCTCATCTAAAATCCTTAAGGACCATATTTCATGAAGATCTGTTATTATAGAAATTCGCCATTTCAAACAAACTTGTCAGGAATTCTTCTTGAGGTTTCTAATTATTTGGAACACAAAAGATTCTAAACATTTTGAGCAATTAATCAATAATATAAAAACAAAAAACTGATATATTGAAAACCATTGATGATGAAAATTTATTCATAATGATATTCTGTGATAAAGTCTTGCCTATTGTAAAAAAAAAAAAGATTAAATGAAGGTAATAGCTTACAAATCAAAACAAGAATTTCTATTGAAAATATAATAAAACAACATTTTTGCTAATAGCAAGGATATATTTAAAATTCTATAAATTCTTCCAAGAAAGTCAAACAATGGTTATTAATTGATCAACACCATTTGCATAATGGGGGTGAGATATATCACTTATAGTTGCGTTTCATTATATTCGTAATACAATCTATTGTATGGTTATATAATAAAGCACTATTGCAAACATTCTGGACATACCTTCTTTACTTGGAATGAAAACAAAAATTGGCTTTTTCACATGTTTTGTAATAATGTCTTTTTTGCAGAATTAAAACTATAGTTTACAAAAAAATCTACACACATTTACACACAAAATTACGTAAAATATACATCCAGATTATGACAAAAATACAAAAAAATAAACTTATTCTATATTTAAATACAAGTATATTATATATACTTTTAATCTAGATGGGACTAAAGGGGATTTGAACCCAGACTTTCAAGCTTTCTTAGGTTAACCACTTCATGTTAAACAACTGATACATATGATCACATACATGTGAAAATTATAAATGATCTCTAATATATGTATTTCATGCTGAACCAGTATGCATCAGTTGGTCCAGGTCATTTATCTCTTTTGCATGTATGTGGTCATATGTATCGGTTGTATAAGATGGAGTGGATTATCTAAGAAAGCTTGAAAGTCTGTGTCCAAATTCCCATTAACTATTCTATTACTATAGAATAGATTTAAAAAATTAAATTTAGAAGCTATTGATTGGGAGAGGGGGGGAATTCTTTATAATACAAATTCTCTCATAAAATGGTGTTCATTAGCTATCATTAAAAAAATCTTAAATAAACAAACAATCTATAATTAATACTATAATCAAAACAGAATTTCAACGCTTTAGCACACTGTAAGAAATAATAATATTTACAAGATCTGAACTTGAGATGCTGAAAAACAATAACTTCATGTATAAAATATCATGTGAAGGACATATATCAGTGAAATTATCCATCCCTTGAAAAATGATTCAAACACCACCAAGTAATGATTAGAGATAGACAAAAAGCAGAGATATATTTAGCTGCAGTCCACGTGTGTACTATGGAGAATATGTTACATAGGATAACAATAGAGAGCAGAGACAAAAGTAAATAAAGATAATTATAAAAAAATGCTCATATAAAAATGGCGAATAACTCCATAAGTCAATTTCTTATGATAATTCTTACGTTTGAAAATCATTATTAATCTTGCCCTTCAAGAAGTCAACATTCTCATAAATAAATATGTACATTTTTATTGATAGAATATTCTAGTTAATTACAACATTGTGTTAAACGAAATATTTATGAGATCTAAAAATAACCGGGCAGAATTCCATGTAAGGCCAGCAACGTCAAAATATAAAAGAATAATACTAACATTCAAAATTTTGTTTATATACTTAACTAATGTTATTATTAACAATTGAAGGTATTTAAAAAAAATAAATAGTTTCAATGTCTTTTTAAAAAAAAATCATTTAAAAATAAATAAATAACGATATATTTTTGTTCATATTTACATTTATAATTGCATGTAATTGTGTTATCTCTTGTACATCATGATAAACTTTCATTAAAATACATTTCTAATATGTTGAAAAAAACAACAACTAAATTATAGAAATATTTTATCATATAATTACAATTAAAATGTTATCATCACAAATTTTCAAACAAACAATAATACACTATGTCATATGTTTCTAAACTGAAGATTATAGTTTCTTTTATCATTTGTCATCTCTAAACAAATCTTGACAAAAAATTGGGGATTTAAGTAATTATAATCGATTTGCTGAAAATATGAAAATAAAGATTGATTATGATGAATTAGAAGAAGTTAACAGTTACAAATACCTTAGTCAGATTATTAATACAGATGGAAACATAATGGATGAAATTAATCATAGAATTAAACTTGGTTGGAGTGCTTTTCTTAGAAATAACTTTATATTAAAAGGAAATATGCCTTTGTGTTTGAAAAGGAAGGTTTTTAACAAATGTGTTTTATCAGTTCTTACTTATGGATCTGAGACTTGGACACTTAATAGAAGAGCAATACAGAGACTTCAGACCACTCAAAGAAGTATGGAGAGATGCATGTTGTGAGTAACAAGAAGAGATCGAAAATGCAATGTATGGATAAGAGAACAAACAGGTGTTACTGACCTCATTGAAAAAAATTAAAAGAATGAAGTGGAGTTGGGATGGACATATTGCTAGAAGAGATGATAATAGATGGACAATTGAAATCTTAAACTGGATTCCAAGAGATTGTAAAAGACTTAGAAAACGACCACATGTAAGATGGGTGGATGAAATAAGAAAGTGTGCAGGGGTGATATGGGGAAGAGAAGCTAAAGATCAGAGATGGATTAAATCTGAAGAAACCTTCATTCTGCAGTGGATTGATAATGGTTGATGATGATGATGATTTTTAGCTATGAATCGTAGCATATCAAATTTGACGATAATCATTTTTTCAAATTATTCTTTTTGCTATTCTTTATCTTTTGCAGATATAATCATTCAAACACGTTGCCAATAAGAACTATAATACTGACGAATATGTAAATGAATTTCAAACTTCAAATAAAATATTTATATTTAGAATATCCTATTATTTTTGAATTTATTCATATATAATAAATAGGTTGAAATTAAATTTAATAAATCTACTTATTTAAAAATACTAACAAATTTAATTTTGACATTTTAATTAAAAAAACTTTAAAAAATATTTTTTTTATAAAATCTATTTTTAAAAATACATTGTTTTAATTGCATAAAGTTATTTTAATATTTTTTGTCTGCTTGTGTTTTTATGTATGTCTGTGCTTTTATTAGAAAATATTTCTAAATGAATATCATTATTTTACATTCAGAAATTAAAATTAATATATATATAAATGAAAAAGATAAATAATAAAAGTTATATATGAGTTTTGAAATGATTAAACAATGCATTTCGCAAGTAATAAATATGTCCAAATATATTACACGCTATTTTTTAATCTGTTTATTTATATCTTTCAATACTGTATTATATTTTTTTTCTGTGGCAACCTTCATTTTTTTAAAAATAAGTAATATTGCTTTTTAAATATATCTTTGAAATAAGCTTTGTGGTGTAAATAAAACATCGTTTCCATTAAGAACATAAACAAGTTAACTATAAAAGATTTTTACAATAATCTCTTATTGATAATTAACTTTATGTGTTCAATCCAAGAAAAATGTGTTCTTACAATAGCAAATTGATTAGCTTCGCATCTAACTAGCTGAAAAATATACTAAATGTTCTTATAATATTTATGAAGCATTTTAAAGAAATTTTTAGTGCCTTTATGCTAAGTTGATAGAAGATCTATGATTTCTTTTATTCAATAATTGGTCCAACATAACTCATTATACAACTAATTTAGTTTCAACAATCATAATATTATGGCGAATGCTCTACTTTTTAACATGTTAAAGGCAGCAATACATTGAAATCTGTGAAGCATGTATAAAAATGTGTATGCATATAAATGTATATATATATTATAACGATCCAAACAAAGTACAATATATATATACATACAAATCATATATAGCATGACTTAGATCGCTTGCATTTACAAATATGTAAAATAAAGAGTGTACTAATAGCTGAAAACAGTTTTTTTTAATGATAAATGCTACAAAAGAACACATTCAAAATCTTTATCTAGGATTGTCCCCATATCCAGACCAGCTTTGAGCTATGGATCTCTTCAGTGAGAAGCTAGGATACCCGATTCAAAATACCAACTCAAGCTAAGCATTTGTCTAATACTTTACTCTTAAAAAGATCTGATATTTTCAGACATCTACATGTCTTTAAATTCAGTTCTCCAACTGAAATAATCATATGAGCCTGAACTAAATATATATACACCATATATTAATAGGCTTAGCAATTTAATTTGGACAAATCCCCAACAGCCAAATAATAACAATAATAAAATTAAGTCATATATTACATGACTTACATAACTTGCATGTACAAAAAATGTAAAATAAAGAGTGTGCTAATATTCTAAAAAAAAAAAACAACTTTTTTTATGATAAATGCTGCAAGAGAACATATTCAGAATATTTATCTAGAATTGTCCCCATCCTCAGATTGATTTTGAGCTATGGCTCTTTTCAGTGAGAAGATAGGGCATCAGATTCAAAATACCAACTCAAGCTAAGTGGTTATCTAATACTTAACTCTCAAGAAGAGAACTCAGTTTAAAGTGTTACAGATGTCTGAAAATTCCAGACCTTCTTTTTAAGAGTTAAGTACTAGATATATGCTTAACTTGAGTTGGTATTTTGAATCTGGTATCCTAGCTCCTCACTAAAGAGAGTGGTAGCTCGAAACCAATCTTTGGATGGGGACAATCCTAGATATAGTTTTCAAATGTGTTTTCTTGTAGCATTTATCATAAAAAAGTAAGCTTGTTTTTTTATTTTACATATCTGTAAATGTAAGCTATATAAGTCATATGATATATGACTGGATTTTATTACTATTATTATTTGGCTGTTGGTGCTTTGGCTAAATTAAATTGCTAAGCCTATTAATATACGGTGTATCTGAATTCAGTTCAGGCTCATATGATTATTTCAGTTGGGGAGCTGAATTTAAAAACATGTAGATGTTTGAAAATTTCAGATCTCCTTCTTAAGCATTAAATATTAGATAAATGCATAGCTTGAGTTAATATTTTGAATCTGGGGTCCTAGCTCCTCACTGAAAAGAGCCATAGCTCAAAATCCATCTAGAGATTGTGACGATCCTTGATAAAGATTTCAAATTTGTGTGCTCTCTTGTAGCATTTATCATCAAAAATAAGTTTATATATACATATAATGTTTTCATAGAAACCATGTTCAATAAAATAAAATAAAAGTAAAATACTGGATACTTTCATATCACTTGGCATTTAGCTGAATAACAAAGTATACATGTTTGTTGCAGAGATAATAATTTTATCATGTAGTTGTTGAACAGTTTAGCATAAAATGTGGGCGATGTTTTATTATATTCACATGTGTGAGGAAACTTATTGAGCATAAAAAACACCACCCAAATTTAAGCCAATGTTTTCTCTCACAAATGAATGTAAAAGAAATGGCAGCCAAATTAAAGCCAAACTGTTCAATAATCACTCAACAACTTTGAAAATACGTTTTTAACCAATTGAAGACAAGTATTATCTTGTCGTAATGTTGGTATTTTATTTTAATTTTATTAAACATGATTGCTTACGAATTACAGGATTTAAAAAATATTTTTGCCCCAAAACACCCTTTTCAACATGTATATATATATATAAACATGCTAACTGTAACAAATTTTCAAGTTTCACTAAGTGAAGTAAATGCATTCTTAAATTCAACATATTAAGTTGAAATAAAAAGTAAAAAATGACTTGTATTCCTTAATGACACTTTTTACATATAAATCAGTTATTTACTTTTTCTTGTAAGTTTACTTAAAGGAATTGACATTTATAAATTAGTTGAACTGAGAATAATCAATAATGAATATAAAATATCGCATTTAAATAGCAAATAAATGCATTTGTGTGTATTAAATTCAAATATGGTATTCTAATTTTTGCTGTAATTACAATAGTATATCAATAAATGATTGACATTTAAATCTATAAGGTTGAAGAATAATGAAACAATAGATTAGTAATAAAATAGCTGTTAAAAAGTCACATATATTTTAAAATCATTACAAGACCTGTCAGATGAAAATTGAATCTAAAACTTTATGGAAATAAATGTAATAAAAATGTACAAAATTACCATGTAATGTTAACAGCAAGTGACATTCAAAAACTTCGTTAATATTTAATGAACAGTTGCTTTTGAAGATATGGAAAAAAATATTAAAATATCAGATACTTTACATACTCATGTATAGTTTATATATATATACTTTCATTTCCGTATTCTTGTTTCTTTATTTTTGATTGGGAACAATAATGTCTGCTATTTTTTTTTTAGAGTTCCAATGTTTTAAAATGTCTAATTTTATTTTTTAAAAATCGTTATTTTTTTTTTCTTTGCTTGTAAAATAATCAAAATGTTGGATATATCATTGATGTAAATGATTTACTTGTTTTGAGATGAATACAAAGTAATAGAATCATATAAAAAGGTAATTATTTATATTAAACATTTTTAGGAGCTATGTTAAACAAATTTATTGAAAGCATACAATCAGGTTTTATCTTTTAGATAAATAATTAATAAATTTCTACCAGAGTATAAATTTGATTTTAATCTTAAGAAAGTTTCAAGTATATCTAAATATATTTTATCTACAATTTTTTAACACATCAAATGTTTTTATATGATGTTTAATGTCTTAATTATAATTAATAGATCTATCTAATATATCTTAACACACTACTAATAGACCTTGAAGGGAGAGGAGCATATAAACAACTCCTAAAACGCATCTTGACCATTTGACCAATATATATTTATCTTTGCTAATGTCATTTACCATTGATTTTTATTTATTGCTATATAATACACAAATTCACTTTAGAAGTGCCATATTTTTTTAACAAACTCTTATTTAAAAACATATTTTAATAAATAAATAAGGAACAATTAATAATTTGTTCTTATATTTTACATAAAGTTAGACATACTCTTTAAATTTTACGTACTTGATTCTAAACATTTTTTGCATTTAGATATATAAAATGTTTATCATGAAAAAATATAATTTTAATCTAGATTAAAATTATTAAAAATCTTTTGTATAATTATTGAAACATCATTAAATTTCAAGTAATCAAGAATACTGCAATTCTATAGTGATTTTGCATATTGTACATTTAAGAGGAAAAACAAATATAGTCAAGCATTGGTGGTCGAGAGGTCAGCGTCAGCTGCTTTATAAGCAGTTGTCCCGGCTTACTGGGATCGCTTCCCGGCTGATGCTATGACACATGAGAAAAAAAAAAAAACAACAAAAAATATACTGGATTTAAAAAGCTAAACAAGATTTAGTCTAATTGAAAAAGATCTACTAATTGATATTCATATTTTTATTTCTTTTTACAATGCCTGGCACTTTATGTATAAAAGGTTAAAATGTGCCATAAATTATAAATAAACCTTTGATGTACAAGTTGGAAAAAAAATATTAAAAGAATGGAGATGAAGCTATTGTTGTGACAGAATAATAATATAAATTTGTTTTAGCTAGTATTTCAATTTTATATATTTTAATAAAAATACATTTAAACTTTATTAAATTTAAAAGTCAACTGTTACTTTAATAAAATAAACTAATTTTTAATCCCATATAAATTATTTATTTACTGTATTTAATACTGTTAAAATGTAATTAGCCTAAGTAAGTATTTGCTAAAAATATGCCATCATAATGTATACATATGTTCTATATTTCAATAACAACATATTAGCCTGAGATATTTGAAAAGCTATAAGGAACATAGCCCAAATAAAATGCATCTTAGAAGAATATGATTTTGTCTTATGTCTGGAGCTATAATTATAGGAAAACATCTTTTTGATAATATATTCAAATATCTCATACAAAACAATTTAAAATGAGTTGAAAAAAAAAACAATCTCATAGATAATTGCAAAGATAATAATAAAAATGGAACTAGAATAAGAAATCACTATGTTTTCTAGATTATACAATAATTTATATTATAGTGAAATAAAAATCAAACTAAAGAGTATATTAAAAAAAAGAAAAAACAGTAACTGAGCAGATAGCAATATATATTTTGATAAAAAAAAAATCAAGTCAGATGTCACATGACCTAATTTTAATAAAGCTCGTGTTTACAAATGTTATATATAGAGTTCGCAAAACAAACTCTATATATAACATTTGTAAACACAAGCTTTATTAAAATTAGGTCTTGTGACATCTGACTTGATTTTTTTATCAATTTATTTTTTGCTACTAAGGCTTTGGTGATTTTATATTGCTAGAGCTATTAATATATGGTGTATCTGAGCTTAGTTCAGTCCCATATGCTATTTGAGTTAGATAGCTGGATTTTTAGACATATAGGTGTTTAAAGTTTCAGATTTTCTTCTCAATAGTTATACATTAGATAAAGTGCTGGGCTAGTCCTAGTATTTTTAATCTAATAAATATTCTAACACCTCACTGATGACACAAGATGCAGAAACCAGTCTGGGGTTGAGGGTATTCTCAAAGCTTGTTAAGAGTTTGTTTTGTGAACTCTATATATAGCAATATATATATCCTATCTAATTTTGTATCATTATAAAACATTTCTTGCTTATGCTTAAACAGTGTTATTGTTCTGTGGTTTTAAAATTTATTAATGCTATTGTAAATGATAATGATATGAGTTTTTTTATAATATAATTTTTCTCATAATGCTTTATTTGAAGCTTAGATCTAAGGGATATTATATTTTTTAGCACAAAAAAAACACCTTTTGGCATATCCTTCTTTCTGGTCAAGTTTTTGTGCAAATATTTTGGTATAAATGTAAGATAATTTTTTGTTTATTTATAAAATATTTTTGATAATTCAACACACTGATTAGTTAATTATTACTTAAATCAATAAGAAATTTGCATATAAATTTTCAATTTATTCATTTATCATTTATTTTTAAAAATAAACTTAATAAACTTGATCATAATATAATGAAACAAAATGACACCATTTATTATATCATTATCTGATAGAATCAATATTGTGTTAAAATCTTTCCAATATTATTATAAAGTGATTACCGGATTTTAAAGCAAAACTCAATCTGTCTTTCATAAATTTGCCTTTGTTCATTCACATTAAAAAATACTTAAAACAAAATTGTGTGTTTTCTCAATGAATGTTTTCAATAACTTGGGTGATAACTTGTGTTACATTGTTTGATTTACAAATCAGTTTTTAAGTAATTAAAAGCATCAATTGTGATTTGTAAGAATATAATTGATTTACAAAATTAAATTAAAAATAAATCAGATGAAACATATTGAGTTTTAGTATAAAATAAAGATTTGATACAGTAATGAAGATGAGCATTTTCAAAAACTCCTACCTGGTAGAACAGAAAAATGTCAAATTGTTAACTGGATGTAATATGAAGCCATCAATATTTTATTATGGATAATTAATATATTATTAAAATGTAACTGCTTTGTTGTTACGATTATTAAAATGTAACTGCTTTGTTGTTACGATTATTAAAATGTAACTGCTTTGTTGTTACGATTTATGCATTTAAAATCAAAGAAATTATAAACTATTTTAGTCAATTTCTTCTATATAGATGTGCAACTAAGGCTTAGTAACAAAACAGTTACATTTTGTGTCAACAGTAATTAATATATATATATAAATCTGCATTAGTCACAAAAATAAAAAAATATTCATCAGTCAAGAGAGCCATTAAACATATATATATATATAATCAATAAAGCAAGTAATATATAGCATGACATTGCTTTTATGACCTTGTATTTACAAATATGTAATATAGAAAGCATATCAATAGCTCAAACAAGCTCTTAATTGATAAGTGCAGTAAAAAAAATATTTAAAATCTCTATCCAAAACATTCCTATCCCCATACCAATGGGTTTCATGTTTCGTCTCACCTCAGTGAGGAGCTAGATTATTCAGACACTAGATCTAAAATATCAACTCAAAATCCAGCATTTGTTTAATATATAATATTTAGATAAAAATTCTGAAATTTTCAGATATGAAAATGTATTTAACTCCAGTTATCTAACTTAAATAGCTACACGGGACTGAACCAAATTCAGATCCACCATGTATTAATAGCCTCAGCATTGCCAAAGCCTTAAAGGTAAGTTATAATAATCAATAAAGGAAGTTATATATAGCATGCCATTGCTTTTGCGAGCTTGAATTTACAAATATGTAATACAGATTGTGCCAATAGCTCAAACAAGCTCTTAATTGATAAGTGCCATATAGCTATTTAGGTTAGTTAGCTGGAGTTAAAGACATTTTCATGTTTGAACATTTCAGAATTTCTACTTAAATATTATGTATTAAATAGGTGTTCATTTTTGAGTTGATGTTTTAGATCTAGTGTCTAAATATTCTAGCTCCTCACTGCATTGAGCCAAATTCTCAAAACAAATTGGTCTGGAGATAGGAATATTCTGGATAGAGATTTTTAAATATTTTCTGTAGCTTGTTTGAGCTAAAGGTATGCACTTTATATTATATATTTGTAAATACAAGCTCATAAAAGCAATGCCATGCTATATGTAACTTGCTTTATTGATTATTATAATTTTACTGTTAACACTTTGGCTATGCTAAGGCTATTAATATATGGTAGATCTGAATTTGGTTCAGTCCATATATTTATTTAAGGTAGATAGCTGGAGTTAAAGACATTTTCATGTGCAGAAATTTCAGTTTCTTCTTAAATATTACATATTAAATAAGTTCTGACTTTTGAGTTGATTTTTTAGATTTAGTGTCTGAATATTGTAGCTCCTCACTGAGGTGATCAAAAAGCTCAAATCAATTATTCTGGGGATAGGAAGATTTGGTTAGAGATTTTAAATATTTTCACTTATCACACTTACCAATTAAAAGCTTGTTTGAGATATATACATATATATATATATATATATATATATATATATATATATATATATATATATATATATATATATATATATATATAAAAAAAAATAAACCAATCCTACACATTATATGAGCAAATGCCCAGGGTGCCAATTCTATTAATGAATAGAATAAGTTAACAATTATATATTACTTTGAATTAATATTGAGACTCTTTTGCCTGACTTATAGCTAAGCTCAGTGGAGGTTTAAAGAAGGTTTTAAAATATACAGAATATAAATAAATGAAGGACGAAATATTATTGATGGTTAAAATAAGATACATGCTTCATTTGTTAATCAACCAAATGATAAAAATTGATAAAGTTTTATTTATTCAAGCTAATAAACTATAATTTGATTTTGATTTATTACATCATGTAAATACACTCATAGATTAACTACAATATAACTTTAACATAAAAGCATGATATTGAATAACTCCACTATCTAGTATGCCTTAGACTAAATAGCTAAATTGATATTAATTTGGAATTAAAAAATCAGACCTCAGGGAATCTTTAATACGATTTGATTAAAGAAATTCTATTACACCATAACTTATAACTATTGTAATAATAAAAATAAATAATAAAAATAAATAATAACAATGCAATGAATTGGATGATGTTTCACTGGACTAGCAATTAGATAATGAAGAAAATAGGGTGCCTTTTAATCTCACATCATTGTCTAATGAATAACTACGTATGCAACCTTTTTATAAGTTTACAGGATAGTAAAGTATTTCATATAATGTTTGGATCAAGAGAACAATATTATCAGATTTCAGTATGTTTATTATCAAATTTACAAAGCAATGCACTTATGTTGTAATAGATATGTAGAATGTGGAAACTAGAATATGAATGCATATAAGAGCAACTGGAGACAAAGTTTTAAATACTAAATATTTATTTACATTTGCAATAGAAATAGATATAATTATCTCACATTGGGACTATAGTCCTAATTCTTAAATTTACACATACATTACTAATCTGGTTTTATATCTCTTCTGTTACACTTTTTTATTATTCATTGACTAGACACTTACAAGATATAAATTAATAAATAAATAATGCCCTCCAATTCTGACTTCAAATATATTTGGCTTGTTAATTAACTCTAAAAAATTTTTATTATTAGCAAACAACACTGGGTAAATTAAATATCATATTATGGGCACAAATATAAGTTGGAGAGGTCACACTATTGTCATTTTTATACTTTATTATCAATAAATATTAATTAAATTAAACAAATAAACTTTCTTCAATCATCATTTCAGTTATTAATGCAAATGTATTGGCTAATAAAATTTTAATACATAGCAGCTATGTCTTGATTTACATATACTTTGTAATAAATAATTATTAAACAGTCCCAGAATCACATGATTGAATTGGTAAGTATATATATTATTATTTGACCTATGCATATATTTTACATGATAATAGATTAATTAATTAGTTATGACTAAAAGTTTATAAATTACAATATAACAATTTGTCAATTGCTAAAACAGTGAATCTTTTCTTTCTCAGTGATGAAAGTTTATTCATAAAAAAACAGATACAAATAAAGTTAAACAAATGTTTTTCAAAGAAGTGATTACATGGTAAAATGAAAATTCAGGAGCAACATGGTGCAAAAGGAAGAATACATATGAAAAAAGAAAAGGCAAGTGGAATAGATATGTAGTCTGGGCCAAGAAAAGTCTTTGGCTGCAAGTCCAAGATGCATATCTTCATTGAGTGAGTGACTGCACAGGTCACAAACATTTAGATGGTTTAGTCCTGAGACAGAGACTGAAAGGATAATTGGTTTTGAGAGGGGGGATAGGTCCAAAAATTTTGATTCACTGAGTGTACCATCTAGTCAAAAATAATAGCACATCAGAGCAGCCATATTGCATAGATGAAAAACATTGATGGTCTGACAGTTGCAAAGACCCCTGTTTTGATGGATACTTGGAGATTGAAGATGGTGTTCCTGTGCGAGGAAAGGCAGGAGTTTATGATGTGTTTCACTTCAACCAAAAAGGGACATTAGAGTAGGAAGTTCTGGAGGGTCTCATTGTCAGTTTTACAGAGTATGGCATAGGGGAGAGATCTTTGCTAAACACCTATGATTGACCAAAAATTGTTGGTGGGAAGAGAGTGAAGGTTGATTTTCAGGAGGAAATTGAGAAATTTTGCCTTGAGGGAACATTTTTGAAATTGTGGATTAATTGAGCATTAGTAAGTTTGAGGAATGTAAGGGAGACCATGGAGAGATCTATGATATGATTAAAAATCTCCAAATATTTTAATTTGCTGCAGATGGAAGGTATAGCAAATCCAGCCTTTTGTAGGATGTTGGTGAATAGTGAGGTCCACAACCTGAGCCTGCCATTGGGTGAAAGATTGTTGGTGGGAGTGATAAGATATGCATAAGGTCAGCAGGAAATTGACTTATGAAAATGAGGATAATGTTGGGAGTTCTCTGGGTCAGAAGAGTATTGATAGAATGCAAGTCCAGCCCATTGAGGTTTTTAGGAAAACAATTTATGGCCATCACCTTTCTGCCCCAGAGAAAACAGATGCAAAGAGCATTGATTTTGGATTTGAAGGAATGTGTAGGTATAATGATGGGGAGGTAATATGTTATTTTGGGGAAACACTAGAAGATTGAGGAGGGTGACTTTCTCATAAAGAGAAAGGTAGATGCCTGTGATTGCACTGAGGGTGTATGATATGTTTTGATAAAATGCAGTTTGGGCTTGAACTCTCATGTGCAGCTTGGCATTGATGGTGGAAAGGATTTATTTACTGGAAGAAAGTAACCAGGTCACTGATTTGTCACTGCTAAATTACAGCCTGTATGTTTTGGTGTAACAGGTGAGGGTTTGTTGAAGCTTGGGGATGAGATAGACTGAGGGAAGGAAGATAACCACATCATCTACATAAGCAAGGTATTTGATGCTTTTGACCAGCCCAGGAATGAGGTGAAGGAGGTCATGTTCCAACCTGAGCAAGAGAGGACTCAGCAATGTGGTGAACAAAGTGCTCAGTGGAGAGCTCTGAGGGATGAATATTTTAGGTGTGAAGCCAGGGGCAACTTTCCCATCAAGCATAACTAGGATTTCTTTGTTAGATGGGAGATTGTGGAGGATGGACAGAAGTGCCTCTGGAATGGTAAGATCCATGAGAATGCCAAGGAGCAGGTCAACCCTGACAGAGACAAAGGCTGGACAGTGATAGACCTGCCATTTGAAGACCACCTAACATGCTCAGTAGGTATCTTAAAGAGTATGGCAGCCCCCAAGAGTGGAGTTCCCCTTACAAGTGAACTATGAGGCCAAAAGGGCAGAAAGTATAAATTGTTTAAGTGACTCTTTGATGGTAGACTCAATAAGTTCTATAAGGAAGGGGTTATCAAAATGGACCTAAGACTCTTGAGCTCAGTTGGTGGCTGATCTTTTTTAAGGAAAGGGATCAATGTAACTGGGTAGAGATCCTTGATATTGTAAATGCCTGAGGCCAGCTTGTTAATCATCATTAGGGTAATGAGGATAATCAACTGACTTAGGTGAAGAAGGAGGAACTTGGGGATAGCTTGAGGACCAGATGGGCATGGTCAGGGAAGCTTTCATTTTGTTAAGTAGCATGACCTGAGTGATGCCAAGATCAGAGTTGATGTTCAAGGTTGATGGTATAGTGAAAGAAAAGATGTCAACGTTGAGAAGCTTGTGCTTGTAATGGTTTCTCAAAAGAAGGAACAATTACTGACCTATGTAGGATTTGTTGCTGACCATGATGGATGAGGGGGTGGTTTGCTTCCTGTGGGAACCAAGAACACATCCCAGGTAACTTCTGGTTCAACAATGCTGATTCTCCACATACCTTAAGGTACATTTGACCAAGATGTACTCAGTCAAGGCACTTTGAGCATTGCAATATTGAAGCTTCAGTTGGATGATAATGCAAATGTTTAATGGCACACTTGCCTGATCATTAAGTTGCTCTGTAAATTTGTCCATTGCAGCCATAAACTTGAGCAGCCTTTGGAAATTTCCAGTGTATTTGTGGATGGCAGCTTTCAGGATTTCCATGAATGCCATCCATCTAGAGATGGGCTCCATCTGAAGGATATCATTTTATGAAGATATATATAAATTTCTGAAAGCAGTGCTATTGGTGTATTTTGTTTGTTGAAGAATTGTATTGTTCTTTTGATGCAATAGTTTACTGGGGGCTGGACTCAATATCAAGGGAAAGGTGTAATCCCTTGTGATATGAGAACAGTATGGTGCAAAGTTGGGCTGATTTAATCATGAAATGAAGATCAGGAGAGTAGCATGTTAAATCAATGAGGGACTGATACTCATGGGTATAGAAAAAGTAGGCATTGTCTGGGAAAAAAGCTCTGGCCACACATTAAGCCCCTGGAGAAGAGATGTAGATATGTGTTTATGAAGGACTGGTAGCCCATGTTGAAGGTACTCAGAAGAACAATAGGAAGGGAGGTGGCAGCTGTGATATAGTTGATATGGTGAATAATAGATTTAATGAGGATGTCATTGGTGGGCTGATATAACTTCTGAAGTGCCCAAATTGTATCTCTAAGATAGCAGAGTGAATGTCAAGATAAAAGGTGGAAGAACTTGTTGATTAATGACAATGGTGACTCCTCCAACAGACATCAAGGTGGTATAATATTTAAATAAACTGAAGGTCCACAAAGTGGAGCTAATCCTGTAGTTAAAGTGAGTGTAGAGTTTAGTTAGTTCAAATGAACATTTGAGAGCAAGAAGCCTGTGAATTGAATTTAGGCCCCAAATGTTTAATCCAACAAAAGAGATGAGCATATTGTGACTTCAAGGTAGAGAAACAGTAGTGATGCAGAGATTTTATGGTGAGAAGGGATGAACTGGGCTGGAAGAGAGGTAAGGTACACATTTTCTTCTTCTTCCAGAATTGAATGATTTACTCTTGATGATGTCACTTGATGAACCATTGTTAGAAAAATTCCACAGGAGACAGTGAGAGAGTGTGAAGGGAGGAGGCTGATGAGGTCTGGGTTAAAACCAGAATATTTTCCACTGAAAGTATTCTTTTTTTTCTTGTACATTCTGTATGTCTGAGTCTTGCCCCAGTTTTGAGAAAAGATTCCATTATAGTTTCACTGGGAAGTTCAGGGATGTAATTCTGCCCATCAGAGTTGGTGTCACTATCTGATGGATTAGGGTATGCATGCTTTTGAGGTTTGTTGTTTTTGGTGGAAGGATCAGAGTTGATAGACTCAGGCAGGATGATTTCTGAGTTTGAATTAGTGGATGTCTCCATCAAGAAGGGAGGGTCCTGTGGTGCAGCTATAACATGAAGAGTTGGGCTCTGAGTGAACTCAAAATTATGTGGCCCAGAAAACTGTGTAGTCCTACTAGTAGGTATGGTGGTGGCTGAATGCTGAAAAGTTGAATTAGCATTGGATGGAGGTGAGAGGTTAACTAGGGGGGGGTATACGTGTGTTGGAGCTTCATGGAGCACAGATGTGATTTAGGCCCTTTTTTCTGGTAAGAGTTGCATCTATTTAGAGGGAAATCCTGAATGAGGTGGTTGCAGTCTTTGCAGATGAAACATTGTTGCCTGATCCCTTTAATTGAGATGATCAAAGGTTATAGTTCCACCACTATTATTGTGAGAATACTCTCAGAAGAGGGACCTTTTTAGTGAAAATTGAAACAAGGACATTTTCATGAAGGTGAAACTATCCATGAGACGGTCCTTAAGGTACTCAAATGAGATCATTTGTCTGAATGCCTCAAGATATTTCTGTAGCCATTGCCTATCCATCCCTGTGTGACAGTTTTTAATAAACCCCCTAAGTATGGATGACCTATTAGTGTCTACACAACCACTAACACATTGAGTAAAAATTTGAATCTAAATTTTTGAAGGCGTGCCTTTGTATCATGTTGTCAAACTGTATTGCAATGTATCAGTCATTAGAAAGAGTGAGGATTTTATGTATTCTATCAGTTAGATTGTAGAGTTGAATAACATCATAGAGCTGCTGTGCTGGGAATTTGTGGAGTCCACATTGTAAATCTGTAACCACCAGCACATCTGACCTGTCAATCTGGTCACAATAAAGTGACTTGAGGAGAAGTGGTGGAACTGTGTGGTTAAATTGTTCCGAGATCACTGTGTGATTATCTGTTGTGAGTTGTTTAGTAGGAAAGAAGATTGCTGAGGTGGCTGATTGGCGATTGTTAGAATTGTCATCATCAAGGCCCCACAAATTTTGAAGGAGCTTGGCTTGGCATGTTTGTGGTATGGTTATATTAGGATTTTTTGGTAAGGTGCTGGATGCGGCCTGATCAAAGGAAATAGCATTTACTTGTGTGGTCTTAGGATGCTGTTATGGAAGGATGGTTAATAAAGGATGGCTCCATAGTGCATCTGATTTTAGTGGGAGTTGGCAGACTTGGTTGCACTGGTAGATTGATATAGGGAATCATAAATAACATCATCTTTGGAGTAATTATTGGGTGTTAAGTTTTTAGGGGTTTCATAGATGGATGAGGAGGTTTCTGAATTATGCTTAGATGTACCAGGCTTATTTTTTTGTCCTGTAGGTGAGAAATTTTCAGTGTTCCCAGTTGTACATGGAGCAACATTATGATTGGTCAGATTATTTTTTTTGGATTGCTTTTTAGCTTTGATGGGGCAGACCTCAGCCTGTAGAGGTAAAAAAAATCCAGAGGGCAAGGAGATGGAGACCTTGAATTAGGTTCTTTGCTTATGGTGTCTTTGTTTAAAGTTTTATTTGAAATTCAGTTTACATAAAATTTTTGGAAGTATTGAAAGTTTTTGTTGTTGTGAATTAGGTTTTTGCACATTTTTGCTGCTAGGGGTGGTGGCCATAATTTAAACCATTTGGAAAAATTAAAAATTATACAAAGTAAACAATTTTGAAGTGGAAAACTAAAGAATTTATTTAAAAACCCCCAAAAAAAATCCACACCGGAGAGTTTGTTAATGTTAAGTTTAGTTGGCTAATTCAAAAATTGAGTAGAATTTTAGATAGTTTATTACCCCAGAGGAGGGGTATGAAAAAAGAAGATCATTACAAATGACCTAAATAATTGGAACAACACATAAAAAATATGAAAAAGTTTGAGTGATAGAAAAAATGGAATAGGAAATGAATTCAAGAGTCTAAGGGGGAATAAAACCCACTATGGTCCATAAAAAAGTCAAATTACCCATCAAAAAGGGGGGAGAATATGGTTGTCAATTGTAAATGAGCACAGAGCTGTGAAGCAAGTGACTTTCTAGTAGAAGCTCCACCTATGACTATAACAGAAAATTTTTAATAAATAAAATAACTATTGCCAAGTGGCCAGAAGTTTAGTAATTGATGAAAGGATCAACATAATTCTGGTAAAAATCCATATTTAAACAGCTTAATAGTTTATAAAGAATAAATACTTTAATTATTCAGGGTAAACAAAGGTGATTATAATTGAATGTTATTGTATTATTTAAAACTATTATTTATTGGATATGTGATACAGTAATTTATTATTTAGTTACAAAGATTATAGTTTTACAATGCTATAAAATTGGTAATTGTATTCATTGAAATTGATATTTTAATCACATTAATTAGAATGAGATAATTTGTTTAAGTTTGAAGCTTATAGATGAACTTTATATTTAATTTAGATATTGTGTAGTTAATACTCATACTTGTTTAAAATAGAGTATTAATAACTCTAGGCATATATAGTAATTATAATTTTTAGTTTAATCTCTAGGTTTTTATTGATTTGAAAGATAACTTATGATTTGATAATCTTATTTATACCAGTATTAAATAAGAATCTTTCATTTATTTTATGTGTTATGATTTGAGTGCTGTAATTTGTAGGATTATTTTAAGAGTTGGTTTTTATTTTACATCATTATAATTTGGTGCAAGTTTTGAGAAATATTAAATAAGTTGATCTTGTATATTTGATTTGATTTAGTTATAGTGTTAACACTATAAACATTTTATCCCACTACAATTTAATACTTCAATATGTAGGGTTATTTGAAATATTGTCTTTTCACATTTTATTCCATTACAATTTGGATCCTAAATCTGTGGGGCATTTAAATATCAAATTTTATACATTTTATTAATTATACATTATGTGCATAAATTTGTAGAATAACACAGCCTTTTATCATCATTCTAATGGACCAGAGTTGGGCTGCAGAACATTTCTGCTGGTCCACACTAGACTGGCAGGAAATTACAAAATAATAAGAGTTTAAACTTTTAATTAATATAAAGAAGTTTTATTTATTTTTTCATCTCATTTTTACCCAATGAAATGAAAACAGAAATGGAACAAAAACAAAATATAATCAATTGTACATAAATTAATTTGTTTTTCTAGTTGGGGGGGGGGGGGTAGAATTATATATTTTTTTACTTTTCTAAAAAAATTTCAAAATTAAAAAAAAATATTTTTTTATTATACAAACTCCATATATATATATAACTTCATCTTATATATTTAACATTGTTGTTTTGATCAGTTATAACAATTATGCTCATATAAGGCTAAGCAGTTTACATCTTTAAGAAAAGGTATCTATAGACTTTTGCCGGTCTGAGAAAATTTATCCTTATTTTTCTGGTCTGCAGGTGTGAAAAGCTTGAAGACCACTGATTTAGAGAGAATTATACATTGTATGACAGTTATGGACTAATGCACACAGGTTTGTAAGTCATAATGAAGCTTTGTATTATCAACATCTTATGTAGTTTTGCATCATTATAATTTGGCATCTCTAACTGAGGGCTTGATGTGGCCTAGGTAGCAAACCTTGCACACATTATCATCATTACCATTTTATTACATTACAACAGGCATTGCAATTCATAGTATGTTATTAAATAAGAACTATTTTCTGATAGATCATTTATTTTAATTTATTCATTATATAATAATAATAATAATAATAATAATAATAATAATAATAATAATAATAATAATAATAATAATAATAATAATAATAATAATAATAATAATAATAATAATAATAATAATAATAATAATAATAATAATAATAATACTAATATTATTATTATTATTATTAAAGTATAATATTGATAATATATTTTATAAATGACTTTAATAAAACATAGAATTACTTTCAATTAATTTTATAACCTTTTTCAATTGAAAACCATTTAAATTAAATTTAACAAAAGTAAACATCATTATATTATTTCCCAAGATTCAGAATTTTAACATTCACAGATTGTTAGTAGTTAATGATATCTTATTTTTAGTTATAGAAATAGCTTCTTACATTTTTATTTTATTATAATTTCTCACCTCATGAAGAATGTTAGTATTTTTCAGATTGAAATTGAAAGTAAATTCACACAGACTTTCATGATAAACAAATGTTGTTATTCAATCATTTTGTATTTTTTATATGTTTATATATAAATGAGGTTCTCTGAACCTTTTTGAAAATTACAGCTTAATTCACTTATGTCCAAAGCCTTGCACTTACATGAAATTTGATATGCAATATTAATTTTTGTTTCAAAGATACATTTTTAAAATTATTTATCAACCTACGAATATTAGGTGAAACATATATATAAAAAGAAGTAGGATATCTCTAATTAATAGGCAATGGGTGCACATCAAAATTTAAAAATGTTGTTGTATAGAATGATTATGATTACTTCTACTAAATTTAATTTAAATAGTTTTCTACTGAAGATTATGAAAATACTTAAAAATACTTTTGTGTTTTATTAACTTATTTGCAAGATATATTATCATTATACTTTATTATTTCATTACAATTATATAGATATATATATATATATATTAATTATAATATTCTCATGAATAATTGATGAATTAGTATTATTATTTACAGGAGCTTCTGGGTAATAAAATTATAATAGTTAAATTGTTGACATTTTAATACAATAACAATGACTTTCCTAACTTTCTCAAGACATAAGAATGTGTGTGATAAGATTTAAAATCGTTATTTGTTTTTCTTTGTTATTTTCTCTTCATTTTCAAAGTTTTCAAAAATCGTTCTTATAATTTGAGAGATCTGAGGAAAGTACTTGTTACTGTATTTAAACATCAGCTATTATATTTTTATTACATAGAAGCTCCTGGAAATAATATATATATATATATATTGTACCGGGTCGAACTGTAGAAACGACCTACTTACACGTATATAACTTTTGGCCGGTTTCAAACTCCTTCATAATACATTTATAATCTTATAAAGGTTACGTGAACGAACCGGCATGTTCGAGCAAAATGGGAGATCTTATTGATAGCTTTAACTATCAACAATGGCCCATCTCGGCTGCTAGATTCAAACCCCTACTATCCAAACAATTTATTTGTTTTGGCGTAAACTCCAGGCACCAGCTATCTATTCCAAAAATAAACAATGTCTTTGGTCAGTAGGTTCATAATCCAGTGCTTGAAACCATCCCATAAACTAGCCCAGTCTACTTTTAATCAGTAATAAATTATATAAAATTGGTGGGGGAAAAATTAATAAAAGGTTGGTAAAAAGAATTGACCGACAAATAAAGTTTAAGTTTTAATTTTCAAGACAATTTATTAACTAACATTAATTTACTAAATTTAAACATCTTTATAATTTAATAATACACACACATTTTAAATTAACATTTCTAAACTAGTTTAAATATTCTGGTAGATTTAATAATAGAACACTGGTATTTATCTGATTTAACTAATAACATTGATATAATGATCACACACATATTAACTCATAATAATAAAGCATTAATAGCATTTGAAACTTAAACACACATATTAATAGTTCATTTTATGTACAATAAGAGTTCATATAATTTGAATCTTGAATATTTATGAATTACAGTGGTGGCTACTATGTATAAATGATAATAAATAAATGTTTACCTAGGATTTTTGGGAATGGAGATATTGCTTGTTTTTGGCTGCTTCTGCTGCTTCTGATGGATTATATCTAACCGGTTAGATTTGGATGTGTCTTGAAGAGATTTTATGTGAAACCATTTGCTTTATTCTTGAAGACAGTTGAACGTTTGACGGAGGATTTTTGAGTTGTTATGCACACATTATTTCACAGGCAGATTTTGATGATCTTGTTGGACTAAAAAGGTTGGAGCATGAGCGTATATTTCCAAAAGATGCTCAGCAGTGCATGTTTGTTTCTGGATTCATAATATAAATGAACTGTTATCAAGACTGTCACTGCAAACTAGACTGAATAAAATTCTTAACTCAACTGATTGTCCGATAAAATATTCAGTATTTATACCAACGAAGTGTTTTCCTTTTGATATTCTCTGGAAAATGTGCAATAGGTGTTGTTGAAATTCCTTTAGTAATTAATCCTAAGACAACATGTTTTTTGATTGATTGTTTAATTAGTAGTAGCTATTTCAAAACGTGTTGTTTTCATATCTTTAATTAGTAGCGCACCGCTGTGTGTTTTTTTAAATACATTTTCATTTATTTATTTCAAAACGTGTTGTTTTCATATCTTTAATTAGTAGCGCACCGCTGTGTGTTTTTTTAAATACATTTTCATTTATTTATAATATTTAATACTGATACATTTTTTTTACATTCACATGCACATATATAATTTTACTCTACACATCAAAACCAGTTTTAAGATTATTTTTCTTCTTTAATTTAAATGAAAAGATTTATATATTTTTTTAAAGCTTTTATATTGTATTTCACTAATAATAATAAACTCTTTATTTCCTTTTTATAAAACCTTCAGTTTAACTTTAAGAAAACCCCCTTCTCACTTTAAATCAATGATTTTTCAACTTTTATTTC
This sequence comes from Epiperipatus broadwayi, assembly GCA_028023455.1. Lineage (NCBI taxonomy): Eukaryota > Metazoa > Onychophora > Udeonychophora > Euonychophora > Peripatidae > Epiperipatus > Epiperipatus broadwayi. Next base: position 2,574,170 of record JAQFVV010000161.1, on the reverse strand, counting down.
AAACTCTTTTGCGAAAGATTTTTTTTGTTTTAATAATTTTTTTACGATGAAATTATTTTATATACATGTGCCAATTTGGCCTTGGCACATTACATTCCCCTCCATTTTAGAGTAAAATGTGTCATTTTTGACCATTTTATCTCTTGCAATTTTAATTCTTGACTCTAACAATTTATTAATTTAATAATTTAAAAAATCCCTACACATGTGTATACATGCAGCATAATTCTACACCTACTAATATTCTAGATATTGAGTTAATACTGGACTAGCTTACAGGTAATCTATAATAAATAAATCCCTTTATGCATGCATCATAAGGTGCAGCAGTACCAAGAAAATAACCTAAAAGGATATCTGGATAAATACATTTAAGATACTCATCATAAGGTATTGTATTTACCGAATATTACCAGTGTATGTGTGCGTATATACACATGTATACTTACACACTCTTAATACACCTTAGATTTATTTTATATTTTTATTACTAATCTTACATTATTTTCAAATTCATATGAACATTATTCTAACATTTGTATTAATCTAATTTCACAATATTATTCTAAACTACCACGGACATCAGTTTTCATATTTATTTATATTAATCTATCTTGAATATTATTTTCAACCCTTACTCAACTTTTTTATCTATGTGTGTGTATTCAGAAAAACTATTTTACTTTATTACGATTCATTATTTACTCAACTTTTATTTTTTTGGGTATATTCAAAAACAACTTAATTTACTACGATTCATCATTACACTGTTATATATACATATATATATATATATATATATATATATATATTGTGCCCTTTTGTATGGGTCACCATTTAATTTTGTGCTAATCTATTAAAAATTTTAAATTTAAGCTATATTTGAATATGTGATGTTAATTTTGCTTATGGTAATATTTCAAAAAGTTTAATTAAAGCAATCTATGAATATTTGATATGTGAAATTGTGCTGATATAGAGAGAGACATTTTAAATGATGATGATTATAATATATAGTTGGGAAAAATGGCCATAATCAATACTGCATTAATATATTTAATAAATAGGTATTTAAAGCTAAAAGTGTTTAAAAGACAAGTAAGATTAAATGCATATATTTATTGTTGATAAAATAATGTTATAAAAGAATATAAATATTTTAATTATTATAAGTACTTAAATAGAAGATTAATATTTGATTTTAATAATATCGAGTTATTAATTTAAAATCTGTTATAATATCTTATTTATTTTAAAAAAATGTTTATTTTAAAAATGCAATTGTTAGTTATTTTTAGATTATAACAAGCGTTTCTTGTGTTGAAGAAACAGATGTTAGTTAAATATACACAAACATGCTTGGAAGTTATTTAGCAAAGTTGCAAAACTATTTTAAAAATCATGTTGTAAAATTTATAAATAATACGTGAGCTATCACGAGATAAAAATAAAGATATTCAATGTAAAATATTAAATCTGATTTTAAAATATTGTTTTAAAAATATGACGTATAAAAAATACTTAGTTTATTTAAAAATAATCTTATAAAAGTTAAAATTAAAATCAAGTAAGTAAGAATATTTTAAAAGAATGTTTAATAAATTTAAATGAACGATAAAGATTATTTTAGAAATTTATAATGTAATAAATATTAAATATTAAATAAGTCATTATTTATTTTTAATTTTGTGTTGTTGGTAAATATGTAAATAAGCCAGCAAAGTTGATTGTTTAATCTACCAATCAAATGGGAAGTTTCTTCCGGTATAAAAGCTCAGTTCAATTGTTAGGAGAGGACTCTGTGATTGATTTTTCAAGTTAATTGTGTTATTAAAAATAGCTACGTAAATTTTGTAGACGCTTTTAAAATCATTTTTCAAAATTATAAGAGTGTCTTGTAAATAAGTTATAAAAGTTTTAAATGATAGACATGCAGTGTTAATTTAATTTTCCCTATCAGTCGTCTCTATATTAAGCTCAATTTACAAGCAAATAGTCATGGGAACATCATATATAGTGAAAATATATCGGAAACTTTACCTTAGAAATATGACAAACGCTGGATTAGTTCGGAAAATTACAAGATGGAGAAAAGTAGTATTTTGGACAATATATAATTTTAAAAGCTAATTACTATTGCCTATTAGAAAATAGATATTTTAAAGAATAAATACTTTTGTGTAAAGAAAGTATTTTTGCAAGCTATAAACTTAAATGTATATCTTGAGTAAAGATATTAGAAATAAAAGTAGTTTTATAAATACTTGCCTTGTTAAGTCTTTATGTTTAAAAGACTGAATGTTGATAATTTTAAAGGCAAGTCAATTGAAATATAATTAGCTAAAAATTTTAAATAATTTAAACGCTGGTCGTTTATAAATAAAGAAACTTATTCTTACCTGGATGTTTTGTTAAAAAATGCGCAAGAAATATGTGGACGTCCCAGTCAATTTAAAATAATTAAATGATAATTTTTCATAAACTATAGACTAATTTAAAATAATAACTTTGAATAATATTCTAGAAAGAATTAAAACAGGATCCTATAAACTATTTTAATTTGTTTTATTTCTTATGGAAAAATTAACTTTTATTTTGTTTAAAAAGAACGTTTTCGTTTTTCATAAACTTTTAAAAAAACACGTGGTGGACCGGAAACAGGAAATGGTGTTCTAGTGAATATGTGCCTACGATTAAAGAACTTTATGGTGAAAAGGAAACATCGCTGGAATTATGTAATATGAATTTTGTTTTATTTATCTAATATAAAAGTTAAATAGTATTAATCTATTAAAAATAAGATAGGTACATTTCTTAAAATAATAACTAAAGTAATATAATAATTAATTGCATAAGTTTATTTTATAATTAATATAAAACGTAATATGTTAAAGAATGATCGTGAGTGTAAATGTGAATTATTTTATGAAGCTGTAATTCCGAAGAATATTGGAAGATGGACTGTACATTAAATCATTATTGATGGTAAAAATTGTATAAATAATAATAATTTTGATGTATTTAATATGTTTTTTTTTCTTTAGATCAACCAAAATGATATATTATTGTTGAATGGATGTATGAATATTTTAAAAATACACACACATTATATTGGCAGTAACAGTTTTATTTAAATATGCATAATTTGAATTTATGATATAAATACGATGCAACATTACATAAGAAGCTTAGAAATAATTATATGATTCTTTCGTAAATAAATTTTAATATTTTGTTTATGTTATAGTATTAGAATTATATTTGTTATTCATAAGTAATTATTTTATTGCAAGTTAGGAAGAGATTTTAAAAGTCTATATTTTATTTTTATTTTATTGGATAAATTAAGTTAAGTTTTATGTAGAAGTTTATATTTGAATTGAAGATTTACTGAATATAGATGATGAAGTATAAATAGTTTTGGATAATTAGTATTTATTTAAAGTTGATGATTGTTTTTCCGGAAAGTTTAAATAAGTTTTAGAGGATATTTTGTAGATAGAAAGTTATTAAAAAGGAGTAGAATAACACATAAAGTAAAGTAATAATTTTACATAGAAAAGAATCATAGAATTTATCTAATATAATACTTTATGAATTTGAAATTGATGAATAATTTAAATATTATTATTTTAACAGTACATATATGTAATGCATATTTGATAAAACATGTAGCATGAATTGCATTAAGTGAAATATAAAATTATAATCAATTATTTGTTATTACATTACAAAGATACATTAGTTTCTATATTATGCTATTAGAGTAATACTAATAGTAGAGTGAACACATACTAGTACATGATGAAATAAGTAACAGTAATACTTAAGTGATGTAGCAATTTAATTAATAAAGTTTAATTGTTTACATATGCTACATAAATATTATTTACATAAATTTTTCTGTGTAATAATTGAAGTTCACTGATATTTATTTAAAGTCTAAGTTTTGAAAACATACTTCAATGTTATTAATACAGCATTTTAAAGGATGTATAATTACTTATTAGGAGTATGAGTTAATAACAGTGTAAACATATTGTATTATTATTTTCTTATTTTTATTTTCTTTGTTTTCATAATTTTGAACTGTAAATATTGTAAATAAATTCTTAGTTGAAGTTAATGTAAATAAATTTGTTTAATTTGTTTTAAAAGTGTGTCGAGTTCATTATTTTGCACCACAGCATTTGACAGCAGATAATTTGAAGAAACATAATATTTGCACAATGTGAATTTATTAATATTATTTTAGAAATAAATACAATATTTTCTTGATATCATTTTATAAGAATTGATTGACATTAACATATAATATTATTATGGTCATAAGGTTATTATAATGCACATTATAAGAGTACAATATTATTTATTGCCACAGATTAATAAATTGTAAGATTTTGATCTATTCCAAAATTAAGATACTATATGAAGATAAAAGATATACACATGATTATTTATTTATTTAATGATTGATGATATAACAGAAATAAATAAGATTAAGTTATACCCTAAGATTAGTATTGAATATTATTATTATTAGAATAAGTTAGGTGTATTTAGGTTTGATATAAAATCCCATATCATACTTATTTACATGAGTTATCATTACTTTAAGATAATTAGAAGAACCTGAGATTATTTAATTATATTTTAAAAATTAAAAGTTAAGATTTATTTATTTTATTATTATTAAAGATAATTTATTTTATTTAAAAGCCATAAGAATGCTGTAGAGGTAGTAGTAAGTTAATAAGGAAGTGACAGTATTCTTATGCCATTGAGACAATGTCTTAGGAGATATTGACTCAATGTAAATCTACTTATTGCTTTGTAACTTTACTTCACAGTCTCATGATTTTAATAAATACTTATTTAATTAGTACATACTATAGAATTATATTGATTTTGATAATTGATAATAAATTTAATTAGAATATGATAATATAAAAGTATATTAAAGATAGATATGCAAATTTTAATTAAGCATTATAATTTAATTGAGCTAGTCGTATTTCAAACTATATTATACATCGAGAAGTAAGGGTACAATATATATATATATATATATCATTTATACTATATATATATATATATATATATATATATATATATATTACTTGACTTTAAATCATTTATCTACTTCCTTTTATTACCGTGCATGTATTCCAAAAACAAAAAAAAATCTATTAGTTTATCACGAGTCACTTTTTATTATTTACTACAGATATATTTATGTTTCTTGATTTTATCGATTTTATTCTAACTATTTGACCTACTTATTTATTTACAAACATTTTTCTTGATTAATATGTGCGTTGATCACTTTTCCTAAGTATTGACCACTTCAAATTCTTATTTTTCTAGAGTGCATTTTTATTTTTTATTTTCATCATTAGGTAATAAATGTAATATTAAGAGAAGGAGGTAGCAAAGTATAAGGCAATTCAACACACAGATAGATTTTGTGCTGATTTAAACCAACTTTTAATTTCTTGCAGAAGTCGTGACTACAGAATGGGCAACTGTGCACAACGGATCATGAACAGGAACTTTAAGATTGCGAATGGCAGGACTATCTCTACTGCATATTCGATTTACTAAAATATTTATTTTATTCAGTTACTGGAAATTTTTCCTCCAGATTTATTAACTTTTATATGCCAGGACTTTTCTATTGGCGCATCATTATCAGTATTATTTATTCTTCGCACTACCCATCTGTAGAACAAAGTCACTGCAAGAAGAGGCTTAATCCAACAAAAGTCAGGCCTGGAATTTATCTCCTTGCCCAAATACTCGCACACACCTCAATCCTAATTTAATACACTTTTTTTTTAATTATGTTAAATCAGAGACAGTTGGGTGTTTGGGTGGAGTTAAAGCATTAAGATTGGGTAGAGAAAAATGGACAAAGTAGGGGTGGAGTCAGCATGTATTTCCAGTTTAGAAATAAATAAATAAAATAGAAATTAGCAAACTGATTAAAATAAAATACGGTATCAAAAAGAATGATAAAAAGTTTTAAAATTATAAATGATAAGAAATAAAGACAAAATGTACCGGGTCGAACTGCAGAAACCACCTACTTACACGTACCTAAGTTTTGGCCGGTTTCAAACTCCTTCATATTACATTTATAATCTTATAAAGGTTATGTGAATGAACCAGCACATTCGAGCAAAATGGGAGATCTTATTGATAGCTTTAACTATCAACAATGGCCCATCTCGGCTGCTAGATTCAAACCCCTACTATCCAAACACTTTATTTGTTTCTGAGTAAACTCCAGGTGACAGCTATCTATTCAAAGAATAAACAACGTCTTTGGTCAGTAGGCTCATAACCCAGCGCTCGAAACCATCCCATAAACCAGCCCAGTCTAATTTTAATCAGTAATAAATTATACAAAGTCGGTGGTGGAAAGAATTAATAAAAGGTTGGTAAAAAGAATTGACTGACAAATAAAGTTTAAGTTTTAATTTTAAGACAATTTATTAACTAACATTAATTTACTAAATTTAAACATCTTTATAATTTAATAATACACACACATTTTAAATTAACATTTTTAAACTAGTTTAAATATTCAGGTAGATTTAATAATAGAACACTGGTATTTATCTGATTTAACTAATAACACTGATATAATGATCACGCCCATATTAACTCATAATAATAAAGCATTAATAGCATTTGAAACTTAAACACATATATTAATAGTTCATTTTATGTATGATAAGAGTTCATATAATTTGAATCTTGAATATTTATGAATTACAGTGGTGGCTACTACGTATAAATGATAATAAATAAATGTTTACCTAGGATTTTTGGGAATGGAGATATTGCTTGTTGTTGGCTTCTTCTGCTGTTGCTGATGGATTATATCTAACCGGTTAGATTTGGACATTTCTTGAAGAGATTTTATGCGAAACCATTGCTTTATTCTTGAAGACAGTTGAACATTTGATGGAGGATTTCTGAGTTGTTATGCAGACATTATTTCACAGGCAGATTTTGAGGATCTTGTTGAACTAAAAAGGCTGGAGCATGAGCATATATTTCCAAAAGATGCTCAGCAATGCATGTTTGTTTCTGGGTTCATAATATAAATGTACTGTTATCAAGACTGTCACTGCAAACTAGACTGAATAAAACTCTTAACTCAACTGATTGTCCGATAAAATATTCAGTATTTATACCGACAAAGTGTTTTTCTTTTGATATCCTCCGGCAAATGTGCAATAGGTGTTGTTGAAATTCCTTTAATAATTAATCCTAAGACAATGTGTTTTTTGATTGATTGTTTAATTAGTAGTAGCTATTTCAAAATATGTTGTTTTCATATCTTTAATTAGTAGCGCACCACTGTGTTTTTTTTTAAAATACATTTTCATTTATTTATAATATTTAATACTGATACATTTTTTTTTTTACATTCGCACACACATATATAATTTTACTCTACACATCAAAACTAGTTTTAAGATTATTTTTCTTCTTTCTTTAAATGAAGAGAGATTTATGCTATTTACATTGGTTGAAATAAATCATTATGTTAAATTAGAGACAGGTGGATGTTTGGGCAGAGTTAAAGCATTAAGATCGGGTAAAGAAAAATGGACAAAGGAGGGGTGGAGTCAGCGTGTATTTCCAGTTTAGTAAGAAATAAATAAAATAATAATTAGTAAACTTATTAAAGTGAATAAAATACGGTATTAAAAATAATGATAAAAAGTGTTTAAAATTATAAATTATAATATAAAATAAAATAAAGCCAAAATGGAGACTCAAAGTAAAAATATAGAAAATATTCCCAACAAGGAAAAAAGAGAAATCATAGCTTTACTAACCAGCATGTTCGAAAAACAAAAAGAAACAGCCGAAGCATATAAAAAAATAGCTGAAGAGCTTAAAAACCAAAATAATGAAATGAAGAGTAAATTGGAAGGGCAAGCTGAAATGCTTAAAAAGTTAAAGGACCACATTGAATTGGGCCAGAATAAAATAAAAGAAGAAATTAGGGAAGAAATAGGAGAGATTAATTCACAAGTAGAAAATCAAATAGAGACTGCTTACCAAGTAATTGAAAAAAATAAAACATAAGATAGAAAAGTAATTGAAGAGATAAAAGTCGGAATGATGGATTTAGCTTGGAAAGTAAATCAAAAGAATAGTAAAAATAGTTCACAAATGGAAATAAAACAGTGTGACCACTTGACTGCAAACATGCACATTATAAACAATCTGAGAATCGTGACCCAGTTAGCTAGTTATTGGAGTGAAGATTATCAGAAAAATCTTCATCACCAGATCTCGCAAGATAAATGGCGACCTGGTGAACCGTTCGTTTCTTTTTTTAGAAGGCAAATGACAAAATTACACTCTTTGACAGGAGACCCTTTATCAGAACAACAAATTGTCAGGATAGTCCACCATAGTTTTCCTCATAATGTTGAGCAAATGCTCATAGGAACTGAAAGGAGAACAGTGGAATAAATGGCGGAATTGTTGAGCGCTTTCGACAGAAATAGACCAACTTTTGATATTAGAGATTGGGGATTCAAACCCCAACTTAGAGAGCCAGCTGTAAACACCATAAGATATAGACATAGGTTGAATTTGGGGAGTCCCTGGAGGAGATGTTATTCTAATAGTCCCGAGAGAACAAAAATCTTTCGAAGAACCGACAGTGATCCTAACATCTCTTACTAAATTTAAGGAAAGGCCCTGAGGTGATTCTCAATCCCCCAGCATGAGTGGCTATATGCAGAAAAAAATATAATAAAGAACCACCAGACAAAAATTAAAAATATGTAATCTGATGGATTCGCCGGCTTGACTTAGTTTATAACGACCATGGGCTCGGAATAATGGAAAATGTTTAACAAAGTTTAATGAAATAAATGAAAAAATGAGTATCAAGTTAGTTTGAATAATTAAAAATGATTAAAGGTAGTCTTAGTAAATAAATAACAATCTTAGAGTTTTTAAAATGTCAAAGCAATTAATGTCAAAGCAACGATAAAATGATTTATGTCAAAACCCTCAATTATGTCTTATTGATTATATTGATATCCCAGCTCATAAATCTAGAACATAGTGGAGCATGACACAAACAAAATAAAATGTGTAAAATCAAAATAGACAAGCAAAATGATTATGTCAAAAACCCTCGATTATGTCTTATCGATTATATTGATATCCCAGCTCATAAGTCTAGAACATAGTGGAGCATGACGCAAACTAAATAAATGTGTAAAATTAAAATAGACAAGCAAAATGATTATGTCAAAAACTCTCGATTATGTCTTAGCGATTATATTGATATCCTAGCTCATAAGTCTAGAACATAGCGGAGCGTGACACAAACAAAATAAATGTGTAAAATCAAAATAGACAAACAAAATAAAAATGTTTTTTTTTTTTAAAAAAAAGGGAGAGTAAAAATAACACTTTAAAAATAAAAATGAAATAAATAAGTGTATAATGAATGTATTAATGGAAATAAAACATTATCAAATAAAGTTAAAAAAAAGTGTATTAATTAGGATTGAGGTGTGTGCAAGTATTTGGGCAAGGAGATCAATTCCAGGCCTGACTTTTGTTGGATTAAACCTGTTCTTGTGGTGACTTTGTTCTACAGATGGGTAGTGCTAAAAATAAATAATACTGATGATGATGCGCCAGTAGAAAAGTCCTGGCATATAAAAGCTAATAAATCTGGAGGAAAAATTCCCAGTAACCAAATAAAATAAATATTTTAGTAAGTCAAATGTGCAGTAGAGATAGTCCTGCCATTCGCAATCTTAAAGTCCCTGTTCATGATCCGTTGTGCACAAAAATGCCCATGCTGTAGTTACAATTTCCTCAAAAAATTAAAAGTTGGTTTAAATCAGCACAAAATCGATCTGTGTGTTGAATTGCCTCATACTTTGCTACCAGCTTCTCTTAATATTACATTTATTACCTAATGATTAAAATAAAAACTAAAAATGCACTCTAGAAAAATAAGAATTTGAAGTAAGTCAAATAATTAAAATAAAATCGATAAAATCAAGTTAAATAAATAAGCTTAAATTTATCTGTAGTAAATAATAATAAAAAGTGACTCATGATAAACTGATAGATTTTATTTTATTTTATTGAATACATGCATGTTAAACAAAGATGTTCGTAATGATTTAAAAATAATATTATAAGATTAGTGTAAATAAATATTTTAAATAATGCTTCTTAAGGATTATAAATAATATGGTAATATAAATAAATGGTGTAAGTAATGTTCATGTGTATTTAAAAATAATATTGAAAGGTAAATATAAATATAAAGTCATTCTAAGGTGTATTAAGAGTGTGTAAGAATACATGTGTATATACGTGCACATACACTGGTAATATTCAGTAAATACGATACCTTATGATGAGTATCTTAAATGTATTTATCCAGATATCCTTTTAGGTTATTTTCTTGGTACTGCTGCACCTTATGATGCGTGCAAAAAGAGATTTATTTATTATAGATTTTCTGTAGGCAAGTCCAGTAATAACTCGATATCTAGAATATTAGTAGGAGTAGAATTATGCTGCACGTATACACATGTATAGGAATTATCTAAAATAATAAATTAATAAATCTTTAGAGTCAAGAATTAAAATTGCAAGAGATAAAATGGTCAAAAATGATGCATTTTACTCTAAAACGGAGGGTGTGTGTAATGTGCCAAGGCCAAATTGGCACATGAATATAAAATAATTTTGTCGTAAATAAATTATTAAAACAAAAAAATCTTTCGCAAAAGAGTTTGAAATAAAAGTTGAAAAATCATTGATTTAAAGTGGGAAGGGGGTTTTCTTAAAGGTAAACTGAAGGTTTTATAAAAAGGAAGTAAAGAGTTTTTTATTATTAGTGAAATACAATTTAAAAGCTTTAAAAAATATATAAATCTCTTCATTTAAATTAAAGAAGAAAAATAATCTTAAAACTAGTTTTGATGTGTAGAAAAAAATTATATATGTGCGTGCAAATGTAAAAAAAAATGTATCAGTATTAAATATTATAAATAAATGAAAAATGTATTTAAAAAAAAACACAGCGGTGCGCTACTAATTAAAGATATGAAAATGACACATTTTGAAATAGATACTACTAATTAAACAATCAATCAAAAAACACGTTGTCGTGGATTAATTGCTAAAGAATTTCGACAACAGATATTTGCTGGAGGATATCAAAAGGAAAACACTTTGTCGGTATAAATATGGAATATTTTATCGGACAATCAGTTAAGAGTTTTATTCAGTCTAGTTTGCAGTGACAGTCTTGTGCAATTTCTATTATGTATCAAGAAACAAACATGCACTGTTGAGCAGCTTTTGGAAATATACGCTCATGCTCCAGCCTTTTTAGTCCAACAAGATCATCAAAATCTGCCTGTGAAATAATGTCTGCATAACAACTCAGAAATCCTCCATCAAATGTTCAACTGTCTTCAAGAATAAAGCAAATGGTTTTGCATAAAAACTGTTCAAGAAACATCCAAATCAAACCGGTTAGATATAATCCATCAGAAGCAGCAGAAGCAGCCAACAACAAGCAATATCTCCGTTCCCAAAAATCCTAGGTAAACATTTATTTATTATCATTTATACGTAGTAGCCACCGCTGTAATTCGTAAATATTCAAGATTCAAATTATATGAACTCTTATCATACATAAAATGAACTATTGATATGTGTGTTTAAGTTTCAAATGCTATTAATGCTTTATTATTATGAGTTAATATGTGCGTGATCATTATATCAGTGTTATTAGTTAAATCAGATAAATACCAGTGTTTTATTATTAAAATCTACAAAAATATTTAAACTAGTCTAGAAATGTTAATTTAAAATGTGTGTGTATTATATTAAATTTATAGAATGTTTAAAATGATTTAATGTTAGTTAATAAATTGTCAGTAAAACTTAAAATTTATTTGTCGGTCAATTCTTTTTACCAACCGTTTATTAATTCTTTCCAACACCAATTTTGTATAATTTATTACTGATTAAAATTAGACTGGGCTAGTTTATGGAATGGTTTCGAGCACTGGATTATGAGCCTACTGACCAAAGACGTTGTTTATTCTTTTGAATAGATAGCTGGCACCTGGAGTTACTCCGAAACAAATAAAGTGTTTGGATAGTAGGGGTTTGAATCTATTAGCCAAGATGGGCCATTGTTGATAGTTAAAGCTATCAATAAGATCTCCCATTTTGCTCGAACATGCCGGTTCATTCATGTAACCTTTATAAGATTATAAATGTATTATGAAGGAGTTTGAAACCAGCCAAAACTTATATACGTGTAAGTAGGTGGTTTCATTGGTTTGACCTGGTACAGTATATATATATATATGAAAAACAAAATCAAGTTAAAAACTTGTTAATGCTTGTATTTATGTCAACAGATGGCGTTCTACCAAAAACACTATCGAGCGTATTTCGTTTACATAAACGTCAGAGAATGCATTCACTATCTCTAACTTTAATTCCACTTTCAGATCATGATTTCAAGCTATTTTCTATCGTCAGTGAAAGACAGGAATAAGAACTAGATCTAAACACAAACTCTGAGCATTTATGAAACAGTTTCTATTCAGCTTGCAAGCGTGAATTTTTTAAACATGTTAATGTCTTCGAACTCAGCATAGCAAGCCAGATAGCTATATGGGTCTGATATCAGTTCAGCATCACCACATAGTAGAAGCCTCTTCAATATATATCATTGCAAAAAAGACCTCAAAGGTACATTTATGAAAAACAAAATCAAGTTAAAAACTTTTTAACGCTTGTATTTATGTCAACAGATGGCGTTCTACCAAAAACACCGTCAAGCGTATTTCGTTTACATAAACGTCAGAGAATGCATTCACTATCTCTAACTTTCATTCCACTTTCAGATCATGATTTCATGCTATTTGCTATCATCAGTGAAAGACAGGACTAAGAACTAGATCTAAAGACAAACTCTGAGTGTTTATGAAACAGTTTCTATTCAGCTTGCAAGCGTGAATTTTTTAGACACGTTAATGTCTTCGAACTCAGCATAGCAAGCCAGATAGCTACATGGGTCTGATATCAGTTCAGCATCACCACATAGTAGAAGCCTCTGCAATACATATCATTGCAAGAAAGACCTCAAAGGTACATTTATGAAAAACAAAATCAAGTTAAAAACTTGTTAACGCTTGTATTTATGTCAACAGGTGGCATTCTACTGTCAAGTGTATTTTGTTTACATAAACGTCAGAGAATGCTTTCACTATCTCTAACTTTAATTCCACTTTCAGATCATGATATCAAGCTATTTGCTATCGTCAGTGAAAGACAGGAATAAGAACTAGATCTAAACACAAACTCTGAGCATTTATGAAACAGTTTCTATTCAGCTTGCAAGCGTGAATTTTTTAGACACGTTAATGTCTTCGAACTCAGCATAGCAAGCCAGATAGCTACATGGGTCTGACATCATTTAAGCATCACCACATAGTAGAAGCCTCTGCAATATATATCATTGCAAGAAAGACCTCAAAGGTGCATTTATGAAAACAAAATCAAGTTAAAAACTTTTTAACACTTGTATTTATGTCAACAGATGGTGTTCTACCAAAAACACCATCAAGTGTATTTTGTTTACATAAATGTCAGAGAATGCATTCACTATCTCTAACTTTAATTCCACTTTCAGATCATGATTTCAAGCTATTTGCTATCATCAGTGAAAGACAGGAATAAGAACTAGATCTAAACACAAACTCTGAGCGTTTAAGTTAAAAACTTGTTAACACTTGTATTTATGTCAACAGATGGCGTTCTACCAAAAACACCGTCAAGCATATTTCGTTTACATAAACGTCAGAGAATGCATTATCTATCTCTAACTTTAATTCCACGTTCAGATCATGATTTCAAGCTATTTGCTATCATCAGTGTAAGACAGGAATAAGAACTAGATCTAACCACAATCTCTGAGCTTGACGGTGTTTTTGGTAGAACGCCATCTGTTGACATAAATACAAGCATTAACAAGTTTTTAACTTGATTTTGTTTTTCATAAATGTACCTTTGAGGTCTTTCTTGCAATGATATATATTGCAGAGGCTTCTACTATGTGGTGATGCTGAACTGGTATCAGACCCATGTAGCTATCTGGCTTGTTATGCTGAGTTCGAAGACATTATCATGTCTAAAAAATTCATGCTTGCAAGCTGAATAGAAACTGTTTCATAAATGCTCAGAGTTTGTGTTTAGATCTAGTTCTTATTCCTGTCTTTCACTGATTATAGCAAATAGCTTGAAATCATGATCTGAAAGTGGAATTAAAGTTAGAGATACTGAATGCATTCTCTGACATTTATGTAAACGAAATAAGCTTGACTGTGTTTTTGGTAGAACGCCATCTGTTGACATATATATATATATATAGTACCATTTAGTTATATATATGGTACAAATTACTATTTAATATTGTGTATCATTTAAATAAAAAAAGAAAACCCGATCTTTAATTTTTTTTTGTAATCTACTGTTGTTTTAAGAAAAACGTACAGTGAAAGTTTAATTTTTCTTTTTTTTAATATAAGTTAACTAAAATAAATAAAATGTTGGAAAGTGCATACTGACTAATTGATTCAAATAGTGAAAGGAAATTTCAAAGGTAAAAGATTGCTGTCAGAAACAACTTTCTGATAGTAATTAAAATCGCAGAAATTCATAACGAGAAAAGAGTCATTAAAAATAATGTAGAAGTTTATAAAATAGAACAAAAGGTAAAAAGGAATATGCACAGAACTTCGAAAAAGAATCTGGGGATATAAAAGGAGCTTACAGTTTGGAAATGTGTCTTTGTCTTGTTGTTCCAGAGAGTGTTGAGCAATTTGAAGTGTCTCATCTTTTTTTTTATATAAAAAAAATTAATAAAATGTGTCCACTTAGGTACGAACTGAAACTGCTCTTCATGAGTGAATAGAACTTTATCATTTGCCGACACTTTCTCTCGAGAAAAGTCACCTAGATCGTTGTCTGGCTCTATCTAAATTTGATCAGAGATTTGGAAGGAGTAAAGCTAAAAAAAACAACTACTGTGGACTACCCACTGACTGAATTGGATGTTGGAGAATCAATGAACTACTTAAATATCAACTTACCAGTAAGTTAATGGCCATAACTTTTACATAAAGCTTTATGAATAGAGATTTGAATGAAATGTCATCCCATAATTTTTTTTGATCGAAAGATTTGCGAACTGGGAAGTGAATGAAACTGTTATCATGGACAAATAAGACACCAACTAATTATTACTTCAATATTTGAATCAAATTATTAAATTCATATGCACAATACTTTCCAATATTATAATTTTGTCTTAATCATAAATATTAAATGTTTGACAGGCTAGAATAAATCTTTATTATTAGCTTAACTTTCATTGTACGTGTATAAAATTAATGCAATTATATTTAAGTTTTATATTTAGTTATTTAAATTCAAATTAGTATACAAATTACCTTTGCTAAATAGATTTATTTTTCTTAATTAAGTCAAAGGGGAATATCTTCTACTTAACCGGAATTTTAATCCAGATCGTATAATTATTACTTTACGAGTTACAATATGTTTGACGCACGCTCAGTGGGTTTAATGACTCTGGTGCCATCATGTAGAAATTAAAAACTGATCCAGCTCACAATTGTACTCAGTAATAATTCTAGGCCGAGCTGATTGGGAATGATAGTTATGTTTTTAGAATAATAATAATAAAACCTTCTTCTTTTTTTAAAATAAAATAAATGAATATTTATTTTTCTTTTACATAACTTGATCAACTCATGCATTTATAATGCATATAGAGGCCTAGAAATATGGAAAACGTTATAATATATATATATGTGTGTCATATTATTATTACTATTTGCAGGATATTCCGTGTAGTTAAAAAAGCTAAATGCTGACATTTCAGTACAATATCAAGTACCTTCCTCAGAGCGTTCTCTTTCTCAAATTATAATAAGAATGCACGTGAGATTTAAAATCGTTTTTATTTTCTTTTTCCTCATATATTGGTTGAGAAGTTTTAAAATTTATTTTCTCTTTTAATAGCTTCTTCTAAATGTTGTTAATCTTCTTTAATTCACACCTTTCATTTATGCTCTTGGGCCTTTTAAAAATCTCTATAGCTTCTCTTAGCAATCTCTGGCCATATTGTTCAATTTTTGCTAAAATATTTGTTTTTTTCAAAATTGATATCATGATTTGTTAATTTTATATGAGAATAAATAGCTGATGAATTGGATTTTTCTCTGACTGCCAGAATGTGTTCTTCCTTTCTAATATTTATTCTACGATTAGTCTGTCCAATATACGTTTGTGAACAGACCCTACATGGAATTTCATATACACCATGACACTCCAAAGCAATTTTATCTTTAGGAAGTGGAAATATTTCACTAATTTTTTATAAGTAGTGTAAACTGTGTGAATATTATTTTTCTTTAAAATGTTACCAATTCTATCAGTTACTCCTTTTATATATGGCAAAATTGTCTTAATTTCTGATGTATCAAAATCTTTTTTCTTTTTATATGTATAAGCCCTATTAATAATTATGTATTATTTATCTGGATATATAAAATAGAAATAGAAGTTCTATTTCTTAATAGATGAAAACATGGTTGTGGAAAAAAAATAGTAATATTTTGTGGTTTGGGCTAGTATTGTAGTACATGAATTTATAGTTTATTTTAAATTGCTAGTGTAGTATTAGGCAGTATTATATATATATATATATATATATATATGTAAATGCATTCAGTGTAGTGACAACTCTATTTTTTTAAGAATATCAAACAATAAAGTTAAATATAATCAACTTAAAATTGAAAAGAGGAAAAAGTGAATGATAAAATAATAATAATAAAAGCAAGTTATGAAACCAATAATTATTTTTCTTTATGGATTAATGTAATATTCAAATAAATGTTATGAAAATTCATATAAGCATTAATAAAATCAAAATTTAAGTCATCAAGGCTATGTTTTTTGCATGAATCTTCATCATATTTTTTGGAATATTATAGATATGAAGAAAATTGACAAATTAAGTAGCTAAAAATGTAGATGATAATTATTTATTTATTTCATTTATGCACACAAAATTTTTACTAGTGAACAAATATTAAACAAATAATACTCATGGCATGCAACAATTATATACATTTTTTTCATCTAAATATTTAATTAAAAAAATCAATATTGATTTAACATATAGCATAATAAATTAATATATATATATATATATATTACGATCTAAAAAAATAATTACTTAATTTAAACAAGGAATAATTAATGCATTTCAACAAAAAACAAAGGTTTACAACTTTACTATTTTTCTCTTAAGGTAATATATTATATTAACAAGAGAAAGTTCAAAGAGTTTATTAGTATTGATTTTTATCTAATCAATTAGAGAGTGAAATTGACTTTTCTTTCTCTCTTATTTAAAACAGACTAAGTTATTAGACTTGAGCAGAGAAAATTAAATATTTTCTTTATAATAACCATTTCTTTCTATTATTATATGAAATATCTCTTTATCTTCAAATATTTAAAGCTATAATATTATTCTATAACTGAAACAATTCTCTATTAACCATAGAATGATTGAGTTTAAAGTCTTTTTTTAAAATATCTATGCCAATAGCATCCACGAAACTTCTCATCTTTATTAAAAAGCTGGAGCTATAAATTAATTAAATTCTTCTAATAGAGAAATTATAGTATTAATTTGTGCAGTATATTATCTTAAAGTAAGTATATACTGTAAGGATTGGAAGCTCAAATTTTATCCTTAGTTATCATATTAAAAAATGAAAGAAACTAATATGTTTATAAAATATTTCAAAATTTTTGTTTTAAGTTATTTGATTATCAGAAGATAAAGAATTTTCTGATCATTAAAGCACATATGTATTTAAATGACCAATTATCGATACACGCTTGCAACTCTTTTTGTTTTTTAACATGGATATAAAATGTTCCAATTTTCAATTTTTGTTTATATTATTTTTATTATTACAATCATTATTTTTTTGACATTCTAAAAAGTTACTCTTCTATGTAAGATAATTGAGAAGGCAACATTAATAACAAAAAAAATAGCTGAATGAAGTATATTAAAATATAAACAGGCAAAAACTCTCCATATAGTAGTGCCACCTTGTGCTAACCTGAGTAATCAATGGATGCCAGAAGTCTTGTGCATAAAATGCCTATCTAGTGCCTGCCTACTCATCCAATATCCCCAGACTAGTTTCTGGCTTGTGGCCTTCGTCAGTGAGGAGCCTTGGATCTGAGACCACTGCACCTAACAGTTATGTGCTAGCATGAGATGGTGATCATGTTATATTAAAATATACTATAAACAATATTAATAACAGATATAACTAAAAATATATATGTGTATTTTTTGTAATTTACTTTTTTTATATATGTAATCATTTAAATTTCATATTGAAATCATCTACATCGTTGTTTTATTAATGTCAACAATATAACGTTAAAATGGATTTAGTAGTCAGTCAACAATAAAAAGTTAGAGAATACTGATTTGTGAAATATTCAATATAATATAAAAAGAGAACAAGGATGGTTGCTTTGTCTGTGCATTGAAAAAGACTAAAAAAAGTTGGTCTTATTAACTTTGCTTTCACAAACTGAAAAAAGAAAATTCGAATTTGTATTTGATATGACTTATTTTCACGCCAGTAGTGGTGTGAAAATAGTCTATATTGTATCTGTAATGAATCTTGGAATGCTCCTTGAAATAAAATGTTAGTTACCATGTTTCAGAACCATAAATCAAAGCGTTAATAGCAATATTCTGTAATCTTTTCAATAAATGATTGGCATCTTAATGGATCCACCAAAGATGTGTGTTAATGTATATATAATATTTAGTTCATAAAAGAGCAGATGAGAACCATTGGCGTAAATTCATACCCACATGTGTGTAAATATTTCACTATATTAAACTATATATTTTTTATTATCTAACTTGTTTGAATAGTTCAAATTTTTTTTTCTCCACTTCCACACATACAACCATGTATATACCTATGTAGTTGTTATAATACAGGTAATATTGAGTCTCATTGTCTTCTCCACTCTGCTAGTGGGCCAGACCTAAGAATAAATTCTCATGTGCCATCATTATATGTTATTCATTAGATGTTTTATCTAGGGCTTATGGAATGGGTTCAAATTCAGGTGGGTCCTTGACCGAAATCTTGGGCTTAACTGGGTTTGAAATATGTTTCATTGAGTTCCTACTCATGTTAGATGGATCAACATGTTTTGACTGATACAACAGATATATAAGTATATAGGTATATAATTAAACAGAAGGATGTTGTTATTCTTTTCTCACTCTTAGTTTCAAAACATCATGTAGAAATGTGGCACACAATCTTCACCACTTTTAAGCAAGAAAAAAATCTATTTGCTGTTCAATTTTTTTATTAATTAATATATTAACTTTTAGACTGAAACTTTTTTTACTGGTCAAGTGAATTAAAGTTTTAAACTTTTGATTGGGCAATTTCAGAATCAGCAGTAAAATATATTTGTCTTTTAATATTACATTCATTTTAATTTCATTTGTAAAAAGCAAATTAATAATTTGTCAGATTATGAAAGTGAATGAAAGTTTTTTCAAAAATAGATTTTCTATTTGTAATTATAAAAATATTCTATAGTGGAAAACTTAAAAAAAACATTCATAACCTATTAGAAAATGCTGCATGTCATTGATTTCTTTCTCAATTTATGTTCATGTAAAAGTAAAGATTTTTTACTAAAATCTTAACTATTTTTTTAAAATAATTATATTTTCAGCATATTTTATCAAAACAATTTATAATATGTAAAAAAATACAAAAACAATATTCTAAAATATAGATTTTCATTTTGTAAATCAAAATAAAGAACTTAGACCTGTCAAAATCTTTGACAAGCACTCCCTTTTGTTCAAAATAAGAAGCAACCAATCAGTGCCTTGAAAAGACTGCTTTTCCACATTGTTAAAACTTTAAATTTAAATATTATTGTTATACTTGTAAAATAATTTGAAAGATGACAGAATCTTACTTTACATTTTAAGCTTTGAAATGATTGTAAATTGGCTACAATAATGCAAAACTTGACATTTTTAGAGCAATTTGAAGCCATGCACAAAATTTTTTAGTTGCTGCACTTAGATGGTTAATATAAACAGTATTTGTCCCCTTTTTCAAGTATTATGCAGCCATGTTTTTCTATAAGTACATGTACATTTTGGTTTAATGATTTCATTTTGTGGAAGAGTTTTATAAGTTCTTTCTGCAAAATACCTTTTTTTTTATTATTTTCAATAAAATTTGAAATTATATATATATATATTGTAACCATATATTTTAGTATAAAATATAATAATTGATGTAACTGGTATAAAAATTTCTGTGTCTTCTTTTGGTGATTTGATTGGCTTGATTTGCACTTTGCACAGATTACTCTCTTATATTCAAAATAATTTATTAGAGAGAATGGGTAATATTTTGCCTTACTTGTTGTCTATATTATTTTAATAAATTTAAATTGCTTCTTTCCATATACTAATTCATATCAAAATGTTTAACTTTTTAAAAATTTTGACAACACATTAAATTTGGTAAAATATTATTAAAAATAATAATAATTTTTATTTGTTTAAAATGGTCTTAAAAATTATTTCCATTGAATTAAAAAAAAACCATTTGTTCAACTAAATTTAATTATTAAAAATAAATACAGTAATTACGTATGCGTTTCAATGTAAAAAAAGAAAGGAGCGCGAATTAAAAAAAAAGATCGTCTGATAGTGTTGCTTTTGGGGGAGAAAGAAAAGAAAATGGTAAAAGGCAAATGGTGTAAATATGATAAGCTTATTTTAAAATAGTTAACAAGTAAACGGATTACCACAAAGTTTTCTATAAACGTAAAAATAACATAGTGGTATTTAATAATAAGATGAATTGCTAAATTTAAAAGTCTGTTCAAGTCGGCTAGCCAGGTGGATCAAATCGCCAATAATAATTTTCCAATATTACATTTGAAATATGTCGGAGCTTTCCAGTTTAAAAGCAGAATTAATTGCAAGATTTTGGTATGTTTTAAAATATTTATTATTCTACAATTTGGAAAAATTAAATAAGTATTTTAATTACAGAAGTTTTATAAATATGAAAATTTGCTTTTTAAAAAAGAAGAAGTTTAAATTAAAGTAAAATGTTAAAGTTATTAACATAGTTTAATATTTCCGTTTATAATTTTAATAAAAAATATAGTATTGATTGATATTTAACTTTGCAATGCCAGTAATATATTTGCTAGTTAATTTGTTTACCATTTGGATAATAAAAACAGTCTTCAAATAATTAATCAAAGCTATTTTCTAATTTTATCGTCAGTTTGGAATGATTAAATTAATTGCTATAATTAGTATTCCTAGATTTAAGCGTGGATAAATAAATATTAGCATGGATGTGATAAACTTGGAACAGTTTTAATAGAGAAATGTAGAAATTAATAACTTATGAAAAAACATTTTCATTTAAACTCTGCGTGTCATGTTTTGGAATTGTTTCATGTTTATGGAGCCACGTAAAATCGTTAATCTAATAGTGCTTATAATAACTAATACAAATGGATAAAATTACATGTATGGAATTCAACTATAATTGTAGCTATTACTTCGTATATTTATTGTTCGACACATCGTACATGGATTTCACGGATCATATTTGTAGTTATAAAATGCTATACAATTTAATTTGTGATACACACACCTGCTAGAATTCATGTATTGAACTATAAAATGCTATACATTTAATTTATATCACACACACACCTGTTAGATTTTATGTATTTGATGAATAATGCATTACTTTAATTTTATCGTTATATGAACTTGCATGTGAAGTTCATAAGTTATATTTTATTAAGTTTAAATTAATAGGGGTTGAATAAAATACTTATTCAAGAGAATAGCGCTTGCGAAAAAGCTTGAAAAGTACTAAATGAATTTATGAGATGTATCAATTTTTCATGAGGTATTTTGTGAGTCTTTCCAGATTTCTATTCCTATACTAATATTACTTATATTATATTACATATGTTTTATTTTAAGCAAGATAAGTTAGTACATTAGTTGTCCTGATTAGTGTAACATTTTATTATGCAAGAACCCACATTTGCTAAAATGTTAGTGTTTTCTGAATGGTCAGAATAACTGAGGAGGATGATTTTGCACTTTAATGTGAAGTAAATAGTAATGTTGTTTTATAATGTTAAAAGGCATTAATCTGTGCCGGTGGTTAATCCGCAGATTACTTAATTGCCATTTTTTTGTATTTTACACTCATTCCTGTGCTGGTGGTTAATCCGTGGAATTGTGTAATTATACTTATTACTTTATGATGGTGTATAAATCCACAAAGCGTTTAGTGTTATTTAATTCCTATGTGTAGATGAATGCATCCACAGGAATATGGTTTTACTTCATAGATATAAGTTGGGCAAAGTATTTTAGTTATTCTGCTAAATCATCTTCTTCCATTTGTAAGTATAATTTATAAGTTAGATCATTAAATTGTAGCAGGACATTCTATTCAAGTTACCTCATAATAATTAACTGTTGGTTGATTATTATTTACCTGAATGTAAGTTTAAATTTTCACTTTATTTAATGATTGCATTATAGCTAAATCCTACAGATATAATATTATTTATTATATTATTATAAGTTTACGGTATAGATTTATTGAATCTGGAAATGACATTAGATGTTTCATGAGTTGATGTTGAATTTAGTATAATTTCCTCAATACATTCATTATATCAAACTGAAATATAAGGTATGATTAGGTTTTTAAAAACCGTACCTATGATATGTTATTGAAGAAAGTCGATGGAATTATAATTTATTTATTTTATTTGTTTATTTATGTCTTTAATTATAACATTAGAATTAATTACTTATTATTCATAAATTTGTAAATAAACGTTGATTTATAATTAAACTTACTGTGCCGTTGCTATTTGTCATTCGTAAAATCAGAAATCATAAACCTTGGATAGAGCATACATTGAAGTACATACTATCGTCAACATGATATAAGAGTTTAGTGATATTTTGAGAAAACATTTGGATGCTTTTCGTCTTTGGTAGTTTATGATGTGTAAGGTACAATAAAATCCCATTTACCTTTTCCATCATTTTAGCTTTGCGTAGTTGATTCTAGTATACAATATAAATTGATTATTAAACCTGTAAACAGATTTACCAGATAATGACATGATTGAATATATTTACTTAACGTTTTTAAATTGTCATTTGTCAGTATAATAAGAGTCTCAGTGATATAGTAAACTATAAAAAAAAGAACCCAAGTATTTATGTTTATTTATTGCAAAGCTTTACCTGGACTAGCATTTGTATTAAAAATCATATAGATGGTTTAAAATTTCATAATCTTATGTAGTTCCACAAATTATGCCATCTTGTACATGGTCGGCCATCGGGTCTCATACAATGAAAATCGCAAATTAAGGTTTGAAAGATAATAACATTACATACTTATAATTTGTTTAATGTATTTTATCATACTACTATGATAGGTCTTCGCGGTACACCCTGGCTGCGATCAAATTAAATCATAAAAAGTTTATGTTATATCATTAGTTTGGTCTGTGGTAAGTTGCTCCAGATGTTGGTTGTGGTCTTTGGTGCATAATATAGATGGCATGATATGCTTTTGGTTACAGCTCTTAATAGCTGACAATGTGCAGCGGGAATTGATCGGTGATCGAGGTTACAATTCTTAGCGCACTTATGTTTTGGTGATATTATGTAGTTGGGACAACAATCGAACGGTTACAATTTTTGGCGCCACAACGTGTTCGGCCCGATATGTTGAGGTTATACAGTCATTATAAGTGTGCGATTACAGTTTTTAGCACTTTATAAACATGCGACTTGATTAATTGATCGTTGCAGAGTACAATATGGTAATGTGTGAACTAAATTAATTAATGATTGTTGATTACAATTTTAATTTCCCATATTACAAGAATATTATCATGTGACAAATGCTCTATAATGGTGATAAAATATTGTATGTTTTATTGCTATATATTTCTCCAAATTACTTATATAGATTTCTGATGACAATAGCAATCGTATTCCAAGATATACCAATATTTATGATTGAATTGGGAGAAGTTGAAATTATCAAGGGTTTATAAAGTAGTTGTTATAATACTGCAAATATTTATAGTGGGGGTTCAGATTATTTTAGTGTGAATGTGATATATACCATCTGGGATAGATTATTGGTGGTGATGATTTAGTGGTTGGTCGGCTTGAACAAGATTTTAATTGATTATTGTTATTAAAACATATATATTTTAGGAAAGTAAAAGTTTGGTTTCACAAAATATTGAAATAGTTGTTATAAAATACTCAAAATGAGTGATTCTGAAGAAATTAATTATCCTGAGAGAACCCAAGAAGTTCCTGATCTTGATTTCCAACAACGGTTTATGTTGATGCTTCAACGCATAGAGATTGGAATGAACGAACAATCTCTTTCCCAAAAAGAGATGTTAGAGTCTCAAAAAGAGATGACTGAAAAATTGAATGAACAGTCTCTTTCCCAAAAAGAGATGTCTGAAAAATTAGATAGTTTTGAGAATAAAATGGCTGAAGTTCAGGAGTTTGTGAAAGAAAAAATAGAAGCTGCTAGGGTAAAAACAGTGGAGGAATTTAATCAAAAATTTCAATCATTAGAAAATAGTTGTAAGGCAGCTAAAGGGGAGTCCGATATTAAATTAGAAGAAATTAAAGCTAATTTCTTAGATTATAAAAAGCACTTGGAAGTTCAGATAGAAGAAATTGGAAATAAGTTTATAACCCACGAGGAGAAGGTGGACACTAAACTGAAGGTGCTTGATGTGGCAATGGGAGACTCAAGGAGTCAGTTGGCACAAATAGTTAGTGAAATGAACTATAAAGTTCAAGAAGTAGAGTCTCAATCTGCTAAATCTATTGATAAAATTAAAACTGAAATGGAATTTAAACTTCAGAATATGAATGAGAGTCATTCAACTTTTGAACAAGGCATATTTAAATCCATGAGTGAATCTGTAACAGAGAGCAGAGCAGAATTAGGGAGCATTAAAAAGATTTTGGAGGAAACTATCAATAGGTCTAAAGTAGAGAATAAAGAATTGAAAAAGACTAATGCTAAATTTAGTGGAGATTTAGAAATGATGCAGAAAGAGTTGAAGGAAGTGAGGGATAAATGTCAAGAGTGGCCAAATGAGTCAAATGAGTTTAAAGAAGGACAGAAACTAGAGGCAAAGATTGAAAATCTTCAGCTAAAAATGTTGGAAATTCAAAAGGCTCAAGAGAAAAATGATAATTTCATTGGTCAAAACACCAAGTGTTATGTGGATGGGACAGAGACCTCTGTTAAAGAAGTAGTTGTATCAGATGGTAATTTTACTGGTCTCCGCACAACTCCCATTTTCCAAAAACCATTAGGAATTGAATCTGTGGCCAATGATGTCAAGAACACAGATATGTCTATGGGTGGATCTACAGCTCTTAAATTTCTAAAGATTAAGCCATTTAAAGGGGAGTATTTGGAAAACCCTCTAGAATTTCTTCAAAATCTGGAGGAATTGTTTACTTTATGTGCATTTTCAGAAAGAGAAAAACTGGCTATCTCCAGCAACCATCTTTATGCTGCTGCAAAAGATTGGTGGCAGTCTTTGTTTGATTGTCCTCAAACATATGGAGATTTTAAACATTTAATAATGTCAAGTTTCTGGGGTGAAGATCGTCAGGATAACATGCGTTATCAAATCACTCGAGAAAAGTACAATGCTAATAAAGGTAGCTATACTCAATTTTTTCGTGGACAGGCGGTCAAACTTAAAACTTTAACTGCTTTTCCATTATCTGAGCATCATATAGTCAGGATCTTAAGACATAACTTACCTCGACAGATTGAACAAGTTTTGATTGCTGCGGATAAGTATACAATTGATGAGGTGTCAGAGATCTTAGATGCACTAGAGACAAGTGAATGTGACCTGGAAAACAGATATAGAGGTGGAAAGGATGCTAGAGCTTCTCATAACTGTTCCATTGCTAATGTTAATGTTGCTCCCATAAGAAGTCCTTATCGTGATAAAAGATACCAGAGTAGGAGTCGTAGTTATAAACGACCAAATTTTTATCATAGAGTTAATGGTCAACCTAGTCTAATTAATAAGACCCAAGATAGAGATCAACCTTCTATTAGTGGAATTAAACCACCTCACACAAAGGGTATTAAGACGAATGTTAAAAGTAATACATTAAACTAGAAGGGGCCTCATGGAAAAGTTCCTCGCTGTGGGTGCCTGTTGCTAACTTGGGGAGGAACCATATAGACAATGAAGAAGCATATGTAAATAGTATAGACCTTAATATTGATCTGTTGGAGCCTTATGAGGTTGTGGACCCTCCTATATTATATAGTTGTCCTATTGTCAAAATTTATATTGAAGGTGTTCTTGTTAATGCTTTGGTAGACTCTGGAAGTCAGGCATCAATATTGTCCTCGATTGTTTATGATAAAATTGTGGATGCAAATAAATCTGTACCTTTGCTTCCTGTAAAACCAATTCAGGTTACACTTGCAAATGGGAGAAAAGCAAAACTTATGAATAAGCAAACCTGGCTTAATGTAAAAATTGGTGAATCTGAATTTGGACATGTTTTCCTAATAATGCCTGATCTTATTCATGAAGTTATCATTGGTTCTGACTTCATGAGTTTAAATAAATGCAATATTGATTTTAAAAACAAACTTTTTGCCTTTAATAATGATTCTTGTCATTTTTATGATAATATAGATGTTCAATTGAATCAGTTAATGGTCATACACGATACATCAGTTGAATTGAACATAAAAATTAAATTAGATGATTCTAACATTTTGGATATTGATTATAAAGAACAATTACATCAATTGATGATCCAGTACAAGGATATATTTTCAAAGATACCAGGCATTATTGGAGGATACGTCCATCGAATCAAACTCAGGAATGAAGCACCATTCCAGCAGCGATCATACCCCATTCCATACCAATACCAGGCAGAAGTACAGCAGCAAATCAATAAAATGATTGAATGGCATATTGTCAAGAAAAGCCCTTCAGCCTATGTCAATCCTCTTGTGATTGTAAGAAAAAAAAATGGATCAGTTCGGGTGTGCCTAGATGCACGTGTGCTTAACCAATTAACCATTCCAGAACGTGATGTGCCTCCACCTGTTCATGAACTTTTGATCAAATTCAAGGGCAAATATATTTTTTCAACTTTTGACTTGACGGCCAGTTACTGGCAAATTCCATTGCATACTGATGACCAAAAGTACACTGCTTTCCGTTTTGAAGGCCAATCCTATGTTTTTGAAAGGATGCCTTTTGGTTTAATTAACAGTGGAGCAGGACTTATTAGGTGTTTGGATAGAATTTTTTCCACTCAATTAAAGAAGAAAATCATTATGTATGTGGATGATATCGTTATTGTGTCTGCAGACATCTATGAACATTTAAATGATTTGGCTTTATTCTTTTTTGAATGTCACACTAATAATATAAAAATTAATTTGGAAAAATGTACATTGGCAGCCACTGAAATCACTTTTCTGGGGCATCTGGTCAGTGATCAGGGAATTAAACCCCATCCGGATAAAGTTACAGCCATTCAAAATTTTCCTATCCCTAAAACTAAGAAACAGCTTAAATCATTCCTAGGCTTGTGTAACTATTATCACAAATTTTACCAAGATTTTTCCAATGATACCATGTCACTGTCATTATTATTAAAAGGAAATGTGAAATGGAAGTGGAACACTGAGCATACATTAGAATTTAATAAGATAAAGGCTACATTCCTAAAAAAGGTCATTTTAGCTTATCCAGATTTTGGCAAGATATTTTACTTACAGACTGACAGCAGTAATTTTGGATTAGGAGTAGTTCTATACCAATTAGATGATTTTCAGAAACCTCAAATTTTGTACTTTTTGAGCAGGCGTCTAAAGGGGCCTGAACTAAATTACTCTGTTACCGAAAAGGAAGCCTTAGCTGTAGTCTGGGCTTTCCAGAAACTCCGTCAATTTTTGCTGGGATCAGAGGTTGTGGTTTTAAGTGATCATAGGAGCTTAGAGTTCCTTAATAAAAGTTATTTAAACAATGAAAGGTTGGTAAGATGGAGTCTTTATCTCCAACAGTTTCAATACAAAATTCAATATTATGAGGGAGGTAAAAATGTCATAGCAGATGCTTTGAGCCGTAACCCTGTAGATTCATTGTCTTTTCATCCCAACCATCACAATATTGTAATTACAAATATTGAGTTGGTTACAGATGAAACTATTGAAGGCGATTATAAGAACCTTGCAGTAGAACAGTCTCAAGATGTGAAATTTGGAAGAATAATTAAATTACTATCTAATCCTATTGTACCCATAAGCCAGAATAGGAATATTACCCGAATTAAAAGTAGATACAAATTATATCAGGGCATGTTGATGTATCAGACTATACCTAACAATGATAGCTCGTGGAAGGTAGTGATACCTAGGTCTATGACTAATCGGCTAATCTCTTATGTTCATTGCAAATATGGTCATTATGGCTCACCAAAATTAGAGCACATATTGAAAAAGTATTTTTACTGGTCAAACATGTATGCATCAATTGTAAGTCAATTAAGACACTGTGAGATTTGTCTGAAGTCAAAACATTCTGGAAAATCATATGCTGGGGTACTTCAACCTATTCTTCCAGGGGAACCTAATGAGATATTATCATTGGACTTCTATGGACCTCTTCCACCCTTTAATAAACAAAAATTCATCCTAGTTACCTATGATTTATTTACTAAATATGTATGTGCATATCCTGTTCCTAGGACTGATGCAAAAAATGTCATTAAATGTCTTAGCAATAGTCAATTTCCTTTGGTGGGAAAACCTATGTCTATTCTTACGGATCATGCTACTGCTTTTATTTCCAGCACATGGAGAAAGTGGATTAGAAGACAGAATATCCGACATATTATGAGTTCTATAAGAAATCCACAATCCAATCCATGTGAAAGGGTGATGAGGGAGTTGAGTAGGCTATTTCGTGTCTATGTGAAGGATAATCACCGGTTGTGGGTAAATAAGTTGCCTGAAGTTATCAATTACATAAACATTACCATGAATGAATCCACAAAATTTGCTCCTATTAGGCTTCAATTTGGAAGACATGAGCCATTACTGATTAAAACTCCTTTACCCATCATTCTAGAAGAAATAAATAGTGATCTTGATATAGAAAAAGCCAGACGGAATTTAAGAAAAATGAGCCAAAAGCACTCTAAACAGTATAAAGGTAAACCACATCCTTTTAAGGTCGGAGATTTTGTATTTGTCCGTACTCCTCATGTTAGCAACTTAAAGAAAAACGAATTTAGAAAATTTTTAAGCTTATATAATGGACCTTTCATGATTGAAAGCCAGGTGGGAGAGAATGCATTTATGCTCTCAACCCCTGAAGGAATCCGAGGCACCTACAATGCACGTAGTTTGAAACCTGTACCTTCAATAAATTAGGGGGATTTATATCGTGTAAATGTTATACCATATTCAGATTGATGATAAATTATAGATAGGATAATAAAAATAGTGACTTATGATGTACCTTAGTAGAATTTGATGAAATGGAATTCTGAAGAAAGATAAATTTTTTCCATAGGGGGGTGTAAACTGTAACCATATATTTTAGTATAAAATATAATAATTGATGTAACTGGTATAAAAATTTCTCTGTCTTCTTTTGGTGATTTGATTGGCTTGATTTGCACTTTGAACAGATTACTCTCTTATATTCAAAATAATTTATTAGAGAGAATGGGTAATATTTTGCCTTACTTGTTGTCTATATTATTTTAATAAATTTAAATTGCTTCTTTCCATATACTAATTCATATCAAAATGTTTAACTTTTTAAAAATTTTGACAACACATTAAATTTGGTAAAATATTATTAAAAATAATAATAATTTTTATTTGTTTAAAATGGTCTTAAAAATTATTTCCATTGAATTAAAAAAAAACCATTTGTTCAACTAAATTTAATTATTAAAAATAAATACAGTAATTACGTATGCGTTTCAATGTAAAAAAAGAAAGGAGCGCGAATTAAAAAAAAAGATCGTCTGATAGTGTTGCTTTTGGGGGGAGAAAGAAAAGAAAATGGTAAAAGGCAAATGGTGTAAATATGATAAGCTTATTTTAAAATAGTTAACAAGTAAACGGATTACCACAAAGTTTTCTATAAACGTAAAAATAACATAGTGGTATTTAATAATAAGATGAATTGCTAAATTTAAAAGTCTGTTCAAGTCGGCTAGCCAGGTGGATCAAATCGCCAATAATAATTTTCCAATATTACATTTGAAATATGTCGGAGCTTTCCAGTTTAAAAGCAGAATTAATTGCAAGATTTTGGTATGTTTTAAAATATTTATTATTCTACAATTTGGAAAAATTAAATAAGTATTTTAATTACAGAAGTTTTATAAATATGAAAATTTGCTTTTTAAAAAAGAAGTTTAAATTAAAGTAAAATGTTAAAGTTATTAACATAGTTTAATATTTCCGTTTATAATTTTAATAAAAAATATAGTATTGATTGATATTTAACTTTGCAATGCCAGTAATATATTTGCTAGTTAATTTGTTTACCATTTGGATAATAAAAACAGTCTTCAAATAATTAATCAAAGCTATTTTCTAATTTTATCGTCAGTTTGGAATGATTAAATTAATTGCTATAATTAGTATTCCTAGATTTAAGCGTGGATAAATAAATATTAGCATGGATGTGATAAACTTGGAACAGTTTTAATAGAGAAATGTAGAAATTAATAACTTATGAAAAAACATTTTCATTTAAACTCTGCGTGTCATGTTTTGGAATTGTTTCATGTTTATGGAGCCACGTAAAATCGTTAATCTAATAGTGCTTATAATAACTAATACAAATGGATAAAATTACATGTATGGAATTCAACTATAATTGTAGCTATTACTTCGTATATTTATTGTTCGACACATCGTACATGGATTTCACGGATCATATTTGTAGTTATAAAATGCTATACAATTTAATTTGTGATACACACACCTGCTAGAATTCATGTATTGAACTATAAAATGCTATACATTTAATTTATATCACACACACACCTGTTAGATTTTATGTATTTGATGAATAATGCATTACTTTAATTTTATCGTTATATGAACTTGCATGTGAAGTTCATAAGTTATATTTTATTAAGTTTAAATTAATAGGGGTTGAATAAAATACTTATTCAAGAGAATAGCGCTTGCGAGAAAGCTTGAAAAGTACTAAATGAATTTATGAGATGTATCAATTTTTCATGAGGTATTTTGTGAGTCTTTCCAGATTTCTATTCCTATACTAATATTACTTATATTATATTACATATGTTTTATTTTAAGCAAGATAAGTTAGTACATTAGTTGTCCTGATTAGTGTAACATTTTATTATGCAAGAACCCACATTTGCTAAAATGTTAGTGTTTTCTGAATGGTCAGAATAACTGAGGAGGATGATTTTGCACTTTAATGTGAAGTAAATAGTAATGTTGTTTTATAATGTTAAAAGGCATTAATCTGTGCCGGTGGTTAATCCGCAGATTACTTAATTGCCATTTTTTTTGTATTTTACACTCATTCCTGTGCTGGTGGTTAATCCGCGGAATTGTGTAATTATACTTATTACTTTATGATGGTGTATAAATCCACAAAGCGTTTAGTGTTATTTAATTCCTATGTGTAGATGAATGCATCCACAGGAATATGGTTTTACTTCATAGATATAAGTTGGGCAAAGTATTTTAGTTATTCTGCTAAATCATCTTCTTCCATTTGTAAGTATAATTTATAAGTTAGATCATTAAATTGTAGCAGGACATTCTATTCAAGTTACCTCATAATAATTAACTGTTGGTTGATTATTATTTACCTGAATGTAAGTTTAAATTTTCACTTTATTTAATGATTGCATTATAGCTAAATCCTACAGATATAATATTATTTATTATATTATTATAAGTTTACGGTATAGATTTATTGAATCTGGAAATGACATTAGATGTTTCATGAGTTGATGTTGAATTTAGTATAATTTCCTCAATACATTCATTATATCAAATTGAAATATAAGGTATGATTAGGTTTTTAAAAACCGTACCTATGATATGTTATTGAAGAAAGTCGATGGAATTATAATTTATTTATTTTATTTGTTTATTTATGTCTTTAATTATAACATTAGAATTAATTACTTATTATTCATAAATTTGTAAATAAACGTTGATTTATAATTAAACTTACTGTGCCGTTGCTATTTGTCATTCGTAAAATCAGAAATCATAAACCTTGGATAGAGCATACATTGAAGTACATACTATCGTCAACATGATATAAGAGTTTAGTGATATTTTGAGAAAACATTTGGATGCTTTTCGTCTTTGGTAGTTTATGATGTGTAAGGTACAATAAAATCCCATTTACCTTTTCCATCATTTTAGCTTTGCGTAGTTGATTCTAGTATACAATATAAATTGATTATTAAACCTGTAAACAGATTTACCAGATAATGACATGATTGAATATATTTACTTAACGTTTTTAAATTGTCATTTGTCAGTATAATAAGAGTCTCAGTGATATAGTAAACTATAAAAAAAGAACCCAAGTATTTATGTTTATTTATTGCAAAGCTTTACCTGGACTAGCATTTGTATTAAAAATCATATAGATGGTTTAAAATTTCATAATCTTATGTAGTTCCACAAATTATGCCATCTTGTACATGGTCGGCCATCGGGTCTCATACAATGAAAATCGCAAATTAAGGTTTGAAAGATAATAACATTACATACTTATAATTTGTTTAATGTATTTTATCATACTACTATGATAGGTCTTCGCGGTACACCCTGGCTGCGATCAAATTAAATCATAAAAAGTTTATGTTATATCATTGGTTTGGTCTGTGGTAAGTTGCTCCAGATGTTGGTTGTGGTCTTTGGTGCATAATATAGATGGCATGATATGCTTTTGGTTACAGCTCTTAATAGCTGACAATGTGCAGCGGAAATTGATCGGTGATCGAGGTTACAATTCTTAGCGCACTTATGTTTTGGTGATATTATGTAGTTGGGACAACAATCGAACGGTTACAATATATATATATATTTACTGCCTTTGTTAATTCTAATATTAAACTGAATTTTAATATTTGATAAAATATAAACTCATGGAAATGTTTTGTTATTTGATGAAATTTAAAATAAATGTTTTTTATTTGTTAATTGTAAAATTAAAATACTTTGTTTATGCACATTTGTTTAAAATTTATATGTTTGTGCATTTTTTTCAGCTGCTATACTTGCATTTAGGTATATGTTTGTATTCTGTTTTACAGTTAAAATAATTTTGTGTAGGCACATAGTTTTTGTATTAATTCTTGCATTAGTTTTTTTTTTTTTTTTTATAAAATATTAATATTTGCTAAATTCTAAAATATTGTTTTGGATTTGTTATAGTTAACATACTATGCATAGTCTTTTGATTTTAATATTTTAATTACTGCTATTAAGTTTTTTTTGTCAAATATTGTATTTGCTAAATTCTAAATATTAGTCTTGAATTTTTTATTTATTTAATATTATATCCTAGTGTAGTGAGCTTCAACTTTTGGTCCATGGACCAGTGTGGGGCTGCAGAACTTTTCTACCAGTCTGCATGCCAGATTGGCAGAAAAGTTTGTAATAACAAAATAATAACAGTTTAAACTCTTAATTAATATAAACAATTTTTTTTTTCATCTCATTTTTACCCAATTAAAAAAAAAAAGAAACCGAACAAAAACAAAATTTAATCAATCATACATAAATTAATTTGTTTTTCTAGTTATCACAGATGTTTATGGGGGCAGAATTACATTTTTCATTTTCTAAAAAAATTCAAAATTAAAAAAATTTCTTTTTTATTATACAAACTCCATATATATATATATATATATATATAACTTTATCTTGTATATTTAACATTGTTGTTTTGATCAATTATAACAATTATGCTCATTTAAGGCTAAGCAGTATACACCTTTAAGAAAATTTATCTATAGACTTCTGCCGGTCCATGAAACCTTATCCTTATTTTTGCCGGTCCATGAAACCTTATTCTTATTTTTACTGGTCCGCAAGTATGAAAAGGTTGAAGACCACTGACCTAGTGTATGGCTTTTAATATTTACTAATTATCATTTTAGTAGATGCTCTAAAGCATTTTTTAATAATCACCATTAGTTTAGTAATTTATTTTGGGAATAAATATTGAAAACCATTTTCTAAATTATTTGTATGAAATTTTTGATGAATTTTTTATGTATAATGAACAAAAAATTTGGAACAGTTTTTTACATATGGTGAATGTAATATCAAAGATTGGTTATTCTTATGTGACTCAGTGATAGTGTTGAAAACAACATAAAGTATTTATCTACTAAAATGGCACCAATGTATTTTGTAAAATAAATATCTCTCCAAGTGCTACAAAAATAGTACTAAATTCAAGACTAATATATCAAACTGTCAATCAAACAAGACAAATCATATATACATATTCAATTTTATTTTTATAAGTGCACCCTTAATTTTGATACTGAAACAGAAGTAACTGCTACTCCTAATAAGTTAACCTAAACAAATAATCAAATGACAATAAATTATTAAATCAATGAAATGATATCACCCACTTTTTTTTAAGAGTTCAAGTTCATCTATGCCATAAATCTTCATTCTGTTGTCAAGGCAACTTCTATAGGTTAGATGTAGATTCCATTTCTCACTCTGCTTTAAGATATTAATATATACAATAAGAATTAGCACAGAATCTTAACATACTCATATTTTTATAATCATAAAAGTTTAAATGAATTCGTTTACAAATGCAAATGTAACCTGTTTTTGAATGTAGATTAATAATAAACATTTTTAAAGCTTTTAAATTTCATTCTTCTTCAATATTGCT
This sequence comes from Epiperipatus broadwayi, assembly GCA_028023455.1. Classification (NCBI taxonomy): domain Eukaryota; kingdom Metazoa; phylum Onychophora; class Udeonychophora; order Euonychophora; family Peripatidae; genus Epiperipatus; species Epiperipatus broadwayi. The sequence goes on along the minus strand of JAQFVV010000161.1, from coordinate 2,538,866 downwards.
TAGATAATAAACCTGATTGTACTTAAAGTTAGATGGCACACAAATGTAGATCACATGATATCAACCCAAGCTTATCTATACAACAAATTTTCTGTTTGATGTCAAGTCAACTTGAGAGCAAAGTCAGGTTTATTATTTATTATTTCCCTATCTATCTATCTATCTATCTATCTATCTATCTATCTATCTATCTATCTATCTATCTATCTATCTATCTATCTATCTATCTATCTATCTATCTATCTATCTATCTATCTATCTATCTATCTATCTATCTATCTATCTATCTATCTATCTATCTATCTATCTATCTATCTATCTATCTATCTATCTATCTATCTATCTATCTATCTATCTATCTATCTATCTATCTATCTATCTATCTATCTATCTATCTATCTATCTATCTATCTATCTATCTATCTATCTATCTATCTATCTATCTATCTATCTATCTATCTATCTATCTATCTATCTATCTATCTATCTATCTATCTATCTATCTATCTATCTATCTATCTATCTATCTATCTATCTATCTATCTATCTATCTATCTATCTATCTATCTATCTATCTATCTATCTATCTATCTATCTATCTATCTATCTATCTATCTATCTATCTATCTATCTATCTATCTATCTATCTATCTATCTATCTATCTATCTATCTATCTATCTATCTATCTATCTATAAGTTTAATTTTGAATTCTATTTTAATTGCATATATATGAATAAACAGCGTATTCTAGTAATATAAACCTTTAAATCTGTGATATATTGAAAAGTTACTACTTCTTCGAAATGTTTAAAGGGTTATTCACTGTAAAGCTTATTTGAATCATTGTATGGTTAATATTATTTAAATTATGCAATTAAAAATCTTGTAATTAATAATGTTGCTTTTCTATTTCTTACTATGTTTAGAAATAAATAAAGAATATTGTAAGTAAATTAAATAATATTTATGTGAATTAAATAATGTAAATGATGTGAATTAAATAATGTAAATGAAAAGTTGCATATTTTATTAGTTAAGTAAAATGTTTCAGATAAGTTTGCAGAGATATTTTCGTTAGTAAAAAATATCTGTTCATTTGTAAAAAAATTAATATTTAAATATAAAGTAAATTGATTACAATTAATAAAATTATTTCTGTTCCAAAAATAGAAATATCATTACAAGTAATTAGAGTAATAATCTGAATCCTGAAATGTCCATGCTATGTGAAGGTAATTAAATGGTACCTGAGAATGATCTGAAGCAGGATAAAAGTACAATTTAAAATAAATAAATATATATATATATATATATATATATATATATATATATATATATATATATATATATATATATATATATACACTAGCATCATGGGAACAGCATCAAGTTGTGAACTAAGAACAACTATAAGGCTGAAGTTCAGATATATGAGACAATAATGGAGTATCCAGTGAGTATTCACCAATAAAGATTCTAAAGTGGACCTAGGGACTTTTACAGATCACATTGGCCTTATTACTAAGCCTCTATAGACATGTATATTTAAGTGTTATTTTTCATATGACTTTTTACATTGTTGTCTTGCTAGCCAAATAAATATAAGTTATTAGTTAGTCAAATTGTTTGTGTGATATTTATTTTTTCTTATCTGTTCACTTTTATCATGATTGCAATATTTGTGGTATCAGTCATCATCATCATCATCAACAACAACCATTATCAATCCATTGCAGGATGAAGGTCTCTCCAAGTTCAATCCATCTCCGATCTTTAGCTTCTCTTCTCCACATCACCCCTGCTCACTTTCTTATTTCATCCATCCATCTCACACATGGGTTCTTTCTGGATCTTTTACAATCTCACGGAAACCCATTTAAGGTTTTAATTGTCCATCTATTGTCATATGATCTAGCTATATGTCCAGACCAACTCCATTTCAGTCTTTTATTTTTCAATGATGTCAGTAACACCTGTTTGTTCTGTTATTCATATATTGCATTTTCAATCTCTTCTTGTTACTCTCAACATGCATCTTTCCTAATTTCATTGAATGGTCTAAAGTCTCTGTATTGCTTTTCTATTAAGTGTCCAAGTCTAAGATCCATAAGTAAAAACAGGTAAAACACATTTATTAAAAACGTTTCTTTTCAAACACATAGGCATATTTCCTTTTAGTATCAAGTTATTTCTACAAAGAGCACTCCAACCAAGTTTAATCATATGATTAATTTCATTCATTATATTTCCATCTGCATTAATAATCTGACCAAGGTATTTGTAGTTGTTAACTCTATCTAACTCATCATAATCAATATTTATTTTCATATTTTGAGAAAAACCATTAAACATTACTTTGGCCTTTTTACCATTTATCTTTAGTCCTACTTTCATTTAATAACTCCTGCAACATTCCCTGCAGCTCTAAAGCATTATTTGCTAAAACAACTACATCATCTTCAAAATTTCAATGACTTAAATAATATCCATTTACTTTCAGTATTTTAGCTTCCCATTTTAATCCACAAAATACTTCTTGCAGCACTGTTGTAAAAAGTTTTGGTGATATGGAGTAACCCTGCCTTACACTCTTCTCAATGTTGACTTTTCAAATATCATTATGTAATCTAATTGTTGCTGCTGTAATTTTATAAATATTCTTTAAAATATGACAATATCATAAATCTATGCTTTGATGGTCCAATGCTTTAAATCCTGAAGAAATGTTTATAGAATCAAATGCTTTTTCATAATCTATAAATCCAATCAATAATAAAAATTCATATTCATTTGTTCTTTCTATAGCTTCTCTCAATATCTGGATATGATCTACTATACTAAAACCATGTTCAAATCCAGATTGTTCTCTTGATTGGTGGAAATCCAATGTTCTTGTAGATGAGTTGTAATTATCTTGGTAAATTTTTTTGTATAAAACTGATAAAAGACTGATAGATATGTAATTTTTAATATCTTCTTTATCAGGTTTTTTAAATATTAATATTAACCCTGCAATCTTCCAATCATCTAGTACATCTTTATCACTTAGACATTTGGTATATAACTTTGCTAAAAAATTCTATTTCTTCACCTGCTTCTTTTAATATATCAATTATAATTCCACCATTAACTGGGACCTTTCTTTTCTTCATAAATTTAATTGCATATCTCACTTCATCATTTAAAATTCTAAGCAATTCAGAAGGTATAATAATATAGGAGGTACTTGTTTTTTATTACTATATAATTCTTGATAGAAGTCTTCTACCCATTTCATGGTATCTCTTTTTTGAGTAATAATTCCATCTTTTTGTCTTATTGCAGATATAAATTTACTATCAATATCAAAATGTTGTTTTAAACTCTTGAGACTTTTATTCTCTTCTAAAGCTTTTTTTGCTCATTTACAGTTATACTTTCTTATATCATTTCAAACTCTTTTTCATGCCATTTTACAAACTTTGAGATATTCAATCCTTTTTAATGCATCATTTTTGTATATCTTCATATTCCTTCTTCATAAATTTTCTAGTCTCAGTAGAAGTTTTATTGGTCAATTGTTGCTTTTTTAGCTATCTTTGTTGCAGTTTTTAAAAGTGTATCAGTTGTTTTCATATTAATTTCATTCAAATCTGAATCATGTTCATAATCTACTAATACTTGAAACTGATTTGTAAGTTCTAATTTAACTTCATTAGAATGTTTCTGAAGATTAGGCATATCAACTGTAAATATTGGTTTTTTTAATAATTATTGTCTCCTTAGTTTTGTATTAACATGTATCTTACAACTTACTAATCAATGATCACTTCCTGTTTTAAATTTATTAAGAACATTACAATCTTGTAATATATATTTTCAGTTAGTCAAAATACAATCCAATTCAGCTATACCTTCATTTGGATGCTTCCATGTCCATTTCATTTTAATATTTTTATCAAAAAAAGAATTAATAATATAATGTTTTTCTTTTTCTGCAAACTCCACAAGTCTTTGTCCTCTCTCATTTCTATTACTACAACCAAAATTACCTACAGCAGTTTCATCCTTCATTTGTTTACCAATTCTAGCATTAAAGTCTCCCATAAAATTTTTAAAATATTGTTTACTCTGATCAAAAGCCTTTTGTACATCCATATAAAAATCTTCTACTACTTCATCACTCTGAGAACTTGTTGGGGCATAAACCTGAATTATCAGCATTTGGTATCTGCTAATTAGTTATATAACTAATCTTGCAACTCTGTTCAATATACCACCAATCTCTACAATGTTGTTCTTCCACTTTTTATTTTTAATGAATCATACTCCACTTGTATTTCATATATTTGTGCCTTTATAGTAGAGTACATGTCCACTTTTTAACTTCACAAAGTCCAATAATGCCCCATTAGCTCTTCTTGTAATTCTTGCAATCTTCCTTCATTTGAAAGTGATTTGTAGTTGTAAGTGCCTAAATAAACAGTTGTCATCAAATGGAAGCCTGGGTCCATAATCAGGGGATTTGTAGCACCCTCCACCTTTGGCCACCTACCGCTGCCTTGGTTGATGACTTTACAGCCTTCTGGGAATAAGGGCCATGATTTATTTTTGTCTGTCATGATTGTATATATCTATTGGAAAAATATTTATCATTTACACATATATTCATTCTGCCTTATTAGGCAACTCAGAAGAAAGACCATGACATTTCTTAATCTTAAACTTAGAGGTAAAAAGCCAATAAACTCACCATGCTGGCTAATGTGCATTGGTGATCAGCCCATCCATGTTTGTATACTATATAAATAATCACATAGTTATAACAGCTGCAACAACAAGAATGTATGGAGTGGGCATTAGAAACTTGCCCTACTCAGTTCCTTTAAGGCCTCGAAGAGGAATCACAGGGCTTCTTTCAGTTAATAGCAAACTCCATTTTTTTCAATAATATATTTTATTTTACAACAAATAGCTTACATGAATTCTACAATGATTTTTTTCAGTGTTACAATAACATGACAGTTCTAACAAGTGTGTTATTAATTATACAAAAAAAACTTGGAGCATTGTTCAAATATGTTTACAATTTTTATTTCCTTCTTTTCCAAAATAAATTTTTTTAAAAAAAAATTGATATATCTTGCACATATCGGTGAGCATTCAAGCTCTGCATTCGCATTTCGATGTTATATATATTAACTGGTTAATTGAAAAAAGCCTGGAGTTTTTTGGGCAGATTAAGCTCAAGGCTAACCATGTACTATCAATATATTTAACATTCATCTGGGAAAGTGTTTTATTAGATTAAACCAGGTTTTCAATGTCAATTGGTTCCCATGTGCTCTTGAGCAGTATTTGGGAAGATATTCTATTGTCTCTTTCTTTTATAGACTTTATTTTTTCAATTAATATTTTTCTAGGATTTGTGCAATTTGAATGAAATAGGAGTGTACATTGCTTTAGCCACAAACTAAATATTAAAAACATTATACTCCTAATTTTGGCAAAAATTCTAGCTTTTATACTTTGAACTAACATGGACATCAGTGTACTTTTCTTTTTATAGATTGAGTAAATTAAGATTATACTGGTTTCCAATTTATTACATCTGTAAAATATGTGTTCAATAGTCTATTTTTTCTTCAACATAAAACACATATGGCATCAGTAGATGTATATCCTCTATTCTTGGTTAAAACTGCCTGTGGGACGAGAATTAAGATTTATCTTTATCAAGAAGTTGAAATATTTCGGATCCAGGCCCCACCATCTAAATCTTTTTAAGAAATTAAAGATCATTATGTTGAGAGTTGAATTAATAGGCATGTTTGTTTTATGAATGAAATAATAAACCTCCCAGTAGTGAATTTCTATCAATTTCAATGGATTGGGGATTAGATTCATTTTTGTGATTTCTGACAACAATTCAGCAAGCCAACAATTCATACTAGGAGGTGGGGTATCTGTGGGGATTACATCAATTGGAATAAAATTCATGTGGAATTATGTTATTCAGTCTGGAAAACAGATTGAATGCATGTTGGAGCCAAAACACCTGTAGTGAGTGCAGCCCCAGACCATTTCATTTGGTAAGTCTTTGCATTTTTCTGAGGCTGATCACCAGAGTCTTTCCCCTGCACAGGAGCCTAGAACAAATAGAATTAATGCCACAAATGAATTTTCCAATGAATTTAACAAACGGCATGAAGTATGCAATTCTGGGGAACAGCAACATGTTCAAGAGAGTTGTTTTGGATAAATGGAAGTATATACTATCTGTATTGTATTAATAATCTTGTTACCAGTTGTTGTGATAGAATTTTAGATCTCATTCCTCATTGCTAGTGGGGAGAGGTTAAACAAAAGGCCAAGAAACTTTGGGGGCTTGGCTGAGAAGGGGTAGGGGATGTTGCTCCCAGAGGACAGTTTCCATGCTGCTGATTTTTCTAAGTTGAAATTCAGCCCTGATTCATTTGAAAATTTAGACATTAGCTTCTTGAGCCCAGGAATGTACTTTTGAGATGGTAAGAACACTACCAGGTCATCCATGTATGAAATTAAATGTATACACTTATTAATTCCAGGAATAAAAACACCAGAAAGATTCTGTTCAATGGATTTTAGAAACAAATTTATATACAATATGAATAAAAGGGCACTCAATGGTGAGCTCTGACGGATAGATTTTGATGGAATGAATGATTCTGATAATTTACCATTTAAAGATATTGCAATTTTTCTATTAGACAGCAGATTGGAAATGATGTTGATTATCACAGGGTGAATGCTTAGATTATTAAGCAGCTGAATTAGGTGGATAATCCTGACATAGTCAAACACCTCCACAATGTCCAGCTGCATGATAATAGGTTTAGCTTTCTATATACCTCCTGGTATGTTAGAAAACTCCTTTCTGCAGCCAGTAGCAGTATTCAGCTTTTTTAAAATAAATTAAATAGAACTATTTTATTTCTTTATTTTTTTATCATTGAGTTGAATTTTTATACAACTGTAAATGTTTGTAAAGATGAAATTATAGTTTGTTATTCATGAATGGAAGTAATTGTAAATAATCATTTGATAACATTATTTTGAAATATTATTTAAAACAAAGAGTGGAGTGATATATTATGAACATTGAGTATGCTTTCCATAAATGTTGTTTATGTTAGATATGGTTTTGTTTTGTAAATATCAGTATTTTTGCACAATGAAAGTTTATATATATATATATATCAGATTAACATATGTCAACAATCATCTGCATATATATTAAATAAATTACGCAATCATGGGTAATTGATCATGCTATTTAAAAAATGAACAATTCAAATATTATATTTCACACAACCAGATTTAACTCTTGTTTTTAGTTGTCATTTTATCATTTAAGAAGAATAAAAATATTTAAAGCAATCAACTTCAAGTCAAATAAAAAAATTTATTGCTTTAAAATACTTGAGAACTTCTTTTATTTATATATCAATAAACGCTAATGTTTTTATATATCATTTGACTAACCTTTTAAAACTACAGTATTATAAAATTATGATATATTTATTTTAAAAAATGTATAAATATCTTTTATAATGAGTTGGATAAATATGAAAGATAATTTGAACAATCATTTTAATTTTTAAAAATATTTACTATACCATTTTTTTTTTAAATACATATTTCATTTTTTCAAAATTTGTTTAAAATATTATAGTAAAATATTTAAATAGGCAGGGATCCATTTAAATTTTTTTAATTGCAAAGTATTTATATATTTTTCTTAAAGTAATGTAATCCAATAATAAACATGTATAATGCATATACTAAAAAAAAGCTTGTTCATTGGTTTTAAAAATATACAAACTTATCCTAAGCATGCTTTCAATTATTTAGTAGTCATAATTATAATAACAATAGTTTAAGAGAATTAAATGATTTATAGAAGTGGTGATTTATAACATGCTGATTATAAAACATAAATGGATTGATGTACACAAGCCACATTTTTGAAAGAAGGCTGCGTGATTCTTTCTTCTTGGTAGTGCTTATATTTCTAGTGATATGTCAGGCCTTATTGCCTTTGTGTTTCATGTCATTTCTCTCAGAGCAGATAATATGACCAGATGTGGGTTCAAATGTGTGACCATGCTTAGTTTCATGTATGAAGGGTGTAGATTTAACTTCTCTATTGTTATATTATATTATATAATCCTCTAAATTCTTCTATTCCTCCTCTGTTTTTGCTGTCTTCATATATAATATTGAATTTCAAAAAACTCACCACTTTGAAAGGATAGATTAAGATCTGATGAAGACTGCATGGTACAGTTGAAACTGTTATCAATAATAAAAGTTTTTTGCTAAAAAGTGAAGTGTGTGAGTTTTTTGAAATTCAATAGTATTCTCTATTGTTATTAACCCTATAGTACTGATATTTGTGTTGGGCCACTCTTGTAAAGAGATTGGCTTAGGATTCCTTAAAGCAAACAGTATTGCAGTTTGTGTTATTTCATGTGATTTTGTACATGAGCTAAGAAATCTGCTTTGGGAGTAACTTGTTCTTAATGCTGTTGATTAAGTGGCCTAGGGTGAAAGGGGTGCATAAGCTTTCTCTATATTTTTCCACACAAATTGTATTTATATTGTGGGTTGCACCAGGTATGTAGTAGTAATATCCGGTATTTTTCATTTACTTGCATAGGTCTGTTACTGATTTTGGCATAGATTATTTTATTTCAATAATACAAATACCATCAGAATGAAAGAATTCTGCACCCTCCCACTTTCAACAAAGTGACTTATGTAAATCAACTCATTTACATTTTATAATCAACACAGTAAATTGCCACTTCTATAAATCATGAAAGTCTTTTGAACTTTTGTTGCTATAATTACAACTACCAATTAGTCGAAAGCATGCTTAGCATATTATGTTAAAAGAAGATAGCATATTTATTTTTTAAAAATCTATAAACAAGCTTTTCTTAGTATACACATTGTACACAATTATTATTGAATTATATATTTTTAATATACATAAAGTTTTATTTAAAACATATTTTTAACATTTAAACACATAATAAAAGCCTATTATTATTAAAAGTAAAAATAAAGAAAACACTATATGAGTTTTATTACAATTATACATTTAAAAATATATTTATTTAATGTCAGTTATAAGTCACTAATCTTTGCAAACTCAAATTATCGAACTACTTTGAAAACGTTTTTATTTTCAAATTAATTACATATTTATAAGTAAATAATTTATTTGTTTTATCTACAAATCAGTAACATTGTTAATTCAAAACAGCAAAATACAAGTAATCAAGTTATGAGCTTAATTTGCATTAATAATTGTAAATAAATAATATATAACATAAAATAATGAAATAATCATTAATTTAATGCTTATATTAGTCAATATTGTATGAGATGGCATCAGTAAATATTTTTATAAGTCTTTTGGCATAAAAAACAACAGAAATTATTTTTAGAATTTTATCATAAGTACGATTTAATCTTATAATAAATATTTATTTTTGCCTTAAATAATTTATCAGATTTTGTCTGTTATACGCTTATTTAAACCGCCTTTATTTACAATGTGCTTTAATATATATATTAAGAAATTGCATTAAATGTTAACAAGCGTTGGTTGTGATTGATAACAGATAATGAAGCAATTTTTCAATTGTGTATTCTATGACAAGATTTTCCGTTATCTTTTAGGGTATTTGATTTTCTAAAAAAATGTTTATTTCATATCATTTCTTTTAACAAATTACTTAAGAATGATATAATATTATACTTTTTAAAACTTTATACTGTATATATTAATGACATCCGGGTACATCGGTGTATAATTTATTAAAAGCATATATATAAACCAATGTTTTATATATACTTTCAATAAATTATAGAAGGATATAGCCGATAATATGTCATTTATATCAGTAGCCCATGCGATTTATATATATATAATAGAAATTTATATAACATTACAATACTATCAAAAATGCCCCCAAAATTTTACTAAAATTTTTCCATAACTATGATTTCATTTATTAACAAATAGACCTTTTCAAGTAAAATTCAACTAAACATATAACATGTGTATCCCACCAGTCATTACAAAACCCAACTTCCTTTAACATCAAATGATGTTTTATAAGATTGATAGCCTAAGATTTAAACAATTTTATCATCAAAGTTTTTGTTATTTTATGTTTCAATTTTCAGCTAGTGATATGCTCTTAGTCTATTTGTTATGACTTTATGTTGGGAGATTGCAAAGTATATCTACAAAAACATGTTTATTTATTAGCAATTTAAGATCCTTTCTAATTTAAATTTCATATGTGAATAGATTTGTATTTCAATATATTTAACAACCTTGCAGTATATGACGATGATGCAGGATTATTCATATTTTATATTTGAGTTTTCAGCTAGCAATATTCATTGAATCTACTCATATATATACACACTCATCACCAGCTATTTCATTTAAAGTTATATTTAAAGCAAAAATGAAATAATATTTTTTGTTTTATATGTATAAATATAATCAATATATCTACATCTTTATTTTCTGTATAAAGGTGAGATTAATAGGTAATAGTTTATCATTATCAAGGAATAAGATTTGATGATCGTTACTGGTGACAGTTTGCCACTCCTTTAGCATAATATATTTCCAGCCCAATTTTAAAATTACATATTACACTTAAAATATGAATATAAGTTAAATGATATTTTTTATTAAAAAAATACTGTGTTACATTTGTTTAAGCAGCCTTTAAATTGCAATATACTTTAAATTATTATTGAAACTATATTAAACATTTAAAACTATTTACTTATATAAAATTTGATAATAATAACAATTTGAAATAGTAGATGATAATACATTGTTAATGAACAATTTTAAGTAAAAATTCAAATCCCCTATAAAAACTTTTATTTGCAATCTAATATATTTAAAAAAAAAAAAAAAATTTAGCAAGATTGGTCTATGTTTTGTTGGTATATATATATAGACCACCTTTTTGTATTCTCAATTATTTTATAGTTCTAATTTTTGGAGTAACATACTTTTAAAATATTTTACCGGATTTATCTTTATTTTATTTAAAATATATGTAATTAATTTAAATATTAAAATTTTGTAATTAACGCATGAAATATAGAAACCATTATTTATATACTAAAATTTTTATTTTTTAATTAAATTATTGCAAACTATATAATTGGCATAGCTACTGGGGAAAAGTGTATTATAAAACCAATTAAAAGGATATAACAATGTTGTTTATATAATACATACAAACTTATATATATATATATATATATATATATATATATATATATATATATATATATATATATATTATAATCTCTCTGCTATAGTTCATCTACAAAATGTGATTATGTGTTTTAAAACTCTGTAATAAGTTTATTTATTTATTTACTTTTAAAAAAAAATCTTAAAATATCAAGTTGAAAACAAAATGATTTTAAGAAATGAAATGATTATGTCTTTTAAGTATATTAAGTATTAATAAAATAAACTAATAGAACAGATACCTTATTGAGACATCTCAATGTTTGCCATGGTATTTGGATGACTTCTAGACAAAGAAAAAAATATTGTCAACTATAAAAATTGGAAAAGATGAGTTTTTATATTTCTTGTGCTGCTTAGTATAATTTTTTTTTCTTTTAGTATTCAACCCTTTTCTTTTTTTATGCTTCATGATTTCAAAACACTTCTTTCATTATTTTTCTTCAAATGTTCTTCACCATCATCCATTTCTTCAACAGTTTAATAACATAATTCATTTTCTAGCCTAATTACTTTACTTTTAGTCTCATCTGTATAATTGCTTCTAAAATTTAAATCTATGAAGTGTTCCCTGAATTATTTTTTATCATCACACTTTGCAAGAAATTTCAGCTTTTACATAACCCATTTTTCAACTATGTCTGTTCAGATAATCATTCATAATAAAGGCATCAATATTACCTTTATTATTATCCATGGCTTCTATATTTATGCTACACTTATTTTAAGAATAATCATGACTATCTGCTTTTATTTTATCTATTGAGGTAATCATTATTTTTTTAGTTTCCATCATCTCTTTCTAGATTTTGACTATTATTTCTTGTGTATTTTGCCCTTCTTTTCTTGTGTATTTTGCCAATATTAACATCCTTTTTCTATTAGGCCTGGAACCCAATATTCATTATTATTACATTCTGTAAATGCATGTTTGGCTTCCAAATTTTTCTCTCTATCAAGCCTCGCACATCTACTGGTATTTTATTTCCATTGCCACCCAGAGCATTTTGGAGTATTTTCTCTACATCAATAGTTAGTTTTATACCATTGGTTTTCATTTCCTGCTACACTTAGATTTCCCTTTCTCCTTTGGGATTATTTTCTATTTTTCCAAACATTTCTTTCAAGTAGTTTCTATTCTCTTTACAACACATTGATTTTAATTTGCATTCTTTTGAACATTTCTTATTGATCTTCTAATTTTTTTCAACATTCCTTTCTTTGATTTTTCCAAAATCTTTTTATCATTCTTTTGTTGATTTCTTAAAAAGCATTTCATTAACCTTTTGATTTTCTTCTAAAAATCATTCATCAATCTTTTGTTGCATATTTTTCATCATTTCTTGATTTTGTTTGAGTTCCTTTTGCATATTTGATTTCCGTTAAGTTCCATTTGTTTTTTTTTTTTTTTATAATCACTATGATTACTTTAAAGTCTTGTCAACTCTCATCCTCTACTGTTTTTAATATCTCTTTTGGTATCATCTGTTGTTCTTGTTTTATTGGCTCCATATTGAATTATTGTTCCATTTTTTTTAAATTTAGAATGTGTTATCATTTATTGATAATTATTGACAGTAAAACTTTTTATTTATTTATTTATTATATTACTATGTAATTTAATTGTTACTAATTTTTATCTTTTCTGAGCCAACATAATATCTGGTAAAATAAAAATACACACAAAAAAGATAGTTTTTTTAAATAATATTCATATCACTATATGCCATAAATATAGTATAGTAAAAATATATTGAAATCATGCTAGGCAGTAATAAAGTTAAATATTATATCTAAAAAAATACTTTTCCTGAGTGTATTTTCATTCTACTAAGTATATTACTAAGTATAAATTTATATTTAGTAATTAACCATTGCTTAATATCTTAAATTTCACATGTTTTTCTGTTTTCCATGCAATCTTCCCTAATCTTACATCTAGCACCCGCATTATTTTGCAATCATCTGCTGAATTACATTTACCTGAATCCAATCAAATTACTTTTATATAATAACTTATCAATCTCTATCTTCTCTCAATCTTGCCTTTTATTAATTTAATATTAACATAGTGATTATATATATATACTATTTTCTTTCTTTTCAAATTTATATCACTTTCAAAAATATTAGTAAGTACATTTAAAATAAAAAAATAGAAAAGTGTTATAATTTATATATTAATATTTTTATCTATTTATCTGTCTTGCGTCGATTTCATTTCTCATTCCATTAAAGTAAACAAATGCACGTATTTAATAATGTAATTTTTTTTATAGTTTTTTTCCTAATATTTAATGGAATTAAATCAAATTAATTCAACTTACAATTAAAACTTTAATTTTACATTTATCTTTATAACTTGATAACATTCTAATCGCTAAATCCTTCTTTATATATCACAAAAGTATTATAAAATGAATTATAGAATAATTTGACTATCCTAAGAGTTTCCTTAAAAAAAAAAAAAAAAAACATCTTCCTGGACCTTCAACATACCGATTCAAGCTCCAGTTGTTGGACATTCATTATGTAACGAAGTGCAACTAATCACATGATGGGATGGGATCAGTTACGCTACACCCAATATAAAGTTTTGTTTCTAGTATAATTAAAAATAATCTTTTAATTAATTTACATTAGTTGAAGATAAGAAACTGAGAATGTACCTTACCTTCTCTTCAACTAATGTAAATTAATTAAATGATTATTTTTAATTATACTAGAAACAAAATTTCGTATTACTTTTTTTCTTACCTAATAAATTGTAAAACAGCTATATTTTTCTTTATATAAAATATATATACACGTAATTACATTGTTTTACATTTATATTTAAACCAATAAATACAATTATTGTATTTCATAATATAAATATTAATTCAATCATTTTTTCACAATAAAAACTTGTAGTAACAAAAATGTATAATAAATCATTTTTACAATTAATTATTGTTACTGTGTTAACTTATGTTTTTAAATTAGTTTATTTTTAATTAATCATTTATTATGGCCTTTGTAATATTGAATATTATATTGATCTCACTTAATTCGATACTACTACAATATATATAAAAGAGAGAGATGATATCACGTATCATGAATATAACTAATGGCAGAGCAATTTATACATACGTGATAATGGTGCTGATAATATAAATATATATATATGTACTATATATACATTTACTTTTTATGTTTTTAATATTTTAAATATAAGTTTGTTTTCTATACCTGGCGTTTAGATGTAATATAAGAAATTTAAACGCAACTTTCTAGCTCCCGTCAGCCATCCCCTCTATCTGATACAACAAATGCACATTACCACACACATGTGAAAAAGATAAATGATTTTCAATATATGTATTTCGTGTTGAACCAGCACTCATCAGTTGGCCCAGATCATCTCCCACAAATATATATTTAATCACTGCTCAGTTTATATTAAACCAGCAAACCTTCACACTTTAATGAATATGCTTCAATCTACTGCAATCTCTAACTCTTCAGCCATCCATATCATTGAAAATCTGGTAATGGAACACCCGAATCTTTTATTAATGCAATTATTATTAACATGCCCATGTTGACTTTAAATCACTCTGACCCCTAATGTATAGAGACTCGATCACTTAAATACACACAAAAAAAGCTGGGTGGGATCTTATGATTTATCTGCAATACTTGTTTATTGGAAAACAAAATAAGAATTGGCATTAAGAAAAAAAAAATGAAAGACATGTTATTGCTTATTCATATACAACTCTTAAAATATTTAGAATTCAATAGAATAGTAAACATTATTAAGAATCTATAATAAATGAAGACATACATTGGAAATGACAGTGAATTATATTTTCTAGAATTTGCAGTTACAGATTACGTTGCACTTGAGATGAATCAGACTGAAAAATAAAAATCATTATATTTATATATTGAAAACCTAAGCAGAGGGCAAAAACTGCGCAATTAAAAAGAATTATTTAACTGAAGGTGGATCATGACTCAGAAGTAATGATTGGTATTAAATACTCACTTGGAAAGAAAGAGATTACTAGAATTGAATAACTTTAATAATATTTATATGGATAATTATCAAATAATTCACTTATAATTCAAGATTTCCATAAGGCTATGAATGTGCAAATTTATGAAGCATGTTACTACCGTTCTTTAGCTATGCATAATCTTTAATACATTTATTATTTTAAAATTATATATAACAAGAGGTAAAATGAATTTTAAAATATCCTAATAGTAATATAAGTTTTTATAGGACTGAAATGTAAAGTTTTGCTTTAAATAGTTAGATCATATCTCTTCTCAGATATACAATTTTAGTGTTGAGTTTTATTTATGTTAACTTATTTTAAGATATTATTTTCATCAAATATCAAACACATCATGAATAGATTAATGTATTTACAGGTAAAACAGAAGCAATAAATATCACTGGAGCTGTATATAAGCAATATTCATATGTCAAGAAAAACAAAAAATCAATATGAATATTAAATAATATGAATATTATTTATACATAGGTTGTATAAACTCTGATTTTAACAGTAATCAACTACTACACATATACTGTACTGCTATATTAATTTACCATCATTTTTGTTGAATATGAGGAAACACTCAATCCAAGCCAAATGATAGAAACTTTGAAAAGATAAAAGCAGCTAATTTCATTTAGATATAAAGGTAAGATAGCTTTTCTTATCTCTTAACTTTTCAAAGTTTCTATCATGTGGCTTGGATTGACAGTTTCCTCATATTCAACAAAAACAATGTTGATTTAATATAACAGTACAGCATATGTGTAGCAGTTGATTATCGTCTGTTTAGAATCACAGTTTAAAATTGTGCTGGTAAATAGCTTAGTTAACTATATAAATTGAAACTCTGATTGTAAAAGACATAATTGGTTTAATTTCAATATTTTTATTAATATAGAAATTTCTGTATTATTTTTTAAACTCTTGATGTTTCTTCTCTTTTTTTTCTTTAATACCTTGATTATTCTTTATATAACTGTATTCTCATATTGCTCCAATAAATTGAGACTAACCATAACTTGTGGCAAACATTGAAAATATTATTGTTTTTAAAAAATAAGCATAAAAAAAGGGATAACTAGATGCAAGCCTTATTATAATTGAAAGAACAAACTATAATATATTATTATACAATAAGGTATTTTAACATGGAGGATAGTACATACATGTGTAATCCATTTTACAGGGTGATTAAAAATAATGATCCAATGTCGAAGCAGTATATTTCATGATGGTAGCATATTACTGTTATACAAAAAATGTAAATGGTTTAATGAATTATAAAGTTTTACTAATGAATTTAAAAATGGTCTGTGTATCCTCCATCTGCCAGACAAATAATATAAAGACAATAGTTGAATTCACCCTGAATTCTTCTCAAAGTGTCTATCTCAACTATAGTCACTACTATCATTATGTATCCCAAGTCATAGTTTTTGAATATATACCTACAGAACAATGTAACAAGATGTAATGTCTAAAGATCATAGGGATTAAGAGTATCTTTACAAGTCTTGCATTTCATACAATCTATTCAAAATTGAGACAGTGCCATTTAGAATATATTAAACCTACAGATTCCAATATAACAGTGCTCCATCTTGCTGAAAACAATCATTGAACTCTTCATTAAGTTATTAAAAAAGCTTGTACTGCAGAATTATGAGATATGTTTGTCTTATAATTGTATTTATCTTATGAAAGTTAGGGCTATAAATGTTTTTTGAGAAATCACACAAAACCCATTCACTTTTAAAAAAAAAAATCTTATTTAATGCAGTTTAATATGGACTCTGTAATCTTCTTATATTTATGTGATTTGACAGTTAACTTTATCTCTTAAATGAAATATGGTTTCACCAATAAAAAATTAACTGTGATAATGAGCTCTTATTCATTGTATTCTATTTTATTAATCACTAAATTTTACATAATTTTTCTGTCATTTACATAAAAAATCTGTATGAATTGCTCATATCATCATAATTAAATACTGCCTTAATTCATTCATGACACATAAAATATCACATGTTTTCAGCTGTTATAATGAATAAACAATTATAATTTATGCAGAAAACTCTCCTGAATTCTTTTTACAATATTTCTAAAGAATGTGGTCACTATGTACTCTTTCCCTTTATGTAATCAGTTTGTTTTAATAAATTGTCAGTTCTAAAAGTGAAGGTCCTTTGACACTAGCAGATCAATATTAACATGCCATTGAAATGCACTCTACACTACAATTATGGATTCATTCTTGTTGAATTTGCAAAATATGAAGAAGTCACCATCTTGTGAATGACTGAGGCTAGAGTTTGTTTGTGCAATGAACAATGCAATTGGTGATAATTATTGAAATTCTATGTCCATCCCTTTAAATTGTAAGAGGTTAATGGATGAGGTTCTTATGATTAATGAGTTATAGCAATTTTAAATCAAGTTTATGATTTAGAAAACATTGTATAATTAGCTTTTCTACTTATATATATATATATATATATATATATATATATATATATATATATATATATGTGTGTGTGTGTGTGTGTGTGTATTTATGTACATAAAATATTCAAATCATCCTCTCAAATGTTGTTTTTCAGAAATACTCGTTATGAATTAATATAAAGTCTTACCTGCAAACAGACTTTATATTTATTCACAGAGAATGTTACTGAAAAAATATAACGTTTGGGACAGGGATTTGAAAATTTTGAACTATCATCTAGCAATATGAACTGTTATATATATATATATATATATATATATATATATATATATATATATATATATATATATATATATATATATATATATATATATATATATCAAACAAAATAATATATAATAAAACAAATCAATTGAATTAACTCTGTAATTGTTAGCATACATTTATATAAATAACTAAAAGATATAGATAGCTTATGCTATGACTGCCATCTTGAATAGCATAGAAATCATGCCATAGACAGCAATAGCTTTTATATATTTAATTATATAAAGGCATACTGAAAAGTATAGTTAATTTTAATGTTCTGTTTTAATATATATATATATATATATATATGAGATAAAAATATTCTCTCTCTCTCTCTCTCTCTCTCTTATATATATATATATATATATATATATATATATATATATATATATATATATATATATATATATATATATATATATATATATATATATAAATGCTTTATTGAAATTAAAGTTTTATTGTATTCCCAGGAAAAAATATTTCATTGAAATAAGTATTATGCTGGAATAAGAATAAATGTTACTAAATTAAAAGTTACTCTTAATATTTATTCCATTAAGTACCCTGACTGATTTAGTATACTAATAAACAAGAAATTTAAGAACCAAAGATCCCTGAATAGAAGTTAAACCTATATTTTCTGATGCTATAACACCAAGTAAATAATAAACAATAACAATTGCTTCTTTTGTTATACTATACATTTTGTTAAACTGAAATTTAGAAAATAAGATAATGATCTCATTTTATTTATTAAAAAAACACAAAAAATATACACAAATATTAATTCAGTAAATAATATGTTTAATTGAGTAAAATTATATATTTCTTTCTTTTATTACAGTTAATTCAGGCACACTGCTCCAAAATCCAAACCCTCCCAGTAATAAAACCCACAAGCTTAAAACTAGTCTAAGAATATTGAATGGAACATCATAGGATATGGATTTATTAAACACTATCATGTGGCATATATTAGTTACTGAAGCTTATAATAAGCGAAATAGCTATAGTGAAAGGAAAAGATTTGTTATTGAAATGGCAATGTGTAAGATGTAATGTTATTAAGTTTATGAGAATGATTTGAGTAATATAATAGTCTTTTCAACTAATGATTTTTATAAATTAAATTAAATAAATTTGAATATTTTGCAACTGTAACTATTAGAATTATTTTTAGTGAAAAGCTATTAATATAAATTGATATGTGATTAAATTTGTTAATATGATACGGCCAATCTCATAGTATTCTGTTGTAATTATAATATTTTTGAAACACTCAGGTAAATTACTTTTATTATTGTTGTCTCTGACTTATTAAAAGAACAATAAAAATGTTTCTACTTTTCTTATTTTCAAAGTGATCCTGTAGATACATTTTAAAATCAAACACTACATACATTACGTATTCAAAATCAAACACTACATACATTACATATTCAAAATCAAACACTACATACATTACGTATTCAAAATCAAACACTACATACATTACGTATTCAAAATCAAACACTACATACATTACGTATTCAAAATCAAACACTACATACATTACGTATTCAAAATCAAACACTACATACATTACGTATTCAAAATCAAACACTACATACATTACGTATTCAAAATCAAACACTACATACATTACGTATTCAGATATAAAATTATCATCTAAAAACTTGGAAATATTTTTATAATGATTAAACTTGTTGCCTTTTCTATCTTAAAAATAGGTTTGTAAATGATGATGTAAAATTTACTAAACTTAGGAGTTATTCAGAATTTGATATCACTATATTGTAGTTATGAGATCTCAATATAATAATCAAATATTATTAGCAATACTTTGCTATGACAAAATGATTTCCAGTTAATATTTAAATAACTGTATTAGATTGAAATTTACAGTTCAGTTTTTCAGAATATCTTTAAAAAGACTTATTTCTTCCTGAAATTTATGATATCTAGTGATTTTAGATCATATCTATATAAAAATTAAAGAAGTTTGTATTTAACTAGTTATATTGTATTAATACACAAAGGATTAATATTGTTTTACATTTTATCCTAATATGATTCGACAAAGTTTTTATTTTTTTAGACTAATTGTAACATATATACCTACGTATATTATTTCGTAAATAATTATAGAAAATTTGCTCTAGCCGAATGCACTTTCAGAAAACAGAATCATAGTATAAACAGTATGGGGTGTGTAAAATTTAAGTGGAATACTAATTTATGTAAACTGATAATTTAAATATTTTACTTTTTAGATAGCTGCACATTTTTACGTTTTGTTGATTGCGTGGAAATTGTGAGATATGTCACGCCTCTTACTTTTCGCTTTTTGTCATGTTCAGTACTCACAATGTTGCCCTACAATTATTACAGAATAATCTTTGCTTAAACTAACATTCAAAACGCTAGTATATATATTTTATTGTAATGCAAATCTTAATTTGTAAACATAAAATATTGCATAAACGATTATACTTGAATTACTTTATTAATAGATTGCATTTTTTGTACACTTAAAACCTCCTTTCTATCACACATTGAAAAGAATAAATATTCTCTATTCTTATAATTAAAATGCCATGGATTATTTTTTCGTTATTTTATTACTTTTTAAATATTGCTATTTTATTTTATTTTTTATTCCATTTTATAAAAAAACTTGTTTTGTTTTAACAAATAATTTATTCCTCAATGCATTATTATTTTTTTTACTCATTTTAAACAAATTTCCAAGAAATATTTTTTATCATTATAATTCTACTCATCACATACATTAAATAGTTTCGCAATTTTTTTTTTTTTCAAAAAAATCCTACTTTCATTAAAATTTTAAATGTTCCATTCTGTCTATTTCACATACACACATCACAATGTCAACCTAAATCTTTTTCCTTTTTTTTTACATTCTCCTTGTTAATTTTTTAGCTTCTTGTTCAAATAAAATATTTCCTTTTTTCTCTTTTTATTGTGACACACACATATATACATAAGTAAAATATGAAAAGCTAAAACTTTAACTAATTACTACAAATTCAGAAGCCAGAATTTAAAAAGTAAAATTTCACAACCAACTGCTGTTACTGCCAAGACAGATTTCTAAAATGAAAAAGAATACAATTATAACAAAGATATGGTACTAAATAAATTTTCCACAATTAATTTCCATATACTTTTAATATCAAAAGAACTCTTAAATAAATTAATAGTTTCAATATTCTGCATTTTTAAGAATAGGATTCTTTAATTATTCTCTTTATCTCATTCCTTAAAGAAAAAACAATATTAGCTTGTTCAAACAATTTTATGACTGTTTCTTTCATGTATATATAATGCAAAACTAAAAAATTATATTTTACTCTACTTTTATGAATAGTTCCTCTTTCATTTAAGCTGTTATTATATTGCCCTTTATAGAATTTCATACAAAAATCAGAAATAATATAAACTATTTCAAGAATAATATTCTTATCAAATTTCTACTTTGTATTATCTTTCATATTATTTTCTTACTCCCAAATAAATGATAAATCTTTTTAAAATTTCATAAGAAGACAATTTATCATATAAAATAATATATATTTTTTTAAACTTCACACTTTTAAAATTACTATTATCAATACTAAAATTCCTATAAAACAATATATCCTTATAAAGTTTTGAAAAAGAATTATAATCTGCATGAAAAAATGGTATTATTTTAAATAATTTATTGAATAATAACAAAAGAGAAATTAAACTTGATAATAATACAATTCCTTGTATAGTTTATAGTACTTCTGTTTTTAAAGAAAATATATTTAGGTCAGAGTTATAAGAGCTTAAATGAAAGAGGAAACATTCATAAAAGTAGAGTAAAAATAAATATCTTAGCTCTGCATTATATATTCATGAAAGAAATACAGCTCATAAGATTATGTTTGAATAGGAGATAAGAATTAACTTCTATTATTAAAACTCTATTATACTGAAGCTATTAACTTATTTAAAAGTTCTAATATTAAAGATAATTGAAGTGTAATTGACAATTATGAGAAATTTATTTAGCATGTATTTGTATTGTGGTTGTGTTCTTTTGCACTCTAAAAATCTGCCTTGACAGTGAAATTTAACTTTTTTAATTTTGCTAGTTTTTTAAATCCTGAATGTTGGTGTAACTTTGTTGTACATAATTACTTAGAGAGATACATAGCCAAATAGATAGATAGATAGATAAGTAGGTAGATAGATAGATAGATAGATAGATAGATAGATAGATAGATAGATAGATAGATAGACATATGTACATATAATCTGACAAATACAGATAAGTAAAAGAGAGATAGATATATAGGTAAATAAATAAATAGGTAGACATATATATATATATATATATATATATATATATATATATATATATATATATATATATATATATATATATATATATATAAATGCATTACTAAGTCACAATGAGTAACCTGACCTAATATTAAGTATAAATTAAAAAACTAAAGCACACAATTTTAGGATTACATTGATTACGATTGAAAAAGTATTTAAACTATATATAATAATATGCTTTATAATTTGGTGGAGAACAGGTTAACACGTATGATGTAATTCTAAAATTAAGATGGTAGAGCAAATTATATTAAGATATTGATTTTTTTTGGCAAAATTCTAAACATAATGCATATCTAACACCAGACTAACTATTTTATATATATTTATATAAACATCATTACATATTTGTGTGAAATGGAACTAGAAGTAGGCTAATTCTTTCACAAGATGCTGATAAAATCATACGCCGATCTCTTTATCAAAAAAAAAAAAAAATCTCAGAAAAAAAAGTGGTTTATTCTTAGAGATTTTTTTTAACAAAGAGAAGAAGAATATAATACAAAGTTATTCGCAAGCTTTTTGAGAGGCTGTATAATTACAGATATATTTATTATATATATATTCTCAAATATTTTATAAATAAAAATGATTGTTTATGATTATATGAAAGCAGATTCCATGGGTATGACTTGAAACTATTCAGTATACATCCCAACTATCTAGAAGAAATATTGGGTTATTTTATTTCCTTGCTATTATTTGTTCTTGCGACCTTGACTAAATATTTTCCATTAAAATTCATGTTGACAATTATATAAAAGTTGTTAAAATTGAAATTAAAGTGTTATTAGCATAATAATGCAATAACGAAACAGCTTCGTCAGATTCTTAATTTATAAGCATATACCATTGTTCAAATTTTCTTTCTTTCCCTTCTTTTTATTATTACAATTAATTGGTTTAATCAATAATTTTTCCAACTATAACTTATTTTAAACAGAACTGATTTTATTTCATTCAGAATTTCATTCATATTATTGAGTTTTTTTTATAAAGGTTTATATTCTCTCTTCATAATCTCTACTGACACAAGTAATTTTTGTCATAATTCATATTTTATTAACATTGATATTAAATGATTAAATAAATTCCTTTCTCACTGAATAAAGTGTCTATTTTAACAGTCAGTTTTATATTTAGTCCAGCCAATGTATGAAAGTGAATACATCCTCAATAGAATTTCATAAATACTGTGTCATTCTAAAGAAATTTTACATATGTAATAGAAAATACTTAGTTAATTTTTAAAAAGTAACGTAAAAAGTGTTATTATTTTTTAAACCATTATCAGTTTTGTTTGTGATCTTACAAAACTATGTTAATGTCTAAATTATTAAAATCCTTTAAATGGTATAAAAAAGACTTATTAATAAGGAAAATCATTGCCAAGCTATATCTTTTTAACAAAAGAGATGTTTTGGTTATTATGCTTAATAATTTAGAAACTTATTTTGACATATCTAATTGTCCTTGCTATAGAAAATAAGTAGTAAAAGAACGGTAAATATCTTTTCATATAAATATGTATTATATGATGGAATAGACAAAGAACCAAAATTATTAATTTTAACTAAAGCATTTAACTTTCACATGGCCCACCACTCTACACACTATCTCATATCACTGATACACTTGAACACATATATGTTGAAAAGATAAATAATCACCAATATATGTAGTTCGTGGATGGTTGAAGAGTTGGAGTGTAGTGTAGATTGAAGCCTGTCCATTAAAGTATGAGGATTGGCTATCTTAATATATATGTGAGCACTTATAGCATATATGTGTAAAGATGGTAATCTGGACCAACTGATGATTTCTGGTCTAGCATGAGTTACATATATTGGTGATTAATTATCTTTTCAACATATATGTGTTCAAGTGTATCAGTGATATGAGATAGTGAGGAGAGTGGTGGGTCATGTGAAAGTCTGTGCTTATATACTCTATATGTTACATATATAGACACAGGTATATAATACACTTGTGTATTTCAGCAAAAGCATTAACAAAGTCATACCTGTTTTATATTTTCATAGTATGGAAAAAAATAAAAAAATATTTAAGCTGGCTTAATATCATATCACACAACAAAGATTTTACCTATATATTTCAATCCCAATGAAGACTTTGTTATCTTTGAAAATAATATTTTTAAAAATTTTCAATAAAAATATACATTAATTCACAAGAAATTGTTAAGACTACACAAAAAACCTGATATTTATTTGTACATCTGATTAATAAAAATAAAATATATTTGATAAACAATATTTTGCTAAACTCACAATGAAATCAAGTAACTGAATAGTTTTTTAATACATTAGTAGCTTTATTTATAGATATACTGATTAAAAAAACTTCATTGAAACTTACTAAAATATCATACTCAGTTGATTTAATATATTTAATAAGATTGGGAAAATGGTTTCATCTATAATATTTGTGTTATATGGAACTGTAAACATTTAACAACTTAGTTAATGCTTGAGTTGGAGAATCAACATCACTTAGATCCACTTTCTATGGCATAATTGATGTGTGATGTTTTATTCTTAAATATAATTTTTCTGTAATTTTTATATCATCTAGATCAGTGGCATAAATCAATATTTTGGTTTACTTTCACTGTAAGTCAATTGGGTATCTATAAACTTTTAGATAAGGATTTTTAAAAATAAATTAAATATTTTATGTTCAAAATTATTAAAAAATTACTTTCATTTTCTAAATGTTGAACAAAAGATTTGATAATTGTTAATTCAAATAATTTTTTTTAAACATTAAATAAATTATTTTTAGCTCATTGACCTTTTTTTAAAAAAAAAATAACCTTTTCATTTTCATTTTGTCTGTTGTTTCCAAAAAAGTATTGTTAAAGAATTTTGATTTTATAAATAATATTTACAAAAGTTAACTTTGAAAGTAGTAGCAAACTTAAAATTTGTATTTAAAACATTTATTTCAAGTGCTGTTAATTTGTGAAATAAATTTCTAATGAAACCTTTTTATGTTTAGAAATGTAATATTTAGTTTTAACTGTTTCTGCTTCAAATATACCTATTTGTTGAATATTATTTTTCTTCATTAGATATATATTATTTTTCTGTAATAATGATCAATTCTGTAATATTACTGTAAATTGACCATAATGAATGTATAATATTATTAAGCAAAAAATGACATTCTAATTTTTTTCATATTCTTTATAGAGTCAATTAAAATATTCAAATTTATGTCAAGGCCTATAAATTTTGTGCATGAATGTAACAAAAAACATTTTAGCAGTGAGCAAGAATTTCCATTTCTTTTATAAATCATCAAAACCTGAAGATTATAAAATTATATCTTTTTTATCTACATTTTCCTAACAATTTTCATTTACTAATGTATCTTTCCTTTAAATGTTTGTAATATTATTTTAAAAACTTTTATGGGTAAATATGTTTGCTTATCATTATTTCACAACTCAATGTTTATTATTCAAAAATATTTTTATTAAGTTAACAATTTTTTTTTTTATAAATATTGGTTTGCTATATGTGTTTTGTGATCTTGTCTGAATTTTTTCATCAAAATATATATTAACAATCAAATAAAACTATTTTATAAAAAAAATTCAATATAGAAGCTGTTTCTGTGTGATCACAACAGGCCTTTTTTCATTTTTTTTTAAAATTTCACATGTGTTCATTATTATCATAGATCAAACAATTTTTTTTAGTAACATTTCAAATAACAATGATTATATTTAAAAATTTAATTCATATTCTTTAGTAATCTTATTCTATGGTCATATTGATCTTTTTTTCTAGAATTTACATCATAAATTTATTAATTTAATATAGCTGATAAATTATACTACTTCTTAACAATATAACTATGTTTTATCATATGAAACTCTATGATTGGGCTGCCAATATATCATTGCGAGCAGATTCAACATGAAATATCAAAAATGGCATGACACTGTAAAGCAATTTTATTTTTTAAATAAAAAAATATTTTATTATTTTCTAAAGTAGTACAAGCAGTATTAAGATTATTTTTATTAAGAATATTAACAGTTTTTTCAGTGACTTCATTTATGTAAAACAAAACCCATTTTAATTTCTAAATTGTCAAAATCTTCTATATGAGATATGGGATCTTAGTATAAATAATATATCCCAAACTATTGCCAAACAAAATATTTTTAGTAATAAAACATATTGTTGAATATGTCTGTTAACAGAAAGTTTTTTCTTATTTTAGCCAATAGTTGTATAGGCTTGTGATGAGAAGCCAATTATAAATGTCCACTTATATGTTTGTTTTCTATTCATTGCATTTGAAAAAGAATCATCTTTATTTCTTTTAATTAAAATATCTAAAAGAAAAAGAAAATTTTTTTCTTTTTATAGCTGGGAGGTGTTCAAAATTAAATAGCGATCACCATATAAAGATAAAAATCTTATCAACCTATTTTACCATAATATTAGTTTTTAAGTCATTGAAAGTAATATTCCTTGTTTTAAGTTTCTTATAAAACTATAATCCTGTATTGTAGAAATTTACAATCCTATAAAGAATCCTAAAAATGTTTGTTTGTATGTTTATACAAAAAAAACAAACAAAACCAAAAGCATAATTATTAAACTCATGTGTGAAAAACTATTCAAATATTCAAATAGATATGATTTCATTTAGAATTTAGTTGATCATAAATATTTTTTAATTTCAAAAGTAACCTTTATTAGTTAAAAGATTACAAAAATTTTTGGGTCTACTTACCGTTGATGATTATAAAGCTTTCAATGTTACAAAGGTAAAACAATACATATTTTTTATTTCCCTTTATCAAATAATCAGACATTAAAATTAGTTATATTTGTATGGAAAACATAAAAAAAAATATTATTTTCACCAACTTAAAGCAAGCCTTATGATTAAGATATATTAATAATAGTTTTGTTATCTGGTCTTCTTATTTTTGAATATTTTTATGTTAACATCAAATTTGCTATGGAAACAGATTACAATAATTAATTTCTTTTTTCAAAATATTTTAATTTATAAAATTAGAATACTTCTTTATCTCATGCTATATATAAGAAAACACACTTATGGATATATATTTAGTTTTTTTTTCACTACTATTCAGTTTAATTATTGTTTGTAGTAAGAACATTATTACATAAAACAAATAATATATATCTATTAAGGGCTATATATTCCAAGCATTTTATTTCTATTACTAAAAATGATGTTGCCAGTCAATGGTTTTAGACAGAATATTGTTGATAATGTCTCTTCATATTATATTAAAAAAAAGATAATTCAGGCATTAAAATAGCATTATATTATATAAACACAATCACTGACAAAATTGTCCATATTTATAAAAAAAAATTAGCATTAACATTCTTTATACTACTTTGAAAAGTAATGACATATTTTCTACTTCTAGGATAAAATTTCTTTGGAATTCAATATCATTAAAAAAATTCACATTGAGACTGCCCATTTTTATAAATTGGCCAGACCAATTGTAGAATGAACATGAGAAAAAAACACATTTTTATAGTTTGGAATCTAATTTATATACTACTTACTTACTCACATATTGAATTAATAAAACATGATATCAATTTTAATAAAACTAGAGTTCTGATGAAAATTGACTAACATCATTAAAAAATTATTTACAAGGGCTATAGAAAATTTTAAAAGAACTTATAACATGAATTAAAGTTTGAATTAAAGAAGTGCAATGCTATTTGGAAAACATTATCAAAAGAGAAATCATCAACCAATAATCTTTGAGAATAAGAATAAATTCAAAATAAACAAATTAAACAAATCATACATTTTTATAATTTAAGAGTAAGGAATCTTAGAAGAAATCTAATTATAATTACATAAAAATGATAACTAAAATTATTTATTGTTTTTATAAAATTGTTTTATGTAAATGCCAACATATAGTTGATAGAAAAATGTTTGGTCAATTGCACATAATGATAAATCTGATCGTATAAAAATTTAAATATATTACACATATTTTGTATACTCATGAATGACAATTGACAACTATAAATTCTTATGAGTTTAATAAGATTTAGAAATAAAATGATTTTTTCATAAAGCTTGAAATAACCTTATGATTGAGATAGTAAATAAATTATACCTAATACTTTGCATAGATGTCTTTTTAATAATTATCATTACAAAATTTGAGCAAAGAGTACTATATTATTTATTATTTTAATCTTAAACTCTGTCCATCTATAATCTCAGATCATGCTGCCCAGTTCATCACCAGAGACCTAACAAAAATAAAGAATACAACAATAGCACTTCAGAAGACTATGTGAATATTTCTTCCAGCACAAACAACTGCATTCATATATTCAGAAACATATATAATGCTCCAAAAACTTCAAAATATGTCACTCAATCCAGTACAAAAGTATATAGCAATCACCAATATACTTTCTTTCAACATCAATCATATTACTTGCAATTCAAGACACACACACACCAGATTATTAGTTTTGGCAGATGAACTACATAAAATAATAACCATTTCCAGAACAACTATAGACAATGAAACACAAATTAAAAACTTACAGAAATGTACAACAATACATGCAACACACTAAAGCAATGGGTAGCAATAAAAAAAATATACCTTACACAACAACATACCTTGATCAGGGCATACATATGGTGAGCATTGGGATACCCATCCACAGTCAGAGTGTCTATGGCACTGGAAATAAATGGCTCTATAACAGCTGTACATAACATGATAAACCCAATAAATCAACATTTAAAAAAAAAACTGCAAAAACAAAGAGTGTACATACCAAATGAAGACATTCAGAGATCCTGAAACAGACACACCAATAACAACAACTGACATTGTATTTCACCTTACAACAATAACAAACACATGTCACCCAGGAGCACAAGGCATTCCCAAATTTGTGTTAAAACATCTTCGTCACTTCACAGCCAAATACCTGTGTGATTAGCCAATTACAAATCCCAAAACATTTACAACATACAGAAGCTATACCCAATTGTAATGGTTCCATTTAACAAGAAACCAACAGCAATATCATCTTTATCTAATCTACGTCCAATTTCAATGGGACCATTAGGAGTAAAAATTCTTGAAAGAGTAATAAAGAAGAAAATAGAGCAACACATACTCCTGTATTATCATCAGCACAATATGCCAAAAAATAATCACCCATGATTCAGGGTGCCTTAATGTACAAAGTAATTATCGAAGTAGTAAAAAAAAGAAAAGAAATATGCACCAATTATAGTTCAACTAGACATTGAAGCAGCATTTGACTCAGTGACTATAGCCAAATTATTAGATGTGCTGAAAAAAACAACAACACCTCCATCCCTACTATATATAATAGCCAATATGCTACTCAGCCATGAAATTCACATCACATTTAATGGGAAAAAATCACCAGCTTTCAGACCGAGTCAATCCATCCCACAAGGATCCGCCTCAGTGCTTTGCTTTTTACAATATATATAAATCCTCTATTAATAAAGATACAGAAAAAAATAAAAGGCATTCAAATCCCTAGCACTGCTTTAAATATATCATGTGAAGCCTATACAGATGATGTAACCATTTTTGTCCCCTCTAAAAAGAATCTCCTCATAATACAAGAGATAATCAAGAATTATACCTCAAATTTTAATTTAAAAATTAACACAAATAAAACTGCTGCATGTCAATATACACAGGCAAGCACTGTACAGAGATGTTTAATGGTAAACCATCTGCTTTTCTTGGTTTCCCATTCTACCTTGGCACCAATGAAATGAGGAAAAAAAATTTCAAAATAAATTTTAAAAAAATACTCAAAAAATCGCATCCTCACTTGAAAAGTCATACCTGTCAATATATGTGAAGGTAGCACTTTTTAATTAACTTATAATTACCAAAATTATCTACTACACACCTACAATCAAAATTTCAAAAACATATCTAAAATCTCATCAATCTGTAACAAACTAATGTGAAAGAGAAAGACAGTGGTGATCTCTTTAAAAAATCTGAGCAGACTGCCACATAGCAACGGACTTGGACTCCATACAATCAATGTTTTTTTTTTTTACATACAGAAATCTGTAAATTTAATAACAGCAACCATAAAAAGATTTCCAGACCTGGAGTGTGTGATCAATATAATACCCACAGACAGACCACCCCTTCATATGTGTATCTATTCACATTGACTGAAGAACTCAAGCCAATGTCACTCAATAATGACAACAAGTATACATACTGGGACATTCATAATATACTATACCCAAACCAGACACCTAATCTATATCCATAAGTTCTTGGTATAGACAACAGGCAACTATTGCAACAATTCAGAAAATGGTCACTAGAACCAAAATTATTTGATTTTCTACTTAAGCCTAATCTTAATGCTCTACCCACAACACATTTTCTTAGATTTTGTAGATTCTATACAAGTATAGACCCCAAGTGTGATCTATTTCATAGAGAAGAAGAGACACAAGATAATTTCCTTCATTCCTGCACTGCACTAGAAACAATGTGTCACACAGTGTTTACCACATACAAAAAGGCTAACCTTTCAATTGATGAAATAATAAATACATTTAAAAAAGGCAACATCCCTGCTATTTGTGCAGCAACATACAGCCTTCATGCCTACTGGTGTACCAGATGTACTTTTGCTCTTACTAATAACTCTCAACACTACCCAGCAATATATTAAATAAAACTAGAACTGTTCAGAAAAAGAAACAGCATCCTAGCTCAACCAGATGTGTTTGCAGCCACATGGTCACACTTGAAACCAAGATCCAGTCTATGAAATACAAGTACAATATGATAGATGATGGCATTTTCATCAGCATTTTTCAACTTTAAAGAGATGCAAGCCTAAACTGAACTAAGTAGAAGACCAAATTTAAAAACAAGCAAAAAAGTATGCAGAAATGATACAGTCTTATATACTGAAAAGATGTCTTAATTGATCTCCATGCATAGTTGTAATTTGTTTTGCATTTGTAACAAATCAATATATTACTAGATGTGACTCTGTAACTTTTTTTGACTCAATAAAGTTTTGCTTTGAAACATCATCATCATCATCATCATCATAATGACAACAATGAGAAAGAAGTCAGTTGCTTATAAAATGGGAGTTATGTGACATCCAAACCTAATAGTAGGTTTAACATAATAATATGATAGACTTTCATGCAAGATGTAAAATTTAAAGTTATTAAAATATGAAAAACTCTCTGAACAGTATTGCCACTCAGTGCAAGCCAGAGTAATCAATGGATTCCAGAATTTGTCCATATATCCCCACCTAGTACCTACTCATCCAGTATTCCCAGACTAGCTTCTGACTTGTGGCCTTTGTCAGTTAGAAGAAACGGTGATCAAATGATATTTATTGGCTTAAAATTTAAAGTTAATAGATGATGCTAGTGTTGTTTTATGAAGTTTCAATGAAAGAAATGCTAAAACAAATAAAGAGCTTCATGCAATATATTGACATAATTATGACTAGATTGAAGTCAATAACTGTAATTAAAAAAGCAACAAATTAGAAATTTTTATATAAAACAAAATAGTTAAAATTATGTGTTTAGTGGGATGGCGAACACTATAGTTTCAATCCCTTGACCAAGTTGCAATTGTTTTTGTACTTCTCTCAACTCATTGAGTTCATCACTCTAATACTGCACTAAAGTACAAAAAGAAGACAAAGAAGTAAAAAAAAGTTTTAATAAAGAAGTACTATATTAGAAATTTCAGTAGCTCTTTATTTTATTTTTATATTAAATATCTAAAAAAAATTCACTTATTCATTGCACTTTTCACAATATTTTTATTTAATTTAAATTAATTGATAATATTCTCTAGAAATTTATGTTAAGACAAAAATAAAGTAATGTAATTGCAGATTACAGATTCATAAAAATCTGCATGGTGGAAAAAATGAATATTTTTTTAGAGATTTAATACAAGCACACTAATTATCCCATTGCTTAACAAAGATTTTACCAGTTTTGTTACAGATAAACAGTGTAAAAAATATATCAACTTTTTAAACTATTATTTTGTCTATCCTTATTTGTAAGTACTAATATTTAAATTATCATTTATGATATCTAAGTGAGGAGACAACAATGATTGAGGAAATGAAAGATACATAATCTTATTAATTTCCCATGAGAAACATATAAACTTTTATTAACATGATACAAGAGAATAATTTACATCAAACCTATTTGTATTCATAATGAAGAAAAAAATGTACATATGATTAAGTTTTAGTTAGAGTGACATTTAGTAAATTCTAGACAATTTCACCGACTTCATTCATTCAGACATCGTAAGTAGTAATTTAAAGTGAGTGGTCTTTTCTCATGCTTTCCTTGCCAGTACTTCAGATTTGCTCATATATAAGCATTTGAGTTGTAGGAAGAGGTGGATTCATTTTATTTCTACATAAATACTATATCTTGCATTGGAAGGGAAAGTATTCATTTATTATTAACACTTGCAAAGCGCATGCACAATTAGTTTGAAAGGCTGATATTTGAATGTAATACAATTGTAAAAACAGCACTATATAAAAATAAATGCTTATTTACATATGATTAAGTTTCAGTTAGAGTGACGTTTAGTAAATTTTAGACAATTTCACCGACGTCATTCATTCAGACATCGTAAGTAGTAATTTAAAATGAGTGGTCTTTCCTCACACTTTCCTTGCCAGTACTTCAGATTTGCTCATATATAAGCATTTGAGTTGTAGGAATAGGTGGATTCATTTTATTCCTGCATAAATACTATATCTTGTATTGGAAGGGAAAGTATTCATTTATTATTAATACTCGCAAAGCACATGCACAATTAGCTTGAAAGGCTGATATTTGAATGTAAACTGTTAATAGAAGAATATATCTAAATTTTCTGGATGTTATAAATAAAAAACATAATATTTTTGTTAAATGATTCTCACATATTTTATATATATGTTGTCTATTCCCATCATCTAATGTGAATATTGAACCTTTAGTTAAACAATGGAAATACATTCAACTTCTAGTAATGGCACAAAGGTTGGTATATGCACAATGTTTAAAAAGTTATTATTTTCCTCTCATCATCAGGTATTGCTGGTCTGACCAGTGACAGTACTAGCATGAGAATCAAACTGAGACCCTTAGATTATTTGAGTATTGAATTTTAAGTTAACAATCTAACCAAAAAATTATCCTGCCAATGACAACAGTCACTAGAAATTTCATATACTTATCTATGAGGTTCCTCCTGATTTCTCTATTTTTTCTAAAAGCAAAGTTGATTAGTAGTTTCCATACAATATGTATAGTCATACTAGGTTGACATATGATGTTGTTCCCCATTGTTATATGAGCAGCTTCTTTAAATTTTCTTATTTGTACCTTTTTTCTGTATCCAATATTTTTGTATTTTCCCAATTAAACATATGTTCTCTGATACACATATGATGTGCTACCATAGAATTATTGTTTTTATCTCTTCTGATCATCATTTTAAGTTTTTACAAGTGCTTTTCAATGGGATGATTGTTATTACCAATATGTGTTCTTCCACATTCACATGGTATGTCATAGACGCAGATTTTGTTTTTCATCATTTTAAGTTTAGGTTTTGTAGATGTGAGAATTTATCATAGTGTGGTATGTCTCTGGAAAGCTTTTCTGATGTTATATTGACTGCATATTTTCCAGAACATTTGTAATATATAGGGTATATGAGCACATACTTTCACATGGCCCTTCACTCTCTACTCTATCTCATAACACAAATACACTTGAACACATATATGTCAAAAAGGTAAATAATCACCAATATACATATTTCATGATAAACCAGCAATCGTTAGTTGGTCCAGATTACCATTTCTACACATATATGTTATAAGTGCACCGATATATATTAAGATAGCCAATCTTCATACTTTAATTGACAAGCTTCAATCTACCCACACTCCAATTCTTCAACTGTCCATCCAATTAAAAATCTGATGATGGAATGCTCAAAGGCCACCCTGAGGCTGATATTCTTGTGCCATACAACAAATGTATCATCTACATTGTGAAACAAAACTTCTGCTGGATATGGAGTTGACTTTATGGCTGTAGTTTTAAATTCTTCCATTTAAATATTGCTTATAAGGGGTGACAATGGTGAGTCCATAGCTATTCCTTGATTTTGTTGGAATAATTCTGTGCTATATTGATATTAAGTTGTTTTATGCATAATGTTAATAGTTTCATTATACTACCAATAGAAATAATTGTTCTGGTTTGGAAGCTATTACCACTATTTAATCTTTTTCTTACAATAGACAATGCTTCACATGGTACATTTGTGAATAAGCTTTCCACATAAAAGCTAAGTAAGTCAGGTCTTTCAATTTTATTTTCTTGATTAATTCTACAAAGTGTCTAGAATTCTTAACATAGGACAGAGTTTTGAATGACAAATGATTTAGAACTTTGAGGATAAATCTTGATAAATTTAGGTAAGTGAATTTCTAGAACTAACAATAGGTCTTAATGAAATGTGATCCTTATGGATTTTAGATAGATTATAATAGTGAGAAACTTGCTGAAATATTATATTTTACTTTTTTTTTGAATCACTGAAGTACCTGTGATGTTTTCTAAGTAATGCTTATAACTGTCTTTTTGTACTCAGTAACAGATTTTTGCCATTTTTCTGTATTTGCTTGCTGTGTGGTCTTGTATTTTGTAATCATTTGTATCCATTACAACTCTTGCATTACCTTTGTCATCAGGGAGAATGATTCTAGATTTATTTACTTTGAGATATTTAATTGCTTTCCTCTCACCAAAGAATCTGTTCAATTTCCAATTTTTGTTGCCTGTTAAGTTTTCTTTTTATTCTCAGCTGTAATTCTACTGCTTCTTCTAAAGGCAATTTATGAGTAATTTTTTTGGTGGCTGCCATTATATCCAATAAAGGAATATTAGAAGATGTTATTGCAAAGCTTAATCCTCTTTTAAGAACAGAAAGTTCAGTATCTGTTAGATGTTTAGAAAACAGACTTTTAACAGATGAATCTGGTGTATTGCTTGGTACATTATGATTTTTGATATGCCCATGTAGGTTTGCATATTTCTTCTTCTGGCATTCTTTTATTTTTCCATATAATGTAGAATATGATTTTTTTATTCTTTGAAAAATTCTTGTAAAGTCTTCAGCAGTACGTTTATTTTTTAGAACACATTCTACACTATTAATGGAATGCAAGATTTGATACTTAGAAAACCACTGAGCATTTATTTTTTGTCTTAATAGAGCTTCACTTGCCCTACTGAGTAATTCTCTCAGCTCCTGTGTGTAAATTGGAGGTTTTACTTGCAAACCTTTAGAAATTATCATTTCAGATTTACATTTACCTAAGACAGTAAAATGATTTTTTTTTTAACTTTGGCCAACTTTAGACATAATTGTTCATATGGTCTAAAGTTTAACATATTATTACTGTTTTCCTGAAGGTTTGTGATGCATGATGTTTTGATTATATTTAATTCTTGGAATATTTCAATCATTTAATATGATGATTGATTGTATTTAAAAGAATTTAACTTTATTTAAATATTTCAAATACATTTAACTGTTAGTAATAGCACACAGGTTACATATATGCATAACATTTTGAGAGGTATTATTTCCCCCTCTTCTTCAGGTTTACATACTTGACCAGTGACAGTACTATCATGAGAAGCAAACCAGGCCTTTTAGATTCTTTGACCATTGAATTATAAAATAATAATCTAACCAACTAAGCCTTCCTGCCAACATATAAATACAATTAAAATACCATCATTATAAATCTTCAGGAAAACAATAAGTATTTGGTATGAACCTGATACCATATCAAACTTTAGATATTATGAAAAATTATGTCTAAAGCTGGTCAAAGTAGAAACTCGTTTAACTTTCTTATGTAAATGTCAAACTAAAGGGATAATTCTTAAATGTTTGCAAGTCAGAGAGCAAATGAAGCTCTGTTAAGAGAAAGAATAAATGCTCAAAGGTTTTCTAAGTATCAAACAATGCATTCCATTAATAATGTAGAATGTTTTCTAAAAAAATAAACTTACTGATGATGACTTCATGAGAGTTTTTCAAGCAGTAAGAAAATCATATTCTACATTACAAGTAAAAATAAAAGAATGCCAATGAAACTTGCTAACCTACATGCACATATCAAAGGTCATAATGTACCAAGCACTGTACCAACTTCATTTGTTAAAAATCTCAGTTATAAACATCTAGCAGATACTGAAATTTCTGTTCTTGAAAAAGTGTTAAACTTTGCCTTAACCTTGTCTAATATGATTTATTAGATATAATGGCTGCCATTGAAGAAATCTCTCATAAATTGCCTTTAGAAGAAACAACATAATTACTCTAAAAAATAAAAATACCACTTGACAAACAACAAAAATTGAAGTCAAACATATTCTATGGTGAGAGTAAAACAATTAAATCTCTAATATTAGATAAACCTATAATTATTGTCCTGCTAACAAAGGCTATGCAACAGTTGTAATGGATACAACTGATTATGACAACAAAATACAAGAACTCCTCACACTAAGCCAATACAAAAAAGTGGGGAAAAATCTGATACTGAGAACAGAAACAAAGTTACAAGCATTATTTAAAAAGAATCGCATATACTACAGTGATTCAGAAAAAAGTAAAATAATATATTTTAGCAAATTTCTTATGTTTATGATCTACTTAAAATCCATAAGGATCAAGTTTTATAAAAACCTATTGTTAGTTCTAGAAATTCACCTTGCCAAAATTTGTCAAGATTTCTTCTCAAAGTTCTAAGTCATTTGTCATACAAGACCCAGTCCTTGTCAGAGTTTGTAGACACTTTGCAGAATTAATCAAGAACATGAAATTGAAAGGATTGACTTATTGGTAAGCTTTGATGTGGAAAGTTTATTTGCAAATGTACCATGTGAAGAAGCATTGTCTATCTTAACGTAAAGATTAAATGGTGTAATAGCTTCTAAATCAGAACAACTCTACCCATTGATAGTATAATGGAACTATTAACATTCTGCATAAAAACAATTTAATTTCAATATAACACAATTATTCCAACAAAATTAAGGAATGACTGTACTCCAATATTCACCAAAAGTTTGTCTTTGCTATGACCACATGGTGAAGCACTACCACAAACATTCTGGAAACACATCAACAACATATACCATTCAATAAATTTACAATAGAATCAAATCAAAAACAACAATTGGCATTCTTGGATGTTTTTGTAACAAGACTCTCTCATGGCAAAATCAAACTACAGTTTACTGAAAATCTACACATACAGGAAAATACTTAGTCTATATCTCCAATCACACCAGAAACACAACACATGCAGTTATACTATCACTATCGAACAGAGCAAAAGAAGTTTGTTCAGAAACCAGTGATTGAAAAAAGAAAAGATCTATATAGAATAAACTTCATGAAAAATGGTTATCCATCAGCTGTTATTAAAAAAACCTTAAATAGATAACAAAAACAACCATAAAAAGAAACAAAACAACTATTGGTATTGTAGTGTACCTATATATACCAAAAGTATAGACAAATTAATGAAAATCTGCAATCATTTTAACATCAGAAATGCTGAAAAGAAAAAAAACTGCATCTATGTAATAGCATGTGAATGTAGAAGAATGTATTTTGATGTTTCTAGTTGTCCCATTAAAAATTGCTTGCAAAAACACCAAACTGATGATTGGAAGAGAGAAAACAGATGTGTCTAAGGTAGCAAACCATGTATGTTCTAATGAACATCTATTCAATTAGGAAAATACAACATATTGTATAGAGAAGAAAAAAATGCAAAGAAGAAAATTTAAAAAAGCTGCTCACATGACAATGGTGAACAATCCCATATATCAAGTTAGTGTGAGTACACATAATGTATAAAAACCACTAATCAACTTTGTTCTTAGAAAAAAATGGAGAAATGAGGAGAAACCTCATAGATAAAGATATAAAATTTCTACTGACTCTTGTCTTTGGCAGGATGGCTCTTTTGGCTAGAGTGTTAATTTAAAATTCAATACTCAAAGAATCTAAGGGTCCAGGTTTGATTCTTATGCTAGTACTATCACTGGTCAAGAAAGCACCATCTGAAGAATAGGGAAGAATAATAACTTTTGAAAGATTGTTCATATACTAACCTATGTTTTATTACTAACAGTTGAATGTTTGGCAATATTTAAATAGAGTTTTCTAAAGACTTTAATAATTATATTGGATGATGAAAATAATCCAACATATAAATACAATTAAAACACCATCACAGACCTTCAGGATTCCCAGGTATGTTTAACAATATTTAATACTTCTATTTGAAGAGATCATAAGGCATGTGTAATATCATTATAATGTTTTTCATATCAATATTTATCTTTGCACAATGAATAAATTAAAGAACAATTAGTATAAGAAAGTCATGTTGCCTGGAAATATTGTTTACAGTATGAGACAATATTATTTCTGAAAATGCTGAAATCAAGAGATTTGGATATGTTTAAGCAATAAAATGAGTATACTTGGATGGTGATTACACTACCAAAATTTTTTAATGTCTATAATTTTATTTAACAAGTGAAAAAATAAAGTATAATTTATGAAAATATATTCTTGAACAATGTTTTTTATGATAATAACACTAGTGTTTTTAACAAATATATTTGTGAAATAGTTTTACATTATTATGTCCCATGTTAGTAAGGAAAGTATTTCTATTGATTTGATTTCTTATGAAAATTGTATTCTTCTTATCTAGGATTATGTTAAAGATATTTATTAATGGTAATTTATCATCAAGTCAAATTTTTGTAAGAATTACTCTTCCACCAATTTTATTAACGATCCCATATTGTTTTAAATATGAATTCTATATCACTCGAAGAAGGTGGCAGTATCTGCTCAAAACTCTTAAGAATTCTGATTATATTTTCACAGAACTAATTTATGTCTTTTGGAAATGTAAAGTTTGTTTGAGGGTAACTATTTGAGATTCTACTCTTTTAATGATAACGAGATCTACAAATTAATCCCTTTAAAACAGAATAATATACTATCATGTTTTCATGTCAATAATGTATTGAATTTTTACAAAGATAAACTTATCTGTGGTAATACACATAATGTAAATCTGCTTTTTTAAATGTATCTGTTATGTAAGAAAAAAATGAATACTATCCATTAGAAATGTTTGAATTTTGATTAAGGTATATAATATTTTTCTGACATAAAATAAGTGATGTTCTGCATGCCATCAATCATGGTTGTATGCAGTATTTTTTAATAAATGATCTCATGTGGGAAAATATAATCAGGCTGCTAATCAATCTTACATTCTCTGACGTTCACACTTTAAGACCTTGAAATTTTTCCTTTTTGTAAAACTAAATCATGATTGTTTAATTGGTTAGATTTTAAATCTAAAAATTACTATAAATTTACTATCAAATGAAATAGAAGACAATATTTTAAATGTTATTATTAAATCTTATTGTTAGAAACTGTCAAATTTATCATTACAATGATTGTCTTATAGACCTTTATAAAAATATTAGTAAATCTATGTCTGCTTGGAGTCTCTACAAGTATTTTATAT
Source organism: Epiperipatus broadwayi (assembly GCA_028023455.1). Lineage (NCBI taxonomy): Eukaryota > Metazoa > Onychophora > Udeonychophora > Euonychophora > Peripatidae > Epiperipatus > Epiperipatus broadwayi. The sequence goes on along the minus strand of JAQFVV010000161.1, from coordinate 2,498,553 downwards.
TTTATTAATAGATAAACTGCCTAAAATACATATACTAAATATATAAATAAATGTTACTATGAATATTTTTAATCATATCATTGGATTTAATATGACTGTTCCATTTACAATTTTGCTTTCCACTGAATTAATTTTTGCACACACATCATTATTGCGATAATCATTCACTGAATTACTGTTTATTGATCAAATAAATATTTTTCTTAAAATGTTAGCCTCATTTTCAACTGAGTGTTACACTAGTTTCTTAGTGATTATTATCATTTGTTTCCCAGATTTCTGGAAAAATACTTCAACATATGGGTAACAGTGAACCTAAAATAATACTTGCTCAACATCTATCAACATTTGCAGCACAATTTAATTTTTAAAATATATGTTTTTAGATATTAACAATTAACAAATATAGATTAATGCAACTATGAAAAATCACCATGAAAAAAAGAGAGCAAACATAGGATTGAATAAATACACAATTTGAGAAAAGATCCACGAGGACACTTACATTCATGGATGTACTTATGAAATATATAAATTCAAATTTATGATTTCCTAATTTTTTATTAATATAGATGAACAAGAATAATATTCTTTTTGACTCTAATTATTGGAAAGATTTTATTTTTGCTTTTCCTTTGTATACAAAAGCAATTTTATGACATTTGTAGTAATTTATTTATCACTATTTTAAATTGATAGTTTTTCTGTAGCTAACTATTAGTTAAAATTAATAACAATATGTAGAAATCTCAACTCCAGAACACAATTCACAAAACAACTTAGAATACAATCAAAAATTAAATGGTTCAACCTGAGATATGCAAAACTGTAAGCTTTTAAAGAATATAAATAGACAAAGCAAAATAATAATAAAAAGAATAAATTTTAATTAAAAATGATGCAAAAAATAAATTAATTAATTTTTCTGTACACACACACATCTATATATATATGTGTTAAATTAAATGTTTCCATGGAATGTTATTATAATAAATAATAGAAATGAAATTATATCTATGCAAGCAGAGATAACTTTTTAGTCATTGATGTTGCTAAGAAACTACCAATCAGTACTAATTGACAATCCCTCAGCCTAAACAATTTTTTTCATTAACATGTAACAGCTCTTTTGTTGGGGTTTTTGATAAATTAAAAATAAGTTTTCTTTCATTTCTAATCATTGTTTTTATATGGATTTAAATCTAAAAAACTACCTTTTATAAGTTTGAGAATGTGAAAAAATACTAGATTTCATGATATTCTGCTAGCAATATTTGTAATTTTTTCCAAGAGTTGTGTATGAACATTAAATATTTCCATGGATTTTTATTATAATAAATAGAAATGAGAAAAATTTATCCATGTAAACATAGATAACTTTTTAACTTTTAATGTTGCCAAGAAACTATTAATTACTACTGATTGACAATTCCTAAGAATAAACAAGTTTTCCCATTAATCTATAATAGATCTTTTGTTGGAGTTTTTGTTGAAGTAAAAGAAGTTTCTCTTTTATTTTAAACCCAAATTTTTATAGGGATTTAAACCCAGAAATATATTTTTACAAGTGTGATATTGTGAAAGAGTAATATCTTTTTTGGGAGTCTGCAAATGACATTTTAAACTTCTCCAGAGAGTTGTGTGTATATATATATATATATATATATATATATATATAAAAATTAATGTTTTAAGATACAATTTTAAAAAAGGTATAAATGTAATATTATTTTATATTGAAGAAAAAGAAAGGAAAAATCATATTTCATAAAAAAGATTAAATTGAATTAATGTTGATGTTGAGTATCTTGATTAAGAAAAATGATTTCTATTTTTTTTACCCAGCATTCAAGGTGTTGTAACATTTGATTGCTTATTTTATTGAAATCTGTAAAATTCATTTTATGTTTTTTTTTATAGTGGTGCAAGCACTCTATTAATCAGAATGTCTATATTTTACCACAAATATATAAAAAAAAATGTTTACAAAATTTTCGAGAACAACATGTATACTTTTTTATAACTTGATCTTGATAAATAAATGACTGAATGTTTTTTCTACTAAGTGTCCTATTTTAAACAACATAAAAATTTAAAAATCACTTGTATATATATATAAGATCATTCATTTATATATATATATATATATATATAACATTCGAGATTAAAAATCATAACCATACAATAAATATTAAAAATATTCTCTAACTAAGCATAAGTCAAAATTTATAAAGAATAAGGCAGTCGTTTATTCTTATACATCATTTATATACATAGAAAGTCCACTAAAACTCTTCACTTAGAAAGAATAAATATTTATATCAATCTACAATAGTGTATCTTAATATGTTTCACTTGATTTACTTACAATAGTTACCAAACATGAGAGTTATCTCGATTTAAACATTGGCAGCAACAATTCAAACAAATAAAAATATATAATAGTATATCTTTGGGGCTTAATATATAAATAACATTCTAGATTAAAATTCGTAATACCTTACAATAAATATTTAAAATACTCTCTTATCAAGAATAAGTCAAAATTTACCAACTAATTAACTATTGTAATTAAATCAATTGAAACATATTTGGATACAATATTGTGGATTGATTTTAATATTCATTTTTTCTAACCTAAGTGTTTTAGTCAATCTTCTATATACATATTATATACTGACTAGTTGTGCATTTATTAATAAAGTTATGCATATATGTGTGTTACAACTGGCCAATGCAGGCAATTTTGAGTAACTTTAAAAATAATTATATGCAGAAAAGAGAAATTAGTTTAATTGCAAGTAACAACATTCTAATTTGCTTTATATTAGAGTTTGACAATATGCAAATTAGCAAAGTTAATAAATTGCCTGAAAAACTTCTATTAGAGGAGAATATAGAAGGAACTAAAATGAGAAGTGAAAAAGTGAAGAATACAATGAAAGCTGATAGTGCAGTTTCAGACAAGTTGTATCAGTAGAAAAGAGGTACACTCAAATTTAATTAGACTGATACAAGGAAAAAGTGAACAGCAAGATGTTTGCTTAGAAATTGCTTACGAACAATCATTTGAAATTATGAGAGCCAAAGAAAATGTATAGTTATTAAAATAAAGACTTTAAGAAATCTAGAGTTAGAGATGAGCTCTAACTAGCAATCTATTTATTTATTTGTCTATCTATAGACATATGGGTGCACCGACATATGAACTGTTCATCGGAAGGTTAATGAACTATTCCTGGTTTATATTATTGTTTTTCAACTAGCAGTTAGACCAGTTGAACTACTAATTTATTATTACTATATATATATATATATATATATATATATATAGTATATATATATAATGTATATATATATATATATATATATATATATACATTACAAGCATAAAGCTAAACCAGTCAATATAAAATCAAAACTACCCCAAATCTAAAATTAAACCAGACCAGCATAAAAATAATATTAAAACACAACCTAAGGTTTCACTGCTACAAGCAGACTTCTCAAGTGTAAAGTGTATATATATATATATATATATATATATATATATATATATATATATATATATATATATTAGTGAATAAATTTGTTATTTAACACAATCTGTGTATATGTTATTTATATATTAAGCAAAAAAGGTATTCTGTTATATACATTAATGACTAAGATCAAAAGTTATGCAGCGTTGTAGAAAAAATTATATATATATATATATATATATAATGAAGACATAAAACTATTTAATGAATCTTTTATTCGATATCATTAAGGTTTAGTTTTCAGAGAATTAATAGCTGACAATATATATATATGTAGATTTTATATATGTGTGTGAAATAATTATTTTAGTTTTTAAGCATTATCATTTAAAAACATATATGTTATTGTTTGAAAAAATATTTTATTTTATCTCTTAATAAAAAATTTAAATTAATTGACAAAAAGTAAACGGTGAAGATTACTTTATCTCTACATTGTACAAGATGCATGTCGCCTAACTGATAATCTTATTAGAGAAAAAAATGTCTTTAGCGAAATTCAATTTTCTTATCTTATAAAATTATACATATGAAAAAGAAAGCATGCAAATTAATAATGATTATTTTTATTACTGTATTTATTATAATAAAAACAACAATAATATAAACAATCTTTTTTTGCAAGGTCTGTCACCATTGATTATTAAAATAATGACTATAACTGTGGAATAAATACAATCATGTATAACGTCAGCATCAATAATGTTATTTATTATTATTATTATTATTATTATTATTATTATTATTATTATTATTATTATTATTATTATTATTATTATTATTATTATTATTATTATTATTATTATTATTATTATTATTATTATTATTATTATTATTATTATTATTATTATTATTATTATTATTATTATTATTATTATTATTATTATTTATAATTAATTCTATTCCATTTATGATTTCAATATTTATGATTTTGTAATAAAGTACATATATAATTTTTCAATAAATTATCTTTTAAGCTTTTTTCTAATTTCTTTAAAAATGAAGATGGTAAATTACCTATTCACCATCATTCTTCTATCTTCAGTAGAATTATTTTATTTGAAAGTGATCTATAATTGTACATGTTATCAATAAAATATACAATCTGATAATTCTTAATAAGTTTTGTGTTTTGTTACCAATGATTAGTTTCACTGACAACATTGAAGTTTCATAAACTGGGAACCATTTTAATTTTACATCTACATTAATATATAAACGAAATTATTAGTTAAGTAGATATATACCAATATACTCCCAAAACAATCCACATCTTTCTCTTTAAAAGCTATCAGACATTTGAAAAGAGAAACCATGATATTCTTTTTTGCTCTTAAATTTAAAGATGAAATCCAGTTAATTACTTAACCTGGATCAGGCATCTTAGGAAGTAACTATCCTTCCTTTGTTGTTTATCATGTAAACACTGAAAATTGCGATTAGCATTATAATAGCAATATCATATGAAGTGTAGAGTTGGAATTTAAACCCAATAATTTTTTAATTAATAGAAAATTCATTCTTCAGACAAGATTAAAGTGAATAAATATAAAAATTTCTTAATAATAAAATTTTTTTTTAAAAAAATCTTAAAAAAATGCTAAAATCTAAATAAATATCAAAAGGTTAAAAGTCATCATAAATGCACAAGTGAATTATGATTTTTTTTTCTGCCTTTCTCCATTACCAGAAAATCCATTTAAATCTATTTAATCAAAAGATAGAAACAACTCGTAAAAAGCGCATGCACAATTGCTTGAAAAGGCTGATCTTTAATGTATTACAAAATGTTTAGGTATTTTTTGGGCATAGTGAATAAATTTGGAATTTCGTATTATTTAATAGACTTAATTCTTTATCTCAGAACAAAGAAAAAGCAAGAAATTTTTTTTTTAATAAATTATTTTCTTAATCCAAGTTGTATTAGTGATGGTGGTGGTATCTGCAGTAGCAGCAGTGGTGGTCCAGGTTGGTGTGGTTGTGAATGGGAGTGGTGGCAGTGAAACCGGTAGTAATAGTAGTAGAAATAACAATAATAATAATAGTAATAGTCATAATAATAATAATAATAATAATAGCAATAATAGTAGTAGTAGTAATAATAATGATAATAATGATGATACTACTACTACTACTACTACTACTACGACTACGACTACTACTATGACTATGACTATGACTACGACTACTACTACTACTACTACTACTAATAATAATAGTAATAATAATAATAATAATAATAATAATAATAATAATAATAATAATAATAATAATAATAATAATAATAATAATAATAATAATAATAATAAGTAAATAAGCATTTATTTTTATATGATGCTATGTGTACAATTGTATTACATTCAAAGATCAGCCTTTCAAGCTAATTGTGCATGCGTCTTTTGAGAGTGTTAAATAATAAATGAATACTTCCCTCTACAACACAAGATAAAGTATTTATGCAGGAATAAAATGAATCTTCTTATTCCTATGACTCAAATTCTTTTATATGAGCAAATCTGAAATACAGTTGAGGAAAGCGTGAGAGTAGAATTCTCACTTTAAATTACTATTTACGATGATTTGCTCATATAAAATAATTTGAGTTGTAGGAATAAGAGGATTCCTTTTATTCCTGCATAAATACTATATCTTGTGTTGTAGAGGGCAGTATTCATTTATTATTTAACACTCTCAAAAGATGCATGCACAATTAGCTTGAAAGGTTGATCTTTGAATGTAATACAATTGTACACACAGTGTCATATAAAAATAAATGCTTATTTACTTATAATTAAGTTTCAGTTAGAGTGACATTTAGTAAATTCTAGACAATTTCATCAATGTCATTCATTCAAACATCGTAAATAGTAATTTAAAGTGAGAATTCTACTCTCACGCTTTTCTCAACAGTACTTCAGATTTGCTCATATAAAAGAATTTGAGTCGTAGGAATAAGAGGATTCCTTTTATTCCTGCATAAATACTATATCTTGTGTTGTAGAGGGACATATTCATTTATTATTTAACACTCTCAAAAGACGCATGCACAATTAGCTTGAAAGACTGATTTTTGAATGTAATAATAATAATAATAATAATGATGATGATGATGATGATGATGATGATGATGATGATGATGATGATGATGATGATGATAATAATAATAATAATAATAATAATAATAATAATAATAATAATAATAATAATAATAATAATAATAATAATATGCATTTCTGAAGATCCATCATGGTTGAAAATAACTAGATCTATAAATAAAAAAATGATAAATTATTTGTTTGAATGAAGATGCTAATAAGAAAAAAAAGTGATCTAAAGTATCAGCTTTAGTGATTGTGAGAGTAATTGCATCAATAATGTTATTATGAGTTATCACCTTATATTATTTCTAGTTGTGTGTAATGTGCATTTGATTTACATGTAATACATAAATTTAATTTTAAAGTTTATTTTTAGTTAACAATTAATTATTCACACTATCACTTTTGAATAAACACGCATGAACGATTATTAATCATTTTCAATAATTTAGATATTATTATATTTTATTCGTTTTAAATACAGATTTTAATTTAATATATATTGTATATATAAATATTTTATAAACACCCATATTCATGTTTTTAATTGTTCACCATTATTAACCAATGTCCTACTATCTTGTATTGAAAAAAATACAATGTACACCTGGGTCTTGTTTTATGCGGATTATTTAATGCGATTTTGAAGTTATGCGATTCATGTTTCTTCTTAATATCTTCAATATTTCACAATATTTATTAGATATCAAGAAATTTAAATTATTAGTAACTTATTTTCACTTGAAATACTTTTTTATCTTATAAAAATATAACGTTATATTAGCAGCTAATGTGAATATTGCCTGAAGCCATATTTAAAATTTTAGCTTCTATGTAAATAACCTATTTATACTAATGAGTAAATAATAATAATAGATTTATACTTACATATAAAAATATCGCAATAAATATTCAAAAAAATTAAACTTTTAAAATGTATATTTTGTTATATATAACAGAAATAAATAATCTTTTAGATTTTTAAAATAAAAAATGAAGATTTTATAAACTGAAAATAATCTTTCTAATCATAATGTGTAATCTTTTTGTTTTGATTTCGATCTTATTTTTTTAAATACAGAAACAGAAAACCATTAACACAGCATAAGAATGAAAGTGGTGCTACATTACATCACATTGAATCTGATTTCTTTCCAGTTTATAAATGTACGCTAGTGGTAATGATTAAAATATGTATAAAAATGTAAAATTAAATATTTTAGTTAATAAAAAAAGTAATAAAAGTTTGTCTTGTATTAATTTTTTTCAAATATTTGAAATTTTTTATTAGTCATCCTTTATTTGCTTATTTTTTTAATGCAAATTTTAAAGTAATATTTCTTTATTGCTTTGCTTTAATGTGAATTCTGAAAATTACCGACCCTATCCCCCATTTTTCAAGGTTAGTTAAGTCTATTTTTGTGTGATTTTTTTTTAATGCGGGTTTTCTGTGGAACTTATCTACCGCATAAAATGAGATCCAGGTGTCTACAATAATACAATCAGTGTAAACATTGGTAAAAAAGTATGCCAATGATGTTTTTGAGTGTTTTGACTCAAGAAAGTTCTTTCAGTTAAGTTAAACTATTCATAGCAGTAAAAATGCTACTTTGCTCCATCTTGCTTTATATTTGTTTAAAGAACACTACATGTTACTTTTTAAATGTACTAGAAATCATTTATTTACAACAATTGCATTTTAGTAAATAAATAAATGATAAATTATTTACCTTTTCATATGCTCTTCATTACAACGTTAAATTTATAGAAATCACATTTACCACTTTACAATTCAAAACAGACATTAGAAAAAATATATGCTAGCATCTATTATTTGCAGAATGTTTTTGCCTTTACCTATTTATTAATAGTTCTATGATAAAAAAATGTGAATACTGCCATTCAACTTTGTGACAGTAGTTCTATGATATTATCTTCAAAATGTTTGACTATTTATTGCTAAATTCCCATCCCTAATAGAAACATTTGAATTTCGTGAGCATCATTACTTATTGGCCTGTTCTTATTATTGGCTAAGGCATTTCTATGCATTGTTTAGAAGTGATAAATGCTCAATCTGTTTAGATATGACAGGATCAGTATTAGTCTATTATTTGAAGGCAATGTGAGATATGACATAAACTGATTGAAAAAAAAAAGCAAAAATTTATCTTCTTAATATCTAGTGTGGTAATATTTTATGATTGAGCTAATCTGTCAAATCCAAAAGACTGTATGTAAAATGATTTTAATCTTTTGATTGTTCTGATCATAAGATTGCTGCTACTTTGATGACCCTTTGATAACATCAGTTTAAAATCATTTTTGTCACAATTTTTAATATTTGTGATTTTGCATTTGATAACAAAACTCATACTAATTTAACTATAAATAATCTTATCAAAAATAAATACTTGACAAATATTTTGTAAAAATTATCATAAATATTGAATCAGGAGCCCTTACAAGTGCTCTCAAGCCTAAAACAAAGAAACTACCAATCAACTGTATTGTTGTCTTCTTATTAGGTTTCTCTGTACATTCTGACATCCTGCAATGTGATTTTGTTCCATGAATGCTATAATCAGTATCTCATTCCACTCTTAAAAAGACTGTTTTATATAAATGATACTTCAAATTTGATTTTTTTATAAGCATTATTTACTATATGCATATATTAAAAAAATATAACTATAAAATTCCAAATATGAAGAAATAAAATTAGTTTTGTTTAACTGGATTCAACTGATTGTTTTCTTATCAGCAGTTACTATAATAAAATTAATTTGTTTTTACTATTGCTAAAGTAAGTTTAAATGAGTTTTATATTTGTTTTAAGAAACGGAAAAAAATAGTCATCTGAAAAAGATGAAAAATATATTTACATCTGTTTAGACTACATGCAGTATAAGATACTGCTAAATAACAAAAAAGAAACACATAAAATTTATATTTCAGGACTAGACTAAAACTTATTTGATTTTTACAAAAAAAAAAATGGAAACACCTTTAAAAAGGTAGTGAGAATGACAACTCCTTAATTGAAAAAATAATATGAAATTAAGATATTTGAAAATTGATAGTAAAATAAGAGATTACTTGTAGAAGTTTCAGGTTAAATTTGGAATTTATTTTAAAATAATTGCTTTAAAATATAAGCCTAGATAAATGTAATATTATAAATCAGTTAATTGTGATTGGCTATTGAAGAAATGCTTTTATAAACATCATAGCTGTTGTCCTTTGTATTTTGTAACAATTAGAAATGGAATTTAAATTTTAAAACAGAATTTTATTGCTTTATGCAATCTTAATAATTTATTAGTAACATATTTTTATCAGTAATTGTGATAATCATGCAATAATAAAAGTTATTGCTCTGATTACATGTTTTAATTTATTATTTTTTTCTATATTTGCAAAGTTGAAATCAGATTTTAAAGAATGATTTGTAATTTTATACAATATGTAGAAATTTGTAAACATATAATAAAAAATAATGCTTAATCCACTACAAACAGAATAATGATTAAATGGTTAATTTATTAAAATAAATAGTTGGAAATTTAATTTGAACAGATACTAGGCACTGTCAAAAATATGGAAGTGTGAAAGGATTGGTGATTTTAATATAATCTATAAAGATGTTTTTTACATAATTAATATTTAAAAAATGATCATTTAATAATAAAAAAAAACATTAACAGTATTTGGATTAAATGATAATGTGAAACAATCTAAGTATCTTGATGACATTTGAGGTAAAAATGTGAGATTAGATATTGAGCTGCAACACAAATTACAATGTGGTACTGATGCATTCAATATGCCATAATTTATAACAGTGATATAACTATAGTATGTAAATCCATTGCTTATAGAACTGTTGTTATTTTTCTATATTTATGATAGGAAAATGCAACATAAACTCTTTGGCATTATTACATAATCCCAATGGGAATTTTTTTTTAAAGACACTGTAAAGTATTTTAAAAATATGATAGGAAAATTATAAGATGAAATGTAATTCAATTAAATTATAAACAATAGGAACTCTTAGAAAAGAAAAGCTCAAGTTTTAATGATTGTTACAATATTATACTAAATCGCTGTTGATATCTTAGTGTGATATCATATATGCATCATCTCATTGTTATGTCATCATTTTCACACTCAAGCAAAATAATACCTTAATACTTTTATGGAACTGAACACATAAAATACATTATAATCACAAATTTTCTAAAAATATATATTTTAGGTTGAACTTAATCACACTTTTTCTGGGAGAGACCCACTTCCTCCCCATTTACATTATATTTTTTATTCCAAAGATACTCTAAAATGCATATAGCAAGCAAAATTTAGAAATTTATCATTGAGAAAAGTAGTTGATATTTTTTAAGCTTTCTGTAAAAGTTAAAAGAGAACTTTGAAAAAAAAATACTCGTATATTTGAATACAATATTATAATTAGATTGTGTAATTATGTAAAATTAATTTTTAACTTTTTCACTTTTCTGTTTTCCTCTTTCACATATGATTAAAATGGCTACACTTATTTATTTATGTTTTTAAATAATGATATTCTTTACTGTTTAGATGAAAAAGATTATTTATATTTGATTATAATATTTACTATGTAGCAGTAAATGTTTTTTTATTATATTGACTTCATTTTTTATATCTTTTTATAAATTATTAATATTTTTATAGATAATGTTTATAAATTCATCTACAGTTATATTCTTTATTTATTTATTGCTATTTTGAATATTGTAGAATTTATTCCACAAATTTTGGTTTATATATAAATATATAGTGTGTGTATGTGTGCGTATTCATAAAAATCATATGTTTGTAATTTCAAGATATCTGATAATGTTAGTTGTTTGTGTAAGTAAAAATGTATTGTTTCAATTTCATAATTTTTATTTATTTATAGATATCAATGACAACATTCTAACAGCCATTTGTGTTTCAGTGTGTGCTTATATATTTATTTTAAAGATTTTTTTTCTCATCTATAAACTTATATAAAATTCTACAAAAACAAAAAAATCACAATATATAGTCATAAATGTCAATCGCTACCTGTTGTTAGTTATTATGTCATAATATAATCTTTTAAAATAATGAAAAAGAACATATAATGAAATAACAGTTTTACAGTACAAACCTGAAACTTATAACATTTTGAAAAATTGCCACTTTAAAAAAAAAAAAAAAGCACTAAAAATTGTATTCTTGAACAACAATAACAAAATTATTTTATAAATTATTTTCTATAAGCTTGAAGAACTTGTTAGAAATAACGACTATTGTCTGTTTGTATGTTATCATTAACAAGTTGTTTGCATTTGAAAAGTTAAATAAAGTTTAAAATGTTTTATACAATGAACATTTACGGATAGATGATGGAAATAGATCAACATATTATCACAAAAGCTTAACATAATGGTTTAATGTTTTTTTCTGTTGCAGAAAAAGTAAATATTCAATATTCAATAACCAAGTTGTAACTGCTAGATTATTGTTATTTTATATAAATAATTTTTTTTTGTTTGTGTTTTAATGTCCAAGACATGTGGTCTTAATCTTTATTATGAAATATCATAACTATTGTGATTAAATAAGATATCCAAGTATAATAAACTGCCATTATCAAACAAAAATATTGTTACGTTAATGTAAATAGTATGCATTAAATAAATATTAATGAGTTAATCCATTAAATAATCTTTCTGAGTCACAATAAATTTGTTTATCATTAATTTCATCTATAAACTAATTACATTGATTTTAATGGCTTTTGATAATAGCAGTATTTTGAAATTTAATTAAAAACGAAGATTGTAAACATTTACAATGCATTATTTATTGAGATAGAATATATGAGCACAGACTTTCACACGTCCCATCACTCTCCACTCTATCTAATAACACTGATACACTCAAGCACATATATGCTGAAAAGATAAATAATCACCAATATACGTATTTCATGCTAAACCAGCAATCATCAGTTGGTCCAGATTATCATCTCCCACACATATATACTATAAGTGCTCAGATATATATTAAGATAGACAATCTTCATATTTTAATGGACAGGCTCCAATCTACTACACACTCCAGCTCTTCAACCCATCCAACCAATTGAAAATCTGATGATGGAATGCTCGAAGAAAACCCTGAGGCCAAGATTCTTGTCACATCCATGTTGACCTAAGGTCAATCTGAACCCCACATGTGCAGGACATAATCCATTTAATACATATGCGGGGATGGGTAGACATCTCTACAATGTAATAACTGAAACACAGGCTTATTACATACCTGTATCTAATATGTAATATATAGGGTATATGAGCACAGACTTTCACACGTCCCACCACTCTCCACTTTATCTAATAACACTGATACATTCAAGAACATATATGCTGAAAATATAAATAATCACCAATATATGTATTTGATGTCTGCCCATCCCTGCATATGTATTTGTTATGTTGTAGTATGATTAATATTAAGAAAAATACGTGTGAAACTGTGTGTACTCCAGAAGATAAAAATGTTAAATAATTACATGTGAAAGTAAACGAGTTGATTTAATGAAAACGAAAATTAGAAATTACAAATGGTTTTTTATATATATTTTTTATAAAAAGCAAGGTGTAAAATAAGATGGAAGATCCAAATAAATAATTAATTAAATGAAGGATTAAAAATGTAAAGAACAATTTAATTAATTAGTTCAGAAATAATCCCAGAATACTTTTGCAAATAAAATTGATAAGGAATAAACAATAGAACAAAAAGTAGATACAATCTAGTGAGAAAAAATCAAGTCAGCATCAGTCTGGTATTTCTGAGAGACTTATATGTAGTGTGAATTTCAGAACAGGACCAATGATGGGAGGAGAACCAGATATTCGAGTCTGAAGGTACTAAAGACTGACCTAGGGTAATTATACAGACTATACCTGTCTTATTATTATTTTTGTAAGCCTTACAGGCACTAGTAAACTACTTATAATCCTGTTTATAAATGCTTGTTAATTTTTATACTAATAAAATCTTGTATCTGTTAAGTGAGATATCTTAATTTCATGCAAGAGAGTAATAGTTATTTGAATTGGGTGTGCTTGATTATTTCTCATGAGTAACATTAAATCAAGTACATCACAATTTTGGCACAGTCAGGAGAAAACCTGTTTTTCAAGCTTTATGAAAGAAGTACACTGAACTGTAATTCAGAAGTCGGTGAGTTATTAAAGAATTAAAATGTCAATAGGACAAGCTAATATATCAGAATTTGGGATAGATAATCCACATGAATGGCCTTTTTATGTGCTTCAATTACAAAATTATATTAAGTTAAATAATATTATTAAAAATGACAGGAAAGTAGCAGCGTTATTATGTTTGTCAGGTAGAAAAGTTATTGAAATAGTAAGCAAACTGTATAATGGTCAAGTTACAGATAATAGTAACTACAATGAGCTGGTTCAAAGACTAACAGTTTATTTTAGCCCAAGACCATCAAAGTATTTAGGTAGATTAAAATTGAGGAACTGCAAACAAGACAAACTTGAATCGATTAAAGAATATGATATTGTTCTATGCCAATTAGCAAAGAATTGCGAATATGGTGACTTTGTGGAACAAATTTTTATTGATCAGTTATTATGGGGAATGAAGGACGATAAATTGCATCAATCATTATTAATTGAAACTCAGATAACATATGAAGGTGCTATTCAAAAGGGAATAGTATATGAATCAGTGGTAGAACAAGCTTTAGCTTTTTCAAATAGAATGGAGGAAAACTCTAGGAATAATATTTTTAAAATAGAGAGAAAGTATAAGGATTGTACTAAAGAAGGGAAAAGTTTTGAAATAAAATGTTTTTGTTGTGGAAAAGTAGGTCATTTGTCTAAAAGCTGGAAATGGAGGAATGAAAAAATGTTATAACTGGGGGGGAAATGGTCATTTAGCAGCAGTGTGCAAAAAACCTAAATGAAAACCTGAATATAGTAAAGATCAGAAACAGTGGAAAACAATAATTAGAAGAAATATCTTAAAAAATGAGCAGGATCAATTAATGCTAGAGATTAAGTTAAGTAACAAAAGAGTAGAAATGAAAATAGATAGTGGCTCTGGAATTTCTTCAATATCCATGAAAAAGTGGAAGGAAATAACCACAAAGAGCCCTCAGATTAAAATACAGAAAGCTAATATTAATGTTAGAGATGTAAATGGGAACCCGATCAAGTTAATTGGGAAATCCAAAGTAATAGTTGGTTTTAAAAATAAAAACTATAAATATTAAAATTAATATAGTTTAAAAGGTCTCGATTGAAAAAGAAATGATAGAGTTATATCCAAATTTATTTACCAAAGATTTAGGTTTGATAAAATCAAAGCCCATTGACTTGCACTTAAATGAAAATGCTAAACTGGTTATTTGTAAACCAAGAAAAATACCATTTGCCCAAAGGCAGATAATAGAGGAAAAAATAGAAGCATTAGTTAAAAAAAACGTGTTATCCCCAACAAGGAGGCAGATTGGGCCACGCCAATTGTTGTGTTAACTAAACCAGACAGAAAAATTAGTCTGTGTGGAGATTATAGAACAACAGTAAATAAGTATCTTAATAAAGGTGCTTACCCGGTGCCGAATGTACGTGAGATTCTCAGTAATCTAGCTAAAGCAAAAAAATTTGCGAAATTGGATTTAAATTCGGCATATCACCAACTAAAACTTACGGATGATACACCTTGGTTATTGGCAATTAGGACCCCTTTCAGATTATTCAAATGTAATCATCTCTCTTTTGTAATTCCATCAGCTCCAAACATATTTCAAGCAAAAATAAATTCAATATTACAAGGCTTAGAAGGAGTGACACCATATTATGATGACATTTTGATTACTGCAACATCACCAGAGAAATTAAGAAGTAAAATTCAAAAAGTATGCGAAAAACTAAATAATGCAGGAGTAAAATTAAATGTTAAAAAATGCATTTGGGAAACTGAAGAATTAAAGTTTTTAGGCCATCTTATTTCAGAAAAAGGGAAAAGTCCATTAACTGATAAAATTAGGGCAGTCAAAGATGTTCCAAGCCCAATAAATATCAAGCAACTTCAAGCTTTCCTAGGTTTGATTAATTTTTTCGAACCTTTTCTAAAGGACAAAGTGATGGTCACAACTCCTCTATACGAACTGCTACGCAAAGATCAGAAATGGATTTGGAATACCAAACATGAAAAAGCATTTAAAGCAGTTAAGAAATTGTTAACCTCTAGTAGCTTATTAGTGCATTTTGATAGTGACAAAGACATCACTATTACTACAGATGCATCACAATACGGAATCGGAGAAGTTTTAGCGCATCAAATAGACGGTCATGAACGTACTGTAGCTTACGCTTCTCGGACTTTGTCTAAAGCTAAAAAAATTATAGTCAGCTAGACAAAGAAGCTTTGGCAGTTATGTTTGCTGTGAAACAATTTCACCAGTTTATTTATGGACGAAAATTTGAATTAGTAACAGATCACAAACCTTTGTTAGGGATTATAGGAAAAGATCGTCTGATGCCAGAGCATTTAAGTCCACGCATGCTCAGATGGGCTAATACACTTAATGCTTATGATTTCAATTTAAAATATCAAAAAGGAAAGATAATTTCTCATGCAGACGCTCTATCCAGAGTGCCCAGAAATAATGACAACTATGAAACTGATGTGGAAGTTAATCATATTGACAATATGAAATCACAAGTCATAAATAGTAAAGTAGTTCAGACATGGACAAATGAAAATGATGGGTATGCGTTGCTTAAGAAATGGATCAGCAAAGGTTGGCCTAATAAAAAATCTGAAAATTTAGCAATGGGGTTTTGTGTCAATAGAGACCAATTGTCGGTCTGTAAAGGGTGTATTAATATGGGAGACAGAGTAGTTATACCTCCTATAGGGAGAATGAAAGTTCTAGAACTTTGCATCAGGGGCACCCAGGCATTGGTGAGCTAAAGCTCTAGCTTGGAGTTATGTTTGGTGGCCGCAGATAAGTAATGATATTAAAAAGTATATTAAGAATTGTGATAAATGTAAGTCTGAAATAGCTCCGCCAAATAAACAATATTCTTCTTGGCCTAAACCAATATATCCATGGCAAAGACTGCATATAGATCATGCGGGTCCAATAGAGGGAAGAAATTATTTAATTTTTATCGTTGCTTTCTCTAAATGGATAGAATGTCACGAGGTTAAAAATACAAGTGCAAATGAAACAATAAAATGTTTAACAGACATATTTTATATACATGGATTTCCACAAGTAATCATCTCGGACAACGGAACTGGATTTGTGAGTGAAGAACTAAAAATACAATTTGGGAAATGGG
The DNA here is from genome assembly GCA_028023455.1 of Epiperipatus broadwayi. Lineage (NCBI taxonomy): Eukaryota > Metazoa > Onychophora > Udeonychophora > Euonychophora > Peripatidae > Epiperipatus > Epiperipatus broadwayi. Next base: position 2,481,498 of record JAQFVV010000161.1, on the reverse strand, counting down.
ACATCAAACATGTATTTACACCCCCTTACCACCCTGAATCAAATGGTTTGGTGGAAAATGTGGTAGGGCAAGTAAAGAAATATTTAAGAAAAAATATTTAAGAAAAAACAAAAATATGGATATGAAAAATGTCTTACAGGAATTCATGATGTATCAACATATAACTCCATCAACAACAACTGGAAAATCGCCAGCTGAAATGTTATTCGGTCAGAAAATACAAACTAATTTAGATTTTTTGTGACCTGATACACACACATATATATATATATATATATATATATATATATATATATATAAAATATAATCAAGACCTAGTGAAAAACTTTAACATTGGAGACACGAAAATATTCAGAGATATACCACGTAAACAATGGGTTAAAAAATTGAACGGGTGCGATCAAAGCAAATTTATGATATTAAAGACGAAAATGGAATTATATATAAGCGTCACAAAAATCATATTAGTAAAAGTGAAGATGACATACAACTAGATATGTTCCAGCAGTTTCAACATGCAAATGAAAAGAATTTAGATAAACAGATGCTACTGACTGACATCCAAGAAGATGCAGTAGAAGAGGATAAAATACAGACCAGACCAATACGATGTAAAAGAAGACCTCTGTACTTAAAAGAATATGTATAAGATGGATAAACTGTAACTTCTGGAGTGGGGGAAGAATTGTTATGTTGTAGTATGATTAATATTAAGAAAAAGCTACGTGTGAAACTGTGTGTACTCCAGAAGTTAAAAGTGTTAAATAATTACATGTGAAAGTAAACTAGTTGATTTAATAAAAACGAAAATTAGAAATTACAAATGGTTTTTTATATATATTTTTTTATAAAAAGCAAGTGTAAAATAAGATGGAAGATCCAAATAAATAATTAATTAAATGAAGGATTAAAAATGTAAAGAACAATTTAATTAATTAGTTCAGAAATAATCCCAGAATACTTTTGCGAATAAAATTGATAAGGAATAAACAATAGAACAAAAAGTAGATACAATCTAGCGGGAAAAAATCAAGTCAGCATCAGTCTGGTTTTTCTGAGAGACTTATGTGTAGTGTGAATTTCGGAACAGGACCAACGATGGGAGAAGAACCAGATATTCGAGTCTGAAGGTACTAAAGACTGACCTAGGGTAATTATACAGACTATACCTGTCTTATTATTATTTTTGTAAGCCTTACAGGTGATAGTAAACTACTTATAATCCTGTTTATAAATGCTTGTTAATTTTTATACTAATAAAATCTTGTATCTGTTAAGTGAGATATCTTAATTTCATGCAATAGAGTAATAGTTACTTGAATTGGGTGTGTTTGATTATTTCTCATAAGTAAACATTAAATGAAGTACATCACAGTATTAAATGGATTATGTCCTGTACATGTGGGGTTCAGATTGACCTTAGGTCAACATGGTTGTGACAAGAATCTCGGCCTCAGGGTGGCCTTCAAGCATTCCATCATCAGATTTTCAATTGGTTGGACAGTTGAAGAGTTCGAGTGTGTAGTAGATTGGAGCTTGTCTATTAAAATATGAAGATTGTCTATCTTAATATATATCTGAGCATTTATAGTATATATGTGTGGGAGATGATAATCTGGACTAACTGATGATTGCTGGTTTAGCATGAAATACATATATTGGTGATTATTTATCTTTTCAGCATATATGTGCTTGAGTGTATCAGTGTTATTAGAAAGAGTGGAGAGTGGTGGGACATGTGAAAGTCTGTGCTCATATACCATATATATATTACATATTAGACACAGATATGTAATAAACCTGTGTTTCAGTTATTATTTATTAGAGTAATTATTTTATTATATAACTAAGATTTCAGATTTAACATTTTTAAAATCGCTGCAGTAGATTAACTTCTAACGATAGAAACTTCATATAAGAGAATGCTGAAACAAACAACCTTATAAATATAAACAAAATCAAGATTATCTTCACTAACCAAAAAAAATATTTTGTCAATCTTTAAAGATCTTAAATATAAAGTAATTCAAATTGTTAAAAGAAATTATTCATTTCTTTTTACCTTACCCTCTTATTTGAAGTATCTATCATATGATATGAATTTATTGTAATATGTTTATAAATTTAACCCTAAAATTAAAAGAAATTGTTTAATGCATTTAACTCGAGAAAATAAAGTAAACATAAGTTAATTTAGTTGTTAATTATCTTTGTAATGGAACTTATTTCATTCTTGGAAATGGTTATTGTCGATATGTAGTTGATAATTAAAATCTTTGCAACCTGACAAAATAGTTTGTCTTTTATTATTGAAAAAAAAAAACACCTGATTTTTTAACACTTGAGAGATTATTTGTTTTGGAATTCTTTTATATGAAGTGTCTACCATCTGACACATGTACACATACACACACACACAGACAAATTATGTTTCAATGAGGAATGATGATTGTATAAAGTATAAGTATGAATTTTCTTACTTTGGAAGCAGATAATAAAGGAATGACCATATAGGTTTAAGAAAGTTCCAGTAAAAGGTATTTCTTATGAGTAATCATCCCTTCTCGTTTGCTGTATGAATGTTACATCATCAATATTTAGAATGCAACTAGTTCCCAGGTATACTATCATCTTCAAGCAATAAATTATCTATAAGAAAAAGAAAATGTGAAAAGGAAAATGAGTACAAATATGAGCAACATTGGTAAATTTAATTACATGTTTTATGAGAAATAAAAATATTGATGGAAAAATAGTGATAATGATAAGGAGAAAAAATAATCCATATGTGTGTTTTATTTTAATTGAAAATTGGCACATCAAACAAAGAAGTCAAAACATATGTCTAACAAAACTATATCAAATAATATTAAATATATGTCAAAAATGATTAAGGGTAGCTACTTAGCTTTAAAAATATTTGCTAAATTAATTAAGCAAAGTCCAGATAAATTTATATCTAAAAGCTTTTACCTTAAATCTGTCAAGTAAATTTCTCTTAGATATCTTCTTTACAACTTGAATTGGATATATATTTCAATTATTTTACTACTCAGGTAAATTTAGATAATCTAATCCAAAGCACCATTTAACCCTTTCTCTTATCAATTTAATAATTAACACAAATCCATTCATCTTTTACTTGTACATAGCTTTTTATTTAACATATGCTAATCATAACTATATCTTCAACAAGAATGAAACTAACAGGCAAAACTCTCCATAGAGTAGTGCACCATGTGCCAAACAGAGTAACCGATGGATGCCAGAAGGCATGTGCATAAAACCCCCATATAGTGTCTACTCATCCAATATCCCCAGACTAGTTTCTGGCTTGTGGCCTTCATCAGTGAGGAGCATTAGATCAGAGAGCCCTGGACCTAGATCTTAGAAGTGATGACATTTTAAAATTTACCATTAGGATAATGAATAAGAAATATTTTTCTTTTAAAATAAGCAGTAAAAATAAATATATTTATTAAATTGATTTGTAAATAATAGAGGTAAATTTATTTTTATAAAAGCATTTAATATACTTTTATTGACTGTGCACTAAAAGGAAATAAAATAATTATTTCTTCAGCCACAATTGAAGTTTTTAAACTTAACGTGAAATAAAAGTATTGGGGTTGGGGTCCAAAAATTAATTAAGTCAATCCCTTGTTATAAAAAAATAGGGATGGACTTAATTAATTTTTGACCTCCCCCATACTTTTATTTCATGTTAAATCTAAAAACTTCAATTGTTGTTGAAAAAACAATTTTCTTATAGTTGATATATATATATGTGTGTGTGTATTAAAATGGTAAAAAATTCCAAAACCTGGCTCCTCAAATGTTCCATGTATATGGGTGAAAAAATTGTACTATACATAGGAAATAATGGAGAAGTAAGATTGTCTTTTCTGTTTAATATTCTTTACCAACTGATCAAACCAAAAACTGTAACTATAAATAATAGATCAATAATAATAAATCTTTCACTTCTGGTGAGCTAAACTTATAAAAAGTAAATATATTTTTATCTAAAATTCTTCCATTACATATATGCATATTTCAAATAAATATACATCAATATCAAAAGGATATTTTATTGATCTCAAAATATATTTAGAACAAATAAACAAATAATCCTAAAGTTTCTTTTAAAGTAAACATTATCCTTCTCTATTTTATATTATAATGTTATATTGTTTAATCTTTGTGTCATCAATAATTCCATTTAGTTGAGTGAGTTAAAACTCTAAAGTTTTGATTGGTCAATTACAGAATCAGCAGTATAATATATTCATCTTTTAATATTATATTCATTTTAGTTTAATTTGTAAAAAGCAAATTAATAATTTGTCAGAATATGAAAGTGAATGAAAGTTTTTTCAAAAATGAATTTCTATTTATAATTATAAAAATGTTTTCTAGCAGAAACCTAAAAAGAACATTTGTAACCTATTAGAAAATGTTGTGTATATCACTGATTTTCTTTTTCAATTTACATTCATGTAAAAGTAAATAATTTTTACTAAAATCTTCACAATTTTTCTAAATTAAATATATTTTCAGCATATTCTATCAAAATAATTTATAATGTGTGAAAAAAATAGTAAAAAATACTCTAAAACATTCATTTTTGTTTTCAAAATCAAAACAAAGAAGTTGGAGTGGTGAAAATTATTGACAGGTGCTTCATTTTGTTTGAAATGAGAACAAACCAATCAGCATCTAGGAAAGTCTACCTTCTCCCATTGTTGTAGCTTTAAATTTAAATATTGTTGATTTTTTACTTGTAAAATAATCCTAGAGAGGGCAGCATCTTACAGTAGTTATATTTTTATAAATTTTAAATAATTTAGAAAAATATTTATAGTTTATATATACTAGATAGTCAAATTATATTATGGAATATAACATATACAATGTTTATTAAGATATACAAATTTTAAAAAAAGGGAAGAGAATAATGTTATAGGGATATGAATGGACATATTAAGAAATTATGATTAGATAATAAAATGACAGCTTTTGAAGAATTTTTGTCAGAAAGTGAATTTAGTATTGGAAATTTATTAAATATTTATGAGGGACAATACACATGGTCCAGAAATAATATATTTCACACAATAGATTATGTATTGGTAGAGAAAGAGGGAATAAATAAAATATGGAAAATTAAGGTATTTGATAATGAAGAAAAAGTATGCACTAGTGATCATAATTTCATTGTAATTGAAATGGTTAGTAATGTGATGGAGAATAGAAATAAAAGTAGAAATAATAGTGAAAGATGTGGATGGAGAGTAAATGATAAGAATAAGTTGGAAGAGTATAAAATACAAGTTGAAGAAATAATGGAAGAGTGGGTTGGGGATGAGTATAAGGATTGGTGTAAGGAAGTAGAAAAAGTTGCAAATAGGGTTTTAGGTGAGAATATTGAAAAAAATAAAAGTAATAAAAAAATTAAAATTAGTAAAAGTGTAAAAGAAAGGAAAGAAGCATGTAGAGAATATAAGGGTGCTATTAAGAATAAGGAAAGTGAAAAAGATATTAATGCTAAATGGGAAAAGTACTTAGAAAAGAAGAAGTTGGCTAAAATAGATATTTATAGAGAGAGAATGAAATTGAATAGTAAATTGTTGGAGGATATTAATAAAAGTGGAAGAGATGGAAGTAAAAAATTTGGAATTATATTAAAAGGAGAAATGTAGGGGAGAGAGAGTTAGTATTACTAGATGATGAGGGAACTGAGTGTAGTTCTAGAGAAGATTTAGAGAGAATCTTAAATAGTTATGTAATGAATATAGAAAAGATGTTAGATGTGAATGATAGAATATTAGAAAATATGAAAGACTATAGTAATGGGAATATTAGTTTTTCAGAAAATGAACTAAATGAGGTAGAGAAGAAATTGAAAAGTGGAAAGGCAAGAGGTTTAGATGGATGGGCAGCAGAGATGGTAATGAATTTAGGATATAGGGCAAAAGTAAAGTTATTATCCTGTTTTAATAAAATGGCACAGAATAGAGTTTTCCCAAGTAGTTGGAGTAATACAAGAGTAAGGTTATTATTTAAAGGAAAGGGTAAGGATCATAGAAAGTTGAATAATTATAGACCGATAGCGGTAACATCAGTTTTATATAAAGTTTTCTCGTATATGGTGGCTAGTAAAGTTGTAAAATGGATGGAAGGGAATAATGTAGTGGGGGAAATGCAAGGAGGTTTTAGATTAGATAGGCATATAGGAGATAGTTTATTTGTAGTTACACAACTTATGGATATGAGTAGGAATGCAGATAAACAGTTATATATGAGTTTTATAGATATAGAGAAGGCATATGATAGAGTAAATAGAAATAGATTATGGATAAGTTTAGCAAATTTGGGAATGGATGAAGCTTTAATAGATATTATTAAGAAATTATATGAAAATAATTATTATATATATCAATTAGAGAATATAGAATCAATTAAAGTTAAAAATGGTGTGGGACTAAGGCAAGGATGCCCTATGTCACCTATTTTGTTTGTGTTGTATTTGAGTGAAATGGAAAGAGCAATAGAAAGATTAGGAAGAGGGATAGAGATACTGTTAATAGGTAGTAAGGGAGTATATATTTTGTCAGGTCTTTTTTTTTGCAGATGATATATTTTTGTGTGCAGAAAAAGAGAAGATATGGAAGTTATGTTGAGGACATGTGCAAGGGTGGGTAAAGAGATGGGGATTAAATTTAGTGAAGAAAAATCAAATATAATGATGGTTAATACTGAGGAAAGAGAAGATGTAGAATTTTTATTGGGAGATATTAAGTTAAGTGTGGTGAATAGATATAGTTATTTGGGAATTATTTTAAGTAATCAGAAAAATTATTTGGATGAATGGGAGAAAAAATTGATAAATGAAGCAAAGAAAAGAAAGGGATTGATAAAGAAATTAACAGTATTTTCATATAATAAATATGATGTAGCTAGAATTATATGGAAAGGAGTTGCAGTAGCAGGGTTAACATATGGTAATGATGCATTATATGTTAGTAAAAAGATATTAGATTATTTAGAAAAAGCTCAAAGGGAAGTAGGAAGACATGCATTGGATGCAGAAGTATGGACAGCAAGGGAGGCAATTCAAGGAGAAATGGGATGGTCAAGTTTTCATATGAGAGATGCAAAAAGTAAAATGAAAATGTTTGGTAGATTGCAGTTTATGGATAATAAAAGAATAGCTAAAATAGTATTTAATTGGGTTATGAGTAAAGGGCAGGTAACAAGATGGGTGAGAAAGGTAATGCGGTATGCAAAAGATTTGGATAAAGAATTTATATCAGTATATTTGTACAAAAGATGGGATGATTGTGTTAAGAGGATTATTGAGTGTTATAGTAGTAAGGAATGGGATAAAAGAATAAATTTATTAATAAAGACTAGGGAGTTAGAGAGATGGAGAAATAGTATGGAGAGTAAAAAGAGTTTAAATATATATAGAAATAAACAGAATATTAGGTGTGAGTTAATATATGATAATAGTAAGGAAAGTAGTTTATTGTTTAAGGCTCGAACAGGATCTTTAGCTACAAAAGAATATACATGTAAATGGAAAAATATGGGTGATTTATTTTGTAAATTATGTAAGGAAGGAATTGAAAATATTAGGCATTTGTTAATTGAATGTAAATGTTTGAAAACAGAAAGGGTACATATAATGAAGTTGTGGAAAAATAAATATGAAAAGAGTGATTATACAGAAAGTGAATTATTGGTTTTTATGCTGGGTTTGGGAAAAGATAAGGGGGATTTAGATATAAAGGTTATAGAGTTGACAAAAATTATGTTGTGGAAATGGGATAGAGCAGATTATGGGTAAATTTAGAGTGGGGAATGTAAAAGAAAGTGGCTAACAGGTTTATCTGGGCTTAATTGCTGAGATATTCTTGACTTCGTTTAAGGAGAAGCCATAATACATCACATCACATATACATCACATCACATCACTTTCAAATGAGTGTAAATTCACTACAATAATGTAAAAACTGCCAGTTTTGGAGCGAGTTAAAGCCATGTTCATTAAGAAACAAAGTATATAATCAAAAGTTAATGGCAATGTAATATGGCTAGACAAAAGAAAATATTAGTGAAGGTGTATTTAGTATATCAGGGTAAATAACAAAATGCAGTAGCAAATGTAATATATATATACCCATAAATAAATGATAAATATTGATCTTATAAAGAAAATATGGGAAAACTAATTTCAATATATATATATATATATATATATATATATATAATTTTTATATATATATATATATATATATATATTAATGACATTTAAGTGATTTTATATTATTATTAATAATAAACATATTTATAAAATTACTACAGATTTTCAAACTTTTAAAGAAAAAATATCCAAAGTGCAATGGTGCTTTTTATATTCAGCAATGTTTTCTATAAGCTGAAAAAATAGCTTATGTAGGCTTATATAAAAGAATATTTTTTGCTAATAAAATAAATAACTAATTTAGTATATAGTTTTTATACATATTTTGGAGGTAACATTTGTTTAATAACACCTCAAACTTATCTACTTATACAAAATAAATAAAGGAAGCTTCTGAGCAAATGAATTTAGGATAAAGTGGCAAAGGTGAAATAAACATATGGTTACATGTATTTATGTTCAATCTTGTATAACATATAATAAGAGGAATTTTATTATCTTTTACATAAAAAATAAAATAACTACACAATGAGAGGGATTAGCATCTCTCATATAAAACAAGTTTGTCATAATATGAATTCACCATCTCTTATACAAATAATACATTACAACTGGGTCTCATTTTATGTGGTAGATAGGTTCCTCAGAAACCATGCACAAAAGAAATTGCACAAAAATAGTCTTAACTTACCTAGAAAAATGGGGGATACGTACTGTAATTTTTCAAAAATCACATAAAAGCAAAGCAACAATGTAAAATTACTTTACAATTCGCATAAAAAAAATAAGAAAATAAAATATGGCTAATAAAAAATTTCAAATTTGAAAAAAATTGATACAAGACCAACTTTTTTTACTTTTTTTTATTAACTACAGTATTTAATTTTATTCAAAACAATGTATTTTTATGTGTAATTTATACTTTTTTCATACATGTATGGTATTTTAATTATTATCGCTGTTTGAGACATCAGATTCATCATGATGTGATGTGATATGAGGTACTGTAGATTCTCCTTAAACGAAGTCAAGAGGAAATACAACTAAAACATTTCCCAATTGCTGTTGATCCTTCCCATTTTGCTAAGCAATCTAAAATTGAAATTTTTGTTTCCAAAAAAATTCATTTTCTTGTGTGTTTTTTTCTCTCCTTTATAGTAAACTAAAAGTTTAAAATAAAAATAAAAACTTAGACTTACTATAATAAAAAGACACTGACTCACCACTGTTAGGCAAAATTTAATTAAAACTAACAATTAAAAATTAAATTCTTATTTTTGTCTTTAATTTTTTAATTTTCAATTCTGTTTAAAAATCAATTTTCATCGTTTCACATCACCTCGTTGCGTAATTTTTAAATTGTTAATTACAATTAAAAATCAGATCTTAATTGTCAAATTTAATTGTGCCCACTGCTGTTACTCAACTTTTAAAAATAAATTTGCAGACACTAAATGATTAATTGATTACATACTTGTTTTATAAAAAGCAAAAATTGAATGTGATTAAAAATGCAACAACAACAACATACATCATATAGGCTTCTATAATGTTTGAACAGATTTACATTATAAGATTGTAAAATTTATTACTTGCAGACACTAAATGATTAATTAATTACATGCTCTTTTTATAAAAAGCAAAAATAGAATGTGATTTAAAATGCAAAAACAACAACAAACATAGTATTTTTATCTATAACGTTTGAACAGATTTACATTATAGTCTTGTAAAATTTAATGTGTGTATATAAAATGGTGAAGTCATGATTTTAAGTGAATTATGAACTTCTTTATTGCATAAAATCTATTACTGTACTATTATAAAGTGCTGAAAATATTGAAATTATTAGATGGAAGTTCAACTCTGATAATGCACTATTACTTTAAATATGACATGAGTGTGTGAAATTTATAATTTTTAAAGTAATAGCACATTAATGGAGCTCAACTTCTGATCTAATAATTTTTATTGCATAAAAGAAACCTGCATATAAAGATATTAAGAATCATGAATCTCATAACTTCAAAATTGCATTAAATAAATCCGCATAAAATGAGACCCGGGTGTATATATATTATGGCATATGTCAACACCAGGGATATGATCGCCACTATTGAAATTATTTGTGTAACAAATTAAATTTAATAATGCCTTACTTCAGTTTTTGTATTCCTAACAAATCACTATATATCAACACAATTCATTTTACTATAGAAATGATGTATTTATAAGAATTTAAATTTATAATAATAATAAGCAATAATAGTCAATATGTAACCCAAAATATGTATAACCATTCACACTAAAAATAATAGATGGGATATTTGCAAATATATGTATAAATACAAAGCAAAAAAATATTTTTAAATATTACCAGGATAAAAAAAAATCCTTTGTAGTGCTAAGATTTTTACATTCATGCAACAAAATCCAGAATTTTGGCAAAATATCACAAAGCTGATCTAGATGAGGAGTGAAGACCTTGAATCAGATCACACCTCAGTTTCTTTACCAATGCTCCATGATTTACTACCCTATGAATGACAGATCTGAGGTTACACTCAACTTCTTTTTAGTTTGTGTGTCAGGAGTAGCAAAGAGTGGAATATGAGACTCAGGGAATTATGGATAATAATAAATTAACTAGACACACACACCTATGGCTGGTTAGATAATGCATATAATTAATAATTAATTCTAAATTAAAGTAGATTTGGATAAGATTTGGGATGAATTATAAATAACACACTAACATTTTATAAGTTTAAAGATATTTAATTATTAAAATATAATTTAAACAATAACAAATAGAGGTGCATTGGGATCTATACTCACAGGTATCATGAATTGATGAGGTGATTCCAATACAAGGTCTCATCTTTTATGCAATTTAAATTTAATTTTAAGTTATGACAAATTAATATTTTATCTAAAGTTGATACATATGCCTGAATAATGCTATGCCATTCCTATGAGGTTTGCTAAGAGTTAAGTGTACAAGAATGACCATATTAAATATAACCTACTTATTAAAATTACATAATGAGCAATAAATGTGCTTCCTATGCAGATTGTTTTATATAAACTAGATCATGGGTACATATTAATGCTGAACTGAATAATAGAGCAGATCGTGAACTGGTGTTTTGCAGTGTAGCTTCAGAAATTATTGCACTACTTAAACTAAATAAGGGTTATATCCCAAAGGTGTAATTACTCATGGGATTCAGTACCAAGTGCTTGGTTCTCATGGAGTATACAAGTTGCTATTACAAAAGACACGGAACATTTAGTTCTGGAGATTGGAGCAGGTTAAAATATGGTTCTGGATTCTCTTGTTCCAGTTCTAAAAATAGAGATGTCCAAACTAATACTAATTTTTAATAAGAAAATATATATAGCAAGGTGTATAGTGCTAAATCTATAAATTTCAATCTGCAAAACTATTAGCATACATAAAACATGCTAAAAAGGGATAATTAAAATAATCTATTTTACTAATTAAATCTATATAGTTTATGATAATAAACTAAGGAGAAGTAAAGCATATTTGGGACTTAACTAATTATTTATAATATGCTTTAAAGTATTATTAGCTGAGAGTTACTAATCATCTCTCTAATATTATTAAATCTTCATTTGAAACATGGCATATAAATTCAATACAATAAACAATTAATATCAAAGAGAATAGACATGATCACAGATTAGGATAGTATTGAAATATATAATGACTGATTACAGTTATTATATTTAGAGAAGATTATTAAATTAAACATATTCATTTAATATAGGCAAGATTCTTACAACTATTATTATTACTAAGTTAAAACTTACATTAGAAAATTTATTATAGTTTTATTAAAATTATTTTAGAGAGGTTATTTATCTAAAAGTTATTATAAATTATTATTTATGAACATTCAATTATATAGCTAGCTTTAATATTTAAGCAGCATTAAGCTGTCGCACATGTGCTTTGAAGATTTAACTATAAATGAATGAATACTAACACTTCAAACACATGATAAAGTTTTTGGAAAAGATAGAATGGCCATCTATCTTTTCGAACCCAAATGCTTTTGTATGGGCAAATAAATCTTAAGTGTTTGAAAGTGAAAGCATGAAGATATTAAATAATCACTTATAAAAATAAAATAAAAATAAATATAAATAAAAATAAAATGATTTATTTACATACATTTAATTTCAAATAAGAATGACATATCGTAAATTCTAGTAAATTTCATTAGCGTCTTTCATTCAAGCATGTAATAGTAATTTAAAGTGATCATTTAATATCTTCATGCTTTCACTTTCAAACACTTAAGATTTGCCCATACAAAAGCACTTGGGTTCGAAAAGATAGATAGCTATTCTATCTTTTGAAAAGACTTTATCATGTGTTTGAAGTGTTAGTATTCATTCATTTATAGTTAAATCTTCAAAGCGCATGTGCAACATCTTAATGCTGTTTAAATATTACAGTTATAAACATTGCGCTATATAAAAATAAAATGATTTATTTATAGCTAGCCTTAGAAATTTAGATTATATTAATTTTTAAGATTTATTTTAAGAGCTCTGCAGTAAAAAATATTACCAATGATGTTCTAGTCAAGGCATTTATCATGGTGTTTGGCATTGATATTCACTGCTAGGATGATCCATCCTTAATGTTTTCCTGGCAGGCACTTGGTCTTGAATGTTTTCCATTATCATAGATCAGACTTCCAAAAGGGAAGATGGCAAATCTGCTGGCTTATAACTGATTGTTGTCATTGTAAAATCTGGCATAGACTCTGGCAGCAAAATGTTTCAAAGTTTAAGAGTATGAAACTTAGTGCTTAATTTTGGGGTGTTTTATATCAACTTGTTCCCCTCTCGCTACACACCACACCACAAAATCATGAAGTTGTTCACAGTTTATGTTTTTAATCTTATGCTTTAGCATAGTTTTATTAACTTTAGAAAAGACAAAAGCAAAACCTAATTTATTCATAAAATAGTGTAGCTTGACTATTTTTCCTTTGTCTTAAAATCTATTTTAGAAGTTATTTTAAAATCTGTTCTTGGGTCTCATACAAATTAAATCAGGTGCATGCGATGTGAGATTTTCCAAGAGTCAGACCATTATGTAAAAGAGATTTAAGTTATGTAAACATTCTGCTATAGGTATAATCTTGTCATCTCTGAAATTTAAAATTTATATGTGAATAAATGTAAATTTGTACTTAAATTTTATAATGACTTAAAGATAAAATACTTTAAATAGTATTGCAATGTTTATAATTTTTTTTACATTGCAACTTCATTCACATATATATGTAGGTGTGCTTCTCTCCATACAACAAGTTTACATAACTTACTTTTTATTATAGAATTTATAATTGAATATATATATATATATATATGATAAACAAAAATGCAAGTTATATATATATATATATTGTACCCTTACTTCTCGATGTATAATATAGTTTGAAATACGACTAGATCAATTAAATTATAATGCTTAATTAAAATTTGCATATCTATCTTTAATTTACTTTTATAATATCATATTCTAATTAAATTTATTATCAATTATCAAAATCAATATATTCTATATTATGTGCTCATTAAATAAGTATTTAATAAAATCATGAGACTGTGAAGTAAAGTTACAAAGCAATAAGTAGATTTACATTGAGTCAATATCTCCCAAGACATTGTCTCAATGGCATAAGAATACTATTACCTCCTTATTAACTTATTACTACCTCTACAGCATTCTTATGGCTTTTAAATAAAATAAACTATCTTTAATAATAATGATAAAATAAATAAATCTTAACTTTTAATTTTTTAAAATATAATTAAATAATCTCAGGTTCTTCTTATTATCTTAAAGTAATGATAACTCATGTAAATAAGTATGATATGGGATTTTACATCAAACCTAAATACACCTAACTTATTTTAATAATAATAATAATACTAATCTTAGAGTATAACCTAATCTTCTCTATTTCTGTTATATCATCAATCATTAAATAAATAAATAATCATGTGTATATCTTTTATCTTCATATAGTATCTTAATTTTGGAATAGATCAAAATCTTACAATTTATTAATCTGTGGCAATAAATAATATTGTACTCTTATATTATGCATTATAATTACTCTATGACCATTGTAATATGATATGTTAATGTCAATCAATTCTTATAAATGATATCAAGAAAATATTATGTTTATTTCTAATATAAATAATAAATTCATATTGTGCAAATATTATGTTTATTCAAATTATCTGCTGTCAAATGCTGTGGTGCAAAATAATGAACTCGACACACTTTTAAAACAAATTAAACAAATTTATTTACATTAACTTCAACTAAGAATTTATTTACAATATTTACAGTTCAAAATTATGAAAACAAAGAAAATAAAAATAAGAAAATAATAATACAATATGTTTACACTGTTATTAACTCATACTCCTAATAAGTAATTATACATCCTTTAAAATGCTGTACTAATAACACTGAAGTATGTTTCCAAAAACTTAGACTTTAAACAAGCATCAGTAAACTTCAATTATTACACAGAAAAATTTATGTAAATAATATTTATATAGCATATGTAAACAATTAAACTTTATTAATTAAATTGCTACATCACTTAAGTATTACTGTTATTCATTTCATCATGTACTAGTATGTGTTTACTTTACTATCAGCATTACTTTAATAGCATAATATAGAAACTAATTGTATTTTTATATTGGACTATTTCCATCATCTAATATGTGTGTTGAATGTCTTTAGAAAAATTTAATTTTTAGTTAAATATTCCAAATGCATTCAACTGTTAGTAATATCACAGCAAACAGGGTAGTATATGCACCAACTGTTAGTAATATCACAGCAAACAAATGTTAATAATATCACAGCAAACAGGTTAGTATATGCACTAACTGTTAGTAATATCACAGCAAACAGGTTAGTATATGCACAACGTTTCGAGAGGTATTTTTCTCCCCTCTTCTTCAGGTGTTGCTGGCCTGACCAGTGACAGTACTAGCATGGGATTCGAACCTGGATCCTTAGATTCTTGAATATTGAATTTTAAGGTAATGCTCTAACCAACTGAGCCATCCTGCCAAAGGCAACAGTCAGTAGAAATTTCATATACTTATCTATGAGGTTCCTCCTGATTTCTCCACTTTTTCCTCAGAGCAAAGTTGATTAGTGGTTTCCATACATTATGTATAGTCACACTAGGTTGGCTTATGGGATTTTTTGCCATTGTCATGTGAGCAGCTTCTTTAAATTTTCTTCTTTGTACCTTTTCTTCTCTATCCAATATTTTTGTATTTTCCCAATTGAACATATGTTCATTGGCACATACATGGTCTGCTACCTTAGACACATCTGTTTTCTCTCTTCTAATCATCAGTTTATGTTCTTGCAAGCGCTTTTCAATGGGATGACTAGTCTCACCAATATATGTTCTTCCACATTCACATGGTATTTCATAGATGCAGTTTTTTCTTTTCAGCATTTCAAGTTTAGGCTTTGTAGATGTTAGAATTCCTCGTAGTGTGGTATGGCTCTGGAAAGCTGTTCTGATGTTATACTGATTGCAGATTTTTCTTAATTTGTCTGCTATTTTTGGAATGTATGGGTACACTATAGTACCAATAATTGTCTTTTCTCTTGATGGTTCTTTTTGTTGTCTATTTAATGTTTTCTTAATAACAGCTGATGGATAACCATTTTTCATAAGAGTTTGTTCTATATAGATCTTTTTCTTTTCCAAATCACTAGTTTCTGAACAAACTTTTTTTGCTTTGTTCCATAGTGATAGTATAACTCCATGTTTTGTGTTTCTGGTGTGATTTGATGTATAGGCTAGATATTTTCCTGTATGTGTAGGTTTTCGGTAAACTGTAGTTTTGATTTTGCCATGAGGGAGTCTTGTCACAAGAACATCTAAGAATGCCAATTTTTGTTCTTGTTCTGATTCTATTGTGAATTTAATTGAAGGGGATATGTTGTTGATGTGTGTCCAGAAAGTTTGTAGTAATGCTTCACCATGTGGCCATACAACAAATGTATCATCCACATAGTGAAGCCAAACTTTAGGTGGATATGGAGTAGTTTTTATGGCTGTGGTTTCAAGTTCTTCCATGTAAATATTGCTAATCAGGGAGACAATGGTGAGCCCATAGCCATTCCTTGATTTTGTTGGAAGAATTCTGTGTTATATTGAAAGTAGGTTGTTTTTATGCAGAATGTTAATAGTTCCATTATACTATCAATAGGAAGAGTTGTTCTGGTTTGTAAACTATTATCACCATTTAATCTTTTCCTTACAATAGACAATGCTTCTTCACATGGTACATTTTGTGAATAAACTTTCCACATCAAAGCTTACCAGTAAGTCAGTTCTTTCAATTTTCATGTTCTTGATTAATTCTACAAAGTGTCTAGAATCCCTGACAAAGGACTGGGTCTTGTATGCCAAAGGACTTAGAACTTTGAGAAGAAATCTTGCCAAATTTTGGCAAGGTGAATTTCTAGAACTAACAATAGGTCTTAATGGAACATGATCCTTATGGATTTTAGGTAGACCATAAAGATGAGGAATTTTGCTGAAAATATGTTATTTTACTTTTTTCTGAATCAGTGAAGTACTTGCGATACTTTCTGAGTAATGCTTGTAACTTTGTTTCCGTACTTGGTATCAGATTTTTGCCACTTTTCTGTATTGGCCTGCTGTGAGGAGTTCTTGTATTTTGTTGTCATAATCAGTTGTATCCATTACAACTGTTGCATTGCCTTTGTCAGCAGGGAGAATAATTATAGATTTATCTACTTTGAGAGATTTAATTGCTTTCCTCTCACCATAGGATATGTTTGACTTCAATTTTTGTTGCTTGTCAAGTGTTCTTTTTATTCTCCAGTGTAATTCTGCTGCTTCTTCTAAAGGCAATTTTTGAGTGACTTCCTCAGTGGCTGCCATTATATCTAATAAGGGATATTAGATGGTGTTATAGCAAAGTTTAATCCTCTTTCAAGAACAGAAATTTCAGTATCTGTTAGATGTTTAGAACTTAGATTTTTAACAGATGAAGCTGTTACATTGCTTGGTACATTATGATTTTTGATATGCCCATGTAGGCTAGCAAGTTTTTTCTTTTGACATTCTTTTATTTTTCCATGTAATATAGAATATGATTTTCTTACTGCTTGAAAAACTCTCATGTAGTCATCATCAGTAAGTTTATTTTTAGAAAACATTCTACATTATTAATTGAATGCATTGTTTGATACTTAGAAAACCTTTGAGCATTTATTCTTTCTCTTAACAGAGCTTCACTTGCTCTCTGAGTAATTTTCTCAGCTCTGTTAAGAGAAAGAATAAATGCTCAAAGGTTTTCTAAGTATCAAACAATGCATTCAATTAATACTGTAGAATGTCTTCTAAAAAATAAACTTACTGATGATGACTACATGAGAGTTTTTCAAGCAGTAAGAAAATCATATTCTATATTACATGGAAAAATAAAAGAATGTCAAAAGAAAAAAACTTGCTAGCCTACATGGGCATATCAAAAATCATAATGTACCAAGCAATGTAACAGCTTCATCTGTTAAAAATCTAAGTTCTAAACATCTAACAGATACTGAAATTTCTGTTCTTGAAAGAGGATTAAACTTTGCTGTAACACCATCTAATATCCCCTTATTAGATATAATGGCAGCCACTGAGGAAGTCACTCAAAAATTGCCTTTAGAAGAAGCAGCAGAATTACACTGGAGAATAAAAAGAACACTTGACAAGCAACAAAAATTGAAGTCAAACATATCCTATGGTGAGAGGAAAGCAATTAAATCTCTCAAAGTAGATAAATCTATAATTATTCTCCCTGCTGACAAAGGCAATGCAACAGTTTTAATGGATACAACTGATTAAGACAACAAAATACAAGAACTCCTCAGAGCAGGCCAATAAAAGTGGCAAAAAATCCGATACCAAGTACAGAAACAAAGTTACAAGCATTACTCAGAAAGCATCGCAGGTACTTCACTGTTTCAGGAAAAAGTAAAATAATATCTTATTTCAGCAAAATTCCTCATCTTTATGGTCTACCTAAAATCCATAAGGATCATGTCCCATTAAGATCTATTGTTAGTTCTGGAGATTCACCTTGCCAGAATTTGGCAAGATTTCTTCTCAAAGTTCTAAGTCCTTTGGCATGCAAGACCCAATCATTTGTCAGGGATTCTAGACACTTTGTAGAATTAATTAAGAACATAAAAATTGAAAGAACTGACTTACTGGTAAGCTTTGATGTGGAAAGTTTATTCACAAATGTACCATGTGAAGAAGCATTGTCTATTGTAAGGAAAAGATTAAATGGTGATAATAGTTTACAAACCAGAACAACTCTTCCTATTGATAGTATAATGGAACTATTAACATTCTGCATAAAAACAACCTACTTTCAATATAACACAGAGTTCTTCCAAGAAAATCAAGGAATGGCTATGGGCTCACCATTGTCACCCCTGATTAGCAATATTTATATGGAAGAACTTGAAACCACAGCCATAAAAACTACTCCTTATCCACCTAAAGTTTGGCTTCGCTATGTGGATGATACATTTGTTGTATGGCCACATGGTGAAGCATTGCTACAAACTTTCTGGAGACACATCAACAACATATCCCCTTCAATTAAATTCAGAATCGGATCAGAGCAAGAACAAAAATTGGCATTCTTAGATGTTCTTGTGACAAGACTCCCTCATGGCAAAATCAAAACTACAGTTTACCGAAAACCTACACATACAGGAAAATACCTAGCCTATACATCTAATCACACCAGAAACCCAAAACATGGAGTTATACTATCACTGTGGAACAGAGCAAAAGAAGTTTGTTCAGAAACTGGTGATTTGGAAAAAGAAAAGATCTAGATCGGAAGAGCGTCGTGTATGACAAATGTTTATACATCAGCTGTTATTAAGGAAATATTAAATAGACAACAAAAAGAACCATCAAGAGAAAAGACAATTATTGGTACTGTAGTGTATCCATACATTCCAAAAATAGCAGACAAATTAAGGAAAATCTGCAATCAGTATAACATCAGAACAGCTTTCCAGAGCCATACCACACTATGAGGAATTCTAACATCTACAAAGCCTAAACTTGAAATGCTGAAAAGAAAAAACTGCATCTATGAAATACCATGTGAATGTGGAAGAACATATATTGGTGAGACCAGTCGTCCCATTCAAAAGTGCTTGCAAGAACATAAACTGATGATTAGAAGAGAGAAAACAGATGTGTCTAAGGTAGCAGACCATGTATGGACCAATGAACATATGTTCAATTGGGAAAATACAAAAATATTGGATAAAGAAGAAAAGGTACAAAGAAGAAAATTTAAAGAAGCTGCTCACATGACAATGGCAAAAAATCCCATAAGCCAACCTAGTGTGACTATACATAATGTATGGAAACCACTAATCAACTTTGCTCTTAGGAAAAAGTGGAGAAATCAGGAGGAACCTCATAGATAAGTATATGAAATTACTACATACTGTTGCCTTTGGCAGGATGGCTCAGTTGGTTAGAGCGTTACCTTAAAATTCAATAATCAAGAATCTAAGGACCCAGGTTCGAATCCCATGCTAGTACTGTCACTGGTCAGGCCAGCAACACCTGAAGAAGAGGGGAGAAAAATACCTCTCGAAACGTTGTGCATATACTAACCTGTTTGCTGTGATATTACTAACAGTTAGTGCATATACTAACCTGTTTGCTGTGATATTATTAACATTTGTTTGCTGTGATATTGCTAACAGTTGGTGCATATACTAACCTGTTTGCTGTGATATTACTAACAGTTGAATGCATTTGGAATATTTAACTAAAAATTAAACTTTTCTAAAGACATTCAACACACATATTAGATGATGGAAATAGTCCAATATAAAAATACAGCTAGAACACCATCATCACAAACCTTCAGAAAAACACTATAGAAACTAATGTATCTTTATAATGTAATAACAAATAATTGATTATAATTTTATATTTCAGTTAATACAATTCATGCTACATGTTTTATCAAATATGCATTACATATATATACTGTTAAAAATAATAATATTTAAATTATTAATCAATTTCAAATTCATAAAGTATTATATTAGATAAATTCTATGATTCTTTTCTATGCAAAATTATTACTTTACTTTATGTGTTATTCTACTCCTTCTTAATAACTTTCTATCTACAAAACATCCTCCAAAACTTAGTTAAACTTTCCGGAAAATAATCACTGATTTTAAATAAAAAAAAAAACTAATTATCCAAACTATTTATACTACGTCATCTATATTCAGTAAATCTTCAATTCAAATATAAACTTCTACATAAAACTTAACTTAATTTATCCAATAAAATAAAAATAAAATATAGACTTTGAGATCTCTTCCTATCTTGCAATAAAATAATTACATATGAATAACAAATATAATTCTAATACTATAACATAAACAAAATATTAAAATTATTTACGAAAGAATCATATAATTATTTCTAAGCTTCTTATGTAATGTTGTATCGTATTTATATCATAAATTCAAATTATGCATATTTAAATAAAACTGTTACTGCCAATATAATGTGTGTGTATTTTTAAAATATTCATACATTCATTCATTCAATAACATATCATTCGGTTGATCTAAAGAAAACATATTAAATACATTAAAATTATTATTATTATACAATTTTTACCATCAATAATGATTTAATGTACAGTCCATCTTCCAATTCTCTTCGGAATTACAGCTTCATAAAATAATTCACATTTATACTCACGATCATTCTTTAATATATATTCCGTGTTATATTAATTATAAAATAAATTTATGCAATTAATTATTATATTACTTTAGTTATTATTTTAAGAAATGTACCTATCTTATTTTTAATAGATTAATAATATTTAACTTTTATATTAGATAAATAAAACAAAATTCATATTACATAACTCCAGCGATGTTTCCTTTTCACCATAAAGTTTTTTAATCCTAGGCACATATTCACTAGCACACCATTTCCTGTTTCCGATCCATCACGTGTTTTTTTAAAAGTTTATGAAAAAATAATAACGTTCTTTTAAAACCAAAATAAAAGTTAATCAGTTCTTTTATAAAAATATAATAAAATTAAAATAGTTTATCTGATCCGGATGCAGTTCTTTAAAGAATATTATTTAAAAGTTATTATTCTTGAATTAGTTTATAATTTATAAAAAATTATCATTTAATTATTTTAAATTAACTGGGACGTCCACGTATTACTTGCACATTTTTTAATAAAATATCCAGGTAAGAATAAGCTTCTTTATCTATAAACGACCAGCGTTTAAATTATTTCAATATAATAATTTCTATTATATTAAGACTTTTAACTAATCATTTTTCAATTTATTTGCCTTTTAAAATTGTCAACATTCAGTCTTTTAAACATAAAGACTTAACAAGGCAAGTATTTATAAAACTACTTTTATTTTTAATATCTTTCCTTAAGATATATATTTAAATTTATATCTTATAAAATACTTTCTTTATAAAGAAGTATTTTCTTCTTTAAGATATCTATTTTCTAATAGTCAATAGCAATTAGCTTTTAAAATTATATACTGTCCAAAATATTACTTTTCTCCATCTCGTAATTATCCGAACTAATCCAGCGTTTGTCATATTCCTAGGGTAAAGTTTCCGATATATTTTCACTATATATGATGTTTCCATGATTATTTGCTTGCAAATTGAACTTAAATAGAGACGACCGATAGGGAAAAAATTAAATTAACACTGCATGTCTATCATTTAAAACTTTTATAAATTATTTATAATGACACTCTTGTAATTTTAAAATTGATTTTAAGAGCGTCTATCAAATTTACTTTGTTATTTTTTTTTTTTAATAACACAATTAACTTTAAAATCAATCACGAAGTCCCCTCCTAACAATTGAATTAAGCTTTTATACTGGAAGAAACTTCCCATTTGATTGGTAGATTAAACAATCAACTTTGCTGACTTATTTACATATTTACCAACAATACGAAAATAAAATAAATAATGACTTATTTAATATTTAATATTTATTACATTATCAAATTTCTAAATAATCTTTATCGTTTATTTAAATCCATAAAATATTTTTTAAAAATATTTTTACCTACTTGATTTTAATTTTAACTTTTATAAAATTATTTAAAATACACTAAGTCTTTTTATACGTTATATTTTTAAAGCAATATTTTTTAAAAATCAGATTTAATATTTCACACTGAATATCTTTATTTTTATCTCGTGATAACTCACGTATTATTTATAAATTTATAACATGATTTTTAAAATAGTTCTGCAATTTTACTAAACAACTTCCAAGCATGTGTGTGTATATTTAACAAACATCTGTTCTTCACAACACAAGAAACGCTTGTCATCGTCTAAAAATAAACTAACAATTGCATTTTTAAATTATTTATTTTTTAAATAAATAAGACATTATAATAGATTTTAAAATAATTATCCAATATTATTAAAATCAAATATTAATCTTCTATTTAAGTACTTATAATAATTAAAATATTTATATTCTCTTATAATATTATTTTATCAACAATAAATATATGCATTTAATTTTAACTTGTCTTTTAAACACCTTTAGCTTTAAACACCTATTTATTAAATATATTAATTCAGTATTGATTATGGCTATTTTTCCCAACTATATATTATAATCATCATCATTTAAAATGTCTCTCTCTATATCAGCACAATTTTACATATCAAATACTCATAGATTGCTTGAATTAAACTTTTTGAAATATTACCATAAGCAAAATTAACATCACATATTCAAATATATCTTAAATTTAAAATTTTTAATAGATTAGCACAAAAATTAAATGGTGACCCATACAAAAGGGCACAATATATATATATATATATGCATACAGACATTAATCTACTAAATGTATGCAAAGATATAAATATGCATACACACACATAAATATACACTATTGTACATTAAAATACATTAATATATGATGATATATGTGGACTAGGGTGAGTTTGAATGAGGGAAAGAATACTACTATGTGACATAGTCAGTGAAATTGGATGATAGACAATTAATATTGTTTCATATCTCTAAAGTCTAAATAAAAATAAAAAAGTGAAAAAAAAACTCTACTTATAATTTTGATAGGCAATCTTGAATCAAAAAAATTTTTTTAAAGAACTTAATTGTAAATTTTAATTAAATTTCAATAATGTTGCCAATCTCTTATATACTCATAACCATCCCATCAATAATCTATGGAGTATCACCAATGCACAAAATAAAACATTATTATTATTTATAACATATTACAAGATTAAATATTGATAAATATATTTTATACACAATTTAGTAATCAGAGGGAATATTTGTCATATTAAATTGAATATATGATTTTATATAATATATATACACACACTTTGGAAAAGGTAACTTGTTTATCCCTAGATAAAATTATCTAGTTCAAGTAGGATCTGGTAGTTTATTCTTAAACACTTTTAATCTATGGGACTTACCATGTTCCCTGAAGTTTCTACATCTTTCACACTCCTGCTTGATTCAGTAGGGCTCTTTTAGAAATGAGAAATACTTATGACACTCCTGATCATGTCTGTTTCTCAGCCTCGGTGTTCAAACTCATAACCTATCTTTTTCCTAAAGACGTAAAAAAATTTTCTCCTTCTCTTTTTTTTCCTACACTGTTTTTCTAATTCTAGTGATGGTACTATCCTTAGTATTTTCTTCTTCAAGGGTCATTTTCACACACTGGGCTCCAACTTTTACCTTAATCTTGGCATCTTCTTTCTTTGTTATTAATTTGAAAATGGATGGTTTCTAGCAAATCCTATTTTCTATTCTACCTTTTGAGCTCAATTTCTCTGTTTAAATTTCTTCTGTAGTTCCTTTTTATCAGTGTGGTATTGCTTCTCTTGCTCACACTTGGTCCTATAGACCAACATTTTCCTAAAAAAATTATTTACATGCAGAGCCCCTATACTTTTTCTTGCAAATATACTCATCACTGCTTCCAGTCCACAGTATTCTCTCTCCTCTTTACTGGTCCTAACTCATCATATCCATTGTTATTCTCAAAATTTTATTGGATGAGTTTTTATTTTATTTCCAAATTCCTATTCCTTCTGTGCCTTCTTTTTCTGGTTCTAACTCATCACATCCAGTGTTATCTTTTATTTCTTCTACAGGAATTTCTAATATGTCTCTCTTGAGGTCTTCTATCCTTATGCAATTTTACTTCTTATTGTTCAACTTCCTATCTATTCTTAAATCAGTCCCTAGGTATTGCTCTTCAGCCATTTCTGCCCTGATTATTTCCTGTTCAAATTAAATTTCCATGTGTGTTCCTGTAGCCTATTTAACCTGATTTTTCTTTAATATCTTCTGCTTGGTTTTTCTTCCATGCCCACTTTTAGACTATTCTTCTGATCTCTATTATTAATCACTCTGCTATTCCGTTCAACCCTTTTTTCTAACTCAAAAGTTTTAGCTTCCCTCCTCTTTTCCATGCTTAATATGTCCAGATTGTTTTTTTCCAGCATTTAGAGTACTGTGATTGCACTTCTTCCCTATTTCTTCACTACCACATATGTTCAGGTCTTCTTGAAGTTTGGTTTCTGGTACTCCAGACTTATTTCTAACCATGTTTTTACTATCTTGCTTAATCTTTGTCAAATCACTGTGAGGTCTGTCTTTCCCTTTCACTCCTTTGTTTCTTTTTCCATCTCCTTCACTATCTCTGCTAGTGCCTTAATGCCCTCTCTAAAGCTCTGGATGTCACCTCTTATTTCTGATCTTTCCTTGATGGACACTGTTTTTTTTGGTTGATGCTTTCTTTAACTTCATATAATTGTTCTCACACCTCTTTAGGTGTCTTTCATAAGCCTTTGATAGTGTCTCCCTGTTCCTTCTTATACCTCTCTTCTTACAAACTGCTATGTACCTGAACTATGGATTCTTGAAAGGACACTTCTTGCTTGGAGAACTTATCTTAGGTCAATACAAATTCTCCTTTTACTGTATGTATGGCCTCAGTGGTCTCATTTTTATGCTCCCCCAAGAGATCTGCAAACTTAACACAGACTTCCTCATATTCTTTCCAGTATTCTATTCTCAACCCTTACACTTTTTTATAAGGTCAGGAATTCATTCCCTATTTCTCAGTTTCTTTTTTCCTTTTTTCTCTTTTTCTTACCTTTTTCTTTCCTTCTCATTCCTTTCACTGTCTCTTCCCTTTTTCTTTTTTTCTTTTCCCTTTCTTTCAGTTCTTTCCCTTCTCTCCTTATTTCTATTTCTTCCCCCCTTTTTTTCCAACATGGTCAGTAACATCTGTAGGTTTATGGTTGTACCTTCTCTTGACCCTGGCTCCTGTGTCAGCATAGACGGTTCACAAAAATATATAAAGCTCTCTGCAGGCTCACTCCCAAGGTCTTGGTTAGTTTTTATTTTGCCTTCTATCTCCCTCTCTGTGCTGATACTATTATCTCCAACTATTTTTCTCACCAACTTTGTATATCTTTCCTTTACTCTTGCTCTTCTTATCTGCCCTTTTCCTCAACCTCACTCAGTTCTCCCACTATCTTTTTTGTGTACTACTATCCATTTGACTATATTTCACTCAATTTAAATTGATCTATTAAAATGTGACTGCTCTATGCTCTTTTATACTAGTGATTTTTTTATCTACAGAACAAAAGAAACAATCCATAAAATTGTTCTGCCTTTCCATTGAAATCTACCATTTTACCTAACCTTAGACCTTTGTGCCTACAAATTTATACTACTAATAAACATATAATATATACTAAATAATTAATAATAAAATGAAAATTTCTTACTGAAAACCTCAGTTTACAGCCACATAGTTATTTTATAAATTTTATAAATTCATGATTGCCATATATCATCACCTTTTGAAAATTTGCCTCCAAGTACATGTATATATGCAATTTTTCTAATTTGTTTAGTGTTTTTGTAACCCAATCCAATTTTCAAATTCCAAAAAAAAAATCACTGGTAGGTCCTATAAAATTTTTCCTCTGATAATGGAATTTATGTGAGGCTGGCTCTAAATCTGTTTGAGTCATACTTGGGTGACAGTTATCAGCATGTGATATATACAGATATAATTAATAATGATAAAGGACCTCACAATTTATAATATGTATTAGAAATTATAAACAAAAATTGTTGTCAAGCCAGAGTGTGTTAATTTTAACTTTATTTTGACAAACAATTTACAATTTTCATCACAGGAAAATTATTTTTTTACATAAATACTATGACCTATTCAGTTTATGTTATAATAAAAAAATTCTATATAAAACTTGTAAATTGTTTGTTAATTTAAATTTAAAGTTAACACACTATGGCTTGACAACAATTTTTTTTATAATTCCTTATGAATATTATAAATTGTGAGGTCATTGTTATCATAATTATTAATTATATGTATATTTCATCTACTCATAGCTGGTGCCTGAGGATGACTCAACAAGTTTATATATATATATGTGTGTGTGTGTGTGTGTGTGTGCTTGGAGTCAAAATTTCTTAAGGTCAAAAATCACAATAATAATGAATTAATAAAATTCTATAATAAATCTGTGGCTGTAAACTGAGATCACTGGTAGTGACATAAATATGTAGGCACTAATAGCTAAGGTGAGGTAAAAAAGATAGATTTCAATGGCAGGGCATTAACCATTTTAAGGACCATTTATTTGGGAGATGACAAATTCATCATTATAAGAAAATTTAAATAAAGAAATGAGTAGTTTACCTTATTTTTATATATAGATTATCATGGTAAGAAAGATGTATTTTTCCAAGGGGACGATGCAGTGCATGAAGTAAAGAGAGAAGTGGGATACTGGCCATGATTTTGCAGGAAAATAAAAGGAATGAAGCAAAATATATTAAAAATTGAGGCCAGGAATAAATAATAGCTTTTAGATATAAAAGTAGAATTAAAAGTTAGGGATCAGAAAAATAAAATTGAGATGGAGGAATGAAATCAGGAACAGCTTTTAGAAATGGAACAAAGGTTGGAGGCCAAAGATCAGCAAAATATTTTAGATATGGAAGCAAGGAGTTATCAAAGTGATCTCAAAATAGAGACATGATTGGAAAGTAAAATACAACAAAACATCTTGGATGTGGAAGAAAAGTTAGGGGCCAAAGTTTAGAAAGATATTTTAGATATGGAAGCAAGAAGCAAGCAAAGTAGTCTTGAAACAGAGACATAATTTGAAAGCAAGATACAGCAAAGTATATTAGAAGCAGAGGAAGAAAGCAAACAATATCTCTTGGGTATGGAAGATAGATTAGAGACCAAAGGGCATGACCAGATACTGGAAATGGTGGCCAAGCAGAATCTTGTAGAGATGGGGAAAACCTTTGTGAGATGGAGGCCAGGAGCATGAAAAATAGGGCTGAATTAAAAAGTGGGATAGTCCAAACAGGAGGTCTTAAGTGAAGATCAGGTTAACCAGAGTGTGGTAATGATGAGGGAAGGCCAGTCTGAACAAGAAATAAAGATCAAAATGGCCTGAGCAAATTATAGAGACAGATTAAGGGACAGATGCTGAGACAAAGAATAGGAGAGAAAGTTGTGTTAGAATAAAAAAAGAGAAAGAAGGCCTAGAGGAATTTCATATGAAAAATTAGGGGATAGAAATGGATGTACAAAATTAGGACCCATGAAGAAATTAAGGGGTAAAGGTTGATTGGGAGCAGAAGTAGAAAAATATTTTGAGCAAAGAATATAAAAACCCTTGGAATGAGGTAAATTTAAGGGTAATGAAAAAAGACAGGACCAACAAAAAAGTATAGGCAGTACTTTCTAGACAAAGAGGAGCTAAAAATAAAAGTAAATGAAGAAAACTTAGCTCAAGAGGCAGGATAGAAAATAGAAATCACTGGAAACAACTAATCTTTGGATTAATAATAGAAAGTGGGATGTAGATGTTAAAGTAAAAAGAAATGGTTAGGGAGAGAAAAAGAAGAAAGGAGAGACTTCTATCATATCACTTTTTTTAAAGATGAAAAAGTCTTTTCTTTCTAGAGATAGGATAGAAGTTCAAACCTAGAAGCTAAGAAACAGATGCACTCAGGAACATCATAAGTATTTCACATTCTGAAAAGAACTGTACTAGATTGAACAGGGGTATGGATGATATACACACTTCATAGGGCATGATAAGTCCCATAAATTAAAAGTGTTTAAGGATAAACCTTTAGATCTGACATGAAGTAGATAATCTTGTATAGATATCTGTTTCTGCTCCCCAATGTAAATATATATATATATATATATATATATATATATATATATATATATATATATATATATATATATATATATATATAATTTTAATATGACACATACTCACCTTGAATACTAAACTGTGTGTAAAATAAATTTAAATTTATTAATTGCTTAGGTAGTATATTTGATTATTAATATTTTAATTTGTGCAGTGGTGACATGTATAATTCTGATGGGATAATTAAAGATACAAGAGTTAGACAAGATCAGTAAAATTTAATTAAAATGCATAATTGAGATCTTAAAGTAATTCATGATTGTGTATCAAAATTATAAGTAAACACATGTTTTCCCCATGACTT
This sequence comes from Epiperipatus broadwayi, assembly GCA_028023455.1. Taxonomy (NCBI): domain Eukaryota; kingdom Metazoa; phylum Onychophora; class Udeonychophora; order Euonychophora; family Peripatidae; genus Epiperipatus; species Epiperipatus broadwayi. Next base: position 2,452,485 of record JAQFVV010000161.1, on the reverse strand, counting down.
GGTTGATACAAAACAGAATTATTGGTCCATCAGTAGTATTTCCTTAGTGCAAACATATCCAAATCCACACATATAATCCTAATAACATATTTTAAAGTATAATAATGTATAATTAAGTGCATGTTCATATTGTTATATATTTTCATATATCTAGTATATTAATGTCTGTAGGCATATAGTCATAATATGTTTAATCAATTATAAATTATATAATAAAAAGTAACTTGTGTAAGCACTGGTATATGTATATAAGCTCTCTTACATATATATGCAAATAAAAAGTTGCATAAACATTATTGTATGTGTATAAGGGTATCTACATATATATGCGAATAAAGCTGCAATGTAATAGATTTTATAAGCTTAGCAACATTATTTAAATTATTTTACCTTTAAGTTATATTATAAAATTTAGGTACAAATTTACTTTCATTCACATATAAATTTTCAAATCCAGAACTTAAATCTCTTTTAAAAGTTTATCTGATTCTTGGAAAATCTCACATTACATGCACCTGGTTTCATTTTTGAAAGAACCAAGAACAGATTTTTAAATAAATTATAAAATAGATTTTAAGACAAAGGAAAAGCAGTCAAACTACACTGTTTTATGAATAAATTTAATTTTGATTTTGTCTTTTATAAAGTTAATAGAGAGATGTTAAAACTTAAGATTAAAACCCTATAAACTGTAAACAACTTCATTGTTTTGCAAAGGGGAGGGAGAACAAGAGTTGATATAAAAAAATTAAGCACTGGGGTTCACTTTCTTAAATCTTGAAACATTTTGCTTCCAGAGGCTATGCCAAATTTTACAATGAGAACAGTCAACTAGAAGGCAACATATTAGCCTACTTCCCTTTCAGGAGACTGGTATATGATAATAGAAAATGTTCGAGACCAACATCCTGCCAAAAAGACATCAAGGATGGATCACCCCAGCAGTAAATGTCAGGGCCAAATGCCATGAAGGATGCCTTGGCTAGAAGATCATTGGAAACAATTTCTTCCTAAGGAGCTCTTAAAATAAATCTCAAATTAATATAATCTAAATTTCTAAAGCTAGCTATATAATGGAACATTCATAAATAATAATTTATAATAACTTTTAGATAAATAAACTCTCTAAAATAATTTTAATGAAACTATAATAAATTTTCTAATGTAAGGTTTAACTTAGTAATAATATTAATTATAACAATCTTCCCTATATTAAATGAATATGTATAATTTAATAATCTTCTCTAATCATAATAACTATAATCAGTTATTATATATTTATATACTATCCTAATCTGGGGTCATGCCTATTCTCTTTTATATTAATTCTTTATTGTTTTGAATTTATGATATGCCATGTGTCAAAATGGAGATTATTATTATTAATAATATTAGAGAGATGATTAGAAACTCTCAGCTAATGAACTTATGATGCTTTTTTAGCACATACGTAAATCTTCATGTTGATATCTATTATATATAATGCACTGTGTCTTAGATTATCATTGTTCAGTTTTGTATGTTTATAAATTATGTCTAGTTAATTAATAGCAAGAATGATACTTTAAAGCATATTGTAAATAATTAGTTAAGTCTCAAATATGCTTTACTTCTTTTTAGTTTATTAGCATAAACTATATAGATTTAATTAGTAAACTAGATCACTTTAATTAACCCATTTTAGCATGTTTTATGTATGCTAATTTCCAAACGGGTGTATAGTAGTTTCACAGACCAAAACTGTAGATCTAGTGCATTAATTAATTTTAATATTTGACATTTTGGAAAACGTTATGCATGTGTCCTTATAAAGCACACACATGTGATACACCTTGTGATATATATTTTCTCATTAAAGTGGGCTTCTGATTTAAGGACATTCCATTAGTATTAGTTCAGACAGCTCTTTTTCAGAACTATAACATGAGGGTCCTTAAACATATTTTAAGCTGCTCTGATCTCCTGAACTAAATGTTCCTTATATTTTGTAGTAGCAAGTCGTATGGTCCACAGGAACTGAGCATTTGGTACTGAATCCACAAGTAATCACACATTTGGGCTGTAACCCTTATTTAGTTTCTGTAGCACCATAGCCTCTGAAGCTATGCTGTAAAACACCAGTTCATATCTCCATAATATTATTCAGTTCCACATTGATCTGAACATCAGATATAGTTTATATAAAACAACATGCATAGGGAGCACATTATTGCTCATTATGTAATGTTAATAAACAAGGCAAAACTCTCCATAGAGTAGTTCCACCCTGTGCCAACCAGAGTAATCAATGGATGCCAGAAGGCTTGTGCATAAAATTCCTATCTAGTGCCTACTCATCCAATATCCCCAGACTAGTTTTTAGCTTGTGACCTTCATCAGCGAGGAGCCTTGGATCTGAGAGCACTACACCTAGATCTTAGGATTTTTGCCTTGTTTAATAACAAATGTGCTAGTATAATAGATAGTGATCATGTGATGTTTAGTGGTTTAATGTTAATAAGTAAGTTATATTTAGTATTGTCATTATTGTAATTTTAACTTTTAGTAAACCTCATAGAAAATAGCATAATTCAGGCATCAGTAAAAAACACAGATAATAATAATAATTATAATTGTAATAAACTTAAAATAAAATGATGTAACATGAATTCTAAGGATGAGACCTTGTAGCTAAATTCACTCATCATTAAATAACACCTGCACTTTCATTTTGTATTATTCAACTTATATTTTAATAATTAAATATCTTAAAACTTATAAATATTTAGTGTGTTATTCGTAACTCATCCCAAATCTTGTACAAATCTGTTTTAATTTACTATTAGTTATTAATATATGCATTTTCTAGCCAGCCATATGTATGGGTGTTTAGTTAACTTAATATTAATTCATTCATTATTCCCTTAAGTCTCATATTTCACCCTTTGCTATTACCAGCATGCAAACTAAAAGAGTCTGAGTGTAACCTCAGATATGTCATCCATAGGTTAGTAAATCACAGAGTGTTGGTATAGGAACTGAGATGTGATCTGAATTGAGGTCTCAACTCCTAATCTAGATCATCATCTTTGGGATTATTTTTCAAAAACTCTGGATTTTGTTGGATGAATGTACATATCTTACCATTACATAAGATAATTTCTTTGGGAGAACTATGATAAAAATATATACAATGATTCATAATAAAATTATTAGAAATGAAAATAGTATTTTTCTTTCTTTCTTTTTTGTAAATTGAAAGTTCTAATTTTAAAGTTCATTTTTCAATTTGATTTTCAATGGTGTTCACAGTGATAATTGCTGATGAACTAGAAAAATGAAAATTATCAAAAAAAAAACCATTCTTGTTCCATTTTAAATGTTCTAGATTAAACGTTTATTATTCCCAAAACCTGTTTTGTAGATAATTGCAGGTGGATGTAAAAATTTAAGAATTGTTGGAAATGTTGACAAACTATTATTTTGTCCATGAAATAATATTTTTCTCTAGATATTTTAAAATAAAGCTTCTTCTATGCTTAGATTTAGAAAAAAAAAATAGATTTTTCTTTTTTTGTTAGAAAGGCTTTTATTTTATTTAAGGCTTTTGTTTTATTTTAACACTTGGCCATAATGTAGGCAACTGAAATAAAGGCTTCACAAGCTGGATTGAACTATATTTAACTAACTTTCATGCCCAATGACTTTACTATTATTGCCATTTTTAAAACTATATTAAAATAAAACAATCTAGTTGCATCAAGAGTTTTTTATTAAATAAAAAGGTTATTTTCTTTAAGGGTAAACAATGTGTTTTACTGCAAAATTCATGAGGTCTGAATTACTATAGCTATCTTGAGAGATCATCTCCTAGAGACAACACAAATTCTAAAAATTTTCCATGGTTCACTTTGTATACATGCACACATGCCATGAACATTTGTTTTAAACACTTTGCGTTCAACTACTTCTAAAAATAATTTTAATGTTAATAAAAATATAATTTAAATATTAAACTTTTTATATATTTTTATTAAATTTAAATCTTATATCACCTTTATTCTTTCACATACATGTCTTTACATATATATTTTTTGATAACTATTAAAACAAAAATAATTTATATTTATTTATCATACTTTTCTATAACATTCTTAATCTGGAGATAAATGCAAAATTTTAAAGAAAATGACATATATGTAGAGAAATATTCCAGTCACACATAAATATTTTTAAGTAGAAAGTTTTAAATATAAACATGAATCAAGTTGTTTTCTTTGCTAAATAAATAATCAATCAAATTAACATTAAAAAAAACAACTATTAATAACTGTATTGTAATATTTATCAAAACAGTTTCCATACTCATTCAGACTTTCTCAAGATATTATACTATACATTTCACATAATGAGAGGAGATACACTGCGACTTCTCTTTTATTGGAGTCAGGAATCTCTCAGCTACCATGCCCAGAGAAACCTGTTAACCACCTTACCATCTTTTTCCATTCCACACCCTAAGTTTCCCCATATTTTTCTCTAACTACCTGCTTCTTTCCATTTTGACAACATAATATTTGTCAACTCTATGGCCTTTATATCTAAAATCCCCATATCTTTTTCCAAACCCAGCATAAAAGCCAAGAACCCACTTTTTATATAATTCCTTTGTTCATATTTATTTTTCCACAACTTCATTATTTGTGCCCTTTCTACCTGCAAGCATTTACTTTCAATTAACAGATGCCTAATATTTTCTATGCCTTCCTTACACTACTTGCAGAATAAATCACCCACATTTTTTTATGTTTATATTTTCTTGTTACTAAAGATCCTGTTATAGCATTAAACAGTGAACTACTTTTCTTGATATTATCATAAATTAACTCACACCCAATATTCTATTTACTTCTATATATATATTTAAGCTGTTTTTACTCTCCATATTAGTTTTACATCTCTCCAACTCCCTATTCTTTATTAATGCATCTATACTTCTTATCCCATTTTTTAGAACTATTACCCTCAACAATTCTCCTAACACAATCATCCCACCTTTTGTATAAGTAAACTGTCATAAATTCTTTATCCAAATGTTCTGTATACTGTACCACCTTTCTCATCAATCTTCTTGCCTGCCCTTGGCTTATAACCCAATTAAATACTATTTTGGATTTTCTCTTATTATCTATAAACTGCAATCTACTGAGCATTTTTATTTTTATTTTTGCATCTCTCCTATAAAAATTTGACCATCCCATTTGTCCTTGAATTGCCTCCTTTGCTGTCCACACATCTACATCTAATGCACATCTTCCTATTTATCTTTGCACTTTTTCTAAGTAATCTAACACTCCTTTACTTACACATAATGGATCATTACCATATATTAACCATGCTACTGCCACTCCCTTTCATACAAATTAAGCTACATCATATTTAGTATATAAAAGCACTGTTAATTTCTTTAGCAGTCCCTTTCTTTTCTTTGCTTAATTTATCACTTTTTTCTCCCATTCATACAAGCAATTTCTCTGATTACTTAAGACAATTCACAAATAGTTATACCCATTCACAACAATTAACTTTATATCCTCCAATTAAAATTTATTGTTTTCCCCAAATGAAAAAAAAATTTTATAAGTAGGACTGAGTAGTTTGAACTCTCTCTCTCTTTCTCTCTCTTATTTTGCTTTAAATGGAAGCACATACAAATTTGTTTATATAATTTTCTTTTTATTTCCTTTAAAGTGCACTGTTAAGTGAGTAAAATGAAGGGGTAAGAAACAATATTATCTTCTCATGAACCAGGCAGCATTATCAATAAATTTTATGAAAAAACAACAATTTATTGTATATATTGAAACATATATATATATATATATATATATATATATATATATATTACATGGCAACAATTTATTGTAAACGGAAAAAAATCATCAAAATTGCTTTATTATGTCATAAACCATCAGAATATTTTTATCCTTTAAAATGGATGTTACTTATATTTTAAAAATGGAATACAATCATCAGAAGGTATACAAGAGTCATATATACCTTCCTGTGTAATTATATTAGATTGATTGATCAATTTTTAAAAAAATATAATCATGAATTACAACTAGTACTTATGTGTGTAATATATAAATCAAATAATTATTATTTGATGGAATAATTTAAATATATACATAAAGTGTCACAATTGATAAAATGTACTTTGAATTTAAAAGTTCTCACAAATGTATTATATCTTCTTTGGAACAAAAACATACTACCATTTTGTAGTTTGAAATAGACAACAGAACTGTGATGCCATCTTGGAAATGCAATGTTTAAAGTGCATTCAGGTTATTTGTTCACATTTGTCATTATATATATATATATATATATATATATATATATGACAAATATACTTGCATATATATATATATATATATATATATATATGCAAGTATATTTGTCTTCATTTAAAATTGTCAGGTATTTATTGATGAATAATATAATTAATAATTGCATTTTCCTGAGTTTAAACTTAAATCGTTTGACATAGTAATTATTATTTCTAATATTTAAAATAATCATTTTTTTTAATTATTGATTTTAAATTAACTTCAGTTATATCACTTATATAAGTTCAAAAAAGATTTTATCACAGTAAGTATTCAAATTATTTTGTTCTCTTAAATTTATATTACAAATAATATATGTATTTCTTTTATTTAAAATATGCAATGTATTAAACTTTCTTACATTTTGGAAAGTATGAAAATTCTGCAACACATTTGTATCACATAGATATATATGTTTCATATTTGGTATTAAATAATTGGACATTAATAGGCATTCATATACGTAAATATGAAAGTAATGTCAATTTATTTATTGTACATTAAATTAGTTACGTGTACATATAGATTGTTAACATTCTGTTAATCATCTATCTATCTATCTATCTATCTATCTATCTATCTATCTATCTATCTATCTATCTATCTATCTATCTATCTATCTATCTATCTATCTATCTATCTATCTATCTATCTATCTATCTATCTATCTATCTATCTATCTATCTATCTATCTATCTATCTATCTATCTATCTATCTATCTATCTATCTATCTATATCTATCTACCTATATATTCATCCACCCATCTATCTATCTATCTATCTATCTATCTATCTATCTATCTATCTATCTATCTATCTATCTATCTATCTATCTATCTATCTATCTATCTATCTATCTATCTATCTATCTATCTATTCATCCACCCACCCATCTATCTATCTATCTATCTATCTATCTATCTATCTATCTATCTATCTATCTATCTATCTATCTATCTATCTATCTATCTATCTATCTATCTATCTATCTATCTATCTATCTATCTATCTATCTATCTATCTATCTATCTATCTATCTATCTATCTATTATAATTGATATGCATTTATTAATAAACTATAATTTGGCTTAAAACAATGAACTTGTTTGATTATTGTCTAAGTGTGCAATGTGAATTCACTGATTAATAACATTCAAGTGAGACAAGATAAACTGTCAATATAAAATATATTTGAAATAACTATATCATATAATCCAGAAAATAAATCTTAGGATTAGTAAGTGAGTATGGTTATATTGTATTGAGTTCTTTAGTTATCATCTGATTAGATATAAACTCTATATGATAATAGTAAACAAATATTTTCAAATTATTATTGTTTTGATAAGTACTGCATTAAGTTCATGGTTGGTCAATAAGGTTTTAATCTTATTCAATAATAAAGCTGATATATTTAACACAGCATTATGCTGTTGCACATGCACTTTGAAGATTTTAACTATAAATGAATGAATACTAACACTCAACCACATGATAAAGTCTTTGGAAAAGATAGAATGGCCATCTATCTTTTCGAACCCAAATGCTTTTGTATGGGCAAATCTTAAGTGTTTGAAAGTGAAAGTGTGAATATATTAAATAATCACTTTAAATTACTATTACATGCTTGAATGAAAGACGCTAATGAAATTTACTAGAATTTACGATATGTCATTCTTTTTATTTTATATTAAATGTATGTAAATAAATCATTTTTTTATAGTGCGATGTTTGTAAGAAGAATGACGTATCGTAAATTCTAGTAAATTTCATTAGCGTCTTTCATTCAAGCATGTAATAGTAATTTAAAGTGATTATTTAATATATTCATGCTTTCATTTTCAAACACGTAAGATTCGCCCATACAAAAGCGTTTGGGTTCGAAAGATAGATGGCCATTCTATCTTTTCCAAAGACTTTATCATGTGGTTGAGTGTTAGTATTCATTCATTTATAGTTAAAATCTTCAAAGCGCATGTGCAACACCGTAATGCTGTGTTAAATATTACAGTTTACAAACATCATGCTATAAAAAAATGATTTATTTAAATAAAGTTGATAGTAATATATTTAGTTCTTTTATAAGTTAAAATGATTTGCTTTAATTATATTTAAATTTTAGTTGAGTGGATAATGAATTCCATTACATATTAAATTTTAATATTCATACTTGATTATAATAAATGCTAATAATTATTTTTATACATTTTGATTGTTATAATATACAGTTTTAATAGTTTACTTACAGGGAATTTAAAATAAATTGTTGCGATTAATTAAATGTAAATATCCAATAGAAATCTACTGTTTCTTTTATATTCTGGTATGATTGGATATTATAAATTTAAAATGTTCTTATAAATTTATTGATATTATATCATTATTAAGTAGTTTATCTTATCATAATTAGCTTAATTAGTAAGAGTAACATTAATATAAGAATATAGCATGGCTGAGTTAGTACTGTTTATCATTTTATTCAACTGGGATTTAAAATAAATTATGGGGTCATATATTTATTTAGATATTATGAATATTGTAAATGTATAAAATCTACTAAAGGTGTTATCTCAATCATTCACAAATTATTTTATTTAGATATGGACATCTTTAAATTTCAGTATAAATTTATAATATTAGAAGCAATGTTTGATTCACTAGGTATAGAATTTAATTGTTGAATAATTTATTATTATTTTTATTAGATTATAAGTGAAATATATCTTCAGCAAATATCATTATTTTGGGACAATGATATTTGATTTAATTGCTTTATTTTAATCTATTTTACATAAGGATTGCATTTAGGGTATTAAAAGTGAAGATTTTGTTTTGTTTTTATTTATTCTAAATGCTGTTTAAACTGATGATGCTATAATAAAGACTATCAACACTGTTTTCTCTTAGTGTAGTTAATAGTCAGATATGTGATTAGATAAAGAATTATTTATTATAAGTACTAAAAAATTATTTATTCACTTGTATTCATTTAGCTTTTACAAAATTTTTAGTAAGATAATTACAACTTGTCTACAGAAAACACTGGATTTCCAACAACCAAGAGAACAAGCTGGATTTAAAAGTGGTTTTAGTACAGTATATCATATCCATGTATTGAGAGAAGTTATAGAATGGACAAATGAATATCAGTTGCCATTATGCTTAGGATTTGTGGATTATGAAAAGGCATTTGATTCTATAAACATTTCTTCAGTGATTAAATCATTGGATCATCAAGGTGTAGATCCATGATATTGTCATATTTTAAAGAATATTTATAAAAATGCAACAGCAACAATTAGATTAAATAATGATAGTAGAAAAATAAACATTGAAAAGGGTGTAAGACAGGGTGACTCCATATCTCCAAAAAATTTACAGCAGTGGTGCGAGATATATTTTGTGGATTAAAATGGAAAGCTAAAGGAGTAAATGGAGATTATTTAAATCATTTAGATTTTGCAGATGATGTAGTTGTTTTTGCAAATAATGCTTTAGAGCTAGAGGAAATGTTGCAGGAGTTATCAGATGCAAGTATGAAAGTAGGACTAAAGATAAATGTTAAAAAGACTAAAGTAATGTTTAATAGATTTTCTCAAAATATGAAAATAAAGATTGATTATAATGAGTTAGAAGAAATTAACGGTTATAAATACCTTGGTCAGATTATTAATACAGATGGAAACATAATGGATGAAATTAATCATAGAATTAAACTTGGAGTTCTTTTGGTAGAAATAACTTGATACTAAAAGGAATTATGCCTATGTGTTTAAAAAGGTTTTTAATAAATGTGTTTTGCCAGTTCTTACTTATGGATCTGAGACTTGGACACTTAATAGAAAAGCAATACAGAGACTTTAAACCACTCAAAGAAGTATGGAGAGATGCATATTGGGAGTAACAAGAAGAGATCGAAAATGCAATGTATGGGTAAGAGAACAAACAGGTGTTACTGACCTCATTAAAACAATTAAAAGACTGAAGTGGTGTTGGGCTGGACATATTGCTAGAAGAGATGATAATAGATGGACAATTGAAATTTTAAACCGGATTCCAAGAGATTATAAAAGACCCAGAAAGAGACAACATGTGAGATGGATGGATGAAATAAGAAAGAGTGCAGGGATGATGTAGAGAAGAGAAGCTAAAGATAGGAAAAGATGGATTGAAGTTGGAGAGATATTCATCCTGCAGTGGATTGATAATGGTTGATGGTGATGATGATGATTCATTTAGGCTAGTTTATTATATTAATTCTATTATGAATAGTACTATTATTCACAGGGCATTATAAAATTAGTATTATTTTACTTTGATTTATATTTTATTCAGTTACAAATGATGTCCAACTTCAGAGCTCATTTATTTTGTTATAAATGGTGCTGAAATTTGAGGGCATAATTAAACAGGATCATGTTTTTGTCATATTTCGTTTGTTACAAATGGTTCCCAAGTCTGTGGGTCATTAGAAGAAGAGTATAACCTCACTTTAATCTGTTACAAGTGGTGTCCTAACTTTAAGGGTAATAGTAATAGTTATTCCATCATCATCTTTTCATGTTAGTTATAAAATGCATATATATAAAAACAAACTTTAGATATTTATTATAAAATGCATATATATAAAAACAAACTTTAGATAATTAAATTGCATTTTCATTACAATGTAGTTATTTTATTGTTGGGTCATTTCTAAAGTGAGTGTGATATCAAAGACAGACATTATTTATATAAATTAATAGCTACTAAACAATATCATAACTTATTAATATAAATTTAGATGTGTAGATATGTAAGGTAGGTTATCAGCATATTTAAGATTCTTATTTAAACAAGCTAAAATACAAACTTAGAAATATTAATATATTTCAACACCACTAAAACTTCGCAACAATATTGACATAATTATTTGTATCTTTCTGAGTCTGATTTCTTCACTACTATATCATCAATAGAGTTTAAAATCTTATTTAGTATTTATTTAAAAAGTCTGTATAGAATATTTAAAATTTTAATTGGTTGTGTATATTAAAAAAAACTATAAAAAAATTAATTATTATTTTTGTAAATGCAATAAAACAATATACTTAATATAAGGTTTAAAATTATTCTGTTAGATTGTGATTTTTAAATAATTTAATTGAAAATAAAGTTTTAATGGTGTCTGAATTAAATTATAGCATTTATTTTGTGGCTTATAGTGAATCAATTACATTTTGAAATAAATAATATATATTATTTTAAAATTCTTTATAATAAATTGATAGTACTTTCATCGGCCACAATCAAAATCTAGATTCGAATCCAGCCCAGATGAATTTTTTTCACATTCCAATTAAACTTATAAATTTTTTTGAATAGACAACTTTCAGTAAAACAGCTATAGAATAAAACATATTAGATAAAACTCCACTCTCACCACATCATTACTGCGAATCCCATTCTTTTTTGCTGGTTCTCTATGAAAGGTTTTATACATTTCTATTGCTTATAAGAAATATTATTATTTTGCTAATATTTATTGCTTATATTATCAATATTACTTATAATACACAAAGAATTAATGTTACCACCTGTTTAATGCCAGTATTTGTTTTATTACATATATCATTTTCATATATAAATCAAACTGACAAAAGAAATCTTAAATTTCATTCAAATACAATCTATTACCTCTCACTTTATCAAAGTGATTTGTTTGCTGTCATTTTTATTATATTTAGAAACCAGATGGTATTAATATCTTTTTTAATTACAATTTCTCATATTTAGATGTTAAAAAATAATCAAACAACTCAGAAACGATCATTTCTCATTTTTAAAACAGTATTTGAATTTATTGTATTAAAATAAATTGCTATATATACAAGTGAAAAGTATTCTGTTACTGCAAATGCAACTTTAAAATTATTTTTAAAGACAGTGTATATGGGATATATACACTGAATTAAGCACGGACTGAAGTTGTTTAGATTAAAAATGTTAATTTTATTATCATGAATATCAATACATGTAATGGTCTGGGAACTACGATTTAATGCCTCACTATTGGCAGTGCCAGATGTAATGGTCCGCATATTTCCTCAAGGTTGGGAAAGGGAAAAAGTCACATCCAACTACAGTCAGACTTTGGGTCCTTGAGTAGGATGCTCGTGATAACATGATAAAATGTATAACCAATGATTGCATCTATCTTTAATTGACTAGCTCTATACCTATTTGATAATATCATATGATTTAGGTTAGTTCATCCACCTCTTGCCCCTTTCTGGTTCTGTTATGCCCTGATATTCGAATCCAGGAAGAATTTGGCTTTGACTCTCTTAACAGGTATGAACAGATACACATATCAACTTTTGCACTTTTATATAAGTTACAACTAGCATTATTAATACTTAATTTATTATAAAACCATTTTATAAAAATGAAATAGATGTGTGTGCATATTATGATTAATAGTTGATTGCTGAATGCAATGATAACTCAATAAATCAGAGACTGGAATAATGTAAACTATGTAGCATTTACTAACAATGACAAAATGAAATAAAAATAAAATATTTTAACAATAATAAAAAAAGAATAATATATATATACATGTGACAAATATGAATCTCTATCATTCTATCAGTCGGTAGAAATCCATTATGGCCCTCATTATTTATAAAATCATGAATAATACAAAAAAATAAAATGAAATGTTAATGGTTTAAAATGATCACGGCACTAAGTAATTAAGTTAAATATCCATTGTCTCATTCATAATAATATTGTGATTTATTCCTGCTGAAAACAATCTATTTGATTAAGTCCCCCAATCTAAGTCTAAATACATATGACAGATAAAATTTTTTTACATTAGATAATTAGTAATTCACACTGAAATAACATAAAAACAATTGTTAATCAACAATATATAACATATAACTTGAACACTGTAGTCTACCACATGTTGTAATTTAATCTGAGTAAAATATATGAAAATCTTACCTTAATATATATATAAATTCAAGATCTTAGAACCACATGGATTGAATTTGAACACTGGACCTATTACATCTCTGGGTTACCTGGTCTCCTAAATGATTTCTATCTGTGTGTTTTTTTATGTGAAAATTTTCTTATATGAGGTTTTTTTATGTAAAGATTGGTTACATGGATGTTTAATATCTGTGTTTAATTGGTTTATAGATAAATAATTAGTTATAAATTATTGTACTTTGCACTAACTATAATTTTTAAAATGTATAAGTATTTTAGTTTTTAATGAATATTAAAGTGAGCACAGGTATTTTTTGTATGTGAGCATAGTTTAATTTTTCTATGTATGCACATATGTATATTTTAATTTTTAATTTTGGATTTTTTATTTTTATATTTATTTTAATTTAAATAGAATTTAAGCTTGATTAGGAGGGAATGCAGTTTTTTTTTTTTTTGTTTGAATTTTGTCATTGATTGGGTAGATATTCTGTGTTAGATTTTGTGACCAATCAGGGGGGGGGGTTGTTAAATTTTTAATCTTTTACCAAATCTGTAATTTTTGATTATCGCTATTTTACTATGTATTTTTTTTCTTTCTGATGAAAACCAGTCCTCTGGTTGAAATATAATATTATTTATTGGATTTATAAGTCTTTTTTTTTTTGTTTTTATATGTATTTCCTTTGGTTAGTTTGTTATATATTAATATTTTGATATATATATATATATATATATCAAAATATATCTGGTTATATATATATATATATATATATATATATATATATATATAAAACCAGATGTCAAGCTTCTCTAGAAATTCAATGGGGTGGTGTAAATTTTATTCACAATAATAAAGAATACTAAATTAACCATCCCCCCTTTTCTTTTTTACTAACACTAAAAATGAAATGTCATATCATAGTATGAAAATAAAACAACAAATAAAAGAAAAAATCAAAGAAAAATTTACAATATTAATCATTTGATGAAAATTAATGATTGCAACAAAGTTCATTGAATCATCATGTTAATAGTTCATGATATTTTTGTATAAAAATTTCCAAAAAGCAGTTCTCATGTCACTTTTCTCTGGCAAAGAATTGATCATGCAGCAATGTCTCCTGGCATCATTTAAAATATAAACAAATCAATCCTTAGCAGGTCCATCTTTTAATTTTTCTGTGTACAATTCTTTTTGGACAGTAGACATCTTCTCGGGTGTAATGATAAAGTAGAAAAATGAAAGTTTTAGGCAGTCATGTTAGGGAAGAGATTGGTCAACACCACAACGGACTATTTACCCCATATGCATCTCAAAATAAAATATAACTATTTTTAATCATAAATTACATTTTCATATTGAAGAATTTTTATATATGTCAGATAAATTATTCCATATTTTGCTTTAACTATTAGCAGAATCAGTGTTTTTTTTTTTGACTAGATTTAAAAATTCCAAAACTCTTCCACTCATGATCAGTAATCAATCTAATTATTACGATAATGTATCAATTCTACTTAATTTCACTTTATAGTTCATACTGCTAAATTTGATAAAGTTTTATATTACAGTATCAGATTAAAAACTCTTGTAATTTTGAACAACAGACTCCATTTTTTAGCGTTCAAAATTTTAATTCAATTGATATTAGTTCATTAAGCATATGAATTATTTTCAACAAAAAATATTTTTAAAAGATGTTGCTTTTATACTGCCCATGAATTACATCATGTGGTACCTTAAATTTTCATTTCCTTTTAAAATGGTGCGACTGCTTATTGTTATGTTTGTTTCATTAATAAAAAAAATAAAATAGTAAAATAATAGTTTTATTTTTATATTCAGTTTCTTAACTACTTAACTTTACATCAGATCATCTTCAAGTTACCTACTTTCAAATTATGTCACACTTTATTGTTTATTTTAGGATGTATAACACAATATATTAATGCTTGTTTACTAGTATATATAAATAATTTTTTTCTACAAAGCTTTGCCATGCTAAATAATTCACTATAAAGATCACAATAATCTATCATGAATTCTTTAATTAAATGCTAATATAAATAGACACATGTGTTGCACACACACACACACACACACACATATATATATATATATATATATATATATATATATGCTAATAATAATCAAATAACTTTCCCATTATTAGTGCAAGTTTTTAGATAGATTTATTTAATAAGTGGGCTCATCTTGGCAGGAATGATTGAGTTGTAAGCTATCCCTTATAATATATATATATATATATATATATATATATATATATATATATATATATATATATATATATATATATATATATATATATATATAAACAGTCAGACCTGTCTATCCTTCTGTTTCACCTACTATATACTATAGTAGCATTTATTTATGTATACCTATACCCAAATCCTTGTATATTATGCTAATATTATGCTAATTTTAAACCTAATTATACTAGTTGTGTATGTGTCTGTATATTTTAGCATACAGTGTAGAAAACCTATGTATATATGTAAAATTCAGTAAATACGCATGTATATATTTCTAGTAGTTAAATAAATGGAAAAATTCTATGTATGTGTAACAAGAAACTACATATATGCAGGAAAGAATAATGTTAATAGGATTAAACCATTAGAAAATTTCTTTATTTAGAATATTTATTCTAAAATTAATATTTGAAATTATAATATTTCTGCATATATCGTTAAATTATATAATTGTGTTACCTATATAATAAAATGTTTTTCCAGCTTAGGATTTGTTTTTCTAGAAAAGGATGATTTCATAAAATTAATCTTTCTCACTGTATTCTGACCTATTTAAAATTTTAAGAGTAAAAATAGATTTTAAAACGAAGTATGAGTAAAATTAACCTGGTCAAGCTCGGAAAACCCACCTGTAAAAAAAAATCAATAACAGCAGGTCTCCAAGGTTTCCAAGAATACAGCAAGGTAATTAGAGAAACAGATCTCAAACTACTAAGACAGGGGAGAGAGGGTAAGCTAGAATAAGCTCAGTGCAGCCATCTTTGAAACTCTCAGACACATGGAAAACTCTAACTCTTAAAACATTTAAGTATTTTTGTAAAATGATGATGATGACAGGGTAGAAGGCAATTCCCTTGCTTTATAGACCCCAGCGATAGTCTACAGAATGTGGAGAGTGGTGAACTAAAAGCCGATGCTACCTAAAGAAAATTCCCAAGATGAAGCCAACTTGCCACAACAAAAAAGATAGTGGTAACAAATCTCTATCCATCTCAAGTTAACTTTTAAATGAAATGTCATAATTCCTAAAAGCTAGCTAAGTTTATTATTTATGACCAAAGTAAACTTCCAAGGTAGATGGATATTTTATTTTCTTTGATTTAAAGCCTAAATCTTGCCTGATTTATTGTAACTGATTTATTTGAACTTATTAATTTTATATGATTTATTTTAACTGATTTTGTGTTTCCCATGTATTTCACATAATTTAGCCTAATAATAATATTTGCTTTTATTAATAATACTATAACTGAATCAATTTAATTTAGGCTAATTTAATTTCATTCCCTTTTTAAACTAAGCAAATAAAGCCAAATTTTTGATTTCACTTATGTGAAATCTTATTTTAAATTTATGTTTCTTTTAGTTAAGTCTATGCCAATTTTATTTTATTTTCAATTATGTATTTGTTTATGCTATGTTGTTCAAAACAGAGTTCTATTCTTAGTTAAATCATTGGTGAGAAGTGATTAGATATTCTCACACATATGTAATTTCACGTTTATTAACACACAAACAAAACTCCCTTCTGAAATGGATAAAATAAATCTTATTTAAGAGTTATAATTAAAAGCTTATAAATGCTTTAAGATAGATTTACTTTAAATGTAATATTTAATTAATATTTAGCTGAAGTGATGAAATACAACATAAAGCTAGAACTTAATATTATAATTATCCAAAATATGCTGTAATCCTCCCTAGAATTATAAATGCCTATATAGATAGCTTAGCAAATTAGATTCATAAGCTTTCCTTAATAGCATAGTTATAGATGCTATATTATGAACTGATATACAGTAGTTTCATTGAAGGAAACTATTGTTTAGCTCCCTATTTTGTTATATAATGATGTAGTCAGCAGGGTGAATGTGTTCTTTGGAAATATATTTGCATATTTACTTGTTGCTGTATCATTCCCATGGGCATAGATTTTATGGGCCACCCCATTACTTTTAGTTCAGACAACTATCTTCTTCAGATAAGCATATGTTAAGGGCCACCCCATTCTGCATATTTAGAACTGGAGCATGAGGATCCAAAATATTCAATTAGTTGTTCGATCACCCAGACTAAAAGGTCTCTTTTTCCCACCAATGGTAATGATATTAAGGGAACCGATACTATGTATGAATCCCATAATAAAGCACACATTTGAGATGCATGGACTCAAATTGTATATTTTCTATATGCCTTGGATTCTGAAGTCTGACTGCCAATCATCAGTTCACCCCACCATACAATTGTATATTTCAGCTTTGATCAGAAACAGAATCTGATTTTATAGGCATATAAACTATATAGAGAATATATTGATGAATATGCATTTAATAAGATATTCTTTATAAGTCATAATAATCACTTCTGCTAGCTCTAATGTAAATCTAAATCCATAACTAGGCATAGATCATCATGAGCAAATTAAACTAAATTTTAACATAGTAATAAGTCTCATGAAATATAGCTTAAAATATTGCAAACCTTCATCACCTATGAGTGATATATATATTATAACGATCGAAATGAAAGTGATGATCGAATCTAACTGTAAACTACAATATCTGCTCTATGGAGTGCCATCTAGGCATTTAAACCTAGAAAAAATTATAGAGTAGGCAGATACGCGCTGTTAAGATTCCACTTTATTTAAATATTCAGATCGTTAGCCCAAGTCACCAGTTCAGTGGAGTATCAGAGATAATAAAATATAAATTTTATATCTTAAATATAAAAGAATAATAGCCACTGCCAGAAATTAACACATAAAAATATTTATTTACACACATATAAAATAACATTTAAATTTTGAGGAATAAATTCAACATTTTAGATTTTTCTATTAATCTTTAGTTTTACATTTAAGTAAATTACAACCATGAGTTTAATATTTATTTAGTAAGTCGAGTATGAATAGACTACACAGATCTGCATTTGAAAAGCAAATATTCTTCCCTGATTTAACCTTAGGCAACAAATTTCACAATCAAACCGGCACCAATCCATCTGCTACATCTATGTATTCAATGTAGCATAAAAATACAACAACACAAAATACTATACTGTCAGGAATGTACATCTGATCAGTAAGTAAAATTAGAGAAGACATTGTCTCTCCACCAACAGGAATGTCACATTTGTTGGCGAGTAGAACAATAAACATAAAACTCCATAGGAATGGACTGCGGTCCTTTGCCATTTTACAAACTCATCCATAGGCAAACAGAAGGTGTGTGGCATATATATGTATATAACCCTGCCCATAGCGGATCTCATACTACATCTACAATTACACAAATATATCCAATACATTGAATCAATTCAACTATGAAATGAATAACCCAAGATTACTCTCCCTTAATATAACTTTACAAAACTATATAGCCATTCATGCCTGACTTAAATTTAACATTTAAATATGTTCGCACAGATTATTTTTATACAATTTGCTTTATAATGTCGAGTATAGATCGGTTGCACAGATTCCATGGTCAAAAACATTCCAAATTAAACACAACCGATCAAAATACAAAGTCAATCGATAACGTCAATTGCTGAGGGAATACAGGAGACCCTTTGGTGCTCATCATAAGACACTGCAGTGACATTGTTGACTTATATGTTCTAATCGACTGTGAAAACCACAACATAATCAACCACTAATGAATCTATGCAATGTCTATACCCAACTTAAATGTAATGCATTTAATAATTTCTACAATAAATATTATTACAAATAAAAATAATAAAATGGAAATGATTTTAGCAAAACTTAACTATATAAATTTAAACAATCAATTATTAATTTGAAAATCAAATAAGAGTTCATTTTAAAATTTAAATTAGCTGAATCTTTAAAAAAAACAATGACGAAAGTTCTTAATTACTTTTTTTTGTTGTTGTTAATTTGTAAAGTTCATAGCTCACGGTAGAAGAGTCCAGGTTTCTGCTTTTAATTCCCACAATGCCTCCATTGGAAGATAATGTAAATTAAATAATGTGTAATCAGAAAACTAAAATCACCTGTGAGTGATTTGAAATGCTGTATATATATATATATATATATACAGCATTTATATATATATATATATATATATATATATATATATATATATAAAACCACAACTGCTTGCAATCCATAAAATCATCACCTGCGTGTGAACCAAAAGCTCAAATAATATGTTGTACTACCTAAAATCATCATCTGTGTGTGAGACAATCCATATAATCCCATTGTAATTATTATTTTGTTTATTAATATTATCCTCTATATTTGGCTTTCATTAAATTAATTTAAATTTTAACCTCTGCTTAGTGTCTCAATTTTGCTCATCATTATTATTAATTAATTATTGATTAAGTTAACTGTTAGTTATTAAGAATCACAATCCATATTTAATAATTATGTTCATGCTACACCTATATATATATATATATATATATATATGGCTATACTATTAAACATGTCTATTGCCTATAGTCTCATGTTTTACCGATGTGCTACTGCCACTACACGATTAAGGAAAATACTGCTGTGACCTCATATAAGTCAGCCGTAAGGTAGTAAATCTTTGAGCAGTGCTAAAGGAACTGAGGCAAGATTTGATATGGGGTTTCAACAACCTCATTTTGGTCAGCCTTGGGATGATTTACTAAAACTCTGGATTTTGTTCCACGAATGTACAAATCTGACCATTACAGTATATAATAGGACTGGTCAAGCCAATTATAAAAAGGTATGGAAATAGACAAATTTATAATACTCATATATATCATTGAGAAATGTGTTATTGACAATTAACTCCTAATTCTCTTGTAATTAAAACTGCATTTGGTTAGATCTTATGATGATGTTCATATTTCATTAATTTTTCCCCACTAGTTTACATGCTAATGTTATTTTATTTACTTAGTAAATGAGATCTGCTGTTTGACTTTTAAAATATCCAAATGTGTTTTCAGTTATGGGATAAATCTGTATAGCACTGAATTATTTGTCAGTATCTGCTTTTTTATTGGTATGAGTGATTGTTATAAATGTATTCATTTTCGTACATGATCTAATGAGTCAGATTATTACATATCACTGAGTTTTGTTTTTCATAATTCACCCACATATATATTTATATGTTTATATATGTAAATATATATACTAGATAAGTTATGAGTAATATGTTAGGAGTAACAAGAAGAGATCAAAAATGCAATATCTGGGTAAGAGAACAAACTGGTGTTACTGACATTGTTGAAAGAATTAAAAGACTGAAGTGAAGGTGGACTGGATATATCGCTAGAAGAAATGATAATAGATGAACAATTGAAAACTTAAACTGGATTCCAAAAGATTGTAAAATATCTAGAAAGAGATCACATGTGAGATGGATGGATGAAATAAGAAAGTGTGCAGGGGTGATGATGGAAAAGAGAGGCTAGCGATCGGACAAGATGGATTGAACTTAGAGAGACCTTAATTCTTCAGTGGATTAATAATTGTGGACAATGATGATGATGTAAATATGTAATTAATTAATGTTGCTAATGTTAACTTAAATTTATTATCTCTATAAACTTTTTTTATGATCTTTCAAGCACAATTTTAAATTGGCTATCACATTCAAATTTCAAATCACACTTTTATGTAAAAGATCTCCTACTGGGAGACCTACAAACAATTAAATAAAAACATAGCAGCATCACCCAGTATTCTACAAATCACAAATAAAAAAATCATCACCAAATTCTGACACTGGAATCTTGAACCTAAGTTCCTTGATTTTATTATCAAATTAAACATAGAAGCCCTCCCTACTAATCACTTTCTTGCTTATAGAAGAAGATACTCTAATAAAGACCACAACTGTCATCTTTGCCTTAAAGATGAAGAGACCACATTTCATGCCTTATTTCAATGTGAAAGACTGCAAATTCTCAGAAACTTTATCACATCTATTTCTAATGCCAATGGTCAATGAATGTATACCTATGTGAAAAATATAGGGAGAGGCTCCTTTCCCTCAATAAGGATTACAACATTCCTTTTGTATAGTATTGGGTTAATGAGATGTAAACTGACATTTGGTCGATCAATAGAAAACCCTACTAATTTACTTCTAAATATTATTAGAAGAATGAAACAGAGAAACAAAGACCTGGCTCCTCCTGACATTCGTGTGGTGATATGGAACCTTTTCATATTACTTGATAACTGCTAACAGTGGACAGATAATTCTCTCTAGAATGTTACTACATCTTGCCCATATGATCAAACCTTATGTTACTCACTGTTATGTTTCACTGTTGAAACCACAAGCCTTAATAAAGTTCTTGGTTTTTTTTTAAATCAATCAATCTCTTCTAAATATACGTTTTATTTCTGATAAGATGCAATGATATTTAGCACAGATATTGTTCATTAACACACACACACACACACACATATATATATATATTTGTTAATTGTTATAAATAAATTCATTTAATTACTTTACTATTTTATTTAGATGCTAAGTGTTTTTAAAAATTACTTATATGTCTGTACTTCAAATATGAATATAAATTTTTATACAACATGAGTCCTCCCATCTTCGTGTTGTTAGTTTTAATAATATATTGATCCTTATTTTGATATATTTCCTAAAAACAAACAAACAAATAACTTAATTAAGTAAAGATTATTAATCTAATATTAGTCCAACCATTAATGTAATTAATGCAATATAAAAATATATATCATCATATTATGAATAAATACATCAAACATCCCATAATTGTTTATTATTTAATTAACTATACAATGTTATAGAATGGTTTAATTACTTATAAACTTTGACATTACAAAGGATATAAAGATCAGTTTTTTTAAAAAACAAAAAAACACTCTTTATCATTTATGCCAAATTTTAATATTACTTTATCATGAACCAAAATAACAAGTATTTTGTTTATATTAATAATAAATAATCACAATTTTATTAAATATCTGTAATTAAAAAGCAGAAGTAGCTACCTCCCACTGAGTGATGTAAGTTCAAAAACCATAAAAAGATAGAATGATAACATCTTTTCTTGGTTTTTGACATTACATAACTCAGTGGGAGACAGTTACTTCTGCCTTTCAATTAATTTATATTAAATAAATTATACTTGCTTTATTTCAAAGTATGAAAGATGGATCATATACAGTTATTAAATTTGATACTATTTATAATTAGTGATAAACATATAATTTGATTTTGTAAGGATAGAAATTATAATCAATTTCATTTTTAAAAATTTTGCAATATATATATGCGTGTGCGTAAAGAAGGTGTTTTTGCTTCATAAAATCGTCAATTTCTTGTTAGCCGAGAGGTCATCGCAGCCACCTTGCAAGCAAGTAGTTGGTTGTCAGACGGTTGTGGGTTCGCCTCCCGGCCGATGCTACGACATATGAAAAAAAAAATGTCAATTTCTTAATGTATTACTTTTTATACATTTAATCAGCGCATACACAAATGTATTCTAGTCATACAAAAACGTAATTATTTCCATCTTTATATAAATCTAACCAAATGAATTAAATATGTATATAATTTAACCAATTATGTAATAAATGCGTGACAGAAGTATATTTATATATTACAAATAAATGTATTTAAATCTTTTCTATTATTTCATTATTTAACTAAGTTATAAAATCTTTAATAATTGATTATATTTTATATACATTTAATTCAATTAGGAAAGACTATATAATAATGAAACTAATTAAGTCTCTATTTAAACAGAATATATTTATGTATGTGAATATTATGTAAAAACATATTAATAATTGTGAATTTACTGAAATAAATAACACCTTCTTTATATATATATAATACATTCCCATTAAAAATATACGATATGTACCAGTTTAAAATTAAAATAACAATAAATAGTAATCAATAATATCAGATATTTAGCAGAAATATTTTTATTTATGTGATTATCATTACAAATTGAATTTATAAAATACAATCAGTAGTATAAACATATGTTTAAACATATATTTAACAACATTGTAAATTGAATTGATAATGATTGCAACTTAATCAACATTACTCAGTATAATTTTTTTATTATTACTCGTGATTATTTATAGTTATTATAATTTAATATATATACACAAATTAAACATTTTAACCGATGTTATTGCTGAAATATTTTTAAGAATGGTGAAATATCTATTCTATTTTTTTATAAAAATAATAGTTAGATGATAGAGACAATAACCAATAAAAATAGTAAATTGTAAATATTTTTGTTTAGATGCAAAAAGTGTTTAGAGTTTATTATTTTCATTAGTCATTGCCTATATCTGACTGTTATATATATAATGTATTATTATTTATATTTTTATACCTTCTTGTATCTGTTATTTAATAATAATGTAATTTAGTGTATAACCTTAAGTCTATGCTCCTAAATACGACAGTAGGGACCTCTACTAATCTTTAACACAAGATTAACGACTTTAATTAAAAGACAAGAGCGGCCACTCTTATCTTCGATCTACTTTTTAATTATACAGTGCTATAATCTTATTATCACTTACCATGAATTGTATATCTATTGATATTATGTTACATGTTATAATTTATTGCAAGTAAATAAATAAGTGTATTATTTTAAATAAAAAAGCTCTTTTATGAGAATCAACATAACGCCAATGCTATTTAATACGCAAGTACAAAAACATTATGGTTAAATTTTTGTATAACAATGTGTTATATATAAATAACATTAAAAGTAATAAAATCTATATCATAGTTGCTTATGTTAAACTCTAATTAGGAATTATTATTTTTTTAATTTCACTTGTTTTTTTTTTCTTTCAAAAATTCACTTTTTATTACCAAATTAAAAAAAAAAATAAATCAAAAACAAAAATAAAAAAAAAAAATTGAGAGAAAATAACTCCTGACTTCAAGAATTGCATTTTATAAGCTCTTATATTGTGTCCATCTGTTATTATAGTCTACTGTAAAATTTATTTTGTAAATGAGGTTTGCTCATACATTTGTTGTGCAATATATAATTGTCATTGTCTTGTTATTTATTTATTTATTACTTTAGCCAGATTTCATATTCGTATCCATTAAGTAAAGAAATACTATGTAACAAATATTTTTTTAATATATATATAGTATTCGAGATTAAGACATATTACTGTACAATAAATATTTAAAAATACTCTCTCTAACTCAGCAGGTGTCAATAATTAAGCACAACATAAATATGCCATTTGTAGAAATTTATCCTGATTTTTCAAATAGCACTGTTTGATGAAAAAAAAAACAATCTTTAATGGGTATATATTTTTTTCCATAAAATGTGTGTCTTGTCTGTTAAGAATAAGCCATTACAAAACAGTATTTAATTAAATTGTCACTACATTTAATATTCAAATTTTAATATCAAATGTAATGTTAAGATTAAAATTAAATAAAAATGCATTTCTCTGTTTAATGGTATCTCGGCTAATTTCCATCAATTATTAACTGAATTATATGTACAGCAATGACTTGCTTTTTTTTCACCATCTAAATTGCAGCTGGAAAGACTATAATATGCTTCTACAAAAAAAAAAAAAAACATAAATTAGGTTTAGTCTTAGCAATATAATATGTGATGCATGAAAAATTTGGAATGCTGAAAATATTGATTATTTAGTCACTTTCATATGCAAAAAAAATATGACAGTTTCTATTAAAAATGTATCAGTTTCAAAAACTATCACTTTCATCAGCAATCTAAAGAGACTTCTACCATTCACAGGAATATAGTAACTTTTGTCGTATATTAATAATATTAAATTGTTTTATTTGACATTAAATGTAAATAATAACTTGTTATAAGCTATTATGATTCAACATATTTCAACATAGTTTAACATCAAATGAGGCTCAACAATGCATTGATTTTTACTTAGATGATGTGAGACTGAATCATAAATGTATAAAACACTGAAATTAGATATTATGTACTCCAAGTTTCAAATAATATTCAAATGCATATTGTCTATACCAAACATAATGTAATTAGAAGGTATTTGAACTCAGACTTTCAAGTTTCCTGCACCTGTGTACTCCATTTTATACAACCAATATATATGACCACATATATGTGAAAAAGTTAATTGATTACCAATATACCTAGTTCATGCTGAAGCAGCATTTATCAGTTGGTCCATATCACCATCTTCCATTCATATTAAGATAACGAGTTGTCAAACTTTAATGGACAAGCTTCAATCTTCTCCACCCTCCAACTCTTCAGCCATCCATATCATGTGTATCAGTTGTATAAGATGGAGTACGTAGTTGTAGAGAGATTGAAAGTCTGAGTTCCAATTCCCCTTTAATTACACACTACACACACACACACACACACACACATATATATATATATATATACACACATATATATATATATATATAGGTGTGTTATTCTATTTAATTAATTAATATATGTATATATTGATGTTTTATTTAGATAAAAGTTTGAAATTTATAGTCTACTGTTGTAAACTAATTATAATTTATAACTGTAAATATAAATAAAGACATATGGCTTTATTAGGAGTTTATACGAAGTTCGAGAGCCAATCCTCCATGCAGGACATTTATATCCATGATTTTAAATAACTTAATTTGAAGGTTGAAAAGCAAAATGAACTACGAAGTTAATAGTTAAGTAACTAAAATGTTGAATGTATATTTTTTGATAAATTCCAGAATAAAAAATTCACATAATGTAATTTTTTATGCATTTTATAATTATTGAAACAAAAAAGTAGAGGGGAAATTTTAACATCGACACCATTTACTCATAATTGAAAGTAATATTAAGATTTTTTTTTTAAAAGTCAGATTTAAAACACTAAACATCACATGATCACCATCTCATGCTAGCACATAACTGTTAGTAAACAGGCAAAAACTATCCATATAGTAGTGCCCACGCCACCAGAGCAATCAATGGATGCCAGAAGGCTTGTGCATAAAATCCCTATCTAGTGCCTACTCATCCAGCATAAGGTGGCACTACTATATGGAGAGTTTTTGCCTGTTTACTAAAAGTCAGATTTGCTAATATTTTCACAGAGTTGACTTTATTTTTATTTTGCATTAAACATATAATTATTTTTAGAATGGAGTAATCAAAATAATTCACAAAATTATTAAAAAGTCTGAATAAATAAAAAAAACAAAACCAAATAGTTGTATCGAATCATGTTACCCCTCCACCCCAGTGACAGATACAAGTAACAACTCTATCACTATGTTTGAATAATTATATCTATTCTTTAAAATTATTAAAAATCTCAATAAATAAATACAAGCGCTAATATATCATATAAAATTATATTTTAAATCAACCAAACTGAATTCAAGAAATGATAAGTTTACAAATATAACTTAACAACAATTATAAAACACAGAAAGATTTCATGTGTGTCATCATATGTTATAATTATATCCCTCCACAAGATGCTAAAAGCGAATTGATAAGTCCTACTTTGCATGAGAGTGTTGTAGTGAAAACTGCTCTAAAGAAATACTATTCATTATTGGATAATCTCTAGTCTAATGAATGACTAAATACAAATTATTAATATACTTCCATTAAGAGATTTGGGGCAGAAATTTTAATACTTATCAATTAAACTGTACTAATTCCCTATATATATATATATATATATATATATATATATATAGGGATATTATATATTGTATATATATATATATATATATATAATGAACAATGATAAGGGTATGTCTAAGAAATTGTGGTCTGAGACAACTGATAATTGCTGGTTCAGCATGAAATGTGCATCTTGGAGATTATATATCTTTTTATATGTCTTCATATGTTTATGATTATGTCCCTCCACAAGGTGTTAAAAGTGGATAGAAACCAGTCCTTACATTGCATGATTACACCAGAAATATTATTTATTAAAAGCCATTAGATTGTACAAAATATTCTACATTTAATGATATTAGAATATCAGCAGGCACAGTAGCCATTACAATATTTTTATTTAATATTAGATTATATTTGATTTTCTAGATTTCTCAATGATTTTTTAAATTAAAGTACAAGTGAAACCTGTGATAATAGAAATGTTAATTTTTTAAACTTAAAAAAACTTATTGATTTGATACTATTGCACTTTATGGTCTTTGAAACAATGGGAAAGTGGCAGACTCTAGACCCCAGTAACTGTGGATGAGAACCCAGATATACTATAATCTGATATTCAAATTTCTTATGAACTCCTGAGCCATAAACCATTTGATTATTTCTTAGTAAATTTAATTATTATAAATTAAAATTTCACTAATGCATTAAATTTCCATGAGTTTTCTTTATATTTTTTAAAACTAATCACAATTATAAACTATTAAAGTTGATATTATTTTCTATTAAAAAAACTTACCAACTTTCTCATTTTATCGTTTTATATACTAATATTGCATAAAATGCAGCTATTTGGAAATTAAAAAATATATACTGTAACAGTACATAATGTCAAGTGTAATAGAATAATTTACTAAGTACTACCATCTAAATAACAATTATTTATTATTACCATGGAAGAGTTCAGGGTTTTACTTATAACTATCATCATATATTAGGAATCATGTAGCCATTGTAATTTTAATTTGAAACCCTATCCAGGTAGAGTATCTGTTGGCTATGGCTAGCTTGTGGGATTTATTGGTTTAAGCCAACAGATTATAAAATGGTATCTATAGTATCTTTCTTACATCAACATTGTTATTCCACTCAAACCCATGACCATACATATCTTATTGGTATCTTGCTCTCAAAACTGGACAACCATTTCAGTCAGATTACTGAATCTCCCCATTCTCATCAATACTATTTATACAACACCTGACTCCTATTGTGCCAAGTCAATATCAATTATGCCATAATGAAGCATCATCATATGGACCTCCCTAACTATTATAAAAGACTATCCTTGATCATCATCATCCATGTAATTGTTTGCTCATCCTGTTTTCCAATTGAAGTTTTAACTTTAGAACATATGAGCAAACTTCTTTGTTGGAGACATAAGAGAGACACAGTACATACCTTAGGCCCCATATGTCACCATCAGTATTTAATTAAATCATATATTTTATATGTCCATATTCAATTTGATTATGGATGTGAGATTTTTTTATAGAGCTCTATAATCAATTAACTAATTCTAAGATAGCCCAACCATAACATTCATATTGTACAGTTATGAGTTATGATGATGAACATCCCATGATTAACCAACCCAAGCTATGCCCATCACACACTCACACACACACACATACATATATATATATAGGCAGGTATACTTGGTTTATTATGATTTATTATGCTAATCTATAAACTAATGACAATTGCAACCAACTATCCTCCTGCTGATGATCAGGTATGTATGTTTATCCTCGACAGGGTTATTAATTAACTAAATAACTAAACAAAACATAATAATAATACTAAAGCAAAAATATTAGATAATTATGTTTATTAAGATTCATTTATTTCAATAATAAATTTCCAATCATGTAACTGACTTAATATTTACTAAGGCTGTAACCTTAGGAACAAGCGTCTGAAAAATTTGAAGGTACATATTACTTAATATAATAATGCGCGTTTAATAAAATTTATAATTGTAACTGACTTAAATAATAATATTAAACCTAACAGTACATAAATAAGAATTATTAAATATATAAATAAATAAGAGGCTCAAATATATATGCGCATATTTATCTAATGTAAGCTGGTATAATATGAAACAACCTCATTAAAAAAAACATTCTATTTAATATTTTTTCCAGCTTTGCGTATATATGTTGTCAAATGCAATACAACTGTCATTTACGCAATATGTGTGTATTCTCTTTCTTACAGATGCATCTATGTTTTATTAATTTGTTCACACAATGTAACACCCATAAAGCATCTAAGATTTAGAATGTTCTATTCCTAATTTATCCTTATTAACCTATGTTCAGCTATGCAATCACACAGACATTTCGTGATATGTTGATATATATATATATAATGTAAAACACATTTTTTTTCATATTATTAAATACAAATAAAATATAAAAAATTTTTTTTAAACCTTAAGCAAAGAAACAATTTCACATCAAACATAAATAAATAAAAAAAACAACAACATAGAAATATGTAATGACCGGTTGCTCAAGTATTTTGATTACCATATTAATAGCTAGGTAAATAAAACCAATAACAATAATAAATAAAAGACATATTTATAGCAACACAAAAAATATTCAAAGATAATAAAAAAAAACAACTAATGACTTAAAAACTATATTTGTGGTGTTGTTATGCATAATAACCAAAAAAAAAAAAAACTTTTAATGTTTATGTGTCAAAGTAAAACAAAACAAAAAAAAAACGAGATTTGAATTCATAGAAAAAGATTTAAATGATTAATTTTAAATAAGAATACATTAATAAAGTTCTAAAATGTTACCCCTACATTTCAGTTTTTGACGAGATAATCGCTCTATTGAGACAGTTGACTTCTCTTTCTTTTATAATTTTCATATGGCAAAAAAAAATTGACAAAGTTGCTGCTGTCCTTGGGATGTCTTGAAAACAGCATGGATATCAATTAACATAGTAGAATTTTTTGGCACTTCTAATAATAAAAAAAAATATGATAGGCATCATGGTAATAGATCAGTGGAAGCTGGTTATGTGTATTTTATACAATTTCTCCTCTCTTACTTTTTCTCTTCTCTTTCTTCTTTTAAAAGATGATGGTGATTCTTTAATGAACCATAGGATCTGAACTGGATCTCCCCAACAAAATGTGCTTTTAACATGGTTAACTGGGTATACTGCAATTCTATAGGTCTGGTATAGGTGTATAGACAAACAGCCAGCTCACAGTGACTTGGATCTGGACAAATGCAACATTTCTTCTGTTTCAGCCATAAATATGTCAATCCAGATTTTGTATTTTGGAAAATAATGAATATTGTCTATTATAAGACCATTTTACTTTTTAGTTTTGTCTTGGAAATTGATTCATCTTTTTTGATCAAGGTAAATGACTTATTGCTTTCTTCAAATAACTTAAATGCAATAAACTATTTATATAGCTACACATCTTCCCTGGGGCATTTTATAAAAGGTACTAAATCCCATTTTCTTTCAAGGTATCTTAATAATAAAATAGTGTGCAGACTAAGTCATTTCTCTCCTGTCTTAAGTCACAAGAACAACAAAAAAAATACCCCCTTTAAAACTCAGTAGCTTTTGCTTACTTAAAAATAATTTAATATTTTTCTCTTCCTCTTTTCTATCTAGCTGTCCAAAGATTAGACATCATCATCCTCAAGTTCATAAGCAATCAACTCACAATCTCTTCAAAAAAAAACTGCTTTACTTTACTTAGTTTTTTTTTTTTTTTTTTAATGTTAAACTTTTCGTGGTGGTTTCTTTCAAGTAAAAAGACTAATTATTTATTAATTTTCTTCCTCCATGTCAAACCTATCTCTTTTTTCAACAATTTTATAAATAAAAATATATACAAAAAAATTCTTTAATTTTTTCTTTCTTTGATAAATGATATCTGTGATAGTGAATTGTAAATGGTAATACTCCTTCACCTTCTCAATTCTTTTGTTTCCATCACATGTGTGGTCTCAAACTATTTATTTACTAAACTCATTCTAGATTAATGATTAAACAATTTATTCTGGCCTGTTTTAACAAAAGGCAATTAAAAAATATAAAAGTTTGAAGTGACTCAATATTTCTCTCCTATATACATTTTTTTTTCTTTCTACCTACTAAGTAAAACCATATATAAATATCTATATATCTATGACACATACACACACAGAATTTGGGGGCTGCTATTTTTCTTTCCATTAATTAATTTATATGGGATTCGACTCCATCCTTACAATACACACTACTTTAAAAAGTAAAAAAAGAAAATAAATAAATCAATAATTGGTTATTTATTTATCAGATAGAAATTACTTGCGGAATTATAAAGAAAACATAATTAGGTAGATAAATGAGTATATAGGAAAGAAGATAGATATATAAAAAAGATATAAATAAGTATATAGCTGGCAGATAAATAGATAGATAAATAGACTGGCAAAAAGATAAGTATATATATGTACTGAATAGTGCACATAAAGTTTGAAATAAACACCTTTTTTATAAAAATTATTATTATTATTTATAATGAAAAATAAAATTATTTTAAAAAAAATTAAAATCAAAATAAAATATAATAAATATAAAGTTCCTAGCTTATACTAGTAACATTATATAAACATTTCTTCGGTGATTAAATCATTGTATCATCAAGGTATAGATCCAGGATATTGTCATATTTTAAATAATAGTTATAAAAATACAACAGCAACAATTAGACTACATGATGATAGTAGGAAAATCAACATTGAAATGGGTGTAAGACAGGGTGACTCCATATCTCCAAAACTTTTTACAGCAGTGCTGCAAGAAGTATTTTATGGATTAAAATGGGAAGCTAAAAAAGTGAAAATAAATGGCGATTATTAAAGTCATTTAGATTTTGTAGATGATGTAGTTGTTTTTGCAAATAATGCTTTAGAGCTGCAGGAAACGTTGCAGGAGTTACCAGATAAAAGTAGGAAAGTAGGATTAAAGATAAATGTTAAAAAGACTAAAGTAATGTTTAATGGATTTTCTCAAAATATGAAAATAAAGATGTATTGTAATGAGTTAGAAGAAGTTAACAGCTACAAATACATTGGTCAGATGATTAAAACATATGCAAACATAATGGATAAAATTAATCATAGAATTAAACTTGGTTGAAACGCTTTTGGTAGAAATAACTTTATACTAAAAGGAAATATGCCTATGTGTTTGAAAAGAAAGATTTCTAATAAATGGGTTTTACCAGTTCTTATTTATGGATCTGAGACTTGGACACTTAATAAAAGAGCAATACAGAGACTTTAGACCACTCAATGAACTAAGGAGATATGCATGTTAGGGGTAACAAAAAGAGATTGAACATACAATATATAGGTAAGAGAATAAACAGGTGTTACTAACCTCAGTGAAAAAATTAAGACTGAAGTGGAGTTGTGTTAGACATATTGCTAGAAGAGATGATAATAGATGGAAAATTGAAATCTTAAACTGGATTCCAAAAATTGTAAAAGGCCCAGAAAGAGATCACATGTTAGATGGATGGATGAAATAAGAAAGTGCGCAGGTGTGATGTGGAGAAGAGAAGCTAAAGATCGGAGAAGTGGATTGACCTTGGAGAGACCTTCATCCTGCAGTGGATTGATAATGGTTGATGATGATAATGACTATAACTCCTACACAATGCAGTTCAACTTTAGTATGAAGTTCATTATTATCAAATTCATTTTCAATACAAATAGTAATACAAAATTCCGTATAATAATAAATAGTTTTACTCTTTCTTATTAAGCTAAAACATAAAATCTTATTTGTGTTTTTTTTTGAAAAGTATTTTGTTTACGTTTTGTTTTTTTAATTAATACTTAGAAATGTTCTAAGATTTTTTTAAAGGCATCGTATGTATTTATTATACTTATTTACAACTTCATAAACAAATATAGTTAATTATTCTAAAAATGTACAAATTATTATTATATTCATCTGACTATCTGTCTTAATATTTATTTAGATCACAAAGTATTGCATCAATTAAAAGTATGCTATTATTACATCTTCAATGATTGATTTTTTTTGATACCCATTATTTTTCCTACAGCATAAAAAAATACTTATTTTTATTTTAAAATAGAAAATAATATGTCATATCAAATCTTCATAATGATGTTTTATTTAACATGAAAAAGATTTTAAAAAAATAACTGCATGTTTTTTTTATCCTAGTACTTTTTAAGAAACATCCACAAAAATAGCATATTGCTATTGATCAGTATATTTTTTAAAATTAGAACCATATAAGTTGTCGCACACAGTTTTTAGCGATATGAAAAATTGTCAGTGTAATAACTAAACTAGTCAATGTACGTCTATTAAAGTTCGAATTTTAAAAATGTTTACACGTTTAAAATTTTTTTTTTTTTTATTAATATATGATTGTAGGTGTTTATACATCAGAACTTAATTATTGAAAGATATAAATGATTATTTTGGAATAAACAAATATGAGATGAAATCACAATAAATGAATGCTTCACATTGTAAATTGTATCCCCAAAAATATGTTAAATGTTAGATAAATATTAAGTATGAGTATATTTATAAAATAAGCAAGATTGTGAATTAATGCAGAGAAATTATACAAAAAGATTTAGACAGATTTCCAAATTCAGTAAGAGATAATTGTTCAAAATATCAAATATAATCTAACAAGTATATTGTTTTGCTTAAAGTTAGAAGGTTTGTGGAGTTAAATCAAATGAAATCAGCTCATATACATTTTGTCCAAGATTCTTCAATCTGTTATCAAAGCAACTTTTACAAATTAGGTCAGAGTGAAAGACAGATTTCAGTTTTTGGGGGACCTACCTTTTATTTATAAAGATTGCTTTGACAACAGATTGAAGATTTTAGGAGAAAAAAATTGTGGACTGCTTTTTTATGATTTATATATCAATTAAAATGATATAAATAAATTTAAAATATAGCTTTAAAAGTAATATGATAGATTTAAAAATATTCATGCTTTTTTTCCAAACACATTTTTATATATATCCTTAAAAAAAAGAATGTGTTTAATGTTTTATTTTACGTTCCAAACAATATTAATAAATTAGTCAATAATTCTAAGGATGTCATACCTGTCAAGCAGAAAAGTAATGTAATATACCAATTTTTTTGTGATTGTATGCTATCATATATAGGTGAATCTAGGTGAAGTATTGAGAAGAGATTGATGGAGCATGAATTGTTATATAAGCATGTAAAAAGTAAAAATAACAGTGATTTAATGTCTTCTTCAGTTTTGTTTGAGCATGAAAAAACATGTAAATATAAATTTAAATTTGATTTTGAAAATGTGAAAATTCTTCATGAAGAGAGAAACCATAATAAAAGAAAAATTAAAGAGGCAATTTTTATAAATAGGAATAAAATGCATTTAATAAATAGACAATTTGTTAACATTAAAATACGAGATTCATGGGATTTGAATTGATGATGTTTGCTTCTGCTTTTTTTTTTTTAATTTAATGGCAGTTGAGGCAGGTTTAAGAAATTAACCAAAAGTACTTCTGCAGATTTAAGGATTGTTTATAATTGTTTGTAAAAGATTAAATTTATTATTTTAATTATAATTACAATTTTGTTTTAATTAACGGACATTTTATTTATATTATATATATATATATATATATATATATATATATATATATATATATATATATATGCATTTAAATAGAGATAACTTTTAACCTCTGACATAACCAAGAAATTATTAATTACTACTAATTGACAATTCCTGAGACCAAATCAGTTTTTTAATTAATCTATAATAGCTTTTTTTTGTTGCAGTTATTTAACTCAATATATATACATATTTTTTTTTTTTTTTTAGGGATTCCACTTTTATTGTTAATTTGGAGATTGCCTTGACAAAAGATTGAGATTGTAATTGTTATTGATATTGGGATTGTTTAAGTGTTGACTGATTTCTATGAATGTATATATAAACCTAGCAAAACTCTCCATACAGTATTGCCACCTGTGCTAAACAGAGTAATCAATGGATGCCAGAAGGCTTGTGCATAAAATCTCTATCTAATGCCTACTCATCCAATATCCCCAGACTAGTTTCTGGCTTGTGGACTTTGTCAGTGAGGAGCTTTGGATCTGAGAGCACTGCATCTAGATCTTAGGATCTAATGCAACCCTCTAGCAACCACCTTTTATCTCTACTTAACTACAAAACTATGAGAATGAAATTGAAAACACAAACAATATTTTCAATCTAAGCTCAATAGCTTATATAGTCATATGGGTCTGAACTCAGTTCACCACCCATACATTTTGTGTCTTTGGCTCTTTTAAAACCATAGACACCACTATCCTATTAGGCAGGATTGGTGTTAAACCATTACATCACATGATCACATTTCCTATACTAGCATATTAATTGTTGATAAACAGAGCAAAACTCTCCATACAGTATTGCCACCTGTGCTAAACAGACTAATCAATGGATGCCAGAAGGCTTGTCATAAAATCCCTATCCAATCATACTCATCCAATATCCCCAGACTAGTTTAGATTGAAAATATTTTTTGTGTTTTCAATTTCATTCTCATAGTTTTGTAGTTAAGTAGAGATAAAAGGTGGTTGCTAGAGGGTTGCATTAGATCCTAAGATCTAGATGCAGTGCTCTCAGATCCAAATCTCCTCACTGACGAAGGCCACAAGCCAGAAACTAGTCTGGGGATATTGGATGAGTAGGCATTAGATAGGGATTTTATGCACAAGCCTTCTGGCATCCATTGATTACTCTGTTTGCACAGGTAATACTGTATGGAGAGTTTGTCTGTTTATCAACAATTACTGTGCTAGTATAGGAAAGGTGATCATGTGATATATATAAACCTGTTGTAAATTTCATTAATTTTTTATTGGATTAGAAGTAATATTTACTGAGGCTATAACCTTGACAATATGCATATAACATGCAATAGTAGGGACTTCTACAGGTGTTTTAACCACAGCTGGTTAAAACACCTGTCAGAGGTCCCTACTATCACATGTTATATGCATATTGTCGAGGTTATAGCCTCAGTAGATATTACTTACATAATCAATGTGCGTTTAATAAATTTATAATTGGATTAGAAAGTTAAATGATAGTCAGGCACTAATGTAGATCGGAAGAGCACACTTTTATTCAAGTGACCAAACATTTATTTTTCACTTTTCTGAGATGGAAAATGATCTATATTTTATAAAGCAACATATCTTTCAATGTAATAGGAAAAATACAGATATTAAATCAGTTATTCATTTTCTTGAAAATAGATAAATAATTAGTAAAGTCGAAAAACAAAGCAGTAATAAGCTATAGAATGGCTGATATATTAATACTGCACTACAATAGAATACACTGTAATTTAGAATAATTGTTTTGTATATCATATGCTTGTGTCATATTTTTTTATTTGAATGTTATCAAATTGACAGCTCAAATACTGTATTTAATTTTCATATTATTTCTAAAGTCAAAAAAAAATTAGACATCTTAAGAGTCATTTTTTCTTTGTCAGCTCCTAAAACAGTAAAATATATATATATATCATTTTGACAGCTCATTGAATTTGTGAGAATGTAAGTATGAGAACATAAGGAAAAAAATCTAGTTTAAATTTATTATAAAATAAAACAATATTACAACAATATTTTTATCAAAAGTATTTGCTGTCAACTAATTTATAATAGAATTATAGAAATGTGATATTTTGTAAAAAAAAAAAAAGGCAAATTAATATAAAATAAATTATCTATTCAATATTTAAAAAAAATGATAATACAAGCATAACATACATAATGCTGAATTGCAAATTTTGTAATTTTTTAGGTGATGATGCCAAGAAACCAATTACTAATTGACAATCATGAAGCTTATCAAGTATTTCTCTCTTTTTTCTTTGATTTTAAATTTTGAATAAAGTAAAATTGATTCTCTTTCAGACCATTAAAAGTGGTCTTCTTTTACTTTATACCCAGGTTTGAAATAAAAAAGAATCAGTTTTACTTCACTAAAAATTCAAAACAAAAAAGCTATTGTATAGGTAAATAGAGAAAACTTCTTTAGCTTTGTCAATTAGCAATTAGTTTTCTAGTAACATCAAAATGCAAAGTTACCTCTATTTGTATGAATATAAACTCCTTAATTCTATTTTTTACTAAACTAAAAGTCCATGAAAATATCTAATTCAACATATAAAGTCTTTAGGAAAAGATTAATCATTATTTCTAGGATGCCAAGGAAGATGTTAGACTTCTGCATTCTCATATCTATAAAAATAACTTACTTGGTTTAAATCCATATAATACCTTGAATTTAAAAAAAAGAAGACATTATTTTACATCACTAAAAGTACAAAATAAAGTATCTATTGTATAGGTTAATAGAGAAAATTTGTTTAGCCTCAGGACTGTTAATTAATAATTGGTTTCCTGCCATCATTAAAAGGTAAAATTCTCTCTGTTTACATAAATATAATCTCTTTATAATATATATATATATATATATATATATATATATATATATATATATATATATATATATATATATATATATATATATATATATATAATTATTAAATTACTATTAGTGTTTCTCAGTGCATTATAAACTGAATGAGTTGTACATTTTAAACAGAACTATGATAAAAAGAGTTTATTCATAATGATAATCCTTACTTCCTAAACTAATATTGATTCCCATATCATCATCAATCATATTTTTATCAGTACATCAACATTAGTTTTACCAATCAGATTAATTGGAGATCCTTAACTCTGACTTATAATAACTAAAAATCTAAAGAGAGCTCTAAGATTAAAATTGTAATATAAAAACATTTTGAGTTACTTTTCCAGGATTTGAATTCCAAGTTTAGATGTGGTAAGAAGATGTGCTTATGTAGTATGAGAGACTATTTTAAAAAAAACTATCTGTATTGTTAACAATACAAGTAGTCTAATGATTTTTGAAGCCATCTTGAAATATTAACAAGGTAAATGCAAAATCATTATGACTATGTAAAAAATTTAATGAAAGATACAATTCTGTAAAAAAAAACTTTAATAAAGAATTAATGGAGGTGGCTAATGAATTTAATGTTTTAGAATCTAACATAAATTAATTTAACTCTAATGTAGTCAATATTAGATAAAGATTCATTTTAAACTGAAGGGTAGAAAAATAAAAAAACTATATATTTAAAAAAAAAAAAAAAAACAAATTTAAACATACAAAAATAAAATCTTAAAAGCCTACATTTATAAAAATAAAAAAAAAACAATATTTTCTCTTATCAAATGCTCTTTTAACAGCCATTATATTAATAGTTTAAAATTCTTAATTCTTTGAAAAATATATATATATATATATTGTACCAGTCAAAACCCACCACCACCGCAAGTCAAATCGGATTCAAACTCAGCTGAACCAAAACTGAATTCAAACCCAACTTAACAGCTCAGATAGCAGAAATCGACGGCACAGTGCTATGCGCCAAGAACTAGTTCAACGGTTGGTGAGGACTAGAGACCCTTGCACTGACACGAATATCTAATAATTAATTACTTTGAATACTTTTTAAATCAAATCATATGTATGTTCGGGTTGCCAACACAGATAGCGGGTATGAACATTTAAATAATTATAAAAAGAATGATGAACTAAGAAACCAAGTATGTTAGAAAATATTTAATAATAATAATAATTTGTTTTGTTCAATAAAATATAGATTGCATTAGTTACCTCTAGTCTTTAAAATAATTTATAAATATAATAAGAGTGGCGGTCCTTATCATATGCCAACAAGTATTACACAACATGGGATTCTATGTCTATGCCCCCAACGAGAAATATAAAGGCAGATAAAGGTATTCATTAAGAACGGAAATGATTGTTCTAATTTTATTACAGTGGAATGTGAGATTTATTTTCACATTCGGAAATCTATTCATGAAGAGCAAAACGTATTTTAAGGCATAACTTTAATCTTGATTTGAAAACTGATTTAAACTAAATAATATATTTGAGAATTTGTTCGACTTTAATTTAAATCACTTCACAACGAATTACGAGCATGGAGCGGGTTTTACCGGAACAAAAATGCAACGGTACTGGCGGCTTATGAGGCAGAGAGTAAAATTGAAATACGATCGCTAGTCGATGATCGAAGTCCTATGGCGGCTTGCATCTAACAAGTCTTACGCCCTTTGACTAATGAATAGGAAAGGAAGTACTTTCTTCCTTGAGAAATTTAAATAAGAGAATATGATCACCGACCAGCCTAACGGAGCGGAAGATTGCCCTGCGTCAGCAACGTTTGATGATGATGACTTGATAGTCATCGTTGAAAAATAAAACCCATGTAGAATGCTCTACGTGATGACTTGACCAATTAATTAAAGTCAAACGAGCTTTTATCGAACTATTTTAAAACATTTATAAACTATATTAATTATGCCCTAATAACTTGATCTTCCTGAATCTTAATACAAAATAACAAAAGTTGAATTAAAATATATTTAACCCTTTATCGACCCTTTTGCAAAAACATTTTAAATATATATATATATATATATGGATAAATAAATCAATATTAGTGAAGCAAGAAATAACATTTTAACATTACGTGAGTATATAAACACTTGTAACTTAGGAGCTGGGGACATAGGTGAAAAACGGAGCTAATAATTTATTATTAGCTAATTATAAAAATAGTAAACGTATAATATTTTCTTTCGACTCGATGATTAATAGAATTTATAAATTTAGTTCTAATGGGCGAGAATAACTATTTAAAATTTATATTATATTATTTGCGTGAGGCAAATGGAATCAAGGAGCTCATCGAGTTGAAAGATTATTGGCATATAATTTTAACTACGACCTTAATAAAGCACACAAATATATATATATATTGAATGAACCGCCAAGTAAGAAAAGAGAAAGTTTAAAGACTAGAGATTTAAAGAATTACGAGATAGATTTACAGTAGCATGAATAAAAGGTTTTATAAAAAATGTTACATTAAAGAATAAAGAGCTCTTAAATAGGAGAGTAAAATAAAGTTCGAACTGGCCAGAAAGTTTAACGTTCATTATAGAAATATATTACCCTTCCGTGCTTGTCCTTAAGTTACTCCTCCAAGTTGTTGAAAACGTAGGCACCATTGATTGATTATTGGAACAGTATTTTAGTAGCTTTCATTATTTTAGCAGAATGATCGATCCGGAAAACGGTTCAGCAGCTCCAGTGAAGATTCCTCGGGACTTTAGGAACCGTAGCCAGATCCCTGATGTTCTAGCCCTCTATCATGATGAAATACAATTTTTATACACACAGAGTTCACTGCACTACTCTACAACCAAAACTAGTTTTTTTTCTTTACTTTTCAGGGCTTATATATCTACTGTTCACTGATGCCTCCGGCTAGCGCTCATTTTATTATCAATCTGTTTTTTTTTTATAATTAGTTGTTTTCAGAAACATTCCCTCGATAAGGCTTTCAAACTAATTTTTGAATTCCTTTCCTAATTAGAAAATGAATTCTTAATCTCTGAAATGATTTTAATTAAAAATTGAATTCTTATCTTTTTTTTATTAATAAAACTTTACTGTTGTTTTTGAGAATTTGAAAGCCTTTGGAAGGAATGTAGCTTTTAATCGCAAAACTTTACAAATTATTTAAAAGTAAAAAAAACAAGTATTCCCGACGCAATGAAACTTTCGAACAATTATATACATTTAATATTTACAAATATATATACGCACAATCCACGCAATTTAATATATATAAATTCATGAATATTTTATCATGAATTTATTTAGAGAATTGATCAAATTTAAACTAAACTAATTAATTTTACTACGTATTTGAAACAAGTTATTCATTATGGAAATTAGCGTGGACTGAACGTATAAAGCCCCATTGCATCGGAAATTTAAGGTTAGTATTAGGGTAAATAACATGAAGCTAGGATCGAACTCAGATCCGACTGCTTCATTTCTTTTCACTTCAAAAAAAAACAATGAAAAAAAAATGACTTTACTTACGCAGGATATAGTTGCATAAGTGTATAGACTCTGGGAGAACAGCATGAGCGTGAATAATATAACCTGCCCAAGCTACAAATTATACATGTCTCACTGCGATCCATTTTTGAATATTCAACTTATAAATGGGTTTATAATAAATCGGTCCGATAATCAAGTCTCATTTCCCTATGGTTGTGTCAGTCGGTCATCTGTATATATATCTGTCATTTAATAAATGTCCTATTGTTTCCCTGGATCAGGTGGCACATATGGTTTTAACTTTTGATAATGGTCGTAGTCTTGGTCCTTTCTCGTCAGTGTCAAGTTTCTGTAATCTATTGCTGTCATTAATTCTGTGGCCTTTTCTGCAACCGAATGCACAAAAAACAATTCTTTAACATTATCTCTATGAACGATGGGTTTCTCTTCTGGGTCTTCTTTGAAAGTTTGAGTCTGTATTGAGGCTCCAGGGAATGGCATCTGTAAAGTCCTCATGCTAAGTTGAGGATTCATCATCCGTCCCATTTCCACTTTTAGTTTCATTTGCCCAGTGGTCTGAACATCTTTTTCTGTATCTATATCCGCTTCTTCCACTGCTTCATAACTGGACTCATCCTCACCACTGTTGTTTTCCTTGCTGTCCACAACTTCTTTTGGTGTGGCCTGATCATCTTCATTTTCAATTTTTGGGTCTTCAGAGGGATTTATTTCTTGCTGAAGCTTTACATTTTCTAGATTTGAGTTGGCTTGGATGCCATATGCTTCCTCGATCCTTACCAGCCTTTCCATCATCATCATCAGTACCTTTCGATCTTCCCTCATTTCTCTGAGGATCGTTTGTAAAGTGTCTTTTCCCATTTTTGAAAATACGAAAATAATGTAATAAACAATCAATATAATGAACACTGCAAATCAACTTATATTACTCTCTGTATGCTTAAAACTATTTTTTTCTCTTTAGTAAATTTTAATGAGGTCTCTGACTACAGGTCCATTGTCCTAATCTTCACTAGCTGCTTCATATTATTTCCCCAATCTATGTAATCTGCCTTTTTTTTAGTTTACCTACGTTTTCTTGGTTAGCTCTTTATTTTAACTGTTTGAGTGAGACATGTATTCAAAAATATAAAAAAAAACATTATTCACTTTCCCTTTGTTCAACTGTTCTGTTCTCCCATGTCTGAAAAAAAAAAAAAACTATACAGTGATATACAAATATTATGTATTAGCAGTT
This sequence comes from Epiperipatus broadwayi, assembly GCA_028023455.1. Taxonomy (NCBI): domain Eukaryota; kingdom Metazoa; phylum Onychophora; class Udeonychophora; order Euonychophora; family Peripatidae; genus Epiperipatus; species Epiperipatus broadwayi. The sequence goes on along the minus strand of JAQFVV010000161.1, from coordinate 2,409,781 downwards.
ACAACAAATCATTCTGTATTGAACACACTTGGTTTTTTTATTATGGCGATTGACCCACTACTGTGCTGACAATCAAATTTGCTGACAAATTTATTTACATGGGCGCCAGTGAGCAAAATGAGATCAATAGGGCATGTGATATAACCCATTGACCCCCAAACCACATATGATAGACTTAACCTTTAATAAAACAATTGAATTGATGATGAGTCGGAAGAGAATCGATGATGAGTAAGATTATTTAATAACAGCCAACGCGTTCATGACCTGAGTTTAAATATAGGAGTTTAAATATTACTAAGCATGAGGCTTTAACACACAAAAAAATGTCAAAATTAATATTACAAGAACTTTTATTGGAGATATTATTCTAAATCTTGCTAGCAAGCAATACTTTGAAATTAAGACTTTTATGATATCATATTGGATATTTTTAATTATAACAACTGAGATAAACATAATTAATTTTGACACAGAAAAACATTTCATTTATTTTTACCCCAATGCTTTGATCTATGGACTCTTACAACTTTGCTAACGATAATTTTCTTACTGTCACGAACGCGTATAACACAAACGTATAATATATATACTGATATAGTACACGTATAATTAATATATATATATGAATAATTATTTTAACTAACGAATCTTTTACTGAACGAACATTTAAAAAATAATCTTGAAAACATTTTTATAAGAAAGAATTAGAAAATGATATTTTAATTTATTAAATCATTTCAGTATATATATAACACTTTTTTTTTTTTAAAAAAAATATCACTCTACAGAAACATTTACTTTATTGGGATTTCAATTAACTGAGTAACTAAAATCACAATTCTAATCTCCAGGTCATGTGTGGGGTTTATTAAGTCGAGCCACAACGATTGGGCAGCCAAAAACATAACCAGCATGAGGCTTTAACACCAAAAAAAAATGTCAAAATTAATATATATATATATATTGTGAAGGAAACTATTCTAAAACATATGAACAATACTAAGGAGGCAACATTGTCTATGAATAGCAATATTTTCTTATTGGATTAAACAAATGTAAAGGAAAACTAATAATGGCTGCCAAAATGTAAAACTAAAATAAGTGCTATTCACTGAATAGCTTTCTTATTTGGGAAATCATGAATGTAATAGAAATTATTATAAGTGAGCAGGGCTAGCTAACCTGCAAATGCCTCATAGATTTGGACAATTACATATGATAATTAAAAAAATCACAAACCAAGTAATTTTATCCACTTACACACTATATATTTGGGCACTCTAAAATATATTACATAAATGTTTTATTTAGGCAAATAAAATATATAACTAAAATAGATAAATAAATTATTTCTTCACAAATGGCTCTATGGCAGTTTATATTTAATATTTACAATAGATTCATAAATTTTGTAAGGCACCAATGGTCCAGAGTTTGAGTATTGTGCATGGAAAAGATGATATATTCAATAAATGATGACTTATTATGATAAATTATAGTATGGGGTGTACAATGAATTGTCTTGATTGTAAAATAAATTGTGTAATAAAATAATTTTATAATAATTGATGCAATAGGAAAATCAAAGGACATAGGTTAATAATAATATAAATTTATTTAAATAAGCATTAACTCATTGAGGCGAATAAAATAAAGATTATAATTTAATTTACCAACTGTAACCTAATATCCTTTCATATATTTTATAATTTACCTCCTCTCCTCTTTTAATTTTAAGATTGCAATTGATAGATATAAATTTAAATTATAAAGCATACAGTCATAAAGGAGTTAAAGATAAACTCTTTAAACAAAATAATAAAAGTTTTAATATTGTTTATATATATATATATATATAAACAAATCTTACACTTGTTCGGCGGTTTTGGTATAGCGCCATCTTTTGAACATAAATAACAAGTGATAGCAGGTTACGTGATTAACTTGTTTTTGTTTTTCATATATATATATCTTATTATATTTTAATTGATAATGAATGCCAATTTAGTTATACTAATGAAAATTATTAATAAAAAAAATTAATAAATGTTTAATGTTAAAATTATCATTATGATTTTTTAAACCATTTTTAAATGAAACTTATCTAACTGTGTTAATTTAAAAAGAGGTTTTTATTAGTGTCTTATATTCCATTATTCAACAATATTTCCTTTAGTACTTTTTTGATAGAAAAAACACAGAGATCCATAAGCAATTTGAATCATTAGATAATTTTCAATTATTATTCCTGTTGATATTATAATCCAAAGTGAATTCAATTATATGAACTCTATAGTAGTCAGAAAAGCATTTGCGTTATCCATTTTGTTTTAATCATATATTACCAAATAAAGGGATAGTGGCTCATGCCTCCTCTCTAAGTTTTTTTTAATTCACAGTATATATTTTATTGCTACATGTCCTAAATATATTTATAAAAATTATAGTAAAATAAACAAAAATCTTTATGCAAAAGAAAATCTGTATCTTCTTGGTAATATCATTTTAATGATCATGTGACTTTTTTATAATTTTGAAAAGGCATTGTTAATAATTTTGAGATTAAAAGTTCATGAAATTAATTTGGGATCTAGTCTGTATAAAAATAAAATCAAAATGATCTAAATTGATGTAAAGTAAATTGTATTGTTATTCAGTTCATGAAAGGTAATATTTTTTTTATTAGTAGTAAATATTTTAAACAGATATTTGTTTTAAAAATATATAAACTACATGTAAATAGTGAGTAGAAGAATTAACCAATGGAAAAGTGGAATTTGGAATAAATTAACAATGCACAGACAATGTTTTTAAGGGAAAAAATTTGCAGGGAAATAAAAAAAAAAAATTCAGATCAGAGAGAAAAAAACTTGTTTTGTCTCTAGAAGTTACTTAAATTATGATCTACTTAAGAATTTAAAACTATATATTATAACATTTTTGTTAAAATGCAGGAGTAAAAAAAAACTCTACTTGTGAAGTCAACAATTTAATAGTTTTTGGAAAATATCTTGGAGTCATTACATGAAAAAATAGAAGAAAGAAAGAAAAAAGTTATACATTTGTGTCAAAGTGTTGTCAAGTGATACATGACATTAAGGAAAGCACCATTAGTATTAGTTTAACCCTTTTCCCGCATCTGACGAGGCTCCTCGTCGACATCTGAAATCACTCTAACTCAGCCCGTTTTCATACGAAAATATTCGTTAAATACGTATTGAATTCGTTTTTAAAAGTTCTGTACGATGGTGACATCTTCCGATTTATTTTAGAAGTAAAAAATAGAAAAAAAACGCATTTAAACCTAACAAAGAAGGAACATTATTTGTGATTGGTTCTTAGCATGCTCTCAGCCGAAAAAGACATTCTGATTGGCTGGAAAGAACAAAGAAACTGCCTGATCAAAGAAAATAAAGAAAAACACTGAGATTTTCATTTCGAATACGATTTAAATTATTATTAAATAATATTTATGGAAATTAAACATAATTTTCAGAGAGAATAATAAAAAAACAAAATTATTTTCAAAAAATATTGAAGATTTTAGTACAAATATTGAAGTTGTAATAAAAAGAAATATTTACTTTTCTATAACGTAAAAGTCGATCTTTTTGTTTACATTATAACTTTTATGTTGCCGATATTGAATATCTTAGAATAAATAAATAGCAATTTATTTTTGAAAGAACTTTCGTTGTCTTCACAACCTGAAAAATTAATTATATACTTTTTATAAACGTATCTGAGTTGAATTTAATATTATAGGCGAATATGTTTTAACAATAGGCATTGTCTTCAGTTTGTGAGTTGGCCAATTAAAAGATTTGATTTTTATCTGATACAACCAATGATAAAATTAGCGGTTTAAGGGTTAATACATAATTTAATTAATAAGCAAGATGAAATAATTATATGTCATGGCTATCATAATAGTTGGAGAAAATTAAGTTGGAATTGATGGATGAATAAAAGAAAAATTATTTCTAACAGAGTTAAGTATACATTTTAAAAGATAATTAAAACTAAAGTAGTAATGAATAATAATAATGCATATGGAAAAGTGGATAAGAGAACATATAAAAGTTTATTTGAGATAAAATTTCAATAATAGAAAAAATATAAAAAGATCATTTTCACTTTGATATAACTTTCATGTTTAATAAAATTTATGGTACATTATATATATATATATATATATATGTACCATAAATTTATATTTTAATCCTTCATTTATTATATATATATATATATATATATAATAAATGAAGGATTAAAAGTTAGGATGATGTATAGATGCAATACAAGAGAAATGTAAAAGAAAAAATTTAATTGAAGATTATATTTCTACCTGTAATAAATCATAGCGGTTTGCTTTGAAAATGAAATAATTATTTATCAAAACTGTAAATGAAAAAAAAAACAAAAACAAGATAAGTGTAAGAAATTAAATAATCACTGAAGCACAATTAATAAAGAATAAATATGTATTGGAGCATAAAGAATTGAATAAATTAATGGAATAAACATTAGCATTTTTGAGAATATAAAATGTATATTGAAGTTCATGTCTGTCTATAGTTAAAAAGGTGTAAAATGCATTACCTTAAATGATAACATTGACAAAGAGTACATAAGAAATAATGAGAAGACTGAAGCATAGTACTGGACCAGTGAAACTGAAAACTGTAATAAACATGAGAAGTATCTGAATAAAATACAATATGCAAGTTCAAGAAAATCTTCGATTGTTACGAACAAAAAAAAAAAAAACCCAGGAAATTGTTAATAATCTCTTTACATTGGAATTGTATAAGTTTATAATTTTTGTATGAGAACAAAAAGAGTAGAAGTGAAAGTAATGTTGATGCATAACTAGTTTGATGTATTTGGGATGATTGGAATACCATTAACCCTACTGATTTTCACTATTTTTCTGACAGCTTTCTTTGTTCTCACTAGATTTAATAGATTTAAGCTTTCAACTTTAATTTTGTTATTAAACCTTTATTATTTACCAGAATATAATAATTTTTACCTCATTTGATAGATATTTTTGTTTAGAAATTAAATAAATTTACAAAAATCACATTTGAATTTTGTAATTATTTAAATATATATATTTATTCAAAACAAAATGTAATCACATCATCAAATTTTAGGTGGAACTGATTCAGTTTATAAAACAAATAAAATCTTCATTGTTTCAAATTTGATTTACAAATCTAAACAAGATTTTTAATAACTACTAAATCTATCAAATTATGCTTTAAAAGTTTACAATTTTTTTATAAGTTTTATGATACTGCTAAATATATTATCAATCAGGTGAATGACCTCATTTTGTAGACAGCAGTGTTTCCAGTGATTATAATCTTTATAGTAACAGTATTTAAAAAAAAATATTTATTTAAAAATAAAACATTTCTGTAAAAATTGAACACATAAATACACTTACTTTTCATTTTTAATAATTATTACATAATTAGGTTACCAATATAATCATAAACTTTCCAAAAAATGAAGTTTTTACATGACCATAATATTTTCTCAAAGTGAACATGCAAGATATGAGATCACAAAATACATAATGAGTATCCAGCATTGGTGGAGCTTGTGATCATTTGTTGGACTGCTTCTATTATTTCCAAGCCATCTATTAACTTTTTTTGTATTTAAAATATTAGAAAATAAATATACATTAATTTTAAAGCTGTAAAAACAAAAGGCTTCACAAAATTTTCAGCAGAGGGTGAAAAATGCAAATTTAAAATTAAAACACTGAAGGATGTCTCTAACGCTCCAAAAGTAATTAACATTAAAAGTTAAAGTTTTTTTTAGAAATGAACTTATATATTTTTTAAAAAAAACATTGTAACATAATATTTGTTTATAGTTTACTTTTATACTTTAAAATAATCATTATCTATATATAATATGGGGGGATAAAACAATAGATAAGGAAATTAATAATTAATTTGATTTGTTTATCTATGCAATTAATTATTTTAAGTTTTTATTTTATTAAATATTGTTAGATAATTACAATAAATGGATATAAACAATAAGCTAATGTAATATACACATAAAAGTGGTTACATCTATATTATTGTAAGAAAAGGGGATATATATATATATGTGTGTGTGTGCGCGCGCGTGTGTGTGTTCGAATACAATACTGAAAATGATAAATGGTGATATTTAAATTTTGAACTGATATTTAACTATTAATAATTTAATATAATTGTAATAAAGTCATAACTAATTTGAGTTTGTAATTGTTTATAGATAATTATTTATAAGAAAAGTAGGAAACAGGTATATATTGGAAATAGGAAAGGTAACAAGGAAGTTGTTTATATAAAATGGAGATATGGATTTTTATTTTAGGATGCATTAAAGAGTTGTGGTCTATTAACATTTAGCCTAACATCATAAATTGTAAATGGAAATTAGTTCAGGAGGAAATAGGTTGTCATAATTAATAGTGTACAGAATAAAAGTGACATTTGTTGTATTTTTTATAGAGTTTGATAATAAGACCATAGAAAAATTGAGCGTGATATCAGAAAACAAATTAATGATGTCATAATTATCATATCATCTTCTTAGTAAAAGTTAAAAAGAAAGATCAAATGATAAATATCATAAAATATAAAATAGATAAATATGTGGTCTTTCATAGTATTACAATAAAATCATTGTATTTAAGAAAGAAAACAATAACCCATATTTTGAATCTTCTCATATTTTGAAGCATAATATGTGAGTAATAATGAGTGTAAATTAAAAAAAGGTGGAAGAATGATTATTTAATAAATATATATGGTTTGGTAAAGAAGGAAATAAAGATGAATATCACAACACCATATTGTATGAGAAGGGAGGTTTTAACTTTAAATATTTAAATGTAATTAAGGGGAATAGAAATGTTCAAATGCTTATATACATTACTGTATTATATTGTTATATCATTTTATTAATATTGTTATTTATTAAGTTACTCAGTAGTTTAAAATATATATTGAAAGACCTTGTAAATAATATGTTCTTAAAATTAATGTTTAAAAGTTAAACAAAGTATTTAAAGTTGCATTTCTTTTGATTTGAATCATAATCACTACACCATTGTCAGAGAGTATTAATTGAAATTTACACATTAACCAAAGCATACAGTTTAAGATTTGAATAAGAAATTAACCCAGTACAAAATAATGTATGACAATTATTTAAGAAAACATTTCTTAAAAAAGATCTTAAATTATTGCAAAAAGTTTTGATTACATAAATCATTGATAAAATATTTTGCAAATTTATTAAAGTATGTTATTTATAGGAAATCAGGATATGAATCAGTTATTATTTAGATAACAATATTTATTTATTAGTAAGTATTAGGGAACATAAATATAATGTACTGGTATAATTTTAATTATGGATTAAGGTTATAAGTGTTTTCTTAATTGATACACTATCTATAGAGTTAAGAAAAATTCCTTTTGATATCTTATAGGTGGAATAAATAGCTAATTAAAAACCAATAATAATTCTGAGATCTCTTTAATGTAACATTATTATTATGGTTATTCTTAATTATAATCCCATAAAGGTAATAATAACTTAATACACTGTACAGGCTTATACACACCTGCACATATATATGTAATGTATAAGGGATTCAAAATCAGACTTTCACACGACCTTCAACTTCCATGCCACCTCTTATTGCTGACCCACTTGATCACATACATATTGAAAAAATAAATAATCACCAATATACATATTTCATGCTAACCTCGCACTGATCAGTTGGTCCAGATTACCATTCACACACACACACACACACACACACATATATATATATATATATTGCCATTGAGTGCATCATACAATGTTCAATACATTGTTATCAGTCGACAACAATCTACTAATTGCTGTACTATCTAATAATAAAACTACAGAAGATACGTAGCACTTTTATGATTTCTTTTTTTGAGAAATATAACTTTTCTTAATTTCTTCTTAAATTATCTATTATAAAATTTAATATCTTAATTTATACTTTTTGTCGTTTCTATGGTGTCATTGGTAATTATATTTAAAATTGATTGTCTTAAACAATAAAATTGCTTTATTGAATAATCAACTAATTTAAAAAAAAAAATAAAAATAAAAACAAACTATAATAACAATACTTATAAAGAAAGTTTTTTTAAAAAAAGGTAAATATAGATATTTTTATAAATAAATCATAGATATAATAAAATATCTTTACTAACAACAAAATGATATATAACAATAGCTGTAATATAGTCATATAATCATCACAAATAAAAAATAAAAATAACATAAAAAAGCTCTTTTTATAAATAATAATGCCAACAATTTTCTAATTTATTATTATTTATTCTATTTATTATTTTATTTGTACACACGTAATATTAGTATTTACAATTTTACATGAAAAAATTATTACATAGAAAAAATAATGTTTTATGGATTCACATAAATAAAAAAAGCATTTGAATTTATTATGACATTTTACAATACAAATCTAACGCAATTTGGTAGGTTTCTTTAAAATCCGAATGTTTTGAATAATATATATATATATAGTAAAATACTCTTTAAATAGCACATTGTATATCAAAGATCTTTTTAATAGCCCCTCATAAAAAACAGAAAAAATATCACCAATTGCCAAAAGCAAAAATTAGATGATATTACTATGTAATGGCCAGACTTAATATATTTCAATATTTTACATTTTTTTCCTATTTATTTATTTACATTACATAGGGAGCCATCTGATTAAAAATCAGGAAATAAACTAACACGTATATTTAAAACAATATTTAAGTTTTAAATTAACTTTATTAGGTTTACTATATACATTGAATATTATTTACAAGTCTTACTGAAATCAAAAAAAGGTCAAGTAGAAAAGCAATAAGACGTTCATATAATTGTATAGCTGTTTTATAATTGAGCAATAATCAACATATACATCTAATGCATATTAATTAGTATATTCGATAGTCAAGTCACTGGGTTGCTGTTAAAAAGATCAGATTAAATGTAGCGGATTGAAGCTTTGATAGCATCTTAAAAACCATAGTGTGAAAGGAATAAATATAGTAATTCCTATATTGGGAAAAATATTATTTTGTATATTTTTATGAGGCTGTGATTTTTAGTGAGTTTGAATTAATAATGTTAGTGATAAAAGACCAGTATAGAAGAAGTGGAGAAAAATCCATAAGAAAGTGTTCCAATGTTTCTTCATTTCTATGCCACAGGCACATAATGGATCTATTCATTTCTATGACACAGGGCACATAATGCATCCATATTTGTGAAGTGTTGCTTGTAGAAGAGAAAATTGAATATAATAATGTAACCATTACACAGACCCATTTGTAATGCCAGGCTAAATCATTGAGAACATGTTACTCCCAATGAATGAATGATGATAGACCATGCAACCTTACATAAACAAAGTGACAAATCATATAATAATAATTTCTTTATAAGTGTACTTATTAATTGATGTACAATTTATTTTCTTTAATAAAATTAACAAAATGTATAATAATAATTTTATTTGTAGAGTAAAATCACTAATTGATATCCAATTTACTTTTTTAACAAATTCTTTAATCTTTATATATCATAGTATCAATATATTCATAGATAATGTAACACCTTAGTCATACCTTTAACTCTGTGTTCAGTAAATTTAAATATAATTCTATGAATGTATGAATCCATAAATATAAATATTTTTGACTCATATATCTCATAATACTTACACATACATATGTTCTATATGGGATAGACATCAATGATATCTTTATTAAGATAATCATAAAAAATAGACTTTTTTAGATCCAATTATAACCTCTTATATGATAATAACTATAAAGGCATGGCCTTTTAGTCCTACCCATAACGGAATAAACCTTCTATACAGTGATAGTAAATAGTAGTCTTTTGGTTCTAAACCTAATATAGTATAACTACATTTTATATAGGGATGACTCACTGTAAGATCAATCCTTAACTCAGTAAACTGAAAGGAATGTGTTTTCCCATATAGATGTGAACATATGGAAATTATTAAACATTCAATAAACAACAGTGCATATATAAATCAATCTACTTAAAATCCAATTTTCAGTAATCAAATATAGGTTTAACTATGAGTGAATGAGACTAATGGAAATAATCACATTATTAATTACCATTATTTGAGACTTAGAAAATTTTTATGTGTGCATTTCATTTATAAGGTTATCATTATTTTTTTGCCTTTTCCACTTATTAATAACTTCTATAAAATTCCTAAGCTTACCATATCTATGTGATATATAATAATAATTATTATTTTTTCAGGGGCCATATTGAATTTTTAAAAATAACTGTCCTGAGACACAATTTTTACAATAAATTCAGTTTTAACAATGTTAGAAAATAACCTTTACATTGATAGAGAGTAGACAAATGAAGGAAAATAATAAGGTTAAAACAAATAGTGATTACCATTTAAAAATAAGGAAAAAAGAAATTTCAATATCTGACATAATTATTATTTTTTTGTTTGTTCATAATTTCTAATTTATCATTAACTAAGTTTAAATTACATCTTCATTGATAATTCCTCTGTATTCCTCACAAAATTATCTTTCAAACCATTTATTATACTTCTTACCTGAGATAATTCATAGCTTCAGAATCTTGAAAACTATTCGCATAAGAATTCATTTTTATTGTGTACCCCAAAAGTTAACATATCGCAAAGGTGTCTATAAGAAAAAGATTCATCCTAATAAAAGATACAAAACAAATCATTTCCAAAAGGTGGATATACATTTTCCATCATAGAAATCAGCTTCTTGTCTATCTAAAACTAGAAATTGTAGGCCACTGTCTGTATCACTGATAAAATGAGGTTCATCTCTTCATTTTATATTCTTTGTGTACATCAGTGATGTTTATATTCTTTATGCCAATGGTGATGCTATCTTATTATATTTATTTTCTTACAGAGATATAATTTATTTGCATATATCTCATTTTCTAGCTGTACACTTGAAAATAATGTGATGCAAGATGTGGAAAAACTACTGTCTCCACAACATTAATATCAAGGCATAGACAAGAATCAGATATTGATTGTTTGCCTGCATATAATTCCATGTTGTATATGCATATCCATTGTGGCTACTGCTACACACACACATACCATATAAAACCTCTCTTTATTGGATTTAAGTATTTATATTTTCACAAGGTACAAGACCCAGTAGGTTTTGTGATTGCTTTTTCAACTGCAACCTTTCTGTACACTTGATAATCAGTCTTAAAATTTACATTGCACTTCTCTATATGTGTAAATCATTACTTGTTATACAAACACAAACATGCAAGTGCAAAAACAAATAAATATATAATGACATTAATAAATTATTAAACCTTCTGAGAATCATTATGTCTATAAAATAATGTTGCCTCAAACTCGGATCAGAGATCCAAAATTACACTGTATAAAAACACTTTTGTTATATTTGAAGACAAATTTATATACTGTATAATAAAGAGCATAAATGATTTAATATTATATAATTTATATACTACACACACATCAATACAAATGCAAACAAATTAATATACCATTTATCAATAATTAAAATTTTTTTTAAATATTCAAATAATAAAAAATTTAAAATTAAAAACTTATGACTGATATTCTGTGATTACATTTATATCATGTTGAAAGCCTTGATATCCAAATTATCAGTGTATTTTAATCCATTTTATTTAATAGTAAGGCCAATAAAGATTTTCTGCCCTTATCATTCTCATGTAAAGTAGTAAAGTGACCAAAAAATAAAAAAAATAAATGAACCTATTAATAAAAATATTAATAAAAAATTTAAATTCCATCTGATTTCAAATTGTGATACATCATTTTAAAGATGGAATCAAGCAGCAATGAATGCTGGGATTTCTGTTGACATCATGCTTATAGTTTTTACACAATTAAAAAAGAAAACAAAATTTCAACAAATCAACTGATGTGAATATATGACATGCTACAATAACTCAATCAGTTTAATTAAGATAATTTTAACAAATAAAAAGAAGTTATTACTAATTCATTTCTTTTTGTTTGAAAAACTGAGTTTTATTCAAAATAATACCTAGATAATAAGCCTTATTGACAAATCCAAATTATTTAAAATAAAGTACAAATCACTCTTTAAAAATAAGATTCACCCAAAACAAAATAATTGTCATAAACTTCTTTCTGACAAATATTAAAAGTCCTTTTAGGGTGATTAATAATCTTGTAATTTGTAGCTGCCATTTAAATAAGCTTATTTTTTTCATTTTATCCAGAGTTACTCAAAGTATCATTCAAACAGTTGCAGATTAGATCTAGCTAACTATTACATAGTGAACTCCTGGGATTTGAATGAAGGAGTATTCCAATCTGCTCAAGATAAAAGAAAACTGATTTTTATATCAAAACTTAATCTTTTTCTTGAATTTCATATTAGTTTTTTTTAAAACCAAATTTGCATAACATTTTGCTTAGAAGAAAAAAACTATTCTTATTTTTTTTTATTGAAATGGATAATGGATTGTTCATTACAAACTCTCAAACTTAAAACCAAAAAAAATTAAAAAAAATGATTGTATATATTAAATGTTCTTTTTGGATGTCTTGAACATTTTATAAGCTGTTTATGCAGCCAGTGGTTGATATAAGAATGTTCAAATGTAATTTGATATTACATTTTATCTGGAGGCTTTTTCTTTTGTGGTAACTGGAAATAATGTCTATTATTTATCAGAGGGTTTTCTGTGGATTTTTGCCTAAAGGTTTGTATAATAGGTATATCCAGGTATTTGACCAAATCTGCTCTGGTCAGGTTGACTAAAATTTTTTAGCACAAATGCTTATATAATGTGACTCAAAATCGTTTTTTTTTCACCTGGGTAAGACATTTCTAGGTCTATGACCCCTAATAAATCTGTCATTCTTGGCTAACATAATAATGCTGAATATTGGCTGGTAAATTGTATCGTATGATACAAATAATGCAGCTATCTGATGGAGGAAAAGCTATAAGAGATCTTAATTTTGTCACCTGTGTTAAAAAGTTGAAATAACCTTTCTTCAGTAATTTGCTTGAATTAATCTTAAGATATCTGCTACAGCACATTATCCTGCCATTTCTCACTCCAAAATCTTATTACAATTGTTTTTTCATACTCATCATAAATACCAGAATAGTGATATCATGAATCCGACCAGTCTTTAGCTGCATCACTTAAATAATTTATAGTGATGATGATTTTTTTATCTGTTAAAGTATGGAATGTAAATAGGTCCATTTAAAAAGTACAATGGATTTTTGCAGGCATTCCTTTAAAAGTTTTTATTCTCCTAGCTTGGAAACAGAACTATTGTTTAAATTGGTTGATATATTATTCTTTTTAAGAATATCTTTTGTTTTATTGCAATTTGTTGGTCAGCCATATAATGTTATTTTAATTCATATTTATTTGAAATGATATCATCATTATTAAGAGAATAATTTATCTGCGCAACCTTATCTGGTTCTTTTCTTACATACTGCATAAAAAGTGCTGACATGTGCACTTCAATTTTTTTGATTCTGTTTAGGAGATCTCCCATCATGTCAACTTTAAATTTGTTGATTTGTGTGTCTAGATTATTTTGCACCACTTAAATATGTCATTTTAATATAATATCCACTTCCATCTTTGGCTGATTTACACGATGGAACATCATTTGCTCTATTTATGTATTTTGAATTTCTTGAGATTTTTTCATCTCAGTTTTGAATACCTGGAGATTTGTTGCTATAATAAGCTGATTTTCTACAAGTTGGTTATCTGTGTCATGTTTATTTTTTAAAATTTTGTTCTCTATTTCTTTTATTTCATCCTTTGCATAAACATGGTTTTCTTCTATAGTTCACATTATTTGCTCAATCTGTTCATTTGACTTATGATGATTTTCCTAATATTTTGGTCTAATATTTCTAGTTTTAATTCCATTTGATTTTGAGTATGTTCTATTAATGTTTGATTAACTTCTATAGTTTGGTTTATTTGTTCTATTAATCTCAACTCCATTTGTTTTTGGATATGTCAAATCTTGATTCCATCTGCTTTTGTTTATATTGCATATGTTTTTGATTATCTTCTATAGCTTGATTTATTTGCTCCATTTGCTTTTGATTAGATTTCTTTTTATCTTCTAGCTAAAAAAATATCGCTGCTAATTTATTGTCCTTATTGAATTATCTATAAATAAAATATCTAAAACACTTTCAAATTCAAATTGTGAGTATACCAGATAGCATTAGTATTTATGTTATATTAAGCTCTTTTATTCACACACATGTATATATAATATATATATATATATATATATATATATATATATATATATATATATATATATATATCAATAGATGGAACTTTACCAAGACCTCCAAAACAAGCATATTCTGTTTACATAAACGTCAGAGTCAATATTTATTGTCTCTTTCATTTTGCTCCACCCTCAGATCAGCTGATTGCAAGCTGATTTGCTCTCATCAGTGAAGGGATAGGAGTTATAAAACTAGACCTAAACACTAACTCCAAGCGTTTATGCAAAACGTTTTTATCAGTTTGGAAGCATGAATTTTTTAGACACATTAATCTCTTCAAACTCAGCCTATCAAACCAGATAGCTATATGGGCCTGATATCAGTTCAGTTTTTCCACATAGTAAAAGTTTCTGCAATCTATATCATTGCAAGAAAACTTTAAAGGTACATTTATGAAAAAGAAAAACCAACTTTTATATATGTAAAACCTGCTATCGCTTGTATTAATGATCAATAGATGGAGCTTTACCAAGACCTCCAAAACAAGTGTATTCTGTTTACATAAATGTCAGAGTCAATATTCACTGTCTCTTTCATTTTGCTCAACCCTCAGATCAGCTGATTTCAAGCTGATTTTCTCTCATCAGTGAAGGGATAGGAGTTATAAAACTAGACCTAAACACTAACTCCAAGCGTTTATAAAAATGTTTCTATCAGTTTGCAAGCATGAAGTTTTTTTAGACACGTTAATGTCTTCAAACTCAGCCTATCAACCCAGATAGCTATATGGGTCTGATATCAGTTCAGTTTCTCCACATAGTAAAAGTTTCTGCAATCTATACCATTGTGAGAAAACTTTAAAGGTACATTTATCCCTTCACTGATGAGAGAAAATCAGCTTGAAATCAGCTGATCTGAGGTTTTACATACATAAAACTTGTTTTTCTTTTTCATAAATGTACCTTTAAAGTTTTCTTGCAATGATATAGATTGCAGAAACTTTTACTATGTTGAGAAACTGAACTGATATCAGACTCATATAGCTATCTGGTTTGATAGGCTGAGTTTGAAGATTAACGTGTCTAAAAAATTCATGCTTGCAAACTGATAGAAACGTTTTGCATAAATGCTTGGAGTTAGTGTTTAGGTCTAGTTTTATAATTCCTATCCCTTCACTGATGAGAGCAAATCAGCTTGACATCAGCTGATCTGAGGGTGGAGTAAAATGAAAGAGACAGTGAATATTGACTCTGACGTTTAGGTAAACAGAATATGCTTGTTTTGGAGGTCTTGGTAAAGCTCCATCTATTGATCATTAATACAAGCAATAGCAGGTTTTATGTATATAAAACTTGTTTTTCTTTTTCATATATATGTATATAATCATACAAAACATATAATAAAACTACTCTAGAATACACTCTACAAAACTCATTATGCCTATATAAATTAAATCATTGAACATTAGCCACCTTATGGAAATTTACACAATCTTGAGTAACATTTAAACATTAATATTTAAATCTCCTTAAAATCACACATAACTATAGTTGCCACATGAATGACCAACTTTTTATAAATTACATATGTTCACACAATTACATTGTTTATTTAATATATTATCTGACACATTGATAAAATATGATTTTTTGCCTTTTTTCATAAGCCATTTTCTACATGTAAAATACTATTATTATCAAAGCAAAAGTCACCATTACAAATCACTGCATGTTTTGTAAATACAGACATATACCTATGCATATAATAATACACACATATTTAATGAAATATTATGAAGATAAAAGCCATTGGAAAGAGGAGGTTGGTGGGATAATTAAATAATTACTATTCTAAATAAAACATCAGAATTAAATAGTTTTTATAATCAATAAAGGCTAAATTTAAAATTCAATTTTAAATATTATTTAATCATGAAATAATCAAAATATAATAGAGAACAATGAATTGTTAAGATTATTTTAATATCAGCACTTTTTAGCTGGGTTATTGCTTTAATGGTTCTGATTAAAAATTGTAATTACCAAATCACTTATTTTGACATATTTTAGGTATTAAAATTGTACTGCAATTGCTTTTGACTTTTCTTCATTATTTTTCCATTATGTATAATGTTATATTACAATACACTGTTGTTGTTTTGTTTTTTTTTGCATAGGAATCATTATTAAAATTATTAGTTCAAAATAAATCTGAAGAGATTATTATTGTACAGATTTTTAAATATTAGTATATTAATTGATATATCAAAGAGGCAAAATACAACTCTTTCGATTTCAAAAGATCAGTCAATTTCTGATTGGTAGATTGTTTGGCCTCAAGGCAATTTTTCACATTTGTCTTTTTGAAAGAAAATTTATAATTTTCAATATTTTGGTTACATATTTAAATTTATTTATGCAATATATTTGTAAAATATTTATTTCAAACTCAAAAACAATATGACTACAAGTAGATTTTTATTTAAAATATTTATATTTTTAGAAGATAGGTTGTAAAAATTTTGCTATGAAAAAGCAGAAGTAGTTCTTACTAACTGATAAGACTATCTTTTATAAACATTGATAAAATATTTGATGTTATATTTCAATAAATTTAATGTTAAATTGTAAGTCATATTTTTAGTCATTAATGATATTTATTCTAAAATTATTTTCTATTTTGAAAATGAAATTCAAATAAAAAACATTTTATTCTATAAACTTTATGAATAGACAATAATATGACAATAGCACAAAGTGCAAATATTATAGTTAAAAACTCTATTTAAGCATTTATTTTTCTATTTTGTAGAGCACAGACATTAATTTTTAGAATGCTTTACATTTTTAATAAATACTGTAAAAATATCAATTTATGATATAGGAAAAAGTTTAATTTTAATAATAAAATGTTGCAAATATAGGAAGTCAGAGGATCCTGCACAGATTAAAATTACATTTATAAATTTAGTATTCAATGTTTA
Source organism: Epiperipatus broadwayi (assembly GCA_028023455.1). Taxonomy (NCBI): domain Eukaryota; kingdom Metazoa; phylum Onychophora; class Udeonychophora; order Euonychophora; family Peripatidae; genus Epiperipatus; species Epiperipatus broadwayi. The sequence continues at coordinate 2,392,384 of JAQFVV010000161.1, read as the reverse complement.
GAAACACTACTATAATTAATTAAATGAGATATTTATTTTATATAGTGTGATGTTTATGAATTGTAATAAACTAAAGATCAGCATTTCTAGCTAATGTACATGCACTTTATGAATCTTAATAATAAATGAATACTTTCACTTCCAACACAAGATAATGTATTTGCGAAAGAATAGAATGAATCCACCTATTCTTTCAATCCAAATGCTTAAGTATGGGCAAATCTTAAGCACTGAAAATGAAAGTGTGAAGATAAACCAATCACTTTAAATTACTTTTTACCATGTGTGAGTGAATGTTAATAAAAATTATTAAACAATTAAATTAAGATGGTGTTTACTTTTATTTGTCTTCATTTAATGATATTATTTTATAGATAGTGATAAATTAATAACAACTTTCACACCTGAAAATAGCTGTTCATCTTGGGAACTCATAATTAAATAAAAAATAAGAAAATACAAAGATAATCTATTAACATGAACTTCAATCGCATATTGGGATACCCACATCAGGTATGTTATGTTGCAAATCCTAGACTTTCAAAACAAAAATCAACTGTATGATGTTGGCAACCATACAACATTAGGCCTTTGAGACATATCCTCAGAAGAGTGATTTTGTCTTTGGTCAGAAAATATAATAAAAATTATTACATTATTTCCAAAATGAAAATTCTCTATAAATTAATCTTGCAGCAGAATGTTGATATGAGTGTATTTCAATGAACCCATCATTTTTCTAACAGTGTATCATGGATTAATATTTGTTTTAGATATAATGCATTGTAAACATATTATGGTTGTATTTGTATCAAAACATCATGTAAAGCATAACTTGTATTGAAGATAGTACAAATGAAATTGTCATCATAATTTGGATGGACAGATTTTATATAGGCATTTTTATAAAAATTTGAAAGTGATCTATTTCTATACTTACTTCTCCAGAACTTTCAAACCTTTTGTTTTATATAAAATTTTAATTATCATACTACCATTTGAGATATGCAAATAAGAATCAAATATGTATTTATATATTGAACTATTCACATCATCTAATATTAAGAAGTGAATGTCTTCAGAAAAAAATATCTTTATTTAAATTTTCCAATTACATTCAACTGTTAGTAATACCACACATCTTAATATATGCACAATGTGTTAAATGGTATTATTCCCCTTCTGTTCTTCAGGTGTTGCTGGACTGAACACTGACAGTACTAGCATGGGTATCAATCCTGGATCATTTGATTTCTGAATATTGAATTTTAAGGGAATACTCTAACCAACTGAGTTATGATTGGTCAATGGTCAAATGGATGGAATTACACAGTATGCATTTGGTTTATCTTACCATCAAGAGAACATAAACTCATGACTTGAAAATGGCTTTCTATTATCTTTTTATATCCAACATAAATCAAGTCAGAACCATGGTTAGTATTTATTATTTTTTGTAATTGAACATTAATTTATTTGACAGAATTTAAGGAAAGATGAATGGAATAATTATACCAAATATTTTGGATGAAATATTATTACAACTCAACAGTTTTCCTTTTTCTATGATAGGTTTATATATAACTTTCAACCATGTGTTAGAATATATTTGTAAAACCTTAATATTTGTGTTAATATTTAAGAATACACGCGCAAAAATAATAAAAATATATAATTCGACTATATATAAATAAATCAAATCAAATAAAATAAATAAATGACAAACTTTTATTGATTTCTTCTAGCGCTTTCAAAAGTATAACCTTCATTTTCAAGAAGTACAATATTCCTTCATTTTCACGAAGTGCAAATATGCAAAATAGGACAGATTAAATATGCAAATATGGAAGGGGAAATTTTAAACTTGCTATTTTTTAGATATGGCGTAAAACGCTTCTTTTTTATTCATCGCGTGTTCATCCGATATAATATAGCACGCCTATCTGTTAAAGATTTTTCTCTTTGATGAAATGAAAAACAATATATTCCTTACTAGAACAGAACCAAGTGTTTTTATAACCAGTATTTGTCTATCAAAAATCTGAAAACTGTTGACAAACTTATAAATTTTCTGAATAATGCTGGAAAAGAAAAGTGGAGGAAGATCATGGAAAAACAAAATTTGACATGATATAATCAAAAAGTCTAGTAATTTTTTCTAAGTGATTGGTGGTTATAGAAACACCTCAGCAAAACTTTCGGTATTAATAGATTTCAAATATGCATCTATGTTTAATAAGCCCAAGATTGACAGAATAAAAAAAAAAAGCCTTATTTAAAAAAAAATAAAAGCTTCTTTTTGAAATGATCTTCTAATAACAGTCTAATAAAGATGACAAATATTAATGAACTTGAATTTGTTCTTGATTATGTGAAAATTATATGAGGCCCTAGTATATAAATAATATTCTTTCAAAAGATCTATATCCAAAGCATGATTGAAAAACTATTCAAAAACATTTCAAAACATTGGCATAAAATATATAATTATAATAATTTTAAAAAGACCAAATAATCATATTATTAATTTATAAAACTATTGGAAATAACCTATTGTATATTCATTACAACTAATTGAGAAAATCATATTAGTAAAAATATTCTTCATTTCTATCTGTAGAAGAGAATGGAGTCTTATGTTTAAAAGAATTTTCAAAATATATTTAAAATTAGTGCTGCTTTTATTGATATATTCTCAGGTTAATATTATACTTGGAAAAACTTATTTTCTTCTAAGAGTCTCTAAAACTTTTAATTGAACCAAACCATTAATTTACTTGAACTCTCTAAAAAATGTTGTAACACTAAATGATAATCATGAAAGACACAACATTTTGCAAAATTGTCTCTCACCTACTGTATTTATTATATTTATATATTTATTATGTTCATTAGTAAACTTGCAGAAAAAGGTTTCTGAAATTGTTTATACTAATGAGGAGATTGTTACCAGAAAAAAAGATAAACATTTTACGAGACTGGAGTGTTATTTCAAATCCAAAAAGACACTATACTCAACCGCTGTTTTAAAGAAAAATAACAGAAAAAACATTTTGTCATCTGAATGTAATCTTGTGCAAGACTAGTATTAATTATAATCCCATTTCAAACATCTTAGAAATAATTTTGACTATATCTTACTTTATTTTTCACATCTAATTACATTTAGTTTAAAATAATTTATAGCTAAACTGTCAATAACTGCATGGGTTGAGATGCAAATGCTTTAGGGAATACTTCTTTAGTATTAGCATTTTTAAATGAGTTGCTTTTGCTAAAGAATAAAAAAAATCTAAATTTCTGAATGCTCAGTTAAATATTACTATGAAAAATATTGCAGATTTTCAATTTTATTTTCTTACAGTGTTTTCCCACTTTTTAAATGCAATATTATTCCAGGTATCAGAAGTAGCCAAAGCTGGTAAGTAGATCAAGCATATCTCTACTTCGACAGCAGTAAATTGTTTCATAACCTAATATTAAACTCAAGTGAAGATTTATTTTTTGGATATTAAATCAAACCTTTACCAAACAACTAAATAGTTATGACATAAAACAAAGATTCAAAATAAATATCTCTCCGCCTTTACTAATAGGACAATCAGCTGGATTTAATTTTTCTAGATCTTATTGTGGTCTTATCAACATATTCAGGACAACCCATGGATATTGCACTCATGCTCTTCATAATGAAATTTAATACTAACTGGCCTATGCAGATAGACTCAAACATGGATATAAACTGCACAGTTATTAAATGATAAAATTATGGATATTGTTGTACACTATTAAAAATGTAATATAAATATCTTCATGATTTTTGTCAGTCATTATGCTGCTTAAAAATATCAGTAAACAAAATAAATAATAAATTATTATATAATCTCAAAAATCAGCAACATAATTCTCTAGAGAAGTTCACAAAAAGGCAAATGCAAATCTTTAGTCAATAGATATTGGTGTACATAAAAATAAGCTCTAAGCATAGGTGATTCACTTAGTGCAAGCAGATTAACACCAAAAGCACATGTCTGAAAGACTGGTTGCATTTCATATGATTTACATATAATGTAATATACGATATTCGAACTTCATTCCTTTTTAGAACTATTATGTTTTTTGTTTATAATTTTAATTATTGTTTTACTCATTTTGCTTTATTTTTATATTATTTTAACGTTTGATATTATTTTCCAACTCTTATTTATTCATAAATATGTCATTATTATTTTGCATTATCTACAAGATTGTAAAATATTTTATCTATTTACAAACATAAATAATAGCAATAAAAATAATCAATTTATAAATTAGCAATAAATAGATGCGATTTTTTGTTAAATTTAAACACTGAAATCAAGCGTTGGAAGTAGAACAGTTTTTGTAGCCTTCTTAAAAAAAATTTAACATACACAGACGCAAACATTATAAAATGAAACATTAAAATAAATAGTAAAAGTAAACACATATTCTTTCAAAAACAAAACCACGTTTAATAATATTGCTTCTTTTTAAGGTTTGGAAAAGTATTTCAACGTGAAAGCCAAATATTAAAGATAAGAAATCTATAAGTCTCTTTTACAAAAAAAAAAAAAAAAAAACATCAATAATTTTACATTGCATTGAAAGATAATAGAAATACGAATCCAAGTAAATAATTGTCTTAAATAAATAGATTTATAGTCAATCAATATATCATATTTTAAATAAAATATTGATTTTCAGTTCTATTCAATCCGTGCTAGGTCATCATTATCATTTTTAATCACTATCAATCCATTGCTGAATAAATGTCTTTTCAAGTTTAATCTATTTTTTTCAATCTCTAGTCTTTTTTCTCTTCACCATCCAGCACGATTTTTTATTTCAATCATCCAGCTCACATTTGGTCTCTTTCTGGGTCTTTTACAATCTCTTAAAATCCAGATTAAGATATCAACTCTCAATGTACTATCATCTCTTCTAAAAGTATGTCTAAAGTACTTTAATTTCACCCCATTAATTTTTTCAATGATGTTAGTAACAAACAACAGTTGGTTCTCTCACTTATATGTTATTTTATATAAAAACTCCTTTCATTCTCTGCTTTTGATTGATACGTGCGAAATACATATTTTATTCAGTTTAGCCATAGCATATTAAATTATATAAAATTATTAAAATTTCATTTATAATTTTGTTCTCTTAATTTTAAATGTATGTTTCCTAAAGACTTATTTTAATTTTAAAATTACTTCCTCTTGTTTTTCACTTTTTATGATATTGTAAATTTGTCAATAAAGTGAAAATATAAAACAATGAATTTTAAAATTCTGCAGGTAATCCATAGATAGAACTATATTTCTGTGAATAATTTATTTTGTAAGATATATTTTTTACTAGTTCTTTTTCTTTTTTCAATTTTTTAGGCTACATAAATAATCATCATCGTCAACAATTATCAATCCACTACAGGATGAAGATCTCTCCAAGTTCAATCCACCTTCTCCAATCTTTAGCTTCTCTTTCACCCCTGCTCACATTCTTATTTCATCCATCCATTTCACATGTGGTCTCTTTTTCAGTCTTTTACAATCTCTTGGAATCCAGTTTAAGATTTCAATTGTCCAACTATTATCTCTTCTAGCAATATGTCCATTCCAACTCCACTTCAGTCTTTTATTTTTTCAATGAGGCCAGTAACACCTGCTTGTTCTCTTAGCTATATATTGTGTTTTCGATCTTTTTTGCTATTCCTAACATGCATCTCTCCATATTTCTTTGAGTGGTCTGAAGTCTCTGTATTGCTCTTCTATTAAGTATCCAAGACTCAGATCCATAAGTAAGAACTGGTAAAACACATTTATAAAAACATTTATTTTCAAACAAATAGTAATATTTTCTTTTAGTATCAACTTATTTCTACCAAAAGCACTCCAACCAAGTGTAATTCTATGATTAATTTCATTCATTATGTTTTAATCTGTATTAATAATCTGACCAAAGTATTTGTAGCTGTTAATTTCTTTTAACTCATCATAATCAAACTTTATTTTCATATTTTGAGAAAATCCATTAAACATTACTTTAGTGTTTTTAACATTTACCTTTCCATCCTAGTTTCCTACTTTCATCTGATAATTGGTGCAACATTTCCTGCAGCTCTAAAGTATTATTTGAAAAAAAAAAACAACCATGTCATCTGCAAAATCTAAATGACTTAAATAATTTCCATTTACTTTCACTCCTTTAGCTTCCCATTTTAATCCATGAAATACTTCTTGCAGCACTGCTGCAAAAAGTTTCGAAGATATTGAGTCACCCTGTCTTACACCCTTCTCAATGTTGACTTTCCTAGTATCATTATGTAATGTAATTGTTGCTATTGCATTTTTATAAATATTCTTTAAAATCTGTCAATATCCTGAAGAAATGTTTATAGAGTCAAATGTCTTTTCATATTCTAATAATGCAAAATATAATGGCAACTCATATTCATTTGTCATTTCTATAATTATTTTCAATACTGGATAGGATCTCCTGTACTAAAATCACTTTTAAATCCAGCTTGTTCTCTTGGTTGGTGGAAATCCAATATTCTCTGTAGACAAGTTGTAATTATCTTGGTAAAATTTTTTGTATAAAACTGCTAAAAGGCACATAGGTCTGTAATTTCTAATATCATTATCACCTTTTTTAAATATTAATACTAATACTGCATTCTTCCAATCATCTGGTATATCTTTATCATTTAGACATTTGGCATATAACTTTGCTAAAAAAAATTATATTTCTTCACCTGTTTCTTTTAATATATCAATTATAATTCCATCATTACCTAGAGCCTTTCCTTTCTTCATAAATTTAATTGCATATCTCACTTCTTCATTTAAAATTCTGGGCAATTCAAAAGATATAATAGACATAGGAGGTACTTATTCTTTATTACTGTATAATTCTTGATAGAAGACTTCTACCCGTTTTATGATGTCATCTCTTTTTTTAGTAATATTATTCCATCTATTTTTCTTATTGCAGATATAAATTTCCTACCAATACCAAAATGTTGTTTTACATTCTTGAGACTTTTATTCTCTTTTACAGCTTTTCTTGCTAGTTCACAGTTATACTTTCTTATATCATTTTCAATTCTTTTCTGCACCATTTTACAAAATTCGAAGTATTCAATCCTTTTTCATGCATCATTTTTGTATATGTTATTGGTCAATTGCTGCTTTTATCCTGCCAGCTATCTTTGTTGCAGTTTTTAAAAGTGTATCAGTTATTTTCTTCATAATTTCATTCAAATTTGAATCATGTTCAAAATCTAGTAATACTTGAAACCGATTTGTACGTTCTAATTTAAATTTATTAGAATGTTTCTGAGGATTAGAAATATCAACTATAAATATTGTTTTTCTTAATAATTTTTGTCTCTCTAGTTTTTCATTAACCGTTCATAAATAAACAATTTAGCATATTTTTCTGATCACATTTTTAATGTAGAAAATAAGATTTTGATACTTTAAATTTTTAATATAAAAATGATAAATTAAAATTATATTTTATTCAAAATAAACAGTTAATAAAAGTTTTACAATTATGATCAATATCATAAGAAATAATTAAATAAGATTTTTAAAAAAATTCCTACCGTGTTATTACTGTTTAAAAAAATAAAATAAAAATATTGATTAAACGTACTCAATTAGATATACAAATTCGACATAATTCAAACCTAAACAGAAAGAACAATATTTTATTAGTTTGTAAATAAAAAATTAAGGCAGTCTTTAAATAGCCTTCTGCTGGCCAAACGTTTTTTCTACAGTATTCCCAGAGATAAACAATAAATGTGGATCCAATACTAACCTGGGTTGTCAATTAGAAGCGGTAAAGAAATTTGTTATTTCGCACACATATGTAACAACATGCAATGTATACATAATAAACCAATAAAAAAGTTTGAAAATCTAATTAGAAATATCATTACCTTGTAGATCTGTAGAAAAGAGATAAAAAATATTTTTTTTTTCTGAATCTGATAGCGTAAGCGTAATTTTAAAAAATGTAAATTTAAATGATAATTATGTTAATGAACATTTTGTTAGTAATTGACTGATAATTATAATATTAAAAATATTATAAAATCTTGTGACTAGATAGTATTATTACAACAAACATTGCTTGTTTTTTTATTAATCGGTAAAATGCGTTTTTTTTATTATTATTTCCAAACAATTTAACCATGTATTTGGTAGTCAATATCAAAGGGCTCAAACATATTTTATTTTAAAAATGCACTCGCACAGTGTTACTTAAATATTTTGCAATGGTTACATTGTGGAATATATGTAGAATGCAGATATCACATTTTAAAATAAAAAGATTCATAAAAGCTATTGATAATAACCATCAAAACCTTGATTGAAATATTTAGGAATAAAAAAAAGTGTTTTCTTATAGATTACTAATTAAAAAAAAAAACAAGTTAAGAAAAAAAAAAGTGGGGTGAGATGTAATGTTTGTTGGAATTAAAAGGTTCTATCATGTTAAAAAAAGATAAAATACTTTAGGAAAAGCACTATAAAAATTGGTATCTTATATAAGAAAAATTAAAATAATATTAAAAATGAATGAAATAATTATAAAATGACAATACTTTAAATTAACTATTTGCAAAAAAAAAGAAAAGAGATTTTAAAAAATGTCTGACAAAATATCATTAAAAAAATATCGGTATTTGTCAGAAAGTTCGTGTTGATGTTTTTAATTGCAAATATATATTCGAACATATCAATGACATAATATTAATTATTAAATGTTTTTACAAAATTTCATTTCTTATGTAAACATTACAAACATATTTATATATTAATAGAAGTACACAAGTTAGTATATATCAAAATTATTTTTTTCAAGATGTTACTGGCTTAACCACTTATAGAACTAGCATTCATGAATATTAAAATTAAAATGATGCTCTAACCAAACTAGACTATTCTGTCAAAGCAGAAATCAGAAGGATCCTCCTGATTTCTCCACTTTTTTAAGGGCAAACTTAATGAGGGGTTTATGATCATAATACTAGATTGATTTATGGTATCTTTTGCCACTCTTATGTAAGCAGTTTTTATAAATTGTTTTCTTTATACTTTCTCTTCTTTGTCCAATATTTTTATCTTTTTTTATTCAAATATGTGCTCATTTGTAGATTACTTTACATACATCTGTTTGTTTTCTTTCTGAATTATTAGTATGTGTGGTTTAATTGTTTTCGATGGGATAATTGGTTTCCACCAATATATATTGTTTCACATTCATATGATATTTCATAAATGCAGTTTTTGTTTTTTAGCATTTCACATTTAGGTTTTGTAAATATTAGTACAATTCCTTATACTTTTGCAATGTCTCTGGAAAACTATTTTAATGTTACATTGATTATAAACTTCTTTGGTTTGTCTTCTAGTCAAGATATGTATGGATACATTAAAATATATATGATAGGATTTTCTTTTGATGTTTTGTTTAGTTGTTTATTTAAAGTTTTTTAAACATCAGCTGATAAATAAACATTATTCTTGAGAATTGTGCAGGTGTCTTCTTTTTCTAAATTACTTGTTTCTGAATAAAAATATTTTGTTCTGTTCCATAGTGATAATATAACTTCACATTTTGTGATTTTATTATGATTAGATTTACATGTTCAAATTTTTTTGGATAGGAGGTTTTTCTGAAAATTGTTAGTGAGTCTTATCATAATAATATATATGGATGTGAGTTTTTGTTCTATTGTAAATTTAAAGAAGAAGGAATATTATTGATATGTGTCTAGAATGTTTGCAAGAGTGCTTCACTATTTGGTCATACAACAAATCTATCACTGATATAACAAAGCCAAATATTTGGTGGAAATTGAGTAATATTTATGGTTATAGTTTTAAGTTCTTGCTTATATATGTTGCTAATCAAAGATCACAGTTACAAACAGCTATCTCATGATTTCGCTGAAAAAATCCTGTATTACACTGTTGCAGAAGAGAAAAAAATTAAAGAAGGTATACACATGATAATAAATAACCTCATAAATCAACCTAATCAGATAATTCATGTTTGGAATCATTTTTTTTAATGAAGAAATTAGTTGGACCATCATAAATAAACAAAATTTTTACTGATTGTTGTCATTTACGTAATAGCCTAATCAGTTAGATTATTATATTAACTTTAATATTATGAATCTAAAAGTACCTGGTTTTATTCCTATGCCTATACTACCAGCACTGATTAAGTCATCAGAATCTGAAGAAAGGAAAAGAATACTGTCTTATATATTAAATAGTGTATTATTATTAAACAGATAGTTTAACGGAAGTTTGATTTTTTTAAAAGAAACATTTAACAATTAACAAAAGTCCAATAAATACTAACAACTAAAATATTTTTCTTTCACCACCTTTGTGCCATCTATTCTAAGATTAAGTAACTAATAAATGCCAGATGATAGTGTTTAATAAATCTACTAATATTTAACATCTAGAGTAGGTAGTATTAATGAAAGAAAATGTATACGGCTAAAATAGCAATATGTAAGCTGAAATCATATGATCAAGTCATGTGATATAACATTGGTTTTACATTAAAAAATATTATCATCATAAAATTTTAGATAAACAATTTTTTTCTTTCTTTCATTATTTTTACATAAGGCCATGTAATTTTGAATCTTTTATTGAATTGCTTATATCCAAGTATTAATCACAGTAATGGATACAACCATAGCAATTCTGACTCAATAAATTTTACAGTGTTTTGATGATTATGATATGTTTTCTAGTTTAAAAACACAATCCCCAGATTTAACTGATGTTTTAAATGCAACATATCAAGATTTTGATTTAGTAATTAATGTACAAAATGCTCAAATTCTTCTCACACAGTGATGAAAGAAAATTTTTTAGTAACTTTTGTTATCAATTTAGAAAGGGAATCAGCTTAAAAATTTTGGTAGCCTTTTAAGTGAAGAATGGACATAGAAGTTAAGGTACAGTACAGATTCAGATGTATTACTGCTATTTTAAAAAAGGTAAAGTAGGTACTTGATTATAGAATAACTACAATAATTAAATTATCGGTATATAATGCTATTTTATTTAGTGAGACTTGGGCACCTTACCAGCATAAATAACATAAAGGCATTAGAAAAGTTTCATTAACTCTTATTGTGGTGATTAATTTTATTGGCTGAGTGAGATAAAACTCTTAAACTTTTAATTGGTCAATTCACAAACTCAGCCATAAAAATATATTCATCATTTAATATTATATTCACTTTAGTTTCGTTTGTAAAAAGTATATTAATAATTTTTCAGGTTATAAAAGTGAACAAAAGTATTTTCAAATATAAATTTTAATTTACTAAAATCATAGCTATTTTTCTAAAATAATTTTATTTTTAGTATATTTTATCAAAATAATTTATAATGTCAAAACATGCTTTTAAAATGGTCTAAAGCATTTGTTTATCACTTTTGAAATAAAACAAGAAAAATTGTAGTGGTAAAATTTATCGACAAGCAGTTTTCTTTATCCTCTATGGTTAACAACCAATCAGTGGCAAGAACAGACTGCCACCATCTTTTGTTAGACTTACAACATCACATTTATTGATTTTTATTTGTAAAATAATTCGAGAAAGGTTAGCATCTTATGGGACTTTTTCTAAGCTTTCAAACAAGTGTATAAACAGTACCATAGCTCAAAAAGTGGCTGATTTCAAATGACCTAAAGCCATTGATGTGATTAGTATATAGATCTGGAAAAGGATTTTAAAAATACAATGTATAGATAATAAGATCCATCAGCATATTATTTAATTGACTGGATATACAGTCTCATAATAGTAGAATCACAATATCAATGAAATAAATGAACATTACAACATTTCTAAAAGTGTGTTTTATTGTAAACCTGAAAATGGTTTTCATTGGAGAGGTGGAATCTTTAAATATTATTACAAAGACATTCTAAAGAAATATCATGTTGTCTGTATTGGGAAGATATTACAAAAAAAATAAAATACATTAGAGGACAGCAACTGTACAAACTGTTGAATATTTCAGAAAAAAAATTTCTGTAGAAATTAAAAACATGTGAATGTCATTGTGGTTTACAAATTTATTTGCATACTCATTACAAAATTCATCTTTAATGAATTATCCTTGTTGTTGATTTTGTATTGATTGTTTCTTTTGGAGTTGGAATGACAATAAATGACTATTTCTGATGATATTGAGAGGGCATATAAATGCTTTTATACTAAATATCATAAGATATATATATATATATATACATATCACATATATATATATATATATATATATATATATATATATGTCCACAGATGGCGTCCTACCAAAAACACCTATCAAGCGTATTTTCGTTTACATAAACGTCAGAGTAGTTAGTATTCACTATCTCTAACTATAATTCCACTTTCAGATCATGATTTCAAGCTATTTGCTATCGTCAGTGAAAGACAGGAATAAAGAAACTAGATCTAAATACAAACTCTGAGCGTTTATGAAACAATTTCTATTCAGCTTGCAAGCGTGAATTTTTTAGACACGTAATGTCTTCAAACTCAGCATAGCAAACCAGATAGCTATATGGGTCTGATCTCAGTTCAGCATCACCACATAGTAGAAGCCTCTGCAATCTATATCATTGCAAGAAAGACCTCAAAGGTACATTTATGATAAACAAAAATGCAAGTTAAAAAACTTGCTAACGCTTGTATTTATGTCCACAGATGGCGTCCTACCAAAAACACCTATCAAGCGTATTTTCGTTTACATAAACGTCAGAGTAGTTAGTATTCACTATCTCTAACTATAATTCCACTTTCAGATCATGATTTCAAGCTATTTGCTATCGTCAGTGAAAGACAGGAATAAAGAAACTAGATCTAAATACAAACTCTGAGCGTTTATGAAACAATTTCTATTCAGCTTGCAAGCGTGAATTTTTTAGACACGTAATGTCTTCAAACTCAGCATAGCAAACCAGATAGCTATATGGGTCTGATCTCAGTTCAGCATCACCACATAGTAGAAGCCTCTGCAATCTATATCATTGCAAGAAAGACCTCAAAGGTACATTTATGATAAACAAAAATGCAAGTTAAAAAACTTGCTAACGCTTGTATTTATGTCCACAGATGGCGTCCTACCAAAAACACCTATCAAGCGTATTTTCGTTTACATAAACGTCAGAGTAGTTAGTATTCACTATCTCTAACTATAATTCCACTTTCAGATCATGATTTCAAGCTATTTGCTATCGTCAGTGAAAGACAGGAATAAAGAAACTAGATCTAAATACAAACTCTGAGCGTTTATGAAACAATTTCTATTCAGCTTGCAAGCGTGAATTTTTTAGACACGTAATGTCTTCAAACTCAGCATAGCAAACCAGATAGCTATATGGGTCTGATCTCAGTTCAGCATCACCACATAGTAGAAGCCTCTGCAATCTATATCATTGCAAGAAAGACCTCAAAGGTACATTTATGATAAACAAAAATGCAAGTTAAAAAACTTGCTAACGCTTGTATTTATGTCCACAGATGGCGTCCTACCAAAAACACCTATCAAGCGTATTTTCGTTTACATAAACGTCAGAGTAGTTAGTATTCACTATCTCTAACTATAATTCCACTTTCAGATCATGATTTCAAGCTATTTGCTATCGTCAGTGAAAGACAGGAATAAAGAAACTAGATCTAAATACAAACTCTGAGCGTTTATGAAACAATTTCTATTCAGCTTGCAAGCGTGAATTTTTTAGACACGTAATGTCTTCAAACTCAGCATAGCAAACCAGATAGCTATATGGGTCTGATCTCAGTTCAGCATCACCACATAGTAGAAGCCTCTGCAATCTATATCATTGCAAGAAAGACCTCAAAGGTACATTTATGATAAACAAAAATGCAAGTTAAAAAACTTGCTAACGCTTGTATTTATGTCCACAGATGGCGTCCTACCAAAAACACCTATCAAGCGTATTTTCGTTTACATAAACGTCAGAGTAGTTAGTATTCACTATCTCTAACTATAATTCCACTTTCAGATCATGATTTCAAGCTATTTGCTATCGTCAGTGAAAGACGTGTGCTCTTCCGAGGAATAAAGAAACTAGATCTAAATACAAACTCTGAGCGTTTATGAAACAATTTCTATTCAGCTTGCAAGCGTGAATTTTTTAGACACGTAATGTCTTCAAACTCAGCATAGCAAACCAGATAGCTATATGGGTCTGATCTCAGTTCAGCATCACCACATAGTAGAAGCCTCTGCAATCTATATCATTGCAAGAAAGACCTCAAAGGTACATTTATGATAAACAAAAATGCAAGTTAAAAAACTTGCTAACGCTTGTATTTATGTCCACAGATGGCGTCCTACCAAAAACACCTATCAAGCGTATTTTCGTTTACATAAACGTCAGAGTAGTTAGTATTCACTATCTCTAACTATAATTCCACTTTCAGATCATGATTTCAAGCTATTTGCTATCGTCAGTGAAAGACAGGAATAAAGAAACTAGATCTAAATACAAACTCTGAGCGTTTATGAAACAATTTCTATTCAGCTTGCAAGCGTGAATTTTTTAGACACGTAATGTCTTCAAACTCAGCATAGCAAACCAGATAGCTATATGGGTCTGATCTCAGTTCAGCATCACCACATAGTAGAAGCCTCTGCAATCTATATCATTGCAAGAAAGACCTCAAAGGTACATTTATGATAAACAAAAATGCAAGTTAAAAAACTTGCTAACGCTTGTATTTATGTCCACAGATGGCGTCCTACCAAAAACACCTATCAAGCGTATTTTCGTTTACATAAACGTCAGAGTAGTTAGTATTCACTATCTCTAACTATAATTCCACTTTCAGATCATGATTTCAAGCTATTTGCTATCGTCAGTGAAAGACAGGAATAAAGAAACTAGATCTAAATACAAACTCTGAGCGTTTATGAAACAATTTCTATTCAGCTTGCAAGCGTGAATTTTTTAGACACGTAATGTCTTCAAACTCAGCATAGCAAACCAGATAGCTATATGGGTCTGATCTCAGTTCAGCATCACCACATAGTAGAAGCCTCTGCAATCTATATCATTGCAAGAAAGACCTCAAAGGTACATTTATGATAAACAAAAATGCAAGTTAAAAAACTTGCTAACGCTTGTATTTATGTCCACAGATGGCGTCCTACCAAAAACACCTATCAAGCGTATTTTCGTTTACATAAACGTCAGAGTAGTTAGTATTCACTATCTCTAACTCTAATTCCACTTTCAGATCATGATTTCAAGCTATTTGCTATCGTCAGTGAAAGACAGGAATTATTCCTGTCTTTCACTGACGATAGCAAATAGCTTGAAATCATGATCTGAAAGTGGAATTATAGTTAGAGATAGTGAATACTAACTACTCTGACGTTTATGTAAACGAAAATACGCTTGATAGGTGTTTTTGGTAGGACGCCATCTGTGGACATAAATACAAGCGTTAGCAAGTTTTTTAACTTGCATTTTTGTTTATCATAAATGTACCTTTGAGGTCTTTCTTGCAATGATATAGATTGCAGAGGCTTCTACTATGTGGTGATGCTGAACTGAGATCAGACCCATATAGCTATCTGGTTTGCTATGCTGAGTTTGAAGACATTACGTGTCTAAAAAATTCACGCTTGCAAGCTGAATAGAAATTGTTTCATAAACGCTCAGAGTTTGTATTTAGATCTAGTTTCTTTATTCCTGTCTTTCACTGACGATAGCAAATAGCTTGAAATCATGATCTGAAAGTGGAATTATAGTTAGAGATAGTGAATACTAACTACTCTGACGTTTATGTAAACGAAAATACGCTTGATAGGTGTTTTTGGTAGGACGCCATCTGTGGACATAAATACAAGCGTTAGCAAGTTTTTTAACTTGCATTTTTGTTTATCATAAATGTACCTTTGAGGTCTTTCTTGCAATGATATAGATTGCAGAGGCTTCTACTATGTGGTGATGCTGAACTGAGATCAGACCCATATAGCTATCTGGTTTGCTATGCTGAGTTTGAAGACATTACGTGTCTAAAAAATTCACGCTTGCAAGCTGAATAGAAATTGTTTCATAAACGCTCAGAGTTTGTATTTAGATCTAGTTTCTTTATTCCTGTCTTTCACTGACGATAGCAAATAGCTTGAAATCATGATCTGAAAGTGGAATTATAGTTAGAGATAGTGAATACTAACTACTCTGACGTTTATGTAAACGAAAATACGCTTGATAGGTGTTTTTGGTAGGACGCCATCTGTGGACATAAATACAAGCGTTAGCAAGTTTTTTAACTTGCATTTTTGTTTATCATAAATGTACCTTTGAGGTCTTTCTTGCAATGATATAGATTGCAGAGGCTTCTACTATGTGGTGATGCTGAACTGAGATCAGACCCATATAGCTATCTGGTTTGCTATGCTGAGTTTGAAGACATTACGTGTCTAAAAAATTCACGCTTGCAAGCTGAATAGAAATTGTTTCATAAACGCTCAGAGTTTGTATTTAGATCTAGTTTCTTTATTCCTGTCTTTCACTGACGATAGCAAATAGCTTGAAATCATGATCTGAAAGTGGAATTATAGTTAGAGATAGTGAATACTAACTACTCTGACGTTTATGTAAACGAAAATACGCTTGATAGGTGTTTTTGGTAGGACGCCATCTGTGGACATAAATACAAGCGTTAGCAAGTTTTTTAACTTGCATTTTTGTTTATCATAAATGTACCTTTGAGGTCTTTCTTGCAATGATATAGATTGCAGAGGCTTCTACTATGTGGTGATGCTGAACTGAGATCAGACCCATATAGCTATCTGGTTTGCTATGCTGAGTTTGAAGACATTACGTGTCTAAAAAATTCACGCTTGCAAGCTGAATAGAAATTGTTTCATAAACGCTCAGAGTTTGTATTTAGATCTAGTTTCTTTATTCCTGTCTTTCACTGACGATAGCAAATAGCTTGAAATCATGATCTGAAAGTGGAATTATAGTTAGAGATAGTGAATACTAACTACTCTGACGTTTATGTAAACGAAAATACGCTTGATAGGTGTTTTTGGTAGGACGCCATCTGTGGACATAAATACAAGCGTTAGCAAGTTTTTTAACTTGCATTTTTGTTTATCATAAATGTACCTTTGAGGTCTTTCTTGCAATGATATAGATTGCAGAGGCTTCTACTATGTGGTGATGCTGAACTGAGATCAGACCCATATAGCTATCTGGTTTGCTATGCTGAGTTTGAAGACATTACGTGTCTAAAAAATTCACGCTTGCAAGCTGAATAGAAATTGTTTCATAAACGCTCAGAGTTTGTATTTAGATCTAGTTTCTTTATTCCTGTCTTTCACTGACGATAGCAAATAGCTTGAAATCATGATCTGAAAGTGGAATTATAGTTAGAGATAGTGAATACTAACTACTCTGACGTTTATGTAAACGAAAATACGCTTGATAGGTGTTTTTGGTAGGACGCCATCTGTGGACATAAATACAAGCGTTAGCAAGTTTTTTAACTTGCATTTTTGTTTATCATAAATGTACCTTTGAGGTCTTTCTTGCAATGATATAGATTGCAGAGGCTTCTACTATGTGGTGATGCTGAACTGAGATCAGACCCATATAGCTATCTGGTTTGCTATGCTGAGTTTGAAGACATTACGTGTCTAAAAAATTCACGCTTGCAAGCTGAATAGAAATTGTTTCATAAACGCTCAGAGTTTGTATTTAGATCTAGTTTCTTTATTCCTGTCTTTCACTGACGATAGCAAATAGCTTGAAATCATGATCTGAAAGTGGAATTATAGTTAGAGATAGTGAATACTAACTACTCTGACGTTTATGTAAACGAAAATACGCTTGATAGGTGTTTTTGGTAGGACGCCATCTGTGGACATAAATACAAGCGTTAGCAAGTTTTTTAACTTGCATTTTTGTTTATCATAAATGTACCTTTGAGGTCTTTCTTGCAATGATATAGATTGCAGAGGCTTCTACTATGTGGTGATGCTGAACTGAGATCAGACCCATATAGCTATCTGGTTTGCTATGCTGAGTTTGAAGACATTACGTGTCTAAAAAATTCACGCTTGCAAGCTGAATAGAAATTGTTTCATAAACGCTCAGAGTTTGTATTTAGATCTAGTTTCTTTATTCCTGTCTTTCACTGACGATAGCAAATAGCTTGAAATCATGATCTGAAAGTGGAATTATAGTTAGAGATAGTGAATACTAACTACTCTGACGTTTATGTAAACGAAAATACGCTTGATAGGTGTTTTTGGTAGGACGCCATCTGTGGACATAAATACAAGCGTTAGCAAGTTTTTTAACTTGCATTTTTGTTTATCATAAATGTACCTTTGAGGTCTTTCTTGCAATGATATAGATTGCAGAGGCTTCTACTATGTGGTGATGCTGAACTGAGATCAGACCCATATAGCTATCTGGTTTGCTATGCTGAGTTTGAAGACATTACGTGTCTAAAAAATTCACGCTTGCAAGCTGAATAGAAATTGTTTCATAAACGCTCAGAGTTTGTATTTAGATCTAGTTTCTTTATTCCTGTCTTTCACTGACGATAGCAAATAGCTTGAAATCATGATCTGAAAGTGGAATTATAGTTAGAGATAGTGAATACTAACTACTCTGACGTTTATGTAAACGAAAATACGCTTGATAGGTGTTTTTGGTAGGACGCCATCTGTGGACATAAATACAAGCGTTAGCAAGTTTTTTAACTTGCATTTTTGTTTATCATAAATGTACCTTTGAGGTCTTTCTTGCAATGATATAGATTGCAGAGGCTTCTACTATGTGGTGATGCTGAACTGAGATCAGACCCATATAGCTATCTGGTTTGCTATGCTGAGTTTGAAGACATTACGTGTCTAAAAAATTCACGCTTGCAAGCTGAATAGAAATTGTTTCATAAACGCTCAGAGTTTGTATTTAGATCTAGTTTCTTTATTCCTGTCTTTCACTGACGATAGCAAATA
This sequence comes from Epiperipatus broadwayi, assembly GCA_028023455.1. Taxonomy (NCBI): domain Eukaryota; kingdom Metazoa; phylum Onychophora; class Udeonychophora; order Euonychophora; family Peripatidae; genus Epiperipatus; species Epiperipatus broadwayi. The sequence goes on along the minus strand of JAQFVV010000161.1, from coordinate 2,373,284 downwards.
GCTTGAAATCATGATCTGAAAGTGGAATTATAGTTAGAGATAGTGAATACTAACTACTCTGACGTTTATGTAAACGAAAATACGCTTGATAGGTGTTTTTGGTAGGACGCCATCTGTGGACATAAATACAAGCGTTAGCAAGTTTTTTAACTTGCATTTTTGTTTATCATAAATGTACCTTTGAGGTCTTTCTTGCAATGATATAGATTGCAGAGGCTTCTACTATGTGGTGATGCTGAACTGAGATCAGACCCATATAGCTATCTGGTTTGCTATGCTGAGTTTGAAGACATTACGTGTCTAAAAAATTCACGCTTGCAAGCTGAATAGAAATTGTTTCATAAACGCTCAGAGTTTGTATTTAGATCTAGTTTCTTTATTCCTGTCTTTCACTGACGATAGCAAATAGCTTGAAATCATGATCTGAAAGTGGAATTATAGTTAGAGATAGTGAATACTAACTACTCTGACGTTTATGTAAACGAAAATACGCTTGATAGGTGTTTTTGGTAGGACGCCATCTGTGGACATAAATACAAGCGTTAGCAAGTTTTTTAACTTGCATTTTTGTTTATCATAAATGTACCTTTGAGGTCTTTCTTGCAATGATATAGATTGCAGAGGCTTCTACTATGTGGTGATGCTGAACTGAGATCAGACCCATATAGCTATCTGGTTTGCTATGCTGAGTTTGAAGACATTACGTGTCTAAAAAATTCACGCTTGCAAGCTGAATAGAAATTGTTTCATAAACGCTCAGAGTTTGTATTTAGATCTAGTTTCTTTATTCCTGTCTTTCACTGACGATAGCAAATAGCTTGAAATCATGATCTGAAAGTGGAATTATAGTTAGAGATAGTGAATACTAACTACTCTGACGTTTATGTAAACGAAAATACGCTTGATAGGTGTTTTTGGTAGGACGCCATCTGTGGACATAAATACAAGCGTTAGCAAGTTTTTTAACTTGCATTTTTGTTTATCATAAATGTACCTTTGAGGTCTTTCTTGCAATGATATAGATTGCAGAGGCTTCTACTATGTGGTGATGCTGAACTGAGATCAGACCCATATAGCTATCTGGTTTGCTATGCTGAGTTTGAAGACATTACGTGTCTAAAAAATTCACGCTTGCAAGCTGAATAGAAATTGTTTCATAAACGCTCAGAGTTTGTATTTAGATCTAGTTTCTTTATTCCTGTCTTTCACTGACGATAGCAAATAGCTTGAAATCATGATCTGAAAGTGGAATTATAGTTAGAGATAGTGAATACTAACTACTCTGACGTTTATGTAAACGAAAATACGCTTGATAGGTGTTTTTGGTAGGACGCCATCTGTGGACATAAATACAAGCGTTAGCAAGTTTTTTAACTTGCATTTTTGTTTATCATATATATATATCAATAACATATCAATGACATATCACATGACATTAGCTTATGTATTGCTGGTTTATTAACATACATTTTCATATTCTTTATGCAACTTACATTAAGCTTTAGAATACAATGATAGGTCCAGGTGACAGTGCTTAATAATAGGACAGGAATTTATTAGCATTAAAATTTAGAAATTATCACTGCTTTCTAAACGTTATAATAAGTGCCATAAAGTAAGTAGAAAAGTATTATATCATAAGATGTTAAGTAATAAATAAAAAATTCCTTAGAAATAAAAAAAAACATATATCTATATGTTTGTTAAAATGTTTTGAAGTGTGTTTTATTAGTATTTACTTATAAGTCTTAGAGTTACATGCTTAATAGAAGGCAATATACAATTTCAAATTATTTAGTAAAGTATTGGAAAATTGTAAATTTGGATTAACAAGGAGAAATTAAAAGCAAATATATGGATTATAAAATAATCGGGTTTCACTTACCTCTAATAAAATGTCTCCTGATTCCATTACATGACTAGATTACATATTGCTGTTATACAAGCGTAATTTTTCACCATCTCTATGATACTTACTGTAAGCTTTAGTAAGTAGTAATATATACATGATAATAATGCTTAGTAAATTCCTATCTTGTGTTATCCTTTTAAATATTCCCTGACTGATGAAAGCCATAAGTTTGCAACTAGACTTGGATAGGAGATAGAACCACAGAGGAAGCATATTTAATAAGAATTGTAATCTTTTATGTATTAGTATGTACTAAAGCTTACTGTGACATAGTGATGGTGAAAAAAATATGTTGCTATCACTCACCTTCTTGAAAGAATTGAGAGACTAAGATTATGTGGGCTAAATTTATCAGTAGAAAAATGATAATAGGTAGAGAATCCCAAGAAAATGTCAATGGCCAAAAAAGAGATTATATGTGAGATAAGTGAATGGAATAAAACACTTCTGTGGAGTATTGTAGAGATATTATAAATCAGGAAAACTAGATTAAAGTTTAAAAAAATCTTTATTATTCAATAAAATAATAATGATTGATAGTGATGATAATATGTGAATAAATGATGGTTTTAACTATATTTTACTATCAAGTTGATAGATTGATATATTAATAGATGGTATAAGTGCAACTGAGTGTTTGAGTCTGAGCTAGGTAAATCTTAAAAAATTGTTTCACATTTCTTTTTTCCAGGATTGTCATTTTCCATTCCACTTAATTATCCAACATTGGTTGTAAATAAATGTAAAACTCAAGTTAATCTAATTTGGTGTGATGACTGTCTTTCAATTAACAATAAATTAATTTTTTTATGTAGAAGAACTCAGCATACCTAGTTTCTTGTTTACATTTACTACCTAATCATTTTCATTATCAATATTATTTTGGAAATTTAGTCTTAATTATTTAACAATATATTATTTCAGGAATGGCCATAACATCATTCACGATTTGTAATTTGCTTTTATATAGATTTTAATAAATAATAAATGTATATTATTTTTTTTTACAAATATATCAAGAATGCATTTATTAAAAATTTATGCAAAAGAATTCAAAGCAATTCTTTCTATATTCTGATACAGGTTTGGGTGATTTAAAAATAGTAATCCAACAAATCAGGACCATAATTGCCCACTCATTTTAAACTTTAAATTACAGTTGTTTCATTCTTTCATAACCAAGAGCTAACCATCTAAGACTTTTAATATCTATGTTCTTTAGTACTTTTTACAATGCTTTTTTACAACCCACTATTGACAGTTTTGATTGCCATAGCAATCTTCTTCAGAACTTCTATTAATATTTCCAAATTTTAACTCTAAGGCTTTTATAGTAAACAGTTGAAAAAATATTGAATAAATAAGTAAAAACTAGAATTTGCAAATTTTGTGCTGGTATTATTGGCATAGGTACCATTATGACTCATTTCTCAGCCAGTCACTTTTTAGACAAGTGCATTGAATGTATATCCAATTAGACATGTAAATGCTAAAGCAGTAGCAACTCTCTTTATGCAATAATACCATACAGTGCAAGTCATAATAATCAATAGATGCTAGAAGATTTGGCTTTGAAATTCCTATCTAATGCATATTTGACAATCTATTTTAATAGATTTTATAAACATAAAAAATATTTCATAAATACATTATTTTATTTTTTATGAATTGATTTTGTTGATGACATAATGTATACATTTTAAAATGTAATCATATTGAAAGTGTATGTACATACTATAGACCATACCTGTGTAATGCATAATAAATTTTACTATTATTTAAGTTTTCAGATGGCTTGACAAAGGTATAAAACTAAATGCAATGTGCAGATGGCTGAATATCATATTCATTTCTATATAAGAAAGTTATTTTATCACAATTATATCAGATATGTAATAGTCAATAAAATAATAAATATATTAATACTATAAGTAATATGTATTAAGGCTATAACCTCAAGACTATGCACCTAAAATGCGACAGTAGGGACCTCTACAAATATAAACACAAGATTAGCAACTTTAAAAGACAAGTTGTTAATCTTGTGTTTAGATTTGTAGAAGTCCCTACTGTCACATTTTAGGCACATAGTCTTGAGGCTATAGCCTTAATATATATTACTTACATAATGAATATGTGCTTTACAATATGGGTAAATCCCCATATAGTGCCTACTCATCCAATATGGGGTTAGTGGATGAGTAGGCACTAGATGGGGATTTCATGCACAACACTTCTTGCATCCATTGATTACTCTAGCTTGCAGAGAGTGGCAATACATATTGTGAGTTTTTGCCTGTTTTAATAACAGTCATATGCAAGCATAAGAAATGGTGATCATGTGATGTTTATTTGCTTTGCAAATTATTAATTAATTATATAACAAATATTTTTTTATTTAAGTCAGATATAAAAAAGAAATAAAAACTTTTTACAATGAAAAAGTGTATATAACCTATAAATTTCGTTCAGACATCTAAAACAAAAAAAAAAATTCTGTGTATAATATAAAATACAATAATCAAAGCAATTTTAAAGATAAAATAACAAAGCCTGACAAATCGATTGATTGGGGTGGGGGGGTAAACATTTTCTCAATCTTTTGTAGAAAAATTGAAATTAAAAAAGAAATATAAAAATATACAATCACTGATAAAAGCATACATGTCAGTTACATTTATATATATATGAAACTCAAGCCAATATTATAAAATCTATAAGATAATATTACTCATATGCCTAAATATTTTATAGTATTTTTTATAACTTTAATTCATTTATTTTTAATGTGTTTATTAACAACCAGTAATTAGGAGAAAAAAAAGATTCAATAATTTTTATTTTGGATAGCTATTAATTTGAAAACAGAAGTTAACTTACATGTTTTAGTAGGTTTAAAAAAACAGAAAACTTGGAAGTTTAACTAAGTGTAATCTAAATTCAATGTTCCAATCCTGCATTTAACAGTTTCATTCTTGTGTTAAGATTTATAGAGGTCCCTACTGGAACATCTAGGTCGATAGTCTTAAAGTTATAGCCTTAATATATATTACTTAATGAGTATGGGCTGAACAAATTATTAATTATAACTAGTTTAACTAAAGTAGTTTTATATATAAGGTCATTTTTTTCAAATTTATTGTATGAAAATAAGATATGGATCTCTTAAATTCATACACACTGCACACATATCACATTTAAAATGTTCTACATGTCAAGATATTAAAAGATTAATCTTTATAATATTCAACATACTGGATGTGAATTCAAATAACATAACTTCAATGGATTGAGAATTGAAGAAGTGTAATAAATGAATAGTAACATGCTTCCAAAACATATCTTATGATTAACTTCACTTTTATTAGAAGATGTAGAATATAATTATATCATATAGATTATCTCAAATATATTTTAAAGAGATGTTATATTTTTTGTTTTCAGTGGGAGAATATAGATCAAAACAGAATCATTGAATATTTATAATTAATCAATACATTAAAGATTTTTTAAAAAATGTTATAGAAGTTTAAAAGTCTATTTTCTAAGATATCAAATAAACTATAAATAGTCAAAATAAAAGTCATAGATCAATTCATAGATCACATGACCCTATCTCTTAAGCTTGTAAGTTATAAACAGTGAGGATTGCCAATTCCTCTACAAGCTTTATGATAAATGCTTAGCCAGAGCCAGCACTTAAAATATCTCTGTCAGGAACCCCTCCCCAAACCCCTGACCATGGTTTCGTGCTTTGGCAATCCTCAGAGAGGTGTCAGGGTAGGTTCAGACACTAGATCTAAAAATACCAACCCAAAGCTAAGCACTTAGCTAAAAGTTATCTATTGAGTGGAAAATCTGAAATTTTCAGACATGTACATGTCTTCAAACCCAGCTATCCAACTCAAATAGCTATATAGGGCTGATAGATCTTCAGCCATGCCATATAGTAGTAGTCATAGCAATATAAAATTGCATAAGACTTTTGGCAGAGACTATAAATAGTCAAAATAAAAGTCATAGATCAATTCATAGATCACATGACCCTATCTCTTAAGCTTGTAAGTTATAAACAGTGAGGATTGCCAATTCCTCTACAAGCTTTATGATAAATGCTTAGCCAGAGCCAGCACTTAAAATATCTCTGTCAGGAACCCCTCCCCAAACCCCTGACCATGGTTTCGTGCTTTGGCACTCCTCAGAGAGGTGTCAGGGTAGGTTCAGACACTAGATCTAAAAATACCAACCCAAAGCTAAGCACTTAGCTAAAAGTTATCTATTGAGTGGAAAATCTGAAATTTTCAGACATGTACATGTCTTCAAACCCAGCTATCCAACTCAAATAGCTATATAGGGCTGATAGATCTTCAGCCATGCCATATAGTAGTAGTCATAGCAATATAAAATTGCATAAGACTTTTTGGCAGAGACTATAAATAGTCAAAATAAAAGTCATAGATCAATTCATAGATCACATGACCCTATCTCTTAAGCTTGTAAGTTATAAACAGTGAGGATTGCCAATTCCTCTACAAGCTTTATGATAAATGCTTAGCCAGAGCCAGCACTTAAAATATCTCTGTCAGGAACCCCTCCCCAAACCCCTGACCATGGTTTCGTGCTTTGGCACTCCTCAGAGAGGTGTCAGGGTAGGTTCAGACACTAGATCTAAAAATACCAACCCAAAGCTAAGCACTTAGCTAAAAGTTATCTATTGAGTGGAAAATCTGAAATTTTCAGACATGTACATGTCTTCAAACCCAGCTATCCAACTCAAATAGCTATATAGGGCTGATAGATCTTCAGCCATGCCATATACCCTGACACCTCTCTGACGAGTGCCAAAGCACGAAACCATGGTCAGGGGTTTGGGGAGGGGTTCCTGACAGAGATATTTTAAGTGCTGGCTCTGGCTAAGCATTTATCATAAAGCTTGTAGAGGAATTGGCAATCCTCACTGTTTATAACTTACAAGCTTAAGAGATAGGGTCATGTGATCTATGAATTGATCTATGACTTTTATTTTGACTATTTATAGTCTCTGCCAAAAAGTCTTATGCAATTTTATATTGCTATGACTACTACTATATGGCATGGCTGAAGATCTATCAGCCCTATATAGCTATTTGAGTTGGATAGCTGGGTTTGAAGACATGTACATGTCTGAAAATTTCAGATTTTCCACTCAATAGATAACTTTTAGCTAAGTGCTTAGCTTTGGGTTGGTATTTTTAGATCTAGTGTCTGAACCTACCCTGACACCTCTCTGACGAGTGCCAAAGCACGAAACCATGGTCAGGGGTTTGGGGAGGGGTTCCTGACAGAGATATTTTAAGTGCTGGCTCTGGCTAAGCATTTATCATAAAGCTTGTAGAGGAATTGGCAATCCTCACTGTTTATCAAATAAACTGATTTGGGAAATAGCATAGAATTTATGCAGATATATTAGAAGCATGCATTGGTTATAATCATGCATAACTCATTTTATCTTTTTTATTTTTTTTTATTTTTTAAGTTAAAATGTGCATTGTGGTTTAAAGATGATAATGTATTAAAAATCTGGGTAGTTATATATTGAATGATGAATTATGAACAGCAAATGTGGATATGAAGAAAAAACAGGGTGGATCTTTTTTATGAGAGAAAATAAAAAATAATATAAAAGTTTTGGCAGGTTATAATGTATAAATGGAAATAAAAATAGTATTAGATGGGATAATGTGAAAACAACAACAAACATGTTGGTCAAAAAAGGTTTTACAATAGATATACCAATTATTTCCATGCATTTATGTAAGAAAAGAGATAAGGATGTAGAGAATGTATCAGAGGTAGATTCTTAATAGGGATGGGAGGGAGGAAAGATAAGTTATTTAGAGAAAAGAAATACAAAGAATATATATCACTAAGGAGCTTAGTATTATAATGTAAAATATTTGAAGAAAGAAAGTAAAATGAAATAAGAAATTAAACTGTAGATTTTATGTGAAATTGGGAGAAAGCATATTAGTTACTGTACTTGAAAAAATAATTAGGATAAATTATATAAAGATTGGGGAAAAAATTTAAAATAAAGTGAATAAAAAAGATGGAAATTTTACTTTTTTTAAGTCTTTGTATCAAAATTGGGAATTATGAACAAACAAACAAAATTTCATCTAAAAAAGATAGGAAACTAAAATAATTGGCTAATAAGGAATAAGAAATAGATATTTTTTTTATTGTAGTATGTAATGTTTTCATAGGGAGGGAATGTCTAACTAGATATAATCAATTCTAGGCATATAGCTTATGCCCCCCAAAAACTGCTGATTTTGCTTAAAAATGACTCTTTTATAATTACATCATATCATTATTGGTGGCATATCTGTCACACTTTTAAAGGTGTCAAACCCAGAAATTACTTACATCTGCATTTTGTATGAGAATCAAGATTTAAGTCTCAGGTGGATGTGCACTTTTAAAGATTTTTTTTTAATTTTCTGCTTTTAGTTACTGTTTGGTACTTGTATTTATTCTAGATAGGTAAACCAATTCGTTAGCATTTGTGTGTATTTATATATTCAAATAAGTAGCAGTCCAGATTTTTTTTTAAATACAAACTATTTATATGAAGTCAATCACGACCTTTGTTGCTTTGTTTTGTATTTATTGCATTTATTATGTATTTTAGCTGAAGTGTAAGACATGAAAGAAAGAAACATACTGATATCTTAATCGACAGTCAATTAACAGGTATTCATTACTTTTTTATTATTACTGTGTGGGGTGACACAGGAGAACCTTTTGCTAGCATTTGTAAAAATAAAAAAAAGTTGGACAAAAAATAAATGACAAAATTAATTAAAAAATAATGAATTATTTTGTTATGTAATCTTCTAAGTAAATGTTGTCATGGAAGTACACGCTTAAATTCCTTGCATTTACTAAAGTAAATATTTCATGCTGAGTTGTATGTCAAATGTAGGACAGATAAACTGAAAAATAGTTTCATTCCATTATTTATTTCTTCACGAAAGATTTTTGCATTAGATTTTTTATTTTCAATTTACACGTAAAGAATATTTCTGATTACATATAATACTAATCTTTATATCGGATTAATAGTAAATCACATTTTTCTCTATTAATATTAGATGTGTGTGAGTGTGCGCAAGTGTTTATTAAGGAATATATTAAAAAAAAAAACAGTTGTTGATTTTTTTATTTTTAAGAATATATTATTAAGAAAGTGCACTGAAATGAAACAATTATTATTATTACTATTTTATTTTATTAAACAAACAATATATATATATACAAACAAAATAGAACAGCTCCAAATCAACAATTTGTGCGAGAATTATTCGTGAGTCATTAATAATACAAAATATATATATATAAACATAGAAAATAAACATATAAATAAAAATTTGTAAATATAAAAATAAATATAAAAATTAATTACACACACAAATAAAGCGAATAATCTATGTATATTAATCATGTACAAATGGTAGAAACAACAACAACAACAACAATAATAATAGCAATAAAAGTAATTTAATTTACATTTTCCATACAGTTTGAAATATACAAACCATTTACTGTCAGATAATAGAAATATAATAAATATACACATATATACAAAAAAGATAAAATAACAGTGCAATAATAATATAATACACATGCAATTAGTATTTTTTTTAATATAGTTTTCAGTGTGCGTATAAATGTATCTTTATCTATAGAAAAAATGTATACTTCTAATTTATTGTCAATAGTATTGTATAACTTGCTTATTCTTTGCAAAATAGTGTTCTAAATACAAAGTTTGAGTAGTTGATATTTCTATTTTCTCATGAAACCTCACGTTTTCCATTGATTATTTAAATTTAATTTTAGTTATACAATTTGATGAGCATATGTTTTTATGTATAATAGTATATAATAATTTTAGATCTTTTAATTATCTCTGTTTTATAAGTGAAAACTAATACTTCTTCTACACCACAGTAACTAAGTTGCCTATTACTAGTTTTCAAATAAAACTCTGGCAATGTCAGTTGAAAATCTTTAGCTAAGTGAGTATTTACAGTGGATACTTTACAACATAATAAGGAATGACAACTATATATTAATAATAACTCTATATCTATAAATGCTAACAATAGACCATGCACAAGATTTATCATAAATATTATGCACAGAAATCATTCTAAGCTTACCAAAATTTATATATATATATATATATATATATATATATATATATATATATATATATATATATATATATCATATAATTTTGTTAAGAACATAATGAGGATAGTTAATTAATAGTATAACTCCAACAAGCAACATAAATAGTAATCAATGTAGACATAGGCAATGATTTTATTAAGTAATAAAACAAATAATTAATTTTGCATAGCTATGAACAGAAACAGATAATATAGTATGACCAAGATAATTCTAAATCAATGAATTCACCTAAATAACAATAGTTATCAACAAAAATGGTATTACTTTAAGTATAAATACTTTTAGAATGAAATTTATATTGACTGCAAATACTGATATTAAGTGAATGTGAAGAAATATATAATATAATAGAACACCCCTCATTTTATTATAATTGACACTTAAACAATTTATTATGAATCAATTATTATTTAATGCCAGTTCCTCTTTAATTACCTGTTCAAGAACATTATATGAAACAGCATGTCAAGACAGAGCAATATCAACAGCAAACCAAGAATCCCCTAAATTCAAAAGTAAGACAAAATATCATTTATATATACTAAATATAATATGAGACCAAGTACAAATCCCATGGAACTCCCATGATTAACCAATCTAAAGTCATGAATCACACCATGTATATTATTGTCCTATTTTTTTTTTTAGATAACTTTTTAACCAGGAAGCAAAATGAGTTCAAAACAATATGAATACAATCAATGTATAAGAATTATGTAATCAACTGAGTCAAATGCTTTGGATAAATCCAAATAAATAATGCTATTATGAAATTCTTATTCAGTTATATGGTTAAATTGTATGCATGACTATAAAGTGTGATAATGTTCAAGGCTGAACTTCTTTGTACTAATAATTTCAATCTCTGTGGTCAAGTTGCAATCTTTAGTGTCTATAATAAAGGTGGGATTAAAAAAATAATAAAGATTTATCCATGCATAAAATGTGAAATAATATTCAAGAAGGATAATGGATTTATCCAGAAATATTTTCAAATGTTATTTATAAAGTATGTATTCTTTAAAGAAATAGAGAAGATAATGAACTACCAAGTTATTGGTAATCTTTAAAACATATGATGTTGAATTAATGATTGTATTAAAATGTAATTTTTACCCTGTTCCAATCAGATGAATTATTTAATGTACTTTATATTTTATTAGTTAAGACATATTATCATGTTTTTTAAATGTAAATAAATATTTTCTCAGAATTTTTTTTTGGCATTCAGGTAAAGGTAATATTTTAATAATGTTATGATTATTCTTCAAACTGAATGGAATAAAATGTAATATATTTTGGGGTCAGGTTGTACAAATGTTAAAATTATTTAATTTATATTAAGTGGTTGTTAACAAATATTTATAATGCTATGACTTCTTAAAATTTGACCTCAAATTAAGAGAAGTTAGCCTTATGTAGATGTATAAGACCATAAGAAATATTTTTATTTGTTACTCATATGTGTTAATATTAATTTTAATGTTATCTAATGTATAATAAACAGCCCAATTATTGTATTTTACTTTGTGTTGACAAAATAGCATCCACTTGATGTTAAAGCCTAAATTGAATCCAGAAAAGAAATTTTAAGACAAACATATAAATAGTCCCTCTATGGTAAATCATCATTCAAGTCTGCTAAGCAGTGAGTGTAGAATATATCCATTATTTGCAAATGAGGTCTATAAACATTTGATTGGTTGGTAAAACAAACCAATTAAGAATTTTCATAAGACATTTAACTTTTATTATTATAATAATTTTTATCCTCCAATATTAAATCAACAATTATTTTATGAGATATTGATAACAACCCATTCTTATGAATGTGAATGTCTCACAAAACCATATGATATAATACTTGATAGATCATGAGTTCATATTAGTTAGGAAGTAGACAGTAATATATTATTAAAATCCAATATTTGTTTGTTATTGATTATTATATTATGCAATAAAATAACTATTAATTTTAAATATTTCCCTTTGCTAATTTTGAAAAATAGTCATCATTTCAGTACTCATTCATGATATTTGAGGTCATATTTGAACCACAAATTTACTTATTAAAAAAATACATCATTGTTGTAGTAATGCTCTATATAATGTAAAATTTTATTGGATAAGGAGAAGTACATAAAAAAAACCTCTTACATTATCATATACGAGAATGCGTAAACATATTTTATATATATACATTTATTAATTTAACTCTGAGATAAATTATTATTCAACTTTTTTATTTAATTTTGCTAGCTATATAATTTTAACAAATAGATTAAATTATTCTTAGTAAAAGTTTGAAATAAAAAACATTAGTTATAAAGATTTTATTGTTAATAGAAACTATAGTACACATATTATTTTAAAACTCTGAAAAATTTATTATTTTATTAAATATTATTATTATCAAAATCTTAAAAAAATATTTTATTAAATATTTATGATTTTATTAGAATCCATAATAAATGCAAGTCAAAGTAAAAGAGAGATGGAGTATATACACACTAATTGTCTCAACTGGGAAGTGCAACCACAAATGCCTTTTGGTTGTTTTACGATTGTTTGATGGCTAACCTTTTTATGTTTCAATATATATATATATATATATATATATATATATATATATATATATATATATATAATTTAAACTTTATTGTATCAATATTTCATACTCTGTAGTCAAATTGCAAGCTTTAAGTGTCCATATATATTCAATGAACCATTAGTAAGAATGGATTTCCATTCTTGCTATTAAAAGGTGTGAAGGTTGCCTTGACAGCAATCAAAAATATTGATTACTATATTTTACTGTGAATGTTTAGGTGGTTACTGGTTGGGACCTCTCTCTCTCTCTCTCTCTCTCTCTCTCTCTCTAAAAAATATATATATATATATATATATATATATATATATATATATATATATATATATATATATATATATATATATATATATAATAGACTGATTATTTGCCATTATTGTAAATAATATAAAAAATAAAAAACACTATAACATAAAATAAAGTATAAAATTAATTTAAGAAACCAAGTATATTTTCAATGCATATCATGCACAATATTTCAATATGAAGCATTTTGAAATCCCATTTTTTCCTATTTACTTAAATTATTTTTATATATTATTTTTTCTTATAGTATCTTTATATTATGTACAATAATGGCAGTACATCAGTCTATTATATATATGTGGATGTGTTTGTGTGATTATTAAATAATAGTATTATATATATATATATATATATATATATATATATATATATATATATATATATATATATATATATATATATATATATATATATATATATATCATCATCATCAACCATTATCAATCCACTGCAGGATGAAGGTCTCTCCAAGTTTAATCCATCTTCTCCGATCTTTAGCTTCTCTTTTCCACAACACCCCTGCACATTTTCTTATTTCATCCATCCATCTCACATGTGGTCTCTTTCTGGGTCTTTTACAATCTCTTGGAATCCAGTTTAAAATTTCAATTGTCCATCTATTATCATTTCTTCTAGCAATATGTCCAGCCCAACTCCATTTCAATCTTTTAATTTTTTCAATAAGGTCAGTAACACCTGTTTGTTGTCTTACCCATACATTGCGTTTTCGATCTCTTCTTGTTACTCCCAACATACATCTCTCCATACTCCTTTGAGTGGTCTGAAGTCTCTGTATTGCTCTTCTATTAAGTGTCCAAGTCTCAGATCCATAAGTAAGAACTGGTAAAACACATTTGTTAAAAACCATTCTTTTCAAACACATAGGCATATTTCCTTTTAGTATCAAGTTATTTCTACCAAAAGCACTCCAACCAAGTTTAATTCTATGATTAATTTCCTCCATTATGTTTCCATCTGTATTAATAATCTGACCAAGGTATTTGTAACTGTTAACTTCTTCTAATTCTTCATAATCAATCTTTATTTTCATATTTTGAGCAAATCGATTAAACATTACTTTAGTCTTTTTAACATTTATCTTTAGTCCTACTTTTCTACTTTCATCTGCTAACTCCTGCAACATTTCCTGCAGCTCTGAAGCATTATTTGCAAAAACAACTACATCATCTGCAAAATCTAAATGACTTAAATACTCTCCATTTACTTTCATTCCTTTAGTTTCCCATTTTAATCCACAAAATACTTCTTGCAGCACTGCTGTAAAAAGTTTTGGAGATATGGAGTCACCTTGTCTTACACCTTTCTCAATGTTGATTTTTCCAGTATCATTATGTAATCTAATTGTTGCTGTTGCATTTTTATAAATATTCTTTAAAATATGACAATATCCTGGATCTATACCTTGATGATCCAATGCTTTAATCACTGAAGAAATGTGTATAGAATCGAATGCCTTTTCATAATCTACAAATCCAAAACATAATGACAACTCATATTCATTTGTCCTTTCTATGACTTCTCTCAATACCTGGATATGATCTATTGTACTAAAACCACTTTTAAATCCAGCTTGTTCTCTTGGTTGGTGGAAATCCAAAGTTCTCTGTAGACGAGTTGTAATTATCTTGGTAAAAATTTTATATAAAACTGATAAAAGGCTGATAGGTCTGTAATTTCTAATATCTTCTTTATCACCTTTTTTAAATATTAATATTATTACTGCATTCTTCCAATCTTCCGGTACATCTTTATCATTTAGACATTTGGTATATAACTTTGCTAAAATTGTTTCTATTTCTTCACCTGCTTCTTTTAATATATCAATTATAATTCCATCATTTCCTGGAGCCTTTCCTTTCTTCATACATTTAATTGCATGTCTCACTTCTTCATTTAAAATTCTGGGCAATTCGGAAGATGTAATAGATATAGGAGGTACTTGTTCTTTATTACTATATAATTCTTGATAAAAATCTTCTACCAATTTCATGATGTCATCTCTCTTTTTAGTAATAATTCCATCTTTTTTTCTTATTGCAGATATAAATTTCCTACCAATACCAAAATGTTGTTTAACATTCTTGAGACTTTTATTTTCTTCTACAGCTTTCCTTGCTATTTCACAGTTATACTTTCTTATATCATTTTCAACTCCTTTCTGTACCATTTTACAAAATTCGAGATATTCAATTCTTTTTAATACATCATTTTTGTATATCTTCATATTCCTTCTTTTCTTCATAAATTCTCTAGTCTCAGTAGAAATTTTATTAGTCAATTGCTGCTTTTTTCTACCAGCTATCTTTGTTGCAGTTTTTAAAAGTGTATCAGTTATTTTCATATTAATTTCATTCAAATCTGAATCATGTTCAAAATCTCCTAACACTTGAAACCTATTTGTAAGTTCTAATTTAAATTCATTAGAATGTTTCTGAAGATTAGGAATATCAACTGTAAATATTGTTTTTCTTAATAATTTTTGTCTCTCTAGTTTTACATTAACACGTAACTTACACCTTACTAATCGATGATCACTTCCTGTGTTAAATTTATTAAGAACATTACAATCTTGAAATATGTATTTCCTGTTAGTCAAAATATAATCCAATTCTGCTGTACCTTCATTTGGATGCTTCCATGTCCATTTCCTTTTAACATTTTTCTCAAAAAATGAATTCATAATATAAAGTTTTTCTTTTTCTGCAAACTCCACAAGTCTATGTCCTCTCTCATTTCTATTACCATAACCAAAATTACCTACAGCAATTTCATCTTTCATTTGTCTACCAATTCTAGCATTAAAGTCTCCCATAACAATTTTAAAATGTTGTTTACTCTGATCAAAAGCCTTTTGTACATCCATATAAAAATCTTCTACTACTTCATCACTATGAGAACTTGTTGGGGCATAAACCTGAATTATCTGCATTTGGTATCTGCTATTAAGTTGTATAACTAATCTTGCAACTCTGTCTGATACACCATCAATCTCCACAATATTGTTCTTCCACTTTTTATTTATAATGAATCCTACTCCACTTGTATTTCCAATATGTGTGCCTTTATAATAGAGTATATGTCCACTTTTTAAATCAATTGTTTCTTCACCTTTTCTTCTAACTTCACAAAGTCCAATAATGTCCCATTTAATATAAGACAATTCTTCTTCTAATTCTTGCAATCTTCCTTCACTTGAAAGTGATCTGCAGTTGTAAGTACCTAAATAAAAAGTCATCATCAAATGGCAGCCTGGGTCCGCAATCAGGAGATTCTTAGCACCCTCCACCTTCGGCCACCAACCGCTGCCTTGGTTGGTGACTTTACAGCCTCCTGGGAATAAGGGCCATGCTTTATTTTTGTCTGTCATAATTGTATATATGTATTGGAAAAATATTTATCATTTACACAAACATTCATTCTGCCTTATCAGGCACTGAGAAGAAAGACCATGGTGTTTCTTGATCTTAAACTCAGAGGTAAAAAGCCAATAAACTCACCATGCTGGCTAATGCATGTTGGTGAGCAGCCCATCCATGTTCGTATACTATATGAATAATCACATAGTAATAACAGCTGCAACGACAAGAACGTATGGAGTGGACATTAGGAATTTGCCCTGCTCGGTTCCTTTAAGGCCTCCAAGAGGAATCAAAGGGTCTCCTTTCAGTTAATAGCAAACTCCTTTCTGCATATATATATATATATATATATATATATATATATATATATATATATATATATATATATATATATATATATATATATATATATATATATATATGATAATGAAAACTACACTTCTACTCATGCATTTAAATAGCGCACAACAATAAATGTTTAAAAGAATGATTTAATAATCTGGCTATTAAATTAAGATCATGCTCTCTTTCCAGCATTATCAATGTATGTTGGTTTATTTAATGCACCCATTTTTTAAAACACTTAGTGATATTGAGTGCTCCCTATTCCTAGTGCATGAGTGAAATATAGTTTTATTTCATCAAAAATTATATATATATATATATATATATTGTAACAAAATTAAAGTTCGTTCAAATAACTATTACCATATCTGAGTTGTCTACAATATATAAGATCATAATATTTAAAATAACTTGGATTTCTCAAGTAAACACTATCTCAATAATTATAAGCAAATTATTAATAACAAGTATTATAACTCAGGTATATGAATTCACATGAAGTGAGTACACTAGTAATTCAATAAAATATAACTCAGGTATACAGGCAGTAGATCTTATCCACTTTCATTTCTTGGTTTGATGTTAAGTGCATGTTTAAACAAATACTAAGTGAATATGGTCTAGCAGGGCGCCACTAGATTATCTGAATCTAGACACGGTTATATCTAATAACCTTTCACATGTACCGGGTTTGAATCCCCTTTTTTGGTACTTTATTTCTAATAAAAATGGAAGATTTTGCTTTTTGAGCCATATCACTATACGCACTAATATTTAGGTAAAAGTAAAACATCTTTAAACCAAAGTGGAGTATATTAGACATAAATCATTTCTCAGATCTTAACATAACAAATGTGTTTCAATATTTTTATAAGTTTACTAGCTCAGATTATATATAACTAATTTAGGATGGCAATTCACTCATCCTTGCATGAAATAGATGATGGGATGTGGTTATAATAATACTAAGAAATCACTAAATATTATAAAATCAATATTTATTTATGGCCTTTAAACAGTTAAACAGCTCATTAATTAAAACGTTGATGATGATGATGATGATAATAATAACAATAATGACAAGGGTTTCAACTACAGCTCTAGGACTAAGCCTAAACATAAAACTAAATTTTATAAAGAAATTCATAATTATTGCTTAATTTTAGCATATTTACTTATATCTTAAATAACTAATATTCAACCATTGATGATGATGAATAATCACACTTAACAAAGACTACACTTAATGAAATATATACGCCTCGTTTAATAAAACAAACTAATATTTATTACTACATTTCTAACATATACATAAAAATTTCTAGATAAATATGAAAATTGACATGAATAATAATAATAATAATAATTGATTATATTACAATCCTCAGATTAATTTCAAGTTCTTCCCCCTTTCCCTTCAAATGTATTTTGTATTAAGTTGGACGTCACATTGACCATGATTTTCACTCCATGAGAAAAGTATTTCAAGAAAAAAAATATTATCTGCTCATTAGCACACATACTTTAAAAATCTAACATGTAAATAGAATGTAAAAAAAAATGTTAGTAGAATTGAAAGAGCAAGTTTTAGAAAAGAGTTTTAAATCATTATCTCCCTCTCCCTTCCAAGCACTGAAATCTATACTTTCACAAGACAAAATAATTTAATATTTTAACACCACCTATTATTTCACATTCACTCGCAATTATACACATATAAAAATATCATTATGTATGTGCATGTTTTATCCCATAATAACAAAATATTATTTAAAACCAAAATAATAATAATATATTAGTTAAAACTAAAATCATAACACCATAAAAAAAATTGTTTTACACATTAATATTTTTCATAACTGTAAAATTAATAAACAAATAATTTTGATACATTCAAGATCATTTATGAAGCTCAAAGTTATTATTAGTAAGACATTCTTGTTTTTAATCGATCTGAATAGTCTTTAAAAGTTCTTTAAATAAAATATACCACTTTATTGCTAAAATGTTTCTTAAGACTGATATCATAAAGAAAATAGATATAAAAAGTCATATTACCGATCTTTTGTTTGTGGCAAATTTCCAAGGGTTCAAACTTGTCTTGTATAATGTCTATACTTCTGCAGCTACCATTTCCATTTTACCTGGGAACAATCTCTTTCTTGAGGTGTATAACTATTTGATGATGATGACTCTATTGAGGTTATTTGCTTTAGTGGACAATTTGGAAATCATTATATTAATTTTTCTTCTCTTCCTGTCAAACATGATTCTTAGTGGATGAAATACAGCAGTTGTTTTCACATTTATAAATTTTCTTGAGTTTAAAATCAGTTGTTGGAACAATTAATTGGACTTGATGATTAATATTTATCAGTAGATTAATTCATCTTTTATCGAATGCAGGTGAATGCTTTCTTCCTTCTATTAAAAACATCTTATTTCTCTGGTCAGTTGAAAGGTGTAGAATATTATTATAGACACAACATCTTTTCTTTCCTATATGATGTGCAGCTTCCCCAGATGGTCAGCAAAAGATGGGACATACATATAATTTTTCTAGCCAGCCATTTCTTATATTTTCAACATTCAATTTAATAGTCTAAAAATCTGAATCATCCTCACCATAATAATAATAATTCCAGACAGCTTTTTATATCCGATTTTTAGCTAACTTAACCAATCAGAGATAGCATCACTTGCTATTTTTGGACAAATTCATTTTAATTAGATCTCTAATTTATTTTCAACTAAATTATTTTTCAACTGAAAAGTTTAATCCTTTTTCCACACACTTTTGGTTTAAAAAAATAGACTTAATCCTTATTTCCTTTCTTTTCTCTTTTTTTTAACATCCAGGTAACATTTCAAATCTTTGAGCTTCCTTCTTTAGATCTTGAGATAAGACAATTTCAAAATTAGAGCTCTCACCCATTATAAGCTCCCAAAGTGAAAAACAATCATTTACAAAAAAAATTGCTACAAAGATAAATATCTGATTAAACCGATTTCCTCTTTCAACATAAAATTGTACAAAAAAAAAATAATTTGACAGATTTAATCCTTCCTTTTCTTTCAATATTTAGTAAATGTAAATTTCTGTACGTAATGTACACACATCCTTCATTCTTTCAAATCATTCATAAACTAACATTAAATAATATAATTGCTAGCTTAGTAATTATAACTCTATTATTTAATTAAATCTGTAACTTTAAATCCCAATTACAATTATAGAAAGAAAAATAGAAGTATAGAAGAAGATATTAGAATTGATCAAGCATAGGTTAGTTTTAAAGAAAGTTAAAATGTTGAATATTTGAAATATAAAACAATTAAATAGTTTACACATACACTGCCTATACATATGCGTTATAACTTTGCTTTTTAACAGAAAATTTAAATATTAAATGTGTGTGCTGCTCTTTTTGAGATTTATTAACACACAAACAAGTAAAGCATATAATTGTTGACCCACTCTCTGTCTAAAGCGTTTAAAATTTCAGATCTGGTAGGGTTTGAACTTGGATGCCCTACAGCTTCTTTTATGGTTATATAAAAATGTGATGATGATTTTGTTTTACACTTTCTTACATGCACATTACTATAAATTTGGCTAGTGACCAAATTGTAATGGCACAATATATATATATTAATTTGAATATTTTCATGGATAAATGATGAATTCATCACATTATATAATCATTAGACATAGCTATTTTTCTGTAATGCCCTACATGAAAACATCTATCATAAATTATAAAAGATAATTAAGCATTGGTCTGGAAATGTTAAAATTTTTAACCCAATTACTTACCAATTATATGTATTTTTATTGCTTGATAATAATAGAATTATTTGTTTCGATGTCATTGGATTCACTACATATATTTTCATTACATAAATTGACTCAAAACCTTATTATTCTACACCAACATTACTTTTATTAATAATATTTTTGTCACAATATATATGTTATGATGGTTGTGATCATAAGTGTATTTTTTTTTTTAGAAAATTAATAATAGTGATGCAAATGATGACAAAAAACAAAACAATATATATATATATATATATATATATATGAAAAGTAAGTTACTGTTAACACTAACTGAAATAATTATAGAAAATATACAAACCATTATACAATTACAAATATCCAGTAACGCCCTCTGTTTAAAGCACTATATCTCAATAATAGCAAACCGTAAAATGATACCCTTTACAGTTGTATGCTAAACGATGTTAAATATTGAAATACAGACCTACTCAAACACAGAGCATGAAATTTTTAAATAAGCAAACGATCTTAAATTTTGCTAATAAACTAACAAGTTTAACAAAGTTATTAAAGACAAACTAAACATTAGATTTTAATCTTTAAATTCCTCCCAAACTATAAATGAAAAGTAAGTTACTGTTAACACTAACTGAAATAATTATAGAAAATATACAAACCATTATACAATTACAAATATCCAGTAACGCCCTCTGTTTAAAGCACTATATCTCAATAATAGCAAACCGTAAAATGATACCCTTTACAGTTGTATGCTAAACGATGTTAAATATTGAAATACAGACCTACTCAAACACAGAGCATGAAATTTTTAAATAAGCAAACGATCTTAAATTTTGCTAATAAACTAACAAGTTTACAAAGTTATTAAAGACAAACTAAACATTAGATTTTAATCTTTAAATTCCTCCCAAACTATAAATGAAAAGTAAGTTACTGTTAACACTAACTGAAATAATTATAGAAAATATACAAACCATTATACAATTACAAATATCCAGTAACGCCCTCTGTTTAAAGCACTATATCTCAATAATAGCAAACCGTAAAATGATACCACTTTACAGTTGTATGCTAAACGATGTTAAATATTGAAATACAGACCTACTCAAACACAGAGCATGAAATTTTTAAATAAGCAAACGATCTTAAATTTTGCTAATAAACTAACAAGTTTACAAAGTTATTAAAGACAAACTAAACATTAGATTTTAATCTTTAAATTCCTCCCAAACTATAAATGAAAAGTAAGTTACTGTTAACACTAACTGAAATAATTATAGAAAATATACAAACCATTATACAATTACAAATATCCAGTAACGCCCTCTGTTTAAAGCACTATATCTCAATAATAGCAAACCGTAAAATGATACCACTTTACAGTTGTATGCTAAACGATGTTAAATATTGAAATACAGACCTACTCAAACACAGAGCATGAAATTTTAAATAAGCAAACGATCTTAAATTTTGCTAATAAACTAACAAGTTTACAAAGTTATTAAAGACAAACTAAACATTAGATTTTAATCTTTAAATTCCTCCCAAACTATAAATGAAAAGTAAGTTACTGTTAACACTAACTGAAATAATTATAGAAAATATACAAACCATTATACAATTACAAATATCCAGTAACGCCCTCTGTTTAAAGCACTATATCTCAATAATAGCAAACCGTAAAATGATACCACTTTACAGTTGTATGCTAAACGATGTTAAATATTGAAATACAGACCTACTCAAACACAGAGCATGAAATTTTAAATAAGCAAACGATCTTAAATTTTGCTAATAAACTAACAAGTTTACAAAGTTATTAAAGACAAACTAAACATTAGATTTTAATCTTTAAATTCCTCCCAAACTATAAATGAAAAGTAAGTTACTGTTAACACTAACTGAAATAATTATAGAAAATATACAAACCATTATACAATTACAAATATCCAGTAACGCCCTCTGTTTAAAGCACTATATCTCAATAATAGCAAACCGTAAAATGATACACTTTACAGTTGTATGCTAAACGATGTTAAATATTGAAATACAACTACTCAAACACAACAAAATTTACTTTTATACTATTTAACATTTACATCTGCATAAATAGTATCATTACGTTTCTATTATAGATATAGTGCTTTAAACAGACGTTACTGGATATTTGTAATTGTATAATGGTTTGTATATTTTCTATAATTATTTCAGTTAGTGTTAACAGTAACTTACTTTTCATTTATAGTTTGGGAGGAATTTAAAGATTAAAATCTAATGTTTAGTTTGTCTTTAATAACTTTGTAAACTTGTTAGTTTATTAGCAAAATTTAAGATCGTTTGCTTATTTAAAAATTTCATGCTCTGTGTTTAGTAGGTCTGTATTTCAATATTTAACATCGTTTAGCATACAACTGTAAAGTGGTATCATTTTACGGTTTGCTATTATTGAGATATAGTGCTTTAAACAGAGGGCGTTACTGGATATTTGTAATTGTATAATGGTTTGTATATTTTCTATAATTATTTCAGTTAGTGTTAACAGTAACTTACTTTTCATTTATAGTTTGGGAGGAATTTAAAGATTAAAATCTAATGTTTAGTTTGTCTTTAATAACTTTGTAAACTTGTTAGTTTATTAGCAAAATTTAAGATCGTTTGCTTATTTAAAATTTCATGCTCTGTGTTTGAGTAGGTCTGTATTTCAATATTTAACATCGTTTAGCATACAACTGTAAAGTGGTATCATTTTACGGTTTGCTATTATTGAGATATAGTGCTTTAAACAGAGGGCGTTACTGGATATTTGTAATTGTATAATGGTTTGTATATTTTCTATAATTATTTCAGTTAGTGTTAACAGTAACTTACTTTTCATTTATAGTTTGGGAGGAATTTAAAGATTAAAATCTAATGTTTAGTTTGTCTTTAATAACTTTGTAAACTTGTTAGTTTATTAGCAAAATTTAAGATCGTTTGCTTATTTAAAATTTCATGCTCTGTGTTTGAGTAGGTCTGTATTTCAATATTTAACATCGTTTAGCATACAACTGTAAAGTGGTATCATTTTACGGTTTGCTATTATTGAGATATAGTGCTTTAAACAGAGGGCGTTACTGGATATTTGTAATTGTATAATGGTTTGTATATTTTCTATAATTATTTCAGTTAGTGTTAACAGTAACTTACTTTTCATTTATAGTTTGGGAGGAATTTAAAGATTAAAATCTAATGTTTAGTTTGTCTTTAATAACTTTGTAAACTTGTTAGTTTATTAGCAAAATTTAAGATCGTTTGCTTATTTAAAAATTTCATGCTCTGTGTTTGAGTAGGTCTGTATTTCAATATTTAACATCGTTTAGCATACAACTGTAAAGGGTATCATTTTACGGTTTGCTATTATTGAGATATAGTGCTTTAAACAGAGGGCGTTACTGGATATTTGTAATTGTATAATGGTTTGTATATATATATATATATATATATATATATATATATATTTGACTGAATGTAAGTATTATTTATATACTTGAAGTTTAGATGTAATTATAGAGGATTTGAACATAAATCTTTAAACTCTATTCAGCTATCCATTCTATTTCATGCAACCAATACACATAAACACACACATGTGAAAAATATAAATGATCACTATTTTGCAGACATATATCTAAGCAGTGCTCAGTTTATATTAAGATAGCAAATCTTCAAACTTTAATGTGCAGACTTCAATCTAGTCCACCCTACAACTTTTCAGCCATTGATACCATTAAAAATCAGAAGTTGAAACTAGTTCCAATATTATTGTTATGCCCATTTTGACTTTAAGTCATTCTAACTCCTCATTTATAGGACTTTATTACATATACCTTTTTATGTATTTAAATAAATATGGTTCTACACCTGAGAAGTCAGAATAACTTAAAGTCATTTGGGAATCAACAAGGGATTTGAGTATTTCATCATCAGATTTTTAATACTATGGATAGCTAAAAAGTTGGAGAGTGTAGTAAATTGAAACCTGTCTATTAATGTTTGAAGATTTCCTATCTTAATATAAACTAAGCACTGGATTATATATATATATATATATATATGGGGTATGATGATCTGGGACAACTGATGAGTGCTGGTTTAGTGTATATATATATATGTATATATATTGGTAATCATTTGTCTTTTTTACATTGTGTGGTCATATATATCGGTTGTATACGATAGAGTGAATAGCCGAATGGAGCTTGAAAAATTGTTCAAATCCTCTCTCTCTCTCTCTTTGTCTCTCACTCTCTCTCTATATATATACATTTGTGTTAGATGGTTTAAAGATTAAAATTACTAAAGTTTAGTTTGTCTTTATATAATAATAATAAAACATGTTTGTTTGTAGCAGAAATTAGTATCATTGCTTACTAAAATTTCAAGTTCTTTGTTTGAGTTGGTTCGTATTTCAATATATAACATCATATAGCAGACAGGTCAAAGTGGTATCATTTTGACCTAGCTATTTTGAAATAGGAACTCTAACGTATTTATATATTGGTTCACAGAGGGCAGTACTGGATTTCTTAACCATGTGGGGTGATTTAATTGCTTAATATATATATATATATACACACAACAGAACATATGCACACATGATTTCAAAAGCAGTTTAATCATCATTAAATATAAATCTTTGATTTATTCATTTGATAGGGAAACGTTTTCATTTTTAGTTATTTATGAATATTGTTTCTTATAAATGATTGTAACATATTTTGATGCTTTAAAACATCTAGAATACTTAAGTTACTACTATTTTATTATCAGTTACCTTTATAACGAAATCTTTACTTTTTTTGTATTATTACTTTATTATGCTGGCTACAGACACTGGCAAGAATATACATACATTTTATTAATTTTAATAATAATATAAATAAACTTTCAGGATTAACAATGTATAATAATATTTATCAATTTATAATCTTCAATTGCACATATAATAATAATCGTTTCAAAATGAGTCTTTCTAGATTTATTTAATAAATTTGAAAATAGCCACTTTGATTAATCCAAGCCAACATTTTCAGATAGTAACCATGTAAATTAACAATAGATATATATAATTATAATTTTATGCATATTTGAAGATTATTAATGTATCAATATTTTTATATATTCTCAGGGTTATATATTTACCAGCCATTATCTGCGTTGTAATCTGAAAGTGTTGATTAGTTCAATCAAAACTTGTTAAGATTACCACCAATGTAACATTTCATTTCTCTAAAATATCATTGACTGATATACTGTCAATATAAAGCTTGAAAATTAGATAAAAGATAATTTCTGTTTTGTTTGATTAACAGCCTAACAAGAATTAAGGTGATAAACAATAAAATCCTTAAAAATATATATTTGTTCTACTAAATAATAATGATACTCTATGAAAAATTTTGTAGTCTTAATTCTTAATATTTTGTACAACTAATAATGGTTGCATGAATATAAGCAATAATTTCTTGTGTTGGTAATAATTTTTATTTATTTATTTATTTGTTAATCGATTTAGTTCTTTGCCTATTGAATTCAATCAAAACATCTTGCTATTAACATCCATTACACTATTAATATCTGCAACTCTGAAAAATCATAACATCCAGGGAAGGACATGCAGCGATGGCAGTAATAAGTAATTGCATTATTTGAAATTTAAGATATTCAAGGCTAATCATGTTTATTATTTAAAAAAAAAAAATATGTTTATATGTTATTAGAGGGATTTGAATTCAGGATTTATTAGTCTATTTATTCTATGCTCCATCTTAAGTAATGACCACACACACATGAAAAGATACACAATCCCAATATATATATATATATATATATATATATATTGGGATATGCTGCACAAGATATATATATATATATATATATATATCTTGTGCAGAACCAGCACTCATCAGTTGGGCCAAATCATAATCTCCATCACAGATATACAATCAGTGCTCACTTTATATTAAGATAGCAATTTCTCAAACATTAATGGACAGGCTTCAATACTCTTACCCTTCAACTATTCAACTGTTTATTTCATTGAAAAACTGATGATGAAATGATTAAATCCACTTGAAACAAATGGCATATAATATTTTTTAAGTTTATTTTAAATCAGTAATAATAACAATGCTTTACAATTACTTCACATATTTTTGTTTTTGAAAACCAAAATATAAAGCTAAAGAATTATCTTTTTAACAAATGAATGGTGTTTTAAAAAACAATAGATACACACTAAAATATGCACAGAAAATGAGTGATATATTCTAAATAATAACATAACAATATGTCTCTTAAAGATTCTAAATTTATCAAGAATCTATTGTAGGTAAAATGTAAACAATATTCTACTTTTATAAATAGATGACAGTGTAGCTTTGTTTTTCATTATCAGATGTTAGGAAGTTTTAGGATTATAAAGTTTACTAAACCAGGGCATACAGATGATTTAACATAAATCAGATTGTGATTAAAATATTGTAGTTACTCTAACATTTGAGCAAACATCTTTGTTATACTTTTGAAATTGTAATAGTATTCCTTTTGTCTGTAATCATTTTATGGTATAAATACAAGAGTAAAATCAAATAACTATAGACAGATTTATCACTTTTAATATCAACATCATACATTGATAATATTTCCTTTTTATGTATTAGTATGTAATGAATTATTTTCAAAGATAAAATGGTATGTCATAAGTTAAAGTAATTATTAGACTTGTGATTTAAACTTATTATTTAGTTTAATACTTTAATAACATAGTTTTTAACTTGTTTTTGACTCTTATTGTAACCTTTAGAAAGCAATGATAACCAGATGACAGTACTTAATTAAATCCTTGTTCTGTGCTTTCCTATGCAAAATTCCTAGACAATTTGTAAACTTCCAATTTTTATCAGTGAGACATTTTGGATCTGAGAACATGGCAATGCACATTCAGCCTAGCTCCTATTACTGATGAAGGCCATAATCTTAAAACTAGTCTGGGGATTTTGGATAAGAATGTATAGGATAGGGATTTATTAAGCACTGATAACTATCATTAGTTTTTAAAGCTTATAGTCAGAAGGCACTAAAGAATGTTACTAAAACTGCAATATTAAGCTGTGGACATGTGATAGATCATGTGATGTTGTATTGGTTTAATTTAATATTTCTGAATTAATTTTGATAAGTATTAATAAAACTATTAATAATAAATTTAGTTATTTATGTTTTAAAATTCATGAAAAAACAATTTGCAGTCAAGTATTAATAAAATTTAAAGAATTTCTTTAGTATCAAAGGTTTACAGACACATTTGATTCTATGCTTTTTTTTATTTATAAAACAAGAAGACTAAAATGAAATAATCTTTGTAAAATTTAAATCCTAATCAAAATTGTTTTCTCATTTGAAGAATATTCGACTATAATCTTGATACTATTTTAAATTATTTAAAAGTTATTTTGAAATGTATTATAAATTTGTATTTATATAAGTTAAAAGAGAGGTAAAAAAGTTCCAATAAATGTGCATTATTTCTATATATAGAAAATCATTAAAAACATTCAAGTATATGTACTTTCATGTGTTTTCAATGCCCGTTATTTAAGTAAAAATGCAGTATCTACGTATAAAGAAATACTTCAGCATATATATTTTCTCACAAGTGTCAATCTTAATATCCAATAAGTATTTGCATTCTAACTTATTTTTATTGATTCATATTTTAATGAGTAAGTAAAACATTTCATCAATAGTTATTTTCTTATTTAAAGATATGAAGTGTTGGCAACATTCTAAATGGAAAAAAAAAAAACTGAGATTACATAATTTTATTTTTTATTTACAAAAATAATTTAAAATATTTTTTTCTCAATGTGATATACTTTAAATTATTATTTTTTAAAAACTAATAGATATAAAAAACAAACATTACGATAACCTAATGTGATACAATTAACCATTAATACTACATAATGTTAAAAAGTCTAAATTATTAGCATATGAAAAAATTATCTTAATTTCAATATATTTATAATCTTAGCTAAACTAAAATCAAGTTGAATCCTTGGACCACTTTTAACTAGTAATTGAAACTTTATAACACTAAATAGAAATGTTATCTTATTACATATGTTAGGTTATAATCATTTTTGTTGATAAAATGCTTAGGTTTAAAATATATGTACTGTAATAGTCATATATAGCATAGTTCATTTATTTACATTTTCTCTATTTATTTATTTATTTACATAAATTACACAGATGTCACATAACTTTAAACATCAGGAAATAAACTAACATGTGTATATTTAAAACAATATTTTATTCATTAAAATAATATAACCATTACACAGCCCCATTTGTAATGATGAGCTAAATCACAGAGAACATAATGTACTCTCAAAAAATAATGGTAGAGCATGAAATCTTACATAAACAAAGTTACAAATCATGCAATAATAATTTATTTATAAGAGTAATTATTAATTGAGGTACAATTTATTTTCTTGAACAAAATTAACAAATCTTACAACAGTAAATTATTTACAAAGTATGATCATTAATTGATATGCAATATCTTTCTTTAACAAAGTCCTTTAATATTTATACATCATTATATCAATATATTCATAAATAATGTATATTTCCTGTATTTTTAATCTGGACTTCAATAAACTTAAATATAATTCTATGCATATATGAATTTATAAATATAAATCTCATCGAATGACATGACTCCTAGTACTTACACATTCATAAGTTTTATATGGGATAGACATCAATGCTAATTTTATCACAATAATTGTAAGGAATGATTTTTTTAGGTAATAATCCTAAACATAACTGATTATATAATAATAACAATAGAGACATTGTTTACTGCTCCTAACCCTAACTGAATAAAACTTCTATGCAATAATTATTAGGAGTGGACATTTGGTCCCAAACTAATTTATTACAACTGCAATTTATATTGGGATGAGTAGTTTTGAGATTGACCTCTAACTTATTAAGCTGATAGAAATGTATTCTCCCATAACTGCACATATATAAATCCATTTACATAAAATTCAATTTCAGTAAGCAAATATAAGTTTAACTATGAATGAATGACACTAATAAAAATAATTACATTGTTTTTTAAGTGTCATAGCATCGGCCGGGATGCGAACTTGCAATCCAGGCAACATGCCTGCAAGTGCAAGGCAGTCGCGCTGACCTCTCGACCACCAATGCAAGACATTTAAAATGACTATCATTCTTTCTTTATATTTTCCTCTTATTAATAACTTATATAAAATTCATAAACTTAGCATACATATATGATATATAATAATTATTCCTTTTTTTAAAAAAATGAAAAAGAAGTTAATACAAATTTTTTAAAAAAACTAATAGTTTTTTCAAAATAATATCCAGACAGCAAACATTATTTTCAAATTCAGATTAGTTAAAATAAAGTACAAATCAGACTTTAAATATAAGATTCACCAAAACAAAATAATTTTCATTTACTTCTTTCTGACAAATATAAATATTCCACTAGTCTTGCAATTTTTAAAAAGATTATTTTTTTTTTCAGCCAGAGTTATTCAAAATATCATTCAAAATGTTTCAGAATAGATCTAGATACCTGTTAGTAGTGCCCCTCCTTTTTATTCACATGGCATAGTCAATCCTGTGATTTGAATGAAGCATATTCCATTCTGATCAGAAAAAAATGTTTTTAATGGAAGAAAAGTTATTTATTCTTTTTGCACATTTATTTTTGTTTCTTTTTGTTGTTTTTTTTAAACATGCATAACATTTTTTTTAGAAGAAAAAAAAAATTTTTTTTTATTGAAATGAATAATAGATTGTTCATTTCAAATTCTCAAATTTAAAAACAGGCATGCACACATTATTGTACTTATTAGAAGTTCTTGTTAGATACACATTGGGAATTTTATAAGCTGTTTATGTAGCCATTTGGTCAATAAAATAAGATTGTTTAGGAGTAGTTTGATAATGAAGTCTATTTGGGGTCTTTTTCTTTTGTGGCAACTGTGGAGAGAATCAATTGGTGTGGAAGAAAAATATGTTTTATTTCTTATCAGTTGTAAGTAAAGTTGATCAGTGAAACTCTTGTGCATAACTCTGTATAAGGCATATATTTAATGTTTTTTGGATGTTGGGTTTTTTAATCCAATAGATGAATTAACCTGAGAGGGTAGTCTTCATTTAGTTTTTATATTAACAATGATTACATTTCATTTTGGGATTAAGTAAATTTTGCTCTATCTTTATTTGTATTTGTTTATGCTGATATGACTTTAGTAGTGAGTTTTCAGGCTTATCATCGTGTATTTGGATATTTAGTTTTAACAGTTTCACTAGTTTTAGTTCACTATATCATCTACTTGCATTACTTTAACAAGTTCACCTTCTTCATTTTATTCATTTTTCTCAAATAGGTTTGATTCAGATTCATTTAAAAGTTTATATATTTTTGGTTCATTTTCTGACTTTAAAAGCAATAGAGCTTGTTCACTATATATAATTTGATACAGTGTTTCTTCTTGAATTTGTATTTGTTCATTTTTTAATCATTGTCTATGTGCTTTAGATCATCTAAATTGCTGTTCAGATTTAAATTGTTTGTATAAATTATCCATTCTTTTATGATTTTCCATCTGCTTTTGATTAACTTTTGGATAATTTTGCATAGTTTGGTTTAATTGCTCAATTTTTTTGTGATTATGCTGTATTAACTTTAATTCCATTTGTCTAAATAATGTGTTAATAATCTGTATCATATCTAATTGTAATGTTGTTGCAGTATTCTCATGCATTTCTATTTTTTATTAATGTCTTTACAGTTTATTTGATTGTGTGATTCACTCTCTGAAAGGACACTTAATTTTCTAAGTTAACTTCTTCACAGCTAGTTTCAGAAGTATTTGTGTCTTATTTTCTGCTATTCTCCAACCTTTTTATTTTCATTCTCCATTTTAATAATCCTCAAAATTTTTAAATGCAACAAATGTATTATGTTGCAATATTAATTATAACTGGATACATCAAGAATGCTAATTCATACCCTGGAATACTCTGGAATAACTGGCTTTGTTCTTTCTTGTTGTTTTTTTTTTTACAATATAATTATAATATTGGAAAAAAATATTGTACGGTCATCCATATCATCTATCTAACTCAGGCAAATAGAAGTTTATAACAACTGAAAACTGAAGCCTGAGGGCTCACCCTGGGTGAACCAAAAATTTACAAACAGAATACAAATTACTCCTAATGAATGAATGATGTGGCAGACTTGCAATTTTACATAAAAAGTAACAAAATATGTAATAATTATTTATTTGCAAGTGCATTTATTAATTGATGTACAATTTATTTTTTTAATAAAATCTTTTATTGTTGTTGATCTTAGTAGCAATATTCATAAATAATATAACACATTCACTGTACCTTTAATCCTCACTTCAATAAAACTTAAAAATAATTCTATGCATATATGAATTTATAAATATAACATTTCTTTGAATTGCTTGCCTCCTAGTACTTACACATAAATATGCTCTACATTGGATAGACATCAATATAAGATATGTTTTTAGATTCTAATTCTAAACATAACCACTTATATAATAATAACTATAAAGGGATATCTTTTTGGTCCTAACCCTAACTGAATAAACATTTTATACAATAATTATAAGGAGTAGCCATTTAGTGTTAAACTTAATGTAATACTAATAAAATTTTACAGTGATGACTCATTCAGAGGTTGATTCTCAACTCATTAAATGGATAGGGATGTATTCTTCTATATGGATTTAGACATATGTAAACTATTAAACACTGAAAAAACAACTGTGCATATATAAATTCATCTACATAAAGTAAAATTTTTAATAATCAATATAAGTTCAAGTAGGAATGAATGAGATAAATGAAAATAAATATATCCTTAACTACAGTTATTTGAGACTTAGGCAATTTATATGTGTGCATTGTATTTACATGATCATCATTATTTTTTATATTTTTCTCATTAGTAACTTATATAAAATTCATAAGCTTACCATACATATGTGGTATATAATTTTTTTTTTCCTTTTTTAAAAATAATTTTAACAAGTAAAGAAAAATTATTACAAATTCGTCTTTTTTTTTTTTCAAACTAATAGTTTTTGAAAATAATATTCAGATTACAAACATTATTTACAAATTCAGATTAGTTAAAGTAACGTACAAATCAGACTTTAAATATAAGACTCATCAAAACAAAATAATTGTCATTTACTTCTTTCTGACAAATATTAGAAGTCTGTTTATGATGACAATGTAATCTTGTAATTTTTAGCAGTCATTTAAATAAGTGCTATTTTTTTGTTTCAGCTGGAATTATTCAAAATATCATATAAGTACTCTAGATTAGATCTAGATAACTATGGCATAGATAAATTCTGGGATTTGAATGAAGTAATATTCCCTTCTAATCAGAGAAAAAAACTGATTTTATAAGAAGAAAATTTACTTTCTCTTTTTGTATGTTTATTTCAATTTCTGTTGTTTTTTTTTTTTTTTTTTTTAAAAAAAAAAAACAAATTTGCATATAATTTTGCACAGAAGTGAAATTTTTTTTAATTTTTTTATTGAAATGAGTACGAAACTTCTCATTTCAATGTGTATATATAAATTCAAGTTTTGTTTTTATCTCAGGGCATCTTTCATATTAGCTCAATCATATTGCAAACATCTATCAGTCTGGAAGTCAGACCAACATCTCTCTCCCAGGATACACATTACTTTTTTCAAGTGAATATTACATACATATCTCATATTGAAAGTTTAACCTCATAGTATATTTTAAGGCTTACTATAATATATATATATAGTATACAATTAAGACATAGTTTAACTTTACACACACACACACTGAAGAGACACAGAGGTCGAAACCGGTCTGGGGATGTGGACAATCTAAGATAAAGATGATTTGAATGCCTTCTCTTGTAGTAGCATTTATCATAATAAAAAAAAGCTTGTTTAGAGTTATAGCATGCTCTTAAGTTTATATATATATATATATATATATATATAAATATATATATATATATATATATATATATATAATTATTCAAAACAATACAATAATTAATACAGTAACAATATTTTAAACAAATATATACCAATTTAATAGAAGTACTTTCAACTATCTATGTAGTCGTTGTCAACTAGACTCAAATTGTATTAGAAAAAACCGTTACAAATGTAAACAAAAGCAATACGTCATACATCAATTTTCCCACAATTCATTAATTTTTATATTGGCTGTCTGTCTATTTATCAACTGTTGCTTTTCACTTTTTATTAACATAGCTTCTTTAATTTTGCGTTTATTATTATTTCTTTCAATACACAGAATTTTAACTTTATTAAAATCAAAATCAAAACCATAATTACATGTTACATTATGATCAAAAAATACTGATGGTGATACATCATCATTTCTAACATTCTCTTGTCTTGATTTTTGCACGACGCTCTTCCGATCTTAATAACAAATGCTCCCTTGATCTTTTCTCCAATGTACATCGAGATTCCCCAATATATGCCTTTCCACAAAAACATAGCCATTTATATATTGCACAACTTTGATTTAAAATACCACACCTATTTTTTGAATTATTTATTAATCTATTTAAATTAGGATTAGTATAAAATGCAACTCGACATATATTTTTATATATCTGTTTTATAAATTTAACCTGTTCATTACAAATAAATGGTATTGATATCCAAGTATATTTTATTTTATCAATATCTATAGCATCTAAAATATTTCTATTATTATTAAACTTAGTAACAATATTATAAATTAATTTATGATCATATCCAACATTTAACAAATCCATAATAAATACATTTATGTTACTTATTTTATCAGAACTATATTTACATAATTTATTATTCCTAAATAAAAATGATTTTAAACTGGATAATTTATGTGCCAATTGCACATTTGAATACCAAGGAATATATCCTCTTTTTTCAATATCTTTTATTACCATACAATAATCTAATTTATTTTTATTACGTGTAACTTTAATATCTAAATACTGAATTGACTTTTTTTCTTCAAAAGATTTACTCCATTTTAAACCTTCTAAACTATTTAATTCATTGAATAATACATTTATAATATCTAAACTTCCACAAACGAAAACATCATCAACATACCTGTAATAAATTTTAATACCTTGGCAATATATATTAGTATTAAGAATTATATCTTCATATCTTGATACCACAAAACTACATATTTGTGAAACTACAGGAAGTCCCATAGGCCATCCATAATCCATTTTATAATAATTTTCATTAAATATAGCATATATATTTTTATCAATAAAATATAATACATCATTTACAAATTTTACTTTTTTAACATCAACTTTTTTTAACCTTAAAGCATCTAATATAATTTTTATAGATTTTAATCTATCTATTGAACCATACATAATTCAAAAAATACGTCATACATCAATTTAAATCAAAGTTGTGCAATATATAAATGGCTATGTTTTTGTGGAAAGGCATATATTGGGGAATCTCGATGTACATTGGAGAAAAGATCAAGGGAGCATTTGTTATTATATAAACGAGTGCAAAAATCAAGACAAGAGAATGTTAGAAATGATGATGTATCACCATCAGTATTTTTTGATCATAATGTAACATGTAATTATGGTTTTGATTTTGATTTTAATAAAGTTAAAATTCTGTGTATTGAAAGAAATAATAATAAACGCAAAATTAAAGAAGCTATGTTAATAAAAAGTGAAAAGCAACAGTTGATAAATAGACAGACAGCCAATATAAAAATTAATGAATTGTGGGAAAATTGATGTATGACGTATTGCTTTTGTTTACATTTGTAACGGTTTTTTCTAATACAATTTGAGTCTAGTTGACAACGACTACATAGATAGTTGAAAGTACTTCTATTAAATTGGTATATATTTGTTTAAAATATTGTTACTGTATTAATTATTGTATTGTTTTGAATAATTATATATATTTTATTATAATTGGAATACAGACATTGATTAATAATTTATATATATATATATATATAGAGTTATAGCATGCTCTTAAGTTTATATATATATATATATATATATTATAGTTGAAATTATATTCCATCACAGATTTCTGAAACATATGACCAAAAACATATAAAATAGACAATCAATCCCCAAAATATGCATTTCATGCTGAATCAGTTGGACCTGATCTCAATTTCTCACACACATGTTAATCATTTGTTTAGTATTATCTATAGTTTAATTGTAATTTGAATAGTTCTTTTTCTTTTCTTTTGCTAATTGTAATGTATATCTATCAAAGTTTTGAACATTTGAAAAACAAAAGATTATTAAGTATTAAATTCTTTAAAACTTGCTTAGCATGCTTTTGACTGCCAAGGCCAGAATCATAGCACTAATAATCTGCAGAATGCATTGTGAGATTTAAATAAAGTGGATATTATGTAAATTTATTATGTAAATGCTTCATTTAAATATTCCACTTTTTGGACAATAGAATGCTATTTTTTATTGATAGAAAGAGGATTATTGGTTTAACATTTGGTGACATTTTTATGATTGGATTTAGGCCTTAATTTTACACACTACAAAGTGCAAGCTAATAAAATTATAAAAAAATAATATTCCATTCATGTATGAGTTCAGATATTTCAAGATCATAGTTATTTTTAATGATTAACTGATCTACTATTTTATTTATTATTACAATTTGTTAGCAGAGTTAATTTTAATTTGTTTAAGAGGACACCAGAATCGGTAAACTCATTAACTTTCACCATGTCACACATTGTAAATTAAGAAGCATATAACTAAAAAAATAAGAAATTATGTTTTTTGTCAATTAATGTTATAGAATTTTCTCCAGTGTTTATAGATTAAAATGAACATATTGGCATAGATAATTATATATTTCTTAAAATAATCTTTTGTGTAATAAAATCTAAATAACCTAAAATTAATAATGTACAATGAAAAGCTGATATTAAAGATAAATATTTTATTACAACAAATTAAAATATTTAAGCAATAAACTGTAAATTACTAATAAATTGGAAAACACTATAAATGTTCATCCAGACAATAACATTAAATAATAAAATATTTCCATTCTTTTAAATCATTTGAAGAAAGGAAGCAATCCATGGATAAAATGTCTCTTTAGGAATATTTGGAATTCACAGTTAAGTTTATAGTTATTTAGTTCGCAAACATTTAATTTGACAAAATCTACAATTCAAGTAGTATTAACTTACTGGTAATTTTTGCAAATTTATGTAGATTGTAATATATAAATGTGTTTCTTGGTTTGAAGAGCTCATGGTCATTGATTTTAACCTCTGTCAATATCTTTTACATTCCGCATCCCATTTAAGACTGGATTCAAAGATTTATTTTGAGTGACTTCTTCATGATGAAAGATGTCTGCAGATACTCTGATTTCCCCTCTGCATGACAAATTAGTTCAGCATAGAATGATCCTGGATACTTCACAATCCAGGGCTACTCAAAAAAAAAACAGACAAGATTGTGTTTGAAGCTATTTTCTCCATTTTCATCAGTTTTCAGATTTCTGTGCATACGTCCTTATGCTTTGTTTTATTATAAGGCATGTTTTGTAATCTTGTACAATAATTATTATTGTTTTAGTGACAAAATCTCTTTTTTATAAAATATTTTCACCATCTTAGTGTAGTCTTTCTTTCATTTACCTGGGTAAACAATCTATATGCACTTACATTCTTTCCAATTTTAACTTTAATTAAATTAAATACATAATATCAACACAAATAACTTTCCTTCTACATTTCAAAAATAAATTCTACCAAGTAAAAAAAAAGCTAAATTGCATCTTTTGAATGTTTTTTTTAACTTTTACTATTTTGTAGCTTTTCAAATATTATCAAATGCCAATATTGTTGTACCATATATTCCACTTTTTGGACAATAGAATGTTATTTTTTTTATTTATAGAATGGGGATTATTAGACATTAACCACACCTCTTTTATTTTGCATTTTCTATTGTCACATTCATAACATATAATGTATTTCAAGTATCAAACTATTGGCCCTCACAAAATTGACACAAGTTATTTTAGAAAAATATATTATTATTTATTAAACTATAGATTATCCCTAGCCCAAATATATCCTTTAATAATTAACAATATTTCTGTAGTATTGTAGAGATATAAACATCTGAGTTTCCTTGTCTATATTGAAAGTTTGAATAACTTTTATTATCCCATTTTTATGCAAACTAAAGACTGGGTTTTATTATCTTTTTATATCTTGTGAAGGCATGTACAATCCTTCACACACACACACACACACACACATATATATATATATATATATTAATATATATATATATATATTCAAGTTTTGTTCTTATCTCAATGCATTTTTTACCTTAGCTCAATCATATTGCAACCATCATTCATCCTAAATTTGATTATATATATATATATATATATATATATATATATATATATATATATATATATATATATATATATATATAAAACATAATGAAATAATATTTGGTGAAGAGATATAATAAGATTGATATAAAAAATATATTTTATTTTAATAATTGCTAAGCCAGATGCAATTAATAATTTAAAATATATATTTTTATATCAAACATCAATTTTTTTCACAGTAATATTATTTCATTATGTTATTACATATTATCTTCAGTATATACTCATTATATATATATATATAATTATAATAAAAATAATAAATTTAATGGTAATAAACTATTATAAACAGTTTTTAAACATGCAGAAGTACTTTCAGTTAATTTCTTAAACCTGCCTCAACGGCCATTAAATTAAAAAAAAAACAAAAAAACATCATTAATTTAAATCCCATAAATCCTGTCTTTTAATGTTATCATCTTGTCTATTTATTAAAAGCATTTTATTCCTATTTATAAAAATTGCCTCCTTAATTTTTCTTTTATTATGGTTTCTCTCTTCATGAACATTTTATTTATATTACATATCATTATATATATATATACACACAATTAATTTTACTAAATCTCTCTGCCTAGCATTATCTATTGTAAGTTTGATTACACACACATACACACACCACACACAAATATATATATATTGTAATGGAACGTACTTGCTGCATTCCATTTAAATTGAAGAAAGACAAAATTATCCTGGTTATATATAAATAAATTGTGAATTCAATTAATTTCATAATGACTCTAGCATTAAAAGAAAAATAAGAATAATATATTACCGCTCTTTCAAATAAATTACAAAGACGTTACTTATAAAACAAATAGTACATCCTTTATTTTATATTATGGTTTAATTTTAGGTAATATCAATGTTTTAAATACAAACCCAAATAATAAATATACATATATACTTGCAATAAGTATATATATTAAATATATAAAGACATATCTATGCTTAACAAGTAGATATCAATATAAATACAAATCCATACTTATACTTTTCAGATATTTAAAAAAATAAAAAAAAATATTATATACAGCAAATATATATAAATTATTGTTTTGGTATGCATAAGAATCATTATATAAAGTTAAAAAAAAAATAATGAAATAAATTAATAATAAAACATTTTTTTTATAATAAACATTTGCGAATAGAAATTTACTTATTAAAATATACATAACAACTCATATGCCACCCAAACTTATAAGCCATACTTTAAGATTTTAAATTACTTAAGTGTTAATTTTAACACCTGTTAAACGTTTATTGCTGTTAGAAAACAAGACGCTTGAATTGACTATTTATAAAACGTTATATTTTTATAATGAAAAATAAAAGTAAACAAAAATATCAATCTCAAAAATATATTTATATATCATTTATACATATAAAATTATTAACTACCTTTCAAAGTTCACATGTCCAGTTTTCCTTCAAAAGTCAACTTATTCCTTTGTTTTATTTCTTTATCCGTTTAATATTAGAATGCATTCTAGTGAAGGTGAGGAAACTATCACGTTAGAGAAAATTGTCAATTCTTGGATATATGTATATTTTTATCCTTCTAAAATTTCTTTCCTTGAAAAATAAATAAATAAATTGAAATGTTAAATCCAATATATTAATTCTAGTTACCTCCAGATTATTATTAGATTGACCATTATAGATTCCAGATAGCTATGTCAAATTTCGGCTTCAGACGCGATGAAATATATGTATTGAAATTTTCTTAGTTTTTTCATTTTAAACTGCCTTGGAATAAATGAAAGAAACGGTGCAGCCTCTTGGCTGCGATATATCCCTATTAACCTGTCATGATTTATGTATTTACCATAGAAATCTATCTTATTCCGATATTCTGAAGAATGGTAATTTCAAAGAAATAAAGTACAACAAAATTTTATCCTTCAGTTGGTTTTATTACTATCTTAATAATAATAATAATGGCTTCTTTTTCATTGTTGCTCCACGTGCTAGCAAATGCTGTTTTGAAAACCCTCGTTACACATGTTTTCTTTTAAACAATTAACATTTAAAAAAAATAAAATATCAAGCATATATATATTAAAAATATTAAATTGAAAATTTATTTGACAGCTTTAAAAATATACATAAATAATAATATTGCATTTTTTTAATAATCACTGCAAATAAAATATTTTTTTATATAATCAACAATTTATATGTCTTTATTTATTTATAATAATTAAATATTCATAACGATGTACCATCAACATATAAATAAAATAATAACTTCAAACAATAACTATACCTAATAACCATAAACAATAATACTTCATGTATAAACATCAACTCAAAGAGGTTTTTTTTTTTTTATATATAACAAATGATAATTTTTAAAATATAGATAGACTTATCGATATTTACAATATATATATATATATATATATATATATATATCAAATAGACATAACTTAATGTAAACAGAAATAAATTAAGTCCCCTATAGGCTATATTTAGAAACACCCATATATCAACAAACTTAAAGAACATAATAAAACACCAGTATTCATTAATTTATAAATGTTTAAAAGCTTTCATTAACTAACATTGCTGAAAATAAAGAGTGATTAAATGCAGCATAATGATTTTGAAAATATAATTGCACAAAGAATGGATGGATTAATTTTGTTTTTTTATTATTTGTATTAATATGAATATTATTTATCTATAGCATGTGAAAAAATTAGTTTGCTTTTATCTGAATTTTATATACATTAGGTTATGCCCATTTAATATTTCTATTTATAAACTAATATTTAATCAGGTATATATTTAGAGATTATTACAAAGACTGTTGTTATCATTTATTTGTACAATTGTAATTTCAAAATGATTATGTCAGATATAAATTGGGCTAATAAATAACTTTCATATTTTATTTCTAGAAATGTTAACAGATGTAGATTTATAAATACTAAAAGCTTAAAGAATAGATGAATTTACTTTATTCTTTATTATTTGTTGACTATGCATGTTAATTATCCTTAGCATGTGAAGAGATAGTTTACATTCACTTGAATTTCATATATATATATATATATATATATAATTTCATATATATATATATATAATTTCCATGGAATGTTATTAACCTTTTAATCGCTAATTTTATTATTGGTTGTATCAGATAAAAATCAAATCTTTTAATTGGCCAACTCACAAACTGAAGACAAAGCCTATTGTTAAAACATATTCGCCTATAATATTAAATTCAACTCAGATATGTTTATAAAAAGTATATTATTAATTTTTCAGGTTATGAAGAGAACGAAAGTTCTTTCAAAAATAAATTGCTATTTATTTATTCTAAAATATTCAATATCGGCAACATAAAAGCTATAATATAAACAAAAAGATCGACTTTTACGTTATAGAAAAGTAAATATTTCTTTTTACTACATCTTCAATATTTGTACTAAAATCTTCAATATTTTTCGAAAATAATTTTGTTTTTTTATTATTCTCTCTGAAAATACTTTTTAATTTCCATAAATATAATTTTATAATAATTTAAATTGTATTTGAAGTGAAAATCTCAGCGTTTTTCTTTTTCTTTGATCAGGCAGTTTCTTTGTTCTTTCCAGCCAATCAGAATGTCTTTTTCAGCTGAGAGCATGCTAAGAACCAATCACAAATAATGTTCCTTCTTTGTTTAGGTTTAAATGCGTTTTTTTTTATTTTTTACTTGTAAAATAAATCGGAAGATGGCACCATCTTACAGAACTTTTAAAAACGAATTCAATACGTGTTTAACGAATATTTTCGTATAAAAACTGGCTGAGTTAGAGTGATGTCAGATGTCGACGAGGAGCCTCGTAAGAGGCGGGGAAAGAGTTAAAATAGGAATAGGAATGAGAAAATAATATCCATGTAAATAGAAATAACCATTAACTTGTGATATTACCAATAAATTATCAATTACTACTAATGAAAAAAACTGGTTTGGCCTCAGGCATTGTCCTTTAGTAGTAACTGATAATTTCTTAGTAACAATGTTAAATGTTATTTCTATTTACATGGATATTATTTACTCATTTCTATTTATTATAGAATGGATTTCCATTCTTGCTATTAAAAGGTGAGAAGGTTGCCTTGACAGCAGTGAGAAACATTGATTACTATCTTTTTTGTGAATGTTTAGGGAGTTACTGGTTGGTTTCTAATTACATAATTATCCCATTTAGCTTTAAGCATTATTTTACTTATTATTTAAATAATACATGAGCAATTTAAAAATATTGCAGTTTGTAGTGTTAGAATTGACTATTAATCTGCATTACATGGACATGTTTATTTCATGTTTAAAGAGGTTGATTTAAACTTCATTGTATCAATATTTCATTCTCTGTGGTCAAGTTGCAATCTTTAAGTAGCCATATATGTTCAATGGATCATTAGTAAGAGTGAAATTTCCATTCTTCCTATTAAAAGGTGAGAAGGTTGCCTTGACAGCAGTGAGAGATATTGATTACTACTATATTTATTGTGAATGTTTAGGTAGTTACTTGTTTCTCTCTCTCTCTCTCTCTCTCTCTATATATATATATATATATATATATATATATATATATATATATAATACACATTAAATGTCCATTAATTAAAAACATATTGCAATAGCAATATAATATAAATAATAAACACAATGGTAATTAAATATAAATATACAGTCTTTTAATCTGCAAAAATAAAATTTCAGTTAATTTATTAATCCTCCTCAACTGCTGTTGAATTTAATAGCAGTGGAGGACAATTAAGGAATTAACCAAAAGTACTTCTGCAGGTTGAAAGATATCTATCTATCTATCTATCTATCTATCTATCTATCTATCTATCTATCTATCTATCTATCTATCTATCTATCTATCTATCTATCTATCTATCTATCTATCTATCTATCTTTCTATCTATCTATCTATCTATCTATCTATCTATCTATCTATCTATCTATCTATCTATCTATCTATCTATCTATCTATCTATCTATCTATCTATCTATCTATCTATCTATCTATCTATCTATCTATCTATCTATCTATCATCTTCTGTCTTCTTCTGTCTCTGCTGCTGTCTCTTCTCTATCTATCTATCTATCTATCTATCTATCTATCTATCTATCTATCTATCTATCTATCTATCTATCTATCTATCTATCTATCTATCTATCTATCTATCTATCTATCTATCTATCTATCTATCTATCTATCTATCTATCTATCTCTCTCTATATATATAATAAATAAAATATCCGTTAATTAAAAAGAATATTGTAATTATAATTGAAATAATATTTTTATCTACATATGAGAGTAGTATTTTAAATATGTGTATTTTTGGAGACATTAAAATTTACAAAAGATATGTGGATGATGTTTTTGTTTGTGGAAATACTAATAGTATAAATTTGCTTATAGAGGAATTAAATAAGTTGAATGGCTTGAAATGGACTATTGAAAAAGAACAGGACAATAAGATTAACTATTTAGATTTAATGATCACAAGAGATAACAGTATATTAAATTATAAACTAATAATTAAGCC
Organism: Epiperipatus broadwayi; assembly: GCA_028023455.1. Lineage (NCBI taxonomy): Eukaryota > Metazoa > Onychophora > Udeonychophora > Euonychophora > Peripatidae > Epiperipatus > Epiperipatus broadwayi. The sequence continues at coordinate 2,329,491 of JAQFVV010000161.1, read as the reverse complement.
ACTGCAAAAAAGAGGATATATAAATTGTAAATCAAAAGTACCAATGATGCATAAGATGGCAAGTTTTAAATCTTTTTCGTTTCAGAATGAAAAATTATGTCGTTACCAAAGTGATAAACTAAAAAATATTGAGATATTTGCCAAAGAATTGATTGATGTTGGCTATAAAATGGAACAAAGAAACAATACTTTATATCAATTTAAAAAAATTATGATAATTTAAAAGAAATGAAGATTAATAATAAAAAATGGATATCTATTCCATTTATTTCAAATCCACAAGTAAAATTTTTTTAGGATTTATATAAGGATGTGTTTAATGTTTCATTCTACGTTCCAAACAATATTAATAAATTAGTCAATAATTCGAAGGATGTCATACCTGTCAAGCAAAAAAGTATTGTCATATATCAAATTTTTTGTGATTGTATGCTATCATATATAGGTGAATCTAGGTGCAATATTGAGAAAAGATTGAAGGAACATGAATTATTATATAAGCATTGTAACAGTCAGAAAATGTGTGACTCATAAACATAGTGCAGAACTCGACCACCATGCAGAACAGCAGCACCATCGAGGTAGCGAAGCCACCCGTGTTACTGAGTTTGAACATAGTTTATCGGTTCCACAATACATCCATGAAACAACGCATCTGATGCGACATTAGTAAATATTTCCTTAGGTATGGTGGTCAGGGATATGCAAGAGATTCATGATTTTATTCTCGAGTTAGCCAATAATCAAATTAATATTAATTAAACATTCATATTTACATAATCGAGGAAATAATATATAGAATGGGTATCGAATAAATGAAACATAACTTCAGACGTATAGTTTAAAATTATTTATTAATACATTTTAATAAAACAATCGTTTACTAATAATATTTTATGGATTCAAAGCTTCAGTAGCGGGATTTGCGACATGATTATATTTTAAAGAATACATTTATTTATTTAGACATTATTTTATATTGAGGACTTCAGTAACAGTATTTCTGATACTGTAATGTTTACAAAAGAAATACATTTATTTGTTTAGACATTATTTTATCTTGAGGACTCAGTAGCGGTATTTCCGATACTGTAATGTTTACAAAGGGAATTCACTTAATTGAAAATGTATTCTAGCTACCTAAAATTCTCGAGTAAGTATTTCTAATGCATGCCTGGAGGGATTTATACCTTTGCAATGCAAGAGTCTAAAGTAAGATTTAAGAGTAGCGGTGGACATATATTTATTTAATTAAAATATTTATTTTATGACTAAGGGCAAACCTTTATTTGAGAGTGAATTATGAAGATAATGCAGAGGCGGAGTGATATATAGAATAATAAAACTAAGTAAAGGAACACGTGGTACACTTTAGAAAGGTGATATGGAATGGCAGTATATTGAAACTGCAATGCCACAAATGAGTTTATAAGACTGTTGGGCTGGTCTCTGCCTTAGCCCAATGAAGTAAGGTGTCACATAAGCATAACCAGGGACAAACGGTCCATGTTGCAGTTTGCCGGCTGGCAGCATGACATTGTCAAGTCCTACGGGAGCACCCATTATGCCTGCTTGTGTAGGACAACTGGGGTTAATTTCAACCCTGAAGAATCCGGAAATTTCACGGTGGAAAGGGTCATCGCATCTCTAAAACGTAACACATGTATAATGTATAAACGATTATGATGAGATTTTAAATAGATTTCTAACTCGGCCCTACATTATCAACATTTACTAAAGAACGTTGGCGAGTCTCAAAGAAATGTAATTTGATGGAATTATTCATTAAGATTTAATATATACAAAACATCTAAACTGGGAATGATTACAACTAATATGCCAGACATTTGCCAAGTTGTAGACCCCTGCATTACAATAAATGAAGCATTGAATGTGTGTTGGTTTATATGAAAATTAAATTATTTATGAAAGTAATGTTAATGAAATCTGACACGCATTCACTATTTCAAGCGATCATAGATTTAAACTTTGAACATTGAGACAATTATTAGCATGCAATAATTAAATAATAAATATAGATAAAATGTAGATTTTAGAAATATGCACCCAAGAAAGATAAAATGAGGTAAGCTAGATTATTAGAGAAATTTACACATTAAATTAATTATTCAATTTTAGTTATACAAATGATAGTTTTTACATTTTATAATTTAGATAAGTAATATGAAGAAGTGCTATAGCATATTATTAGAGTACTCTAGAGTTTGAACACAGACAGGTACCTGTTTTATAAGAAGTTTTCTGATTCCATTAGTTTAGCAGCAAAAAGTTCACAAGTGGCAATTCTTTCTTGTATTTATATTTCATTTACTTTCACAGCAGCAGCAGGTTTCTCATTTATTTCAGGCAGCAGGTCTTCATGGTGAATTTATGATGGGCAATGGAAAGTTCGGCATCCGATAGGCCATCTCCTGATGGAGAATAATCTAGGTGCTTTACTCAGTCATACCTTGGCAGGAACAAATTATTTTTATATTTTGGAGACTCTCAGTGATCAAGAGCAAAGCTAAAGTTTAAGTGAATGTCTCCAGACAGTCTAAGATGGCCTCTTTTCTTATCTTGATCTTTCACATTTTTGTTAAGGTATTTTTAGGTTCTACTTAATCTGCCCTAAGGATAATCAATGCATTTTGTTGGTTTTAATTAAAGACAGCTGCCATTCTATTGTTTACATTTTACATTTACTAATTACATTTTGGGGAATTTTTCTTTAATTAATCTATTATCTATCACTGACCGATGCTTTTAAATTTCAAAGACAAAAAGGAAACATAAAATTATTTTAACTTTTAATTAAATATTACATCAGATTTTTTTAGAATTATTATTAAACGAAATTTAAACAAAGCAATAAATACGAACTTTATAATCCAAAATAAATGATTAAAATTATACAAAATTATATAACTAAAAGAAATCTAAATTATATTATTTTATCCCTATTTATTGCCTTTATTTTGAGATCGAAATGTGTGCGTGTTTATGCTGAATTCTACATATATTTATACATTTTTAATATTGCTACACACACAATTCGATACCAAAAAGTTTAAATTTGGATGGGATAAACCAGCCAGTGAGAGACGACAGAAAAAGGTGAAACTTAAGATTCGAATATGAATCTTACTGTTTCAGCATGTAAAAAATAAAAATAATGGTGATTTAATATCTTCTTCAGTTTTCTTTGATCACGAAAAAACATGTAAATATAAATTTAAATTTAATTTTGAAAATGTGAAAATTCTTCATGAAGAGAGAAACCATAGTAAAAGAAAAATTAAAGAGGCAATTTTTATAAACAGGAATAAAATGCATTTAATAAATTGACAAGTTTCTAATATTAAAATACGAGATTCGTGGAATTTGAATTGATGACGTTTGCTTCCGCTTTTGGTTTTTGAATTTAATGGCAGTTGAGGCAGGTTAGAAAGTAACCGAAAGTACTTCTGCAGATTTTAAGATTGTTTGTAATTGTTTATAAACCGTTAAAAATATTATTTCAATTATATATATATATATATATATATATATATATATATATATATATATAAGACTTAACCCAGACTTTCAAACTCCACACAGCTATCCACTCCATCTTATACAAATGATGCACATGGCCACATACATATAAAAAAAGACAATATATGTATTTCAAGCAGAACCAGCACTCATCAAATTGTACAGATCACCTCTTCCAACCCACACACACACATACACACACACACACATATATATATATATAATCATTTCTCAGTTTATATTTATACTAGTATAGCAAATTTTCAAACTTTAATGGAGATGTTTCTATCTTCTTCATTTTCTAACTCTTTAGCCATTTATATCATTGAAAATCTGGGAATGAAATGACCAAAGCCGTTTATGATGCCAATATTATTGTCATATTCTTGTTGACCTTAAACCAATCTGACCCCTCACACATAGAATCTTAATATGTTCATTTAATTATACAGAAAAGGGATGGGCACAATACAGGCTGAATGTGTAATATTTAAATACATGTATATTGTCTGCTCTAACATTAATGTAATTATAAGGGACTTGAACCCAGACATTCAAATTACCCACAGCTATCTGATCCATCTTATACAATTGATACATGTTAAAAAGATGTGATCTCCAATATATGTATTTCATGCTGAATTAGCATTCATCAGTTAAACCAGATCACTATCTCCAACACATGTATACAATCAGTGCTCAGTTTATATTAAGATAGCAAATCTTCAACTTTAACGGACAAGCTACAATCTTCTCCACTCTACAACTCTTTAGCCATTCATATCATTAAAAGTTTGAAAGTCAGTGTTCAAGTGCCTTATAATTACATTAAGTTTAGTACATACATTATATATATATATATATATATATATATATATATATATATATATATATATATATATATATATATATATATATATATATATATATAAAAAAAAATACATTTTCAGCCCAAATTCTTGCCATCCCTCTTCTGTATAATTAAGTGGACATATTAAGATCCTATGTGAGAGGTCAGATTGACTTAATGTCAACGTGGCTATCACAATAATATTGGTATCATCATGGGCTTTGAGCAATTTATTCTTGGATTGTCAATGATATGGATGGCTAAAAAGTTGGAGAGTCGAGAATATTGAAGCTTGTCCATTTAAGTTTCAAGGTTTTCCTATCTTAATATGAACTGAATGGTGTTTGTAAATATGTGTTATAGATGGTGATCTGGATCAACTGATGAGTGCTGTCTTAGCATAAAATACATATATTGGACATCATTTATTTTTTTCACATATATGTGATCATGTATATCAGTTATATAAGATTAATTGGATAACTGTGTGGAGCTTGAATATCTGAGTTCCTTATAATTACATTAAGTTTAGTATATATAATATATATATATATATATATATATATGAATATGTATATATATATATATATATATATATATATAACATCTTCATAGCATATTGATTAGTGTAATCTGCTTTTACTGTAACTGGTAGTTCAAATGTGAAACATTTTCTAAAATAATTAAGAGTTTTCAATCAAGTCTAAAATTATTATTTCAGATAGATACCCCACTAAATCATACAATCTTTGACAGTAATTGCATATCTCGAAATTAGTCGACAAAGAGCAAAATTTTACAAAATCTTCCAATATTTTTTTTTTCACTGGCAAGTTATCCTATTAATAATCTCTTTATAATTCTAATGTAAGAATTTAGGATATTGTAATAATTATCATCATCATCTAGGGAAAGTATAAAATAAACATCTTATTTCACTTTATTAAACATGTGAACATCAAATAACATTATTTTGGAAAAACTTAGGTAAGTATATTTCAGATGTGTATGTTATCCAAGTAAAGAACATGAAATAGAAGTGTTTATTTATTACTATTGTTAACACTATCAAAATTATAACTAATATCTTATATAAGTCTTTGACTTTCCTATATATGGAATGATGAGATTTGGATGCTACTTTTCCACTACGATATGTATATCTAAAATTACTTATTTGTATAATTAAATGTTTTTAATATGCTTTTCAGCATGTCTGTTCTTAGTAGATCATTAAGTCAATGCAAATAATCACTTCCATTGACTGTCTCAAATCTATTTAAAGAGTTGGTTACAGATACAGCAAATATCTAACAAAAGATAAAATGCATTCCAATCAAGATGTACCCACAGTCTCATTTATATGTGATTTATTTCTTCTAACTTTTATGTTTATGTTAATTTCTCATTCATTTTAATGTCCATGCAAGTAAATAATTATAAATCAGATATTTTGATTATAATTAAATATAGAATTTTTTAAACATTATAACTAATTAACCACATGTGATGCTATTGGCAAATGATTATTTGCCTTATCTCGTGTAGATGTTTAAAGAAGTTGCAGGTCTAACAAGTTTTTAAGAAGGCAAAATCCTTTTGGTCTCAGAGGTGGCAAAGCCACTTTTATATATAGCTTAGTCAAAACTGGAAATAATATATAATATTCAAAAACATATTTAATTATATAACAAGTATTAACATGAATGAAAAATAAACCCATAAAGTTAGAGTGAAGCTATTTAATAATATGGTTGTTTTACATTTGGGATATAATGAATTTTACCCTTATTAGAAATTATTTACTCTGTAACTCTTTACATACATCTGGGTCAGACAATCCAAATATTCATTTTGCATTGGTATGGAAAGCTAATAAGTTCAGTGGTGCTAGAAACAGAACATTTGGTTAATTGCAAAACCCAGATATATTTGTATGACTAAATTTGATTCATAAAAATATTTAATAAGCTTTCAAAGTTAATAAAATAAAGTTTAAAGTATCTAAACTTATTCATAAAAAGGGAATTCTTTTAGCAGTGGTTTAATGCCATAAGAGATAAAATGAAATATTACCATTACTTTAACAACTTTGTTAATTCTATTTAACAATATATTATATACCCACCAGTCATTATAATACCATACTTATAAATTAATATTACAATGCAATTAAGAAATAAATGCTAATAAAGCAATGATATCAAATTAATAAGCCTTATCATGTATTTAATAAATTATATTTAACATTGAATATAATTTACGTGCAATAACTAAAGAAAAAAAAGCACAATTCAGAATTGTTTAAAAAAAAATGCATATCGATTTTAATCAAAAAAATAATGTAAAAACAGAAAATGCTTCAATGTAAATCTTTTATGCTATAAATATAATTGATAAGAAAGAATTGAGCTTGAATCCATTTTGATAAAATTGTAAATGATAAAACATGTCATCTATCACATTAATAATATCATCATGACACAATAAATTTTGATATTATTAGTGATATAGGTGATATATATTATTATTTACAATTTTATCAATATACAAACTACACTAGAATAACTCTACAAAATTAAAAATGCCCATATAAAATTTAAAAATAATTTTCTTTGCTATAGCCAGCTTACAGCTTCTGCTGCCACCTTTATCAATATTTACATCTTTATCAATATTTACATAAAGTGTTATTTTAATCTATTTGTAAATAAATTGTATAATATTTTAATAAATTATAAATAATTAGTAAATTCAGACAAACTTAAAGACACATTATTTATTGACTTTGCTATAGTTAATGTATTTGTAGAAACGCATTTAGTTAAAGTTCACAGATCAAAATAATGAAATTATTTTGAAAAATAGGCTATATTAAGGAGGTAATTGAGACACAAAGCCAATCAATATTCTCCAATATTTCTTTGACAATTTCCTTTTGAAATTAGTGTGATTTTATTATACTGAATTTAAAGTATAACATTAAAAAATTTCCAATTGATTTCGTTCAGTAAACAAGAATTTTTTATAAATATATTACAAGTTTAAAACTTGTATTTTGAATAATAATAAAAAAAGTCTTATCCATAGATAGAATAATTTGAAGATATGCTTTATATTGCCTATTTCCATACAACGATTCTCCAAAAAAAAAAAAAAAAAAAACTAAGAGAAAAAAACTAAAATCAGAATAATGGATTGCCAAGATTCATAATATTTATCTATTAATGTTCTTTACTATATTCGAATTATATTAACATGTTTTCATGATTGGTATTATATTTTACCTAATGTACAAACATATATAATAGTAAAGATTAAAAAATATTCTAGAAGGAAGTATTTAATCAATCCATTAATTCATGATATATCTAAGATCAATCATTCTATCATCTACATAAGCCAACTATTTAGTGAAACAAAAAATTGACTCTTTTAATATATACATTATAAAAAACTGTCAATTCATCAGATGAGCTATATAGAAGTTAAATACTTGAATCTTCCCCCAGATTTATAACCCGACTTTCCATTGAAAAACCGTGATTGAACATATATGTATTTTTTTTTTCTCCATCTCAAATATTTAAACTACAAATTAATGTATTAGTAATTTTTATTTTATTTTAGTTTTTGTATTAAATATGTTAAAGCCAGTATAAAATAGTAAATCATCAAATAGAAACTAAAATAAGCGTAGTAAATAATCTATAATATTTCTTTATATTTTTTATAAAGATTTCTTTGCATAATATGACGCTTGCTAAGAGAACTCGGCAGTGCAAGCTTTGATTATAAATCACGTGAAGCACTAAATTGGACTGCTCTTGTTCATCGTTTGTTCAACTGAAAAGATGTTCATCCTGAGATAATTACCTGTAAATACTTTGTCTTTCTTTAAAAGGTTTGCTATTGATTATATTCTACTAATCGTATTCTGAATGAGATAAGTGAAAGAAAAAAAACGTATCTCAAACGTAAAAAATAATTTAGGCATATAAGTTCTATTTAATTAAAAGCAACCAACTTTGTTGACAGATTCAAAAGCTTCTGCTTGTCTTACTTTTAAAGTGATACCTATAAAGTCTCGTAGAGTACGAGAATTCGTCTGAAAGCGCAATAGTCCTTAAGGCGCAATCATTGGATGCTGGCTCATTTTTCAATCTACTTATATTATTACCATCGCTAGGAAAGCGTGAACTTCGTTAAACTTTCATCTTTTAAAATCGCATAGAAAACAATCGTAATAAATGCGATGCAAATCTACTAATAAAAATATTGATAATGTTAGGAAAAACTGTAGTTTATATTTCATTCCAAGATTTATATATGTATAAATGTTGTCAAGAAAGTATTGAAACTGAATAAAAATCCCGTTGCTAAAAAATAGTTTAAAATAAATAAATAGTGGAACTACGAGGAATAAAGTAATTTACTATTATGATTAAATGTGGAAGAAATATACCATAAATCAAGTTATTTTAACTTTAATGGTAAATAATACCTTTTTTATATACAATTGAAACATGGAATCATCGCGCGGAGAGTTGAGAAATTGGAATTTAACCAGCCACAATAATTCAAGTGATTGGATATCGATTATTCATCCGGCAAATTTAAGTACAATTATTGCTCTCTCTGCTCTTTTTTTTATTATTGGCATAGCTGGAATGGTGGGAAATTTTTTAGTAATTTTTGTTATTTTAAGTAATAAAAAAATGCGGAACTCTGTAACAAATTTATTTATTATGAATTTAGCAGTTAGCGATTTTATAATTATTGTCTTCTGTATTCCTGACATAGTTTCATTTATGATAAACAAAGGATGGCTTTTAGGACTACCCATTTGTAAACTATTACGTTTCATTGAAGTATTTGCGCTTTATGCTTCAGTAATGACATTAGTAGCAGTGTGCGTAGAGAGGTAAGCTTTATTATTATTTTATTAAATGACAAACTTTGTTCATAGAAAAATAAACTATTATTTCAGATGTTACATGATCATAAAATGTGCACAGGTAAATCATATACATAACGCATAGCCTTCAGTAATTTTGATTTAAGAACAAATTGTACACATATATTAATATAAACTATATTTGTGTTTTCTTACATTTTATGTCAAATGTTGAAACCTAAATAATATAAACACCCCTCTTATATATAATAACAGCTATAAAATAATATAATAAAAACATAGTATTAACTTTATACGATTTTTACAAAATCAATTAGTGTCTGATCGCATTCTCAATAACATAAAACATGTTCAATACCGATTTTCGATAAATTACATCTTCGAGAATATACATTATTAATAGTTGAATTTTTGTTAATTATGTTCTATGTACTATTGCCTGTAATGTTAAAAAACTTATAACTTCACAAACTTATAATTAATAAATAAAATAAATAAAAAAAACGGAAAACAAATGTAGTTTTGTTATGGATTGAAATGTACATTTTATGTAGATAGTGCATTGTTTATATATTATTTATAAATTTTGGAAATATCTTTCTCATTTTTTTCCCTGTCATTAAGACTGTATCCTTTTATTTGTTTCTTTTTTTTCATCTATAATAATGCTTAATTGTAATTATTATATTATTAATAGATCGTTTACTGATATTTCTCAATAGATTTTTTAAAAATATTTTACTAGTCATCTAATTGTGGTATTAAAATTTTATAAGCATATTTTCATCACCTTTTATACACATACGTAGAATTTTTTTAAAAGCCGATTAAAAAGGAAAAAAAAACTTAGAATTTGCTGCTGACAGTTTTTTTGATAAAATTACCCGCAATATACTTCACTGTCTTTGAAAATTAATGAAAATAAGCAGCTATTGTATCTGGTTTGACATCTCTGTGGAAGAGATAAAACATATAGAAATCTTTAAAATTATATAAACTAAGTGTAATATTTATTTATACCCAGAATGTTTCAAAAGGATAAAAAATATTTCAGTCAAAACAAATCTTTTATTTATAGAGTTTGCTCAATATGTCCTCCATAATTTTCAATAAACAAATTTAGATCTTTTGCTTAGTAACAAACACCATGTTAATGCAATCACGAACTAGGGAAATTCATGCCTAAGTAATCTTCCTACAAAATATAAACAAGAATAACTGTAGTTGGATTATCATTAATTGAGATTTCTCATTAATCTGGTATATAGTTTGTCTTTGTTCATATTTCTTATCTTACACACATGTAACCTAAAACAAGATATTAAATTCTGTAATTGTTTTTCTTTGATTTTAATCTTCTATAGTTTGTATTTGAATTCATTCCTTCATGTCATGAGAAATATAATTACTTTACAATAGTGTATTATTACATCTATCTTAAGTCCAGTGAAGGATAAAAATGCAAATGTTTCCATTCCTTAAAAAAAAACTAAGAATTTTTTTTAATGAAGCCATTTTATAAGTATCCTACCTAACCCTACAATTATATGTCAGAAATTAGGTCTAAAAAATCTGTTTTTTAAAAAGATTAAACAAAAATAAACAACATCTCTCATATAAATACCTAGTGTTAGCCTAATCTAATAAATATTTTTTTCACTGTATAAAAATATTATAGATGATTTTATTCTTCAGGGATTTTTTCAAAAATCAAGTTTTAAAACGTAAAAATCATCAATTGTACTTAACACTAAGTGCCTTAAATATAAATTATTTATTAACAATACAGAAAGTAGTTTACTGGAAAGGAAAGGTTAACAATTCCACAATTAACTATAGCTTAGCATTGCTTTCATCAGGCAGGTCATATTCATAGCATTAGATAAAGTTAATTTTATGAGAGAGAGGAAGCAGAGAACAAATATAAAGTAATTAATACATAAACACTTGCACAATAAAACAATCCATGAATCAGGTGTTAAACCATGAATTTTCTTCTGTGATCATGCAACCAATTTTGTAGGTGATCTGGAAGGCATGGTCCAGAGATAACTTATCTTTAGTATTAGATATTCTGAAGCTAACATTAAATTTCTCAGTGAAAATTGTTTTTAATTTTTGTGATACACAGAGTATAAATGTTAAGTCAATCTATGCATTAGAATTATTATGATCTGGAAGCTTGGTGTTTGTTGTCAAATAAAAATTTTTGAGGAATCTTATTAAGCACATTTTATCATGTATACATTTCAAATATTTCCATTAGGTCATGTATTTTTTTTTATGTAAAATGATTCATTACATACTTTGCTTCTGTTCCAACAAAATTAGACATAGACTGAAAATAATTACATTATGATCAAATCCACTTTTAAATCTCTTTTGAAGGTCAAGGAATATATGAGATTTCTTATGAATTATCCCAGACTGCATATATAGAAATATATAATTTTCATATAAATGCTAGAACAGGTGAGTGTATTTATACAATAACCATCATGTCTTTGACTTTACAGATAATTTACATAGATTTTTCCAAAATGAAAATTTTACCTAAAAACAATTATCACCTTTAAATAATATTTAAAGCTACCATAAATATTTTTACTAAGATCTAATAGCATTGAAAACTGTAATTAAATGATCACCAACCAAAAAGGAAGAGTTTTTTTCACACTAATAAGTAAAAATCATCAACTACATTAAATCAACTGATTAGCTCTTACTACTTCAAGTTTGATTCTTACTTTTTGTTTATTTTTATTTTGATTGGATTAAAAAAAAAAAAAAACGTTGTCATTTTAATTTTACATGTACTTTTTTTTTTTTTAAAAAAAAAAATCTTAATCATTTTTTATAACTTTCTAGATTTTTGCATAAACCATTTAATACCAACCGCATCTATCTAGTTAAAGGCAAGTATTATATCAGCAATTCTGGAATTTAATATTGTATATGACTGTTCCCGAAAATTTTCATAAATTATAATAAGTCTTTTGTGTGGAAAATTTTATTTACACACACGCACAAACACACACATACACACACACATATATATATATAGAATGTGATTAAACAAATCAGTGCCTGTTTATCAAAGCAAAACTACAATTAATTTTAAAAGACCTAAATATAGCTATCAATATACATTTAAACACGAATAATTGAAGCCTGCTATTTGTATTTATATACTGGATTATTTTCATCATCTACTGACTCTTACATTGATGGAATTTTTTGGTTAAACGATATTTCCATTAGAAATAGAAATACCAATTTTTATTAAAAGGAATGCCAGTGTTTCTAACGTAAATGAAATTTTTTGAATTAATTCTATGTCAAGCTTCTTTTATTTTATATTTTTTATTACTTTTATCTAGACAATAATTTTGATGTCAGCAGGTATAAAAATGACTGGTTTCGTTCACATGTTCAACAAATACCAGATTTATAAGCATTATTGTTTTTAGCTCTATTATAGGGGTAAATGTACTGAGCTATTTTGATTTTAAATTTGCCTGTCTCTTCATATTAACTAGCATTCCAAACCAGGTGGAACTTCGGTATAATTATTTTTAAGTTTATTCTTAGAATTATTAATTTATTTATTTAAAGGTAAAGAACATTGAAAGCAAATATTAAACTCTTAATTCGTATATGAAATTATATTTCATTGCAAATTAAGAACATAGGAAATAAGAATCCTTGATTCTATAATAGATGTTCTATTCCTTTTATGGTACATGTATATTTTATATGTATTTGTCAGGTATGATTTTAAAAGACTTAATACTAATAAAATCATTTTTATAATTTTCTATATTATTTTTTTTTTGCAGTCTCAAATTTTCAAAGTTTTAAATTTGTAAATAAAAAGGTTTTCAAATGTGCCAAATGAAATTTTTGATATTGATATTGATAACCCATAATATTTTCACATATATCTGATAATCAATAATATGTCAATGTCTTTTTAATTTTAATTAAAATTAAAAAGATTTATTAATTTCTTTATCTTCCTTTATTTAATTTCAGGTATTTTATGTAAATGATTAAACATTATCCAAATAAAACTTATGAGCAGCATATACAAACTATCAAAATATATATCTAGCATTTATAATAACTAAAACAATATATGACCATCAGTTTCCTATGCTTACACAAACTATTAAAAAACAGAGGCAAATCTCTCCATACAATAGCATCACTCAGAACAAGCTAGAGTAATCAATGGATGCAGGAAAGGTTGTGCATAAAATCAATATCTAGTGTCTACTCATCCAATATCCACAGGTCCTAATTGATGAAAGCCACAAGCTAGAAACTAGTCAGGAGATATTGGATGAGTAGGGATTTTATGCACAAACCTTACTGCATCCATTGATTACTCTGGATTGCACAGAGCACTACTATATGGGAGTTTTGCCTTTGTGAAAAACAGATTGTGTAAACATAAACAATGGTCATCATGTGATGTTTGATGGTTTAACTATTAAAACAGTAGCAAACTTTTCATACAGTAATGCCGCTCATTGCAAGCTTTTGTAATCAATGGATGCCTACTCATCCAATAATCTTAAACTAGTTTCTATCTTGTGCTTTTGTCAGTAAGAAACTTTAGATCTGAGAGCACTGAACATAAATGTATCGAACTGGGTTCAAACTTTTGAGACTATTCAAATAAATGAGCTTGGATTGAAAACATTACTGTGGTTTTATTTTAGGTTCACGGTTTTATAGTTAACTAAATTGGTAAAAGGTAGCTTCTGGAGGGTTGCATTACATTCTAAAATCTAGGTTCATTACTTTTAGATCCTAGCCTCCTCACTAATGAAAGCCACAAGCTAGAAACTAAACAGGGGATATTGGATTAGTAGATTTTAGATAAAGATTTTATGCACAATCCATTGACTACTAAGGCTTGCACTGGTTGGCATTACGGTATAGTGGCTTTGCTATTATTTTATCAGTTATAATGACCTTATTAATATAAAAAAACTTGAATAATCTCTTTAAAAAAGCTATTAAATTTCATATAAATACGTCTAAATTGAACTAATGAACCAGCCTATAGCCATTACAAATATATTCTCATTAAATATAGCAAATATATTATTATTTGCCCAATATTAAATATTCCCATATGAAAATGAACTCAAAAGAGAAATGATTTGCTTAATTTAATTGGCAATTAGGCATTTCAATTTCTGAAAGATTTTTAATGGTGTTTCTGGGTTGATTGGAGAGCTCTTCATTCTCAATGTATTGCCCCTCTTTTACTTTGCTAGCATTCTGACATATTTCTTTATTCTCATTTACTTTAAGCTTTCAAACTTTACATTAATATTAAACCATTATTATTTATGAGAATATAATAAATTTGACATCACTTGATAGATATTTTTGTTTAGAATTAAATAAAATTAAAAAAATTATAATTGATTTTTGGAATTATTTAAAAATTAGATTTTAATCAAAACAAAAAGCTTTTTTGTCATTAAATTTTAGGTAGAGCAGATTAAATTTGCAAAATAAACAAAATATTCTTTGATGTTTATTAAAAATCTGAATAAGTTATTTTTAATATCTAGTAAATCTATCAATTTGTGCTTTAAAAGTTTAATTTTTTTGTAATTTTTATAATATCACTAAATATCATATAATCACCATCTCTATGGAGAGTTTTACCTGTTTAATATCACTAAATGTTATAACAGACTATTTAATGATGACATTTCTAGACAGTTGTATTTCCTGTGATTGTAGTCATCATGGTAATATTACTCAGAAGAATATATTCACTTATATTTAAAAATAAAACATTTCTGTAAAAATAAATATGTAATAATATATATTTTGATTTGCAATAATTATCACACAATCATTATACAAAAATAATCAAAAAGTTTCCCAAAAATCAAGATTTTAGACCATTCTAATAATTTCTCAAAGAAATCTCGCAAAGTTCATTATCACCAAGAATATGAGCACCCATCATTATTGAGATTAAGTTACATGGATATTCCTGTTTATTCAATTATCCTGACATTTTTTGATTTTTTTTGAAATTAAAACAGAAAAAAAAAAAGTGAATTTTAAAGGTGTAAAAAAAATGTCAGCAAAATTTCTAAATAGAGGGCAAAAAATATAAATTAAAGTTTTATATTTTTTATGCATCAGACCTGCACCCAAAAAATGGAAAAATTAAGATTATGACCATTAATATTGTAAATATGAAAATAATTCCTGTGCATATCACTACCTCAAATATATATATATATATATATATATATATATATATATATATATATATATATATATATATATAGAGAGAGAGAGAGAGAGAGAAATGACTTTTTGGGTAAAGCTGTGTGTTATTTTCTATTATATACCGATATTTTGATGAACGAGCATCTGCTATTGTCAAGGTAAACTCTTGAAAAAAATTTGTTCGATATCAAACTGTAATGTGACTGAGTGTGAGATGAAACATGAGAATCAGTTTGAAATAGTTTAGTATTCAGAATATGAGGTTTATCAAAATGTATATTTCTCTTAGTTTTACCATCTATTAATTTAAAGTCAATATTAGAAGACATAGATAAAATGAGCGGTTTCCACATGGCTGAAATAGTTATGTTTCATCAGCCCTATTTAAAACAGTATGTCTCTTTAATATTTCAATTGACTATCTCATAATTCTCAAATCATATCTCTCCAAAGTAGCAACCATTTTCCATTGTCAATGTCAGATTTGTGACCAATTTTTAAAAAATGGGAAGTAAAAACTGATGTGTTAATTTTTTGATTAAAGCATTTTTATTTTCCTTAATTCTGACATTTATTCATCTATTAGACTGACCTACATAGCTTCATGAGCACTGAAAACTTGGAATTTCATAAACTCCTTGATGTTTCAAAAATATTCTGTCTTTAGGTTTATGTAAAAAATCAGCAATTTTTTTGCCAGTAGAAAAAGTAATCTTTATATTAAAATAAGATAGTCTTCTACTGATTTTATCAGTTACCCATTTAATATGAGGTAAAATTACTCTATTAAAAGAGGAATTGTCAATTGTATCCTTTTTTTTCTTTTAGTATTAATGCTATGTAAAGCCTTACATATGATTTTTTTCTACTGGCAAATAAATTGGTGGTTTTTTTACATAAACCTAAAGACAGAATATTTTTGTAACATCAAGAAGTTTATACAATTCCATGTTTTCAGTTCTCAAGTAGTTATGTAGATCAGTATAATAAATGAATAAATGACAGAATTAAGAAACATAAAAATGCTTTTAATCAAAAAATTAACACATCAGTATTTACTTCCCATTTTTTAGAAATTGGTCACAAACCTGACTTTTACAATGCAAAAATGCTTGCTAATTTGGAGAGATATGATTTGAGAACCATGAGAGAGTCAATTGAAATATTAAAGAGACATATTGGTTTAAATAGGTCTGATGAAGCACAATATTATCTACCCATATGAAAACCTCTTATTTTATCTATGTCTTCTAATATTAATTTTAAATTAATAGATGGTAAAACTAAGAGAAATATACATTGTGATAAATCTCATATTCTGAATACTAAACTATTTCAAACTGATTTTCCTGCTTCATCTCACACTCAGTCATGTTACAGTTTAAGATCAAACAAATTTTCTTCAAAGAATTTACCTTGACAATGGTGGATGCTAGTTCATTGAAATATCAGTATATAATAGAAAATAACACATTTTTTTGCCCAAAAAGTCATTTGTCTACATCATACAAACATAAAAACATTAAATGTTATATATATATATAAAATACACATTTTGCGGGTTCATCCGTGTCCTCCTTTAATCAATATATATATATATATATATATATATATATATATATATATATATTGATTAAAGGAGGTTGCCTTGACAACATATTAAAATTGTTGATTGTTAATAATATTGATATTGTGTAAGTGTTAATTGATTTCATGTATTTATATATTAAAATGATCGTTATAGTACTGACTTTAGTTCAAAGTTGCGCTTGATGGGAAATTGACATTCTGGAATGTTTATAAATTAAAATTTCCACATTATACTCCTCTTTTGACTTCATTAGGTGTTTCAAATAAAGTTCTCTTGCATAAAATGAAACTTCTTTTCATTGAAGCAAGACATGTTGATTTTGTACTTAAATTAAATTTAAATGTGCTCCCAACAAGTTATTTTTTAGTGACCAGCAGAGGCTTCATTAGGATTTCATCTCAGTGTCAATTGTGTAGATTATATGATGAGACAATTCTCCATATTTTCTATATCTGTCCTGCTCTTAAGTCGATTAGGGACTTTATTGTTGCAAATATCTCTCTGGATCTTAGGGATGCTCTTTCTGTTTCTAACACTCTTAAGAAGAGATCGTTTGCAGCAATAAGATTATCTATCTTTATAACATTTTCTTTATGGTTGACACATTGCAGATTCATCTTTGGTCATTCTCAGGACTCGGCTCTAAGTGTCTTTATTATTAAGTCAAGCAGCGAGACTCTCTGTGAGTCTTCATGATGATACTTGGGTGAAAGTTTTATTTTCCTCTTAATCTTATTAAGATACACTTTTCTCTACATTGACTTTTTCAAGTTTCATTCTGAATGCTATGTAAATTTTTATAAAGTTTAACTGTATATTACTATGTTACTATGTTTAATAAATATATTTTAAAACTAAAACTTTAGTTCAAAGTTATATTATCCACAGTAATATATATATATATATATATATATTAGAAAAAAATCTTTATCAAAATTACAATGTGACAGGAGTTTAATTTATTTTTATGCCACAAAAAGAGATAGATGGTTGTTTGAGGTAAGGCTTGTGAGTGTTAGAAAATTCACATAAAATTATTATAGTTACAAAATTGATTTATATTTATAATATAATAAATTAAATTTTCTTTTACTTTTTTCCTGTTTTCACCATTCATAGATGATATGAGTCTGAAAATAAACATTGTCAGCTTTAACTCATTTTCAAACCACTAATTTTTAATGTTATTTTGTCAGTTTTATACTTATTTTATCAAAAAAAAATGTACTGTATGATTCTGCTCCATTTAAAATTATTTTACAACTAAACAATTAATAATATTTAAATTTAAAGTTATAACAATGACATAAGGCCTGCCTTCCAAGGCACTAATGGATTGTTTCTTATTCTCTACAATAGGACACACTTGTCAACGATTTTGACAGGTCTAAGTTCTTTATTTTGATGTTTAAAATGAAAATGTGTGTTTTAGAGTATTTTTTATATATTTATTATTATTTCCATAAAATATGTATGAAAATATAATTATTTTAGTAGAATAGTTCAGATTTTAGTGAAAATTATTTACTTTTACATGAAAGTAAATTGAGAAAGAAATCAATGATGTAGGTTGCATTTTGTAATAGGTTATAAAAAGTACATTTTATGTTGTTTATGTATTATTTTTATCAATTATAAATAGAAATTTATTTTTGAAAAAAAATTCTTTTACTTTAATAATTTGATAAATTATTAATTTGCTTTGAAGGAACTAAACTAAAATGAGTATAATTTTAAAAGATAAAAATATATTTTACTGCTGATTCTTTAATTGATCAATAAAAAGTTTACAACTTTAATTCATGCAGACAATAGGGATTTTGAATTATGAAAAGTTAAAAGATAAAGTATAATAATTATTTAAATAAAACTGGATTTAATGGAAAAAGTAATATGTTTTAAAAAGTGGTTAAATATTTTCAATTCAAGATTTTTTTTTATTAATAATTATTATTACTTTGTATTATGGTTTAAAATTGAATATTTATATTTTGAAGATTGATTTTGAGTGAAAAGACCAAGATAATGGCATTTTTTGTAAAAATTTTCTCTAAGTAATGAACCTATGTCTGCCAAGTTGCTGAAAATGTAATTACTACAATAAGATTATTTATGTTCACACAAAGATTTTAATGGGTTACTGATAAAAATAATATACTTTACATGGATTAACCCTTAAATTATATATATATATATATATATATAATTATATATATATATATATATATATATATATATATATATATATATATATATATAATATTAAATGCTCCATGAAAGAAACAAAAATAATAAAGCTGAGAAAATATAATAATTGCCATAAAATAAAGTTAAAAATAAGAATTTAAACATTTTTGAAGTTATCAATTTTAAATTTACAAAGAATTTAAGATTTGAGTATTATTTTATATTTTCTGATTTTTGGTGGGATGTCACATATTTAAACTTTATCAATATGATAAAGTCTTTTATTATTTCCTAATGATATAGATAATAACTCTTCATAAAAGACTACTTTCATTGAGTCATTATTCATCACTTAGTAAGAGCTCTATTCAAATTTTTAAATTATTCTATGTAGAATTTGCAATAAAATGATATATAAAATTATTTACTGGTCAATTAGTAACAATGTTTTTTTTGTAAAAATTGGCATTTGTGGGTCTTCCTTAAGAAAAATATATTGTCATATATTAATTTGCACTGAAATATTTAATAATAATATTGATAAATATGGATCTATCTTAAGAAAAATTATAAAAAATCATATATTCATTTGCTCTGAAATATTTATTTATTTATTTAATAATAATAATAATAATGATAAATATGGAAAACAAAAATAAATGACTATCTGAATTTGAAACATAAATATATATATATATGTTAAAATGAATATAAAAATAAATGACTATCTGAATTTGAAACATAAATATATATATATATGTTAAAATGAAGATTTGCACGGGTTAAATATATAAAATACATATTTTGCAGGATGATCCATGTTAAAAACTTTTAATATTAATAGACTGACATTTCGACTTGGTCACACAAGCCATCCACAGAGTTATAAAAGGTAGAAAGACGGTTGTAGAGGCGCTACAATCACTGATTTGAATAAAATGTTAAAATTCCACCAATAGCAAAAAATGTTAAATTTAGGAAAGTTTTTAAAAAAATCTTTCCAAATAGGAGGAAGTTTACATGTATCATCTCGCTTATTGATACAATCTGGCCTTTTAAGTATCTCAGTGGCTTCTCTAATTTTGCATTGGTAGAGATTATCACATCTGTATATGATCCTGGTACTAGAAAAATCAATTTTATGACCTGAATCTATAGTATGGAGTGAGAGTGCTGCTGATGATGAGTGTTGTTTAACTGCATTAGCATGCTCATCTCTCCTAACACTGATGTGATGATTACTCATACCTATGTAAGAAGCTTTACAATTTTTACATGAGATTTGATAGACACCATGAGATTCAAGAGGGATTGAATCCTTAGGCTTGGTTATTATATTGCTGATCTTTTGATGAGCAGAAAATGCTGTATCTATATTATAGCATTTTAATATACGTCCAATATTGTCTGTAGTTCCTTTTACATATGGAACACAAATCCTAATAGCTGATTTATCATCTTTTTGTTTCCTATTTTGTCTATTTTGGGCTTGAAATAAGGCTTTTTTTTATAAATTTGTAATTGTAACTATTTGCTAATAAAACACTATTAATATGATTTATTTCTTCTTTCAGATGTGTCTCATCTGAAAGGTTAATTGCTCTATTTAAAAGAGTTTTGGCTACAGAAACTATCTGAGTTGGGTGATGATGAGAATGGAAATGCAAATATCTGTCTGTGTGTGCATCCTTTCTGTAAATAGAAAAAGATAAACTATTTGGTGTTCTGGTGACTAGAACATCAAGAAAAGGGAGTTTTCCATCAGACTCTGTCTCCATTGTAAATTTAATATGAGGATGCATATTATTTATATGTAAAAAAAAATTATCTGATTTATTTTTTCCATGTTGCCATATGACAAAAGTGTCATCTATGTATCTGAGCCAAATGAGAGGTTTTAAAGATGATGATTCTAAAGCACGGGTTTATATATATTCCATGAATAAATCAGCTATTACTCCTGAGATAAGTGAACCCATAGGAGTACCAAAAACTTGTCTGTAATGCTGTCCATTGTATACAAAATATGTATTTAAGAGACAATGTTTAATTAAAGCAATAATATGGTCTGGTAAATTGCAATGTTGTGAGACTGTATAAAGCTTCATCAATTGGAATGTTTGTAAACAAAGACACGACAACAAAACTGACCAGAATGTCATTAGCATTAATTTTTAAACTTTTTAAAACAGAAATAAAATGTAGAGAGTTTTTAATATATGATTTAAGAGATGGGATTGTAGGTTTAATGAAATCCGATAAGTATCTGGCTAAAATATGAGTTGAAAAACCTATTGCACTTACTATTGGACGAAGGGGGGTATCTTTTTTGTGAATTTTTGGAAGTCCATAAAATTTTGGACAGACAAATCAATTGTTGTACTTCCAGCTGATAAAGGTAATGCCACAGTCATAATGGATCATGACATTTACCATAATAAAATTTTAGATCTGCTTAATGATAAAACTTATAAACTATCAAAAAGAGATCATACTACGTATTTGGAAAAAACAACAAAAGCTATTATTAATAAATCACCTATTGAAACAGAGATAAAAAATAAAATAATCCCTCGTGAAAATTCTTGTGTCTGTCCAAAATTTTATGGACTTCCAAAAATTCACAAACCAGATACCCCCCCCCCTTCGTCCATTAGTAAGTGCAATAGGTTCTCCAACTCATATTTTAGCCAGATACTTATCGGATTTCATTAAACCTACAATCCCATCTATTAAATCATATATTAAAAACTCTTTTCATTTTATTTCTGTTTTAAAAAGTTTAAAAATTAATGCTAATGACATTCTGGTCAGTTTTGATGTCGTGTCTTTGTTTACAAACATTCCAATTGATGAAGCTTTAAATATAATCTCACAACGTTGCAATTTACCAGACCATATTATTGCTTTAATTAAACATTGTCTTTTAAATACATATTTTGTATACAATGGACAGCATTACAAACAAGTTTTTGGTACTCCTATGGGCTCACCTAACTCAGGAGTAATAGCTCATTTATTCATGGAATATATAGAAACTCGTGCTTTAGAATCATCATCTTTAAAACCTCTCATTTGGCTTAGATACATAGATGACACTTTTGTCATATGGCAACATGGAAATAATAAATTAGATAATTTTTTCTTACATTTAAATAATATGCATCCTCATATTAAATTTACAATGGAGACAGAGTCTGATGGAAAACTCCCTTTTCTTGATGTTCTAGTCACCAGAACCCCAAATAGTTTATCTTTTTCTATTTACAGAAAGGATACACACACAGACAGATATTTGCATTTCCATTCTCATCATCACCCAACTCAGATAGTTTCTGTAGCCAAAACTCTTTTAAATAGAGCAATTAACCTTTCAGATGAGACACATCTGAAAGAAGAAATAAATCATATTAATAGTGTTTTATTAGCAAATAGTTATAATTACAAATTTATAAAAAAAGCCTTATTTCAAGCCCAAAATAGACAAAATAGGAAAAAAAAGATGATAAATCAGCTATTAGGATTTGTGTTCCATATGTAAAAGGAACTACAGACAGTATCGGATGTATATTAAAATGCTGTAATATAGATACAGCATTTTCTGCTCATCAAAAGATAAGCAATATAATAACCAAGCCTAAGGATTCAATCCCCCTTGAATCTCATGGTGTCTATCAAATCTCATGTAAAAATTGTAAAGCTTCTTACATAGGTATGAGTAATCATCGCATCAGTGTTAGGAGGGATGAGCATGCTAATGCAGTTAAACAACACTCATCATCATCAACACTCTCACTCCATTCTATAGATTCAGGTTATAAAATTGATTTTTCTAGTACCAGGATCATATCCAGATGTGATAATCTCTACCAATGCAAAATTAGAGAAGCCATTGAGATACTTAAAAGGCCATATTGTATCAATAAGCGAGATGATACATGTAAACTTCCTCCTATTTGGAACGATTTTTTTAAAAAACATTCCTAAATTTAACATTTTTGCTATTGGTGGAATTTTAACATTTTATTCAAATCAGTGATTGTAGCGCCTCTACAACCGTCTTTCTACCTTTTATAACTCTGTGGGTGGTTTGTGTGACCAAGTCAAAACATTAATATTAAAAGTTTTTAACACGGATGAACCCGCAAAATATGTATTATATATATATAATAAAAATATTGTTATCTTTATATTTTTTTGAATTAATAAATCATCATTTTTTTGATTCGTGATTTTATTATTTAAAAATCCTTTAAAAATATCACTACAGTAGTTGCAGACGGGTGATTTACACCTGGTAATCTCCTTGTGTTCTTTCCACAGTAAACAGACACTTTAAACATTAGGTCTCATAAACATAGAATTAATATTATATAATGAATTTAATTTATTTTTATAACTAAAAGAAATTTTCTATCAAAAAATTAATTTTGATATTGTGTAAAATATAAAGATTACAATTTCATATATCTGAAAGCATCTTTTTTTTTAAATCTCCTATATTAGTTTTTTATGCACTTTTCTATAGAAAAAATCTTTTAAAATATAATCTTATAAAAAAGTTAGTGGAAAAACAACTGTCATTTTGAAAATACTATTGGAAAAAGGAATAAATTATCTATAGTATGATATATGCATATGTAGTAAGGTGCAACACTTTCTTAACCATAATTTCATATATTTCGCCTTTCAAATAATAATGAACTGTTATGTATGTCGGAATAGTTAATCAGTGTTTTATTTTAAATGCCCCAGAGAAGAAAATAGTTTAACGGTGATCATGTTTATTAATAGTCTTTTTTTTTTCGATAATGTAATTTGACTTGCAAAATTCCATGAAAATTTATTTGAAATAGTTATGCAATAGAAATATAATTTTTATGCCATAACTGCAAAATTTCAATGAAATTTTAAAAGGATTCCATAAAACAAATATTTTATTTCCTAGTATTACAATTGAATGTTTGTCAAAGGAAAATGTTCATTTTCTAATATTGTCTGTGCCATATAAAATATGTACAAGAAAATATAAATACTTATATCAATATATAAAAAGAAGTAAGTAACAAGGCTTATTATGCTTTTAATTTTATTTTAATCTAAAGTTTTATTTAATTATATACTTATTTTTACAACGATACTAAGAATCAATCTTTCATTTTAAATTAATGTTTTTCACTTTTTTACTATAAGTAAATTACATGTGAAATTTATCAAATATTTATAAAAAAAATTATTGTTTTCAAAACTTTATAAGAAAACAATGTTTCAATTTAAATTAGTATACTATTAATTAACTACTTAAATGTATTATTTTTTTTAAAAAATATGTTATTGTATAAAATTATAATGTATATGTAATTAGATATTTAAAGTTCAAGGTATGTTTTTTCTTCTTTATTTTAAAATATTAAAGCATTGAAATCAGAGACAAAACTATGGCAATATTGAATATTGAAATATATCAGCAGGAATATATGCCTGTATGTTTATAACAATATATGTTGATTGAAAATTAATAAGAATCATTTATTTTTATCAAAAACTGAATTATTAAAATAGATAAACCAAGCTTTTAAAGTTGATAAAATAATTTAAGAATTATTAAATAAAACATTATGAACAATTATGATAATGAAATCATGACTCTAACTGGAACTAAATATGTTGATGAAGCAAATAAATTAATTTCAAACAGATAAGTTTATATTGAGTGACTTTGATTTCAATATAAATGACCTTAATATAAAGTAGAGAATCAATATCTTACACTGCAGTTGAGACACATAAAGAATATTCTCTAAAATTATAAATATCACATTCTTTATTATAGAATATATATTGTACACATTCCAATTTAGCCTGTGACTAAATTACAATAGTGTGTGCATAAAATAAAATAAAGAAATCATATTTTCTCTTATAGGAGGACTGGAAGCTGTAGGGCTGAGTTCAAACCCTACATGACCAAGCACTCAAAACCTCAGACAGAGAGTGGGAGAAATATTTTTTCTCTCTCTATTTGTCTTTGTATTAATAAAAAGAATAATATATAATTTTAATAGTTGTATGTAAAAGTTAGGATTTTAATGCACATATAAATAGTTGTCTGTGAACACAAACTATTCAATTTATCATTTTTTTAAGTTTGCTTATTAACCTTCTTTAAAGCTAATTTATACTTAATAGATTCTAATATTCTTTCTTGTGTCACACTTTGATTCTAATAGTTTTGCTGATTTATTTTATGAATTTCAATTCTTAGCTTTTTAGATCATTTGGATTATTTTATAATAGGCAAGTTTTACATGTCTGAATATGGATGAGTGTGTGTCTGTATTTACATATATAGACCTAAAAATATTTTACAGACACATTTTGATAAAAGAAAAAGTTTTATTTAAATCACTTCATAATTTCTTTATAAAATGTTATATTGATTAAAAACAGTTATATATTATTTAGGATCAATTTGTTTTATTTTGTCTGAAAGGGTTAGGGTTTCACTTGATTTTTCAGACTGGGGTCAAGGGTTAATAAGAGAGAAAATGAAGGTCAAATTTCAGCTTGAGCAAAGGGGGGTTGCTGATAAACTCCAGATCATTTTTGGATTTCTGGTTAAGCAATAAATTTTAAAAAATTGTCAATTTTGAAAACATTTTGATAAGATGGTTTAATTAATGGAAACCATATGTTTTGGTAACAAAAATATATGTATGATGTCATCGACAAAGCACATATATAGGAGAAAAGAATGAAGAAAAATGAAGAAAACTAGATTGCTTTGGAGAAATCAGACTTTGTTTTAAAGGTTTTCTGCATCAACATGGTGGGTAAAAAATATTTTGTTGAGCAACCCATTGGCTACCGGGAAACCTATGCACATCAGAAGAGTTTAAATCCAAAGTATTTGAAACATCTTATAACTGATTGCCAAATGAGAAAGAAGAAACTTATTGCTCACCTGTGCTGATAAATCAAAATGGATCTTAGAAGTAAAATGCTGAAATTTGTGAAACCATGCTATTTCATTTATGCCGTTTGCTGAGTTTGACTCAAAGCAAAAGAAAAA
Organism: Epiperipatus broadwayi; assembly: GCA_028023455.1. Lineage (NCBI taxonomy): Eukaryota > Metazoa > Onychophora > Udeonychophora > Euonychophora > Peripatidae > Epiperipatus > Epiperipatus broadwayi. Next base: position 2,303,060 of record JAQFVV010000161.1, on the reverse strand, counting down.
GTCTAAAACAGATTGAAAGCATAAATATCCATCTGTCTATCAAAAGAAACCATACCCAGAAGAAATGAAGAAACCATTCCAAGATAAAATGGTTTTTATAGAAGCAAGTTATTTCATCATCATCATAATAGAAAGAATTGCAAGCCCATGCCAAAATTGGACTGTTCCAGTAAGCCACTGTAATTGGTAAATATACATGTGTTGCATATTGGGGTGTGGCTGTTGTCAAATTTTAAACCTTCAACAAGCTGACTTTAAAATTGTTGAACTCTTTGAAACCATTACAGCACCTTGAAAGTAACAGAAGAACTGGTAATATGAATTTTATTTATATTTTTTATCAGAGACGATTAACAAATCTTTTTAAAATAAATCCATTTCTCTTTCTCTTTAAATCTTTGAATCTTAAAATGAAAATCAATTATAGAAGATTTTCATTAATAATAGCTATTGCATTATTAATGAATTATGTAATCTTAAATTATTACATGTAACCACTTATGTGTGCATTTTATTTTTATAAAATGTGTTTATTGTGTTTTGATTCAAAATTATGAAATATATTGTTTATATTGTATATAAAAAGGGTTTAATAGTTTTTTATTCATAATGGAAATTGAGACATACACACACACACACCTAATAATATAATTAAGCTTACATGTATATTTATTGAGCATGAATGTTAAAAATCAGTAGAAATTTAGCATTAGGAGAGAGGAATTTTTAAAGTAATTAATGATCTAGATTGGTAGACAGTTAGATAGGTAATTTGAAGCTGATTTCTTTAAATGCTCTAATCTCTATAATCCGACTAACCTTTCTCAAATCATTTTTCTCTTAATATTGTGTTTAAATTTATAAATGTAAAAATATATGTTATAAGTAATAGGTAAGTATGGGCATGCATAGAGTGTTTTTTTAATAAAATGTTTGTACAGTATGAGATCTTTTATTTACCCACTAGAGAAATTAATGCACACACATCACTCTATATGATATGAACATTTAATTTACTTGTGATTAAGGCAAAGGGGGAAGATCATTGGTATTATTATTATTATTATTATTATTATTATTATTATTATTATTATTATTATTATTATTATTATTATTATTATTATTATTATTATTATTATTATTATTATTATTATTATTATTATTATTATTATTATTATTATTATTATTATTATTATTATTATTATTATTATTATTATTATTTAAATGTAAACAATTTGTCATTAGTAATTATGTAAATTTTTTATCTGTATTATTAATGATTAATCAGTAATAAATGTTAATTTGTTTTATTAAAAGAGGTGTATATCTTTCTTAAGAGTTAATCATTGTCTGGTGAGATTATTTATGACCATCATCATCACTGATAAATATGAATCATTAAATCATAATTTAAATATGATAATATTTTAGGTAAATAATTATAGGTTGATAAAAGATAAAAAAATATGTTGTGAATTAATTGTAAAGCTGTGACTGGAAGTATCATTATCATCATCATCGTCATCTTACTGATCAATAGTCTAAATAAATGTGTTTAATAGCCATATGAATAATGGTTTTCACAGTAAATGTGGTTTGTAAGCCATCATAAGATATGACTGCCATCAAAGTCATGAAATGCCACTCAAGGTTTAGTGAATTGCCACCGATAAAATATAGTGTTTAATATGAACTAGTCAGATTTATAAGAAAGTCAAATAAGATTTTATGATATTGAAATCTTAGATAATAATTTTGTCTGATAATTTTATTGGCACAACTAAAGAATAAGGATGTTTTCCCTTAATGTTACTGCAAATGTGATATGGTTCTAAAATGCAAAATCCGACATCCAGTTATAAATAATTTACCAAATGGGTTTGAACGAGGTACACTCATAAATAGATATATAATGTAATTTTATCTAAGTTTAGATAGCCTAGGAGTGCCCAGATAGACCACATACACATTTATAATAACTTATACACACAAGCAAAAACTGCTTAAAAGCATACATGCTAGCCACTAATTTTCTCAGTTTTCCCCAAGCTTGTAGATAGTATAAAATCTCTTAATTTTTTTTCCATATTTTTATTAGTTACAATATATATATATATATATATATATATATATATATGTAACTAATAAAAATATATATATATATATATATATATATGACATATTTTGCCAGTTCATCCCTGTTAAAAAAATTAAATATTAAAATACCGACATTTCCATTTGATCACACAAGTCATCTACTGGGTGATAAAAGAAAGACTTTAACATGGATGAAACTGCAAAATATGTTTTTTATATATGCTTGATCTTAAGAAAATTTATGATTGTAAATAATCGGCTACAAAATTTATTTTACTAGTTTTAATATAAGTGTTTTATAAGTATGTCATGAATAAAATACCTTAATCTATATGACTGTTAGGTTCATAACATTGTGCATATTCTCAAAGAAATTCATAATATAGAAATGACAACAATATTGTACATTATTTTTATTTATAGATATAGAATTGAATTATTGATGAATAATTTAACAACATTAGTGATGCTAATTTAATTGTGTTTATTACATTCATTAATTGTAAATCTGTTTATTAAATTTGTAAATACAATATTTTGGTCTTGATAAAATCATTTATTACATTAATAATATAAAAGCAAAAAAGAGGGCATTGATGCAAAGTTGAAAGTTGATGTTATGTATTTGAAGTTTATATATATATATATATATATATATATATATATATATATATATATATGAACTTTATATATATATATATATATATATATATATATATATATATATATACTACTTTGTTATCTTAATGAAATGATTATTTTTTAAAATTAAAGTATGTTTAGTATATTTTGTAATGAGTTAATTTAAACTATATGTCAGTGAGAAATGACTTAAATAACAATTATAGCTAATATATCTTAAATTCCAAAAAGGTATCATGGAAACTATGGAAAACTAAAGCTGAAAATTTTCTATTCTAGTGAAAAAATCAAGTCAAATGAGTCTTAACTATTTGCTGACATATTTAGCATATTAATATTCAGAGTTGGTTAACTAAGTTTCATGCATATCTAATAAAACATGAAAGAAAAGTATTATGATAAAATACTTTATTTGGAGAAGAAAGGCATTATAAATGTACTTTATTTTATTAGTATCTGCATGAAAGTATTGTTCACATCCAGTGAAAAGTGATTTTGGTATCAAATCTATGAATGAAGATAATATATTTCAAGCTATATTGTAGTTTGATACCATCCATTGCTCTTATGCATAAAATTACAATATATATATATATATATATATATATATATGCAGATGCAGAATTTGTAATATATACATGTTATTCATTGTTAACATTAGCATCACATTCATGTTTCAACCGGGTCCTATCATCCATTGTCTAGATAATAGAAATAATCAGAGATGTTGTATGGATACCCTGATATTTCCTAACAGAATATATTTTTCTCTTTTTTGTCCCTGCCTTTATATCTCTATAGGCTTTATAAAAATCATATTATTTCAAAGACTGTGAACTGCTTTATCTTTAATTAACAAAAAATCATTAGTTAAAAAAAATGAATTGAAGATTAATTATAAAACAGGTGATGAGAAGATTCACTTTAAGGTAACAATGACGCATATTGCATAACCATATGCATTCACTTATGCACATACAGATAGATATACACACAAATATTACAAAATAATGATAACATTATATATATATATATATATATATATATATATATATATATATATATATATATCATATATATATATAAACTAAATTTTATTAATCTTATTTTCAGATTCTGTAAAATGCAGTATTTGCATATTAAAAAGTTTTCTAATATACAGACTAGTTACTGCTAACTTTTATAGAGCTGTATTTATTATTTACAAAATATCTATCTAGAATCTGTAGTGATGTGAAAGTAAGAGCTTTCTAGCTAATGTTGAGTTATCAAATTTAATCATTTTAATTAATAATCTATAAAGTAAATTAATGTTAATAATATTAAAATATAGTTAAAAATATTAAGCATTTTATGCCTTTACAAAGTTTTATCTAACATTGATTTATATCATGAAAAAGTACAAGAAAACTCTATTTTGGTTAGAAATAGAATGTCCACAAATTTTGGGATTAATTTTATAAAATTCTCACATCTTATCCTAACTAAAATTTATGCTTAATATTCTTGTTTATCTTTCAACAAAGTACAATTGTTGTTCAATTTTTAAAATTTGCTTTTATTGTTGAATGCCAAGTGTTGAAAGGAGAAAGACATGTTATTAATTTGAATAATACTCCTATTTTAGAAAATCAAAATTTGCTTGCCATATATTGTCATATAATGAGTTAATTGTCCATCTTTCCTTTACCTTATATGGTGTTTCAAAGTAGTGACTGTCAATTTTGGTCATTGTTGACCATGCATTTTTAACTGTCAAAGTCAAAAATCACATCAAAATGTTTTATGCTTTTGTAATAGATTTTGAATGTAAATAAATATGTTTTCCATATTTTTTGACATGCATAATTATTTTTTTAGAATACTGTACCTAAATATAAACTTTGATTCAAATTTTTTTTTAATTTTAAAAGAACAATAATCAAGAAAGTGAAAATGCTTGATCACTACTTACATATCAGTGGCATACAGTAACAACCAGCAAAACACTACTATTTTTCATAAATATTTACATATTTATGGTTATTTTTCATACTATATTGACTAATAATGTAGCTAGATTTTTATTTAAAATATTTAATTTTAGACAAAGAAAAGACAATAGAAGTGAATAATCAACATTTGTAACTTCTAAGACACCATGAGTAATCAATAACAATTGCATGTTATAATTGGTTGAAATATAATTATTTTGTTTTACTGCTGACTATTTTTCTTAAATTTTTTCTCATGTTTTTCTTTTGTTATTAATGTTATTTTGAATTTTTCATTACATTTAAACAAGCTAACTGTAAAATAATTCAATTTTAGAAGCTAAATTAAAATAATTCTGATTATTGTACCTTAATATATTTATGTAACTGATGAATAAAATTACTCAAATTTTTATTCAATCTGGTGAATAAAAAAAATTGTCAGTCAAAAGTGTGAATTTGATTTTTGACTGTGTTTAGAATATTCTTTTAATTTCACTCAGGATTTACCCTAATACATTCTTTTTGTAAGACAAAACATCTGAAATAATTTTATTAGTTCTACCCTTTCTGATGTTTGATTAAATACTACAAACATATTTATGAACTATTATTGAGTTTTTATTGAAAATAATATTCATATAAATATATGTTTTATATAAATGTTTACCTAAAGCCAAAAATTCACTAGCAATGATAACTTAAATATATATTTTATATTACTAAATTAAATATTTTATTAAAAAGTAATCGTTTCTAAAAACATAAGAAAAGATAATACTATACTAGGATGATTGTAACTAAACTGCTCACTACATTTGATCAAAATATTTATTATCATCATCATTTTCAGTCATTAATGCAAGTTAAAGGTATCTCCAAGTCTGATTCAATCATATTAACAAACTTCCTTTTTTCATCCATCCATCCATCTCACATGTTTTTTCCTAGATCTTCTAAAAGAATTTGTGATTTAGTAGAAATGTTCAACAGTTTGTCTATTATCATCTCTTTTAGAAAAAAATGTGTAACCAAATTTCATTTCAGTCTTTTAATTCATTGAATGTTATCAATAATACTTGTCTATTCTTTCACTCAAATGTCTTTTTAAATCCTTTCTTATTATTTTCACTATACATCACCTCATACCTTGTTAAATAATCTGACTTCTCTTTATTGCCTTTTCATATCCATAAGTAAATACTTGTAAAACATGTATAGTAAAAATATTTTTAAACCCATTGGCCTATTTTCTTTTAATATTAATTATTTTTACTAAAAGCATTATAAAAATTTAATTCTATAATTAATTGCATTCATTATGTTTCCATATGCAAATCTGACAAAGACATTAGTAGTTGCTAATTTTATCTAAACTACAATTATTAATAGTTATTTTCTTACCAGAGATAACCAGCCTGTGGAAAGGCCATTACTGTTTTTAATTGATTGCTTTAATATTTTTTTAAAAAAAAACTTCATGTAAATTAAGCAAAAGATTTTAATATTATATAAATAAATATGAAAAATATACCCAGCCCGAAAGTCCATTATTTTTGTAGTAAACTGTTTAGCACACTTCAGAAATGTATTACAAGGTATTAATAAGCCAAATTTAATTTTTAAATATACCTATTATATTTGATATGGAAATTTGATAAAATTATGGACAACTATATATAATAAAAATATTATTTACTGTAAATCATTAAAGCATTACAGACAAACATGCATTCACAAAAATTTTATATAGATTCTGAAACAATTAGTTAAAATCAAGTTTTTTAATATTTAATTTTACATCACTTTCTTATCTTTATCTGATAACTTTTGTACCATATTTTCATGTTTTGAAGTTTATTTGCAATAACTACTATATTATCTTCTAATGTAGATGACTTAAATAATCTCCATATATTATTATTCTTTTAATTTCCCAGATATTATACCTCAAATATTCTCAATTATTTACTTTTAAATATTTAAACAAATTCATATATTAATAATTATGACATTATTTCAAATAACTCATATTAAAGTGTCTAAATATTAACAAATTCAGAAACAAAACTTTGACAAACAATTAAATTTTATTTGCTGATATACAACTACAAATTACTTTTAAAAAAGTGAATTTATTTAGCTCTTACTAATACTATTTTTACACACATGAACTTCATAAAGTTCAAAGTTTATACATGCAATACAATGTAATGTGATAAGTAGATGTGTTTCATTTATAAAACCAATTTAAAATTTTAAATCAAATATACTGGACCGGATGCTTGTTCACTTCAAAAGTTCCACATGAAATTTAAACTAACTTTTTTATTTTAAAGATTATAAAAGGAAACTATTTGAAAGTTTTGTATGTTATATTTTTTATATGTATTGAGAGTATGGGTAATAACACACATATTTTGTTTATATTTAAAAATTCTGTGATTTCACATTTTCAATAAATTTTAGTTTAAAATAATTCTCTTGGGATAGTTGTTTTTTTTACAGTAATTAAAAGTAAGCAAAGTTTTAATCTATTTGTAAAAGCATTTTAATTTTAAAAAGTTTTGATTGCGATCAAGTTTTTTTTTATTTTTGAATTTAGTCTATTTTTAAAATTTGAGACTTATTTTCTCATTTATTTATTTTAATTAATTTGTAATAAGATGAGAGCTCTGGTTAGATATTGTTTTTTAAATTAAGATTAAGTGGGAGATAATTCACGTAAATAGTCCTGGGTTTTGACTGATTATTATCATGCTGATTATTGGTATTTTGCTTGTTATGATTATTTGGCTTCTTATTAATCTGCTTTTTATGCTTATTTTTATTGTGATGCTTATTTGGATGGTATGCTAATTTCTCAATGCAGATTGCCAAAGTGTGTATTGCTGAAGTTAGATTTCTTTTCCTGACTTCTAATAGATTTTGCTAATAGTATTCACTGCTTGTTGGGTTTAGAAATAATTGCTTAGCTACTTGTTAACCTAAAAAGTGAATACACTAAAACATTGTGACTATCCATTCATATGCCAAAATATATGCCATGAGATATCTTAACAATATGCAGTGCTAAATCAACACAAAGTCAAACCTCAGATCTCCATAATTATGCCTTTAAGAACATGACCTAGAAACCTAGTCCAGAACTGATCCAAAGATTTCTTCCAGATTCCCAAACATATACATGTAAATCAAGACATTCATAAGAAACTATATCATGCAGGAATAACTCTATGGACTATCTAAAGCCTGCAAGAAAACTGAACTTTTGTATATTCAAACCAGAGCTTAAATCTCTAGTTAAATCTCTATATTAAAAGACTCAACTTAATCTTAAAAGAAACCTGTCTTTATAATAAGTTTTGTATATTTATTTAAATATCTTTAATTATTTTATTATGTATTTTATTTATAGTGTCTATTGGAGCCTTAGTTTTAAGATTTCATATTTTTAATTTTATTTATCTGAGAGTGTATTGTGAGTTTCTTTTTATAGATTTCATGTTTTTTAAACTCAACTGTCCTTTGTTTTTTCATCGTAATCAATTTAGACAATCTTGGTTTGTATTTCCTGCAGACTTTAAATCTTTTGTCTAGCAGTTTATTGAGTATATTGTTCTGTTTTTCTTAGTCAGTAAAGATTTTGTTTTTCCTATGTTTCAGATTGCATAATACCATATCTTTTTCTTGTACTGGAATCAACCTTGATAAACTTGGGCATGGTCATTCATGGGTATTTGTGAACAAATGCCACTACTATATATCTCTTGGTTTTGCAGGGGATGTAGGAAAAGATCGCTCTGCACTGATTTGTTGTATTCCATACAAGACTGCTTTGTTTTGAAATCTCTAAATAAGAAAACTCAATTTATATATATATATATATCGCTAGCAGGAAGACATTACAAATCCCTTCTAATTCTTAGTTGCAAAACAAATTTATTTGCCAGAGTGTTTAATGTTACAATACTCTCATACACTCTCTGATAAATTCACTAGAGAAATCTAAGTCAAACATTCATACTTTTGTTCACCTGGGATTTATTTTTTGAATTTAATAAACTTTAAAATTATTTAGAATTATTTTGGCTAATGTTTGCCTCTGTGTTCTTTTCTCAATTGTCTGAACAATGTTAAAGATATCTTTCTCTCCCTGGGTCTATCTGCTATCATTCATCATCATCAACTCTTGATCACTGTAAATTAAATTTTCTATGTGATGTGATGTATTGTGGCTTCTCCTTAAACGAAGTCAAGAATATGTCAGCAATTATGCCCAGATAAACATGTTAGCCACTTTATTTTCCATTCCCCACTCTAAATTTTCACACAATCTGCTCTATCCCATTTTCACAACATAATCTTTGCCAACTCTCTAACCTTTATATCTAAATCCCCCTTATCTTTTCCCAAACCCAACATAAAAAAGCAATAATTCACTTTCTATATAATCACTTTTTTCATATTTATTCTTCCATAAATTCATTATATGTACCCTTTCTGTTTTCAAGCATTTACATTCAATTAACAAATGCCTAATATTTTCTATTCCTTCCTTACATAATTTACAAAATAAATCACCCATATTTTTCCATTTACACGTATAGTCTCTTTTAATATGATGTGATGTGATGTATTATGGCTTCTCCTTAAACGAAGTCAAGTATATCTCAGCAATTATGCCCAGATAAACCTGTAATGAGTGACCTAGTGGCGTCCTCTGTGATTAAAAAAGATAGAAGTGACCGATATAATATAAAATTTAATAAATTCATGATTCTGAAATTATCATTAAAGTTATTTTGTCATTAACAATATCTGAACTGCTTAGTACATATAATTTGAAAAAAATATTTCTTATAATTTATGAAGATATAATTAATTTTTTTATAATAAAATATTTTAGAATATAAATGTACTGATTAATGTTTTTTTTTTTTTTTAAATTAATTTTTTTTTAACCTTGCTTGTGTCTACTTTACTGTTATATATGTCAACGCATTCAGTTTATTTTTATTTTTGCCATATATATATATACACAACTTAATTATATTAAATCTTCATTATATTATTATAAAATTACTCTTTGTTATTAATTCACAAATTAAATTTAAAAAAACATCAATTATATTGATTATCAAATATTTACAGACTAATTAAGATTTACAAAAAGTCTTTGTTATCATAAACATAAAGCTCTTAAAAAAAGTAAATAACATGTTTAATTTTCAGTAGTTAGGTTAATTCTAAGTAACATTTTTTTTTTTTTGTTATTGTTAGCAAATGTTAAGTTATTTATTTTTCAATATTAAACTAATATTAACACACAAAAATATTTAGAATAAAATTATTTTGCAAATTGTTTGTTATTCGGGAGAAAATTAATCTGCTTTACTATTCTAATGAATAAGGTATGACAATCTTTTCAATTTTTCTTTCACATTCATCTTTTAATTGTCGAATTGAACTTTCAAGTTAAAATAATGGGATCAATGAAGAATTAATCTTTTTGATCGCAATGATTTACCTTTTTTTTTTTTTTTTATAGATTTGTTTTATTGATTGAACTCTATAATTATTAAATAATTCATTTTTTTTCTTTTTTTTTCCTTACATATTGTTGAATGAAGATTCTATATTAGTGATACAAGCTATATATATTGATTTGGATTTTTCATAAATGAACCCTTTTGGGGGAATTCTGGAATTTGTCAACATCATTGTTCAAAATTATTTTTTGATTACCTTAACCTTTCTCCTAGGTTAAAAACATGTTTCAATGCTGGGGTGGATTCATTTTTGATAAAAATGTCAGAAAATTTTCATAAAGTCACACTTTTTATTTAATATATTTAGCTTCTTTAATTAAAAAAACTTCAACTTTAACTATATACAATCTTTCTGAAAATACTTATAAAAAATTATAATTTAGCAGTCAGCATAACTGCCTTCCAAGCAGCTGGCCCAAGTTCACTTCCTGGTCAACGCAATTGACATATGAAAATATATATAGTATATTTTCATTTTTGTATACAATCATCAATTTAAATATGTATATGCATGGGCAGTTAATGTATATTTTAACTTTATCATTTCTCAGAAAGCATATTATATACAGGCGTATATCTACTTGAAATGTTATAACCTTTGCAAATTATTCTATTTGCTTTATATCAAAATAATGGAATGTATAGAATCTTACTTATTTATAAGTGAATTAATCTATATTGTCACAATATTGATTCTATTGGCTTTTTATTGTTAGATAAACATTAAAAAATATTCCACAAAAATAAAGAAACATAAACTTGTAGAAACTGAAAACAACCTTACACACACATTGCTTAATAAGTATTAGGATTCCAAAGAAGATTATTAACTTCGATTTTGATTACCTTTTGTTAGTTTATTATATATATATATGTAAACTTATAAATAAATATTAGAAAATGCAGTAATTACAGTATTTATATATATATAAACGTCACTTAGGAGCACTTCCAACTATCCTCCTAGTTTTTATCAACTAATACTTTGAAAGGTCAACTTTCCCATAATTCCATGATCTTAATGTTTGCTGCCTGCCTATTGATTAAGTCTCACTTGTATTTATATATTAACATAGCTTCCTTGATTTTTCTTTATTTCTTTCAGTTTGTAATATTTTTAAATTATTATACGTCAAATCAAAACTATACATACATGATTTATTATGGTCATGAAATACAGAAGCTGATAAATTCTCATTATCTTTAGAATTTTGTTTCATATTTTGAACACTTTTTGATAACAACAAATGGTCTTTTGTTCTTTTCTCCAATGTGCATCTCAACTCACCTATATATCCACTAACATACCTACACATCCATTTATAAATGATCCATTTTTTAGTATTATTATATTATTATTGTAGTATTAAATATATATATATTATTTGCCACACAATTTATTTTATGACACATTTCGGATTTTAATAACCGAAAAGTTATTTACATTTTAATATTTAATTAGCCTGCTTTTAGCTTTAGAATAGTGGAGTGAGCAAAATTTATTTTTATAAGTTAAAATAGCATATGGTTTGTCAAATTCAGATACTGTTTCACATTTAAAAAGTATAGGTTTATGAAGTTTGATCATATATATTGTATGCAATATTTTTTCATAGATTCTGTTAGAAAAGTAGATTTTTGATTTATTTTCTGATGTCACTTTTAGAAAATAGTTTTGAATATTCTGGTCTTTTATATCCATATGTATAAACTTATTTAAGCATAGGGGATTTGAATTCAGATTTTCAAGCACCCTTTAACTAACCACACTATCTCATACAATTGATTCACATGACCAAACACATGTAGAAAAGATAAATAATCACCAATATACATATTTTGTGCTAAAACAGCACTCATCAATTGGTCCAGATTATCATCTCCCACACATATCTAAGTTCAAATCCCCTATACTTACAATTAAGCTCCAGGTTTCAGAATAGTTCCTGGTTTTCAAATATTTATAAACTTATTTAGTAACAATTTATTGGCTTACTAAAATATGTCATGTTATCCATTATATTTTCTTATGTATTATAAGCAAGATTTATGATTTTTTATATGCAGATAAACAAATTGTTAGTTACTTAAGAAATTACTTGATATTAGTGTGCTAAAAATAATCATTTTAGATTTGATCAAAAAACTAATACTTTTAGTGTACAACACCCTAATACTGTATTGTTTAGCATGGTGGATTGAATATCAATGTGTTTTATTGTTTTTCTGAAGAAAACATTAGTAGAGTAAAAATTAACTATACATAAAATTTATTTTTTATGTTTTTTTTTTATGTAAAACTATTTTATCATAAAATAAACTTTATTTCTCTGATGAACAAAATTCTTTCTAATTACCTACCAAAAATAAATAATGCAAAAGTCAGTATCTAATTGTCCAACGTTTAATACTTTTCTTTTATATTTTAGCAAAAATAATTAGATATCTATTTACAGATCAGTAATTGGATGAATAATCAGGTTGGGTACTTAAAATAAATTATAATTCTGATTGTAAAATTTAAATGTTCCTCTTTAATCCAGCTCAAACCAGAATTCAGGAGCTTATTTATAATAATAAAGCACAATTAAATAACTACACAATTGATGTTAAATATTGTAAATAAAAATGATCTGAATGTATAAATTGGAAATCCATACTCAGTATTCAATTCTTATTTGGACAAATTTTCATGGCTATATTATAACATTTCCTAGCTGAGATTTATGGCTAAAAAATATTATGCAGGTAATAGGAGAAGTAATAGTAATAGTAGTAGTAACAGCAACAATAACAACAACAACAGCAACAACAATAATAATAATAATAATAATAATAATAATAATAATAATAATAATAATAATAATAATAATAATAATAATAATAATAATAATAATAATAATAATAATAATAATGAGGAGGGGAAGAAGAAGAAGAAGAAGAAGAAGAAGAAGAAGAAGAAGAAGAAGAAGAAGAAGAAGAAGAAGAAGAAGAAGAAGAAGAAGAAGAAGAAGAAGAAGAAGAAGAAGAAGAAGAAGAAGAAGAAGAAGAAGAAGAAGAAGAAGAAGAAGAAGAAGAAGAAGAAGAAGAAGAAGAAGAAGAAGAAGAAGAAGAAGAAGAAGAAGAAGAAGAAGAAGAAGAAGAAGAAGAAGAAGAAGAAGAAGAAGAAGAAGAAGAAGAAGAAGAAGAAGAAGAAGAAGAAGAAGAAGAAGAAGAAGAAGAAGAAGAAGAAGAAGAAGAAGAAGAAGAAGAAGAAGAAGAAGAAGAAGAAGAAGAAGAAGAAGAAGAAGAAGAAGAAGAAGAAGAAGAAGAAGAAGAAGAAGAAGACCATCACCACCACAACAAAAAGATGATGATGTAGAAGAAAAAATATCATTATCATCATCAAATAGTTTATTATTTGGGAGTTCATGAGTTTGAATAATGGAATTATCTGAATGAAGCCATGATTCATGGACCTTAAGTTTCAGGATCTGTCAGACCATTACTACATTAAATAAAATTGTGCATAATTATGTAATATATATGCAGGGAACAACATATTAATTATTTTGCAATACAAATTCTATTTAAAGAAATATAGCTCACAACATCAGATTAAGGCCTGTAAAGTAAAAATGATTTTTTTAAGAATAAAAGCCAACTTAGTATAAATAATGACTATTAAATATAAGCAAACAAACAGTATATATCACAGTGAAGTACTTACTGTTAATTAATTAAAATAATATATCCTTAAAAATCTATTATAGAAAAATGAATAAAAATCTTCAAATCTTGATGTGATTAAATCCACCAGTTGTAATCTTCAATACGCGAATAAAACACAGTATCTGCTACACATGCAATATATTTGCGGTCCATATTCATTCAATGCTTTACACTTATACATTGTCAATGTAAAATTCTTTAATTTACAGATTAGCAATGGATACACTTTTACATTTTCCATCCTGGTGGTTTGGAAAAAGTTTTATTTGATATTGCATTTTCTTAATTAACTGCAACAAATAGTAAATTTTCTTTTTTTCCCCAAAATCTAGATAATTTGATAGAATATTTAGTTTTATGTATTTATTTCTACTTATTTACATACATTTTTATTGATTATTTTTTGTTGTTAATTAGGTATTGTTACGTGTCATCCTTCTTTTTTGTGAGATCTACTGTTGGATGGTGCTTCTGTGTTATGTAATTTATAAGAAATTAAATTATTTAATTATTTGTCAAAAACAAATTAGGAAACTATTTAAAAATGCAATGTAAGTCGACTGAGCACATACTGTTTAAATAGCAATAAAAAAACGACTTTATGAAAGCTTTTCTCCATATGGTCTTGTATATTTATGATTACAATATTCTGAGTTAAACTTATATTTTTATAATTACGTAATAAGCACGGTAAACGTAATTTTTAAAGCTGCAATAATAAAATTAACTAATATTTTTTAATAATAAATTAAAATGAAGAGCTTGACTTTATTTAATGATGCTTTTTTTTTAATTTACTGTTTGGATCAATAATTAAAGGATATCTTATTATTCAAATGATTCTAAAAAATTAATCTTTGTTAAAATTGCATAAATTAATAATCGAAAAATTTCGTTTTTTAAAATGTAAAACAAGATAAGTTTATATTTTACTACGAGATCGACCAGTACATATTAAGACACTAGATGGCTGTAGAGTTGACAAAAATTATGTTGTGGAAATGGGATGGAGTAGAATATGGGAAAAATTAGACTGGGGAATGTAAAATTAAGTAGCTAACAAGTTTTTCTTGGTATATTTGCTGAGAGATTCTTGACTTCGTTTAAGGAGTAGCTACAGTACATCACATCACATCACATCAACAATAGTCAATCCAACTAAGTTTTTTTTGTTTACTTTTATTAGTTTACATCACAACATCAGCTAGTCTCATTTGTCATAATTTTTATTGGTACCTTAAAATGTCAACAAAGGAAAGTATTTATGACACCAGTCAATTAATAGATATTTTGCCTTGAAATTATTTTGTAGATCCAAAAATCATATGACTCTTGTGGTTTTTCCAGTTACATGAAGGAAGTTGGTTGACTTATTTTTTTAGATGTGGTCATGATGATTTTTCCCATTATTTTGAATGTAAGATTCATTGCAAACTGACTTAGTAATATATTTGAAATTGGTGTTCATTGTCTTGAATATGTGGGAAAGAGTGGATGCAAGCCTTATGGAAAAGTTCTCTAAAACTATCATGGATGATGCAGGGTGGACTGAGAAGTCTGCTTGGACTGCAATCCAAGAAAAAGGTTAGGTGTTAAAAATGTTTTAAGCTTCTAATCAAATTGATAGTTATACTAAGTTTTGTAACTATTGGTAAGACAATTGTTAAAAAAATTTTGAGGCCATCATTTACCAAAAGATCACAATGCACAAATAGCCAACATTATGAAGCATGCTAATATAATTGATAGGTTGTGAGAATTTTTTTTTTTAAATGTTAGATTATAATTGGTTTTAAAAATTAGTTTGATTACAAATATTTCAATGTAAGAAGACTCACCAGAAGATACTTTGTATTCTATTTGTGAAAGCAAATGAAATCTCACCTAGTAATATACTTTAATGAATATATAGATTCTTCAAATTATAAAAGTAAGAGTAATTCCGTCATATAACTATTAATCATAAAGTTTATTATATTGACCCAATTATGACAGTCAGTCAAATACTCATGGTTAATGCCAAGAACAAAATTTTATACAAAAAAAGTTACAATCAAATCATTTTCCAATTCTTCAGATTCCTGATCATTTATAGTGAAAAATTTTAAAGCAAATTATGAATAAGGTCTTTATTTCAGTTTTGACTAATATTAAAAGTGTTCTTCATAAATAAAATCACAAATTTCAACTTACATTTCAATCATCTATTAATGTCCCTTAACTTGTAATGGCTTATTTGTTTTGAATTATTTTTGGCACAGGTACATAGACTTATTTTTTTATATATATACTACATTTTTGCTGGTTTTATTTAATTAATATTATTAAGTATTTTTATGAAAGTTACCTTGTATATTGATTTACTTGATAAATCACTAGCTAATCTAAAGTCTAATAATATATACATTCAATTTTTTATGATTTTTTTCATTGCACACCACGATAAAGAAAAAGTAATAACACCACTCTTTCCTGCTTCTCTAAGATTAAAATTAATTATACATATATAATAACATTACAAAAGAGAAATCTAAATTTAGATCATCAAGGTAGAGCAAACAATTTTTTATAAGTCGAATATTATTTTAGACAACCCCCCCCAAAAAAAAAAAGGTGTCATCTTTCTTTGTTGCATTGATAAGCAACTATACCTAATGCCACAAAGTTTGGCTAATGTGTGTATCATTACATGTTTTATAATTATTTATTTATTTGTGCAGTTATTATTAATATGAATATTCATATATATTGCTCAAAGGAGGTTGCCTTGACAATAGTTTCAAATTGTTGAATATTATTGATATTGGGATTGTCTAAATGTTGACTGTTTTTTAATGATATGTAAGAAGAGAGGTAAAGGTAGATAGATAAATAGACAGACATAAATATAGATAGATTGATAAATATTATACTTTAATTAAAATGATATTGATAGAAATTCTAGCTAATGGTGGTAATTTATGAATAGCTAAGATATTATTAGTGTCTGAATGACCATTTTTTGCCAAATTGTGATGATTTTTAGACTGTCCTGAAAGATGTCACAATCTATAAGATAATAGGAATTTCAAAATAGGGATATTTTTTATAATTTTTTTATCTTCACAAGCCAATGATATAAACAAAACCAGCATACCTAAGTTCAAGAAGAATTCTATATGCTTACACAATATTATACCTTGAAATCTAAATCAATATAAGCATATAAATATCATGTTAATTAAGACATTAATATGAGGAAACAGATACTAAAGAAATGCTAAAATTTTATGTAATGAGATATGAATTTATTAATAAATAAAACAAAAATAATACATGATTAAAGGTTTTAATTTATTCAGTTATTAAACATCAGAATTTTTAATTCAGAATTATTAATTAGCAAAATTCATAACAGAAAGTATTTGAAGAAGGTGATTATGCCAAGGAAAAAAAAGAAGAAATTTATTTTTATTTTTAAGAGATTATGGTAATGTTTAATACTTTCATATATTCCCATTCCATGAAATAATAAAGAAATATTATTTATATTCTCAATAATTTCATCTTAATTTATAAATAGTTTCATTTATGGTCTCTCAAGCTCGAAGAAAAATAACATTTTTCAATTATTACTTATATTTTTATTGTATAAATTTTGATGTATGTAAAATCAGATATATAATTTGTTTTATATTAATTAAACCAAATTTAATTGACCATTAAGAAAGAATAAAATGAGTGAATTAATGTAATATCAAATTTAGATTTAATTTTGTTTTAGACAAAAATAAATATCAAAGAAAATACTTCTTTTATTTCTCAAAAAGATGTCGTTCCTTTTATTTCTCAAAAAGATGTCGTTCCATAATATTCATTATAAACATTGAAATATAGATTGTTGCAGCTGTAGAAAATAAAGATAAATACTAGAGTTGCTTAATTAAATTATATGTGTTTATTTTTTTGTAATGTAAAATAATAATAAATACCAGAATAACGAAAGTTTTAAAAATATAATTTTGAAGTTAGTAGAAGGTAGTTAATTCAATGAAAATTTCTACTATTTTAATACACTATAATGTAACTTCATAAAAAAAAAGTCATTCTTGCAGTATATTAGTTCATATGCAGATTTTTCCAGAAATTATTCTCCCTCCCATGTCACTGTTTTGATTTTATATTACCATGTCAATAGATCTACAGCTTCAGCTTAAATATATCTGTCTTCTGCATCTGTCTCTGTGCTGTTTATTCTGCAACTACTACTCATTCTCTCTGTTACTCATCTTCCTTCACTTTGATATTAAAATAATTATTTTTAATAACTTTTCAAGGACTGGAGTTTGAGTAAACAAAAATAACATCGCCTACTTTAGTGAATTTTTTTTTTCACTTATATAAATTAACTTGGCGAAAATCATTTAAATTGTTGTTATTGTTTAATACTTTCAAAATTTAAATTTTTGGAAAAAAATGTTTTCCCACAAATTAAAAATTTTAATTAATTGAAATCTGCTGCGGTTCAAATTTTAATTAATTAATTAATTTGCAAAATATAATAAATTTTACAATATTATATGCACAAGCATAAATATAAAAATAATTAAGTACAACTTTATATATATATATATATTTGTCACGTTAATGTATTTGATTACTTAAACGATGTTTTACTTTTTATGAATTATCAACTATGAAAACTTGATCATTATTAATGATGTTGGCTTTACCGCAGTATATATATAACGAAACTTAAATATATTTCAAACAACGGTAAACAATTTATAATATAATATAAATAGAAACTCATAAAGAAATATTTTCGATTATATTCATAATCATTTTCAACTCAACTTTCAAGATGGAATCATCTATTACCAACCGGAAAAAGTTGAGTTGAAAATGATTATGAATATAATCGAAAATATTTCTTTATGAGTTTTTATTTATATTATATTATAAATTGTTTATCGTTGTTTGGAATATATTTGTTTCGTTATTGTATTATTAATGTTAGTGGACATTTAGTTTGTTTTAATATATATATATGTAAAATAAATAAAATATCCATTAATTAACCCTTTTCCCGCCTCTTACGAGGACTCTCGTAAGCAGTTGACGTCACTCTAATTCTGTTATTTTTAGCAGTAGGAGATTCGTTTGACAGTTATTGATTAGGTTTTTAAAAGTTCTGTAAGATGGTGCCCTCTTCTGAATTATTTTACAAGTAAAAAGTCAAAAAAACCACATTTAAAGCTAAACAAAGAAAGAAACTTATTGGTGATTGGCTCTCAGCTGACAAAGACATTCTGATTGGCTGGAAAGAACAAAGAAACCACCTGATCAAAGAAAATAAAGAAAAACGCTGAGATTTTCATTTCGAATATGGTTTAAAGTATTCCAAAGTATAATTTGAGTATTAAAATAATTTTAAATACAAATATACTAAAAAAACAAAATTATTTTCGAAAAATATTGAAGATTTTAGTAAAAATATTTAAGATTTAGCAAAAAGAAATATTTAGTTTTCTATAAAGTAAAAATCATTTACATCATGAACTCTTTGTTTGTATGTTGGCTTTTATTTTGCCGAAATTGAATATTTTATAATAAATAAATAGCAATTTATTTTTGAAAGAACTTTCGTTCACTTTTATAACCTGAAAATGTATTAATATATTTTTTATAAACAAATATAAAGTCAATATGATATTAAAGGTGAAAATATTTTGACAATTGACTTGTCTTCAGTTTGTGAGCTGGCCAATTAAAAGCTTTGATTTTTAGCTGACACAACCAATAATATAATTAGTGGTTAAAAGGTTAAAAACAATATTGTAATTATAATTGAAATAATATTTTTAATGGTTTACAAACAATTACAAACAATCTTTAAATCCACAGAAGTACTTTCAGTTACTTTCTAACCTGCCTCAACTGCCATAAAATTCAAAAACTAAAAGTGGAAGCAAACATCATCAATTCAAATTCCATGAATCTCATATTTTAATGTTAGAAGCTTGTCGATTTATTAAATGCGTTTTATTCCTGTTTATAAAAATTGCCTCTTTAATTTTTCTTTTACTACGGTTTCTCTCTTCGTGAAGAATTTTCACATTTTCAAAATTAAATTTAAATTTATATTTACATGTTTTTTCATGATCGAAGAAAACAGAAGAAGATATTAAATCGCCATTATTTTTATTTTTTACATGCTTATATAACAATTCATGTTCCTTCAATCTTTTCTCAATGCTGCACCTAGATTCACCTATATATGATAGCATACAATCACAAAAAATTTGATATATGACATTACTTTTTTGCTTGACAGGTATGACATCCTTAGAATTATTAACTAATTTATTAATATTGTTTGGAATGTAGAATGAAACATTAAATAAATTCTTATATAAATCCTTAAAAAATTTTACTTGTGGATTTGAAATAAATGGAATAGATGTCCATTTTTTATTATTAATCTTCATTTCTTTTAAATTATAATAATTTTTTTAAAATTGACTTAAAGTATTGTTTATTTGTTCCATTTTATAACCAACATCAAGCAATTCCTTGGCAAATATCTCAAAATTTTTCAATTTATCACTTTGGTAACGACATAATTTTTCATTCCGATACAAAAAAAGATTTAAAACTTGCCATCTTAAGCATCATTGGTACTTTTAATTTACAATTTATATGTCCTCTTTTTTGCAATGGCTTAATTATTAGTTTATAATTTAATATAATTTAGTATATTAAATTATAAACTAATAATTAAGCCACTGCAAAAAAGAGGATATATAAATTGTAAATCAAAAGTACCAATGATGCTTAAGATGGCAAGTTTTAAATCTTTTTTGTTTCGGAATGAAAAATTATGTCATTACCAAAGTGATAAATTGAAAAATATTTAGATATTTGCCAAGGAATTGCTTGATGTTGGTTATAAAATGGAACAAATAAACAATACTTTAAGTCAATTTAAAAAAAAAATTATTATAATTTAAAAGAAATGAAGATTAATAATAAAAAATGGACATCTATTCCATTTATTTCAAATCCACAAGTAAAATTTTTTAAGGTTTTATATAAGAATGTATTTAATGTTTCATTCTACATTCCAAACAATATTAATAAATTAGTTAATAATTCTAAGGATGTCATACCTGTCAAGCAAAAAAGTAATGTCATATATCAAATTTTTTGTGATTGTATGCTATCATATATAGGTGAATATAGGTGCAGCATTGAGAAAAAATTGAAGGAACATGAATTGTTATATAAGCGTGTAAAAAACAAAAATAATGGCGATTTAATATCTTCTTCAGTTTTCTTCCATCATGAAAAAACATGTAAATATAAATTTAAATTTAATTTTGAAAATGTGAAAATTCTTCATGAAGAGAGAAACCATAGTAAAAGAAAAATTAAAGAGGCAATTTTTATAAACAGGAATAAAACGCATTTAATAAATCGACAAGCTTCTAACATTAAAATACGAGATTCGTGGAATTTGAATTGATGACGTTTGCTTCCGCTTTTAGATTTTGAATTTTATGGCAGTTGAGGCAGGTTAGAAAGTAATCTTAAGTACTTCTGCAGATTTAAAGATTGTTTGTAAACCGTTAAAAATATTATTTCAATTATAATTATATATATATATTAATTTACAGTTTTTTAATGGATTCCTAGATATACAAATCCGTTTTCTGTTTGTTAATCCACATATTTTTTTTATCTATGATGTAATTAGGTAAACAATTAATAGTATTTGCCTGATCTACATTATGTCAAAGTAAAACCAAAAGTTGCAATTTAGATAACAATACATTATACATGTGAAAATTTGAAATACTTAAACTCCTACACACTGTTATCATGTAGGTTTATAGCCATGACTTTTTAGTTGTACTTATATTATATATTTTTTTAAAAAATGTTACTTCTCTAAATTCTCCAAATACATCCAACAGTTAGTAATAGCACCTAGGTTAGAAATATCAAAAGGATTTGAATGGTATTATTATACTCTGTTCTTTAGGTTCTACTAATCTGATCAGTGTCTATACTAGTATGGGAATCAAACTCGGATTTTTCAATTCTTGAATATTGAACTTTAAGATAATATTCTATCCAACTGAAGGCTTAGGTTTGATTTCTATGCTAGTATTATTACTGGTGGGGCCAGTAACACCTGAAGAAGAGAGAAGAATGATACTACCAGAAATTATGTGTCTATACTAACCTGTATGCTAGTATTAACAGTTTAATGCAATTGAAAAATGTAAATAAAGTTTTTTTTTCCTAAAGACATTAAGGTACTTATTTTTAGACCATACAAGCTGCCTGATTGTGTTTTGTATGTGTCAAAATATATAAAAATACCATTTACGTGGCCAAACTTACAGCCTCTAGAACAATTCTGTTCATATTAGCCATTAACAGGCCTAGATATCATTGCATACCAATCTCATGGCCCACTGATGTGCTTCATGAAACTCTGCAAATGCACACACTTTACAGATCACTATCATATCATGTAAGGATGTCTATAAATCTACTGACCATAACTCTTGAAATGTACATTCCAAGTAATTATCTTACACCCTAGCTGACATAGTATTTCATAGTAATCATTTTAATTGCATTGCTGCACTTTCATACACAACTTTCAAGGTTTTTAACATTTTGAAAAGAGTAGGGACAAGCACCATTGCAGAGAACTCATGAGAAACCTCAGCTTTGCATCAGAACACATAGGAGACAAATCAAATGGCTGAGGTAGCATTGCTACAGCATGTTTTGGATGATCTAAAGGATCATCCAAAATATCCACCCCCCCTGCACCTTCTATTACTAACACACTGACATACCCCTTTCCTAACCCTGAAATCACACAATAAAAAAAGTCTGGCATGGTAAAGTTATTAAAATACTAGTGTGTTTTTAAAAACAAAAACAAAAACTAACTTGTTTGTTTCCAATAATAAATAAGTAGATAAATTAATTTATACTTTGTTTTCAATCCAAAAGAAATACAGCAATTAATTTATCCATGTATTTTTTAAATCAGTCTCAAAATAATACCTGAAATTGGATAATAAAGACAAAAAGTCTGATATGGTAACATTATTAAAATAAAAGCATGTTTTTAAAAGGAAAAACAAAAAAGAACTTGTTTATTTCCAATAAAAAATAAGTAAATAAATTAATGTCGACAAGTTTTTTTTTTTGATATAAATATAATACCAGACATTGGACAATAATGAAATGGAAGAATAATTAATGTAGACTTTTTTTTTGTAATACCACAAATCAGACAATAAAAAAAGACCAGCCAGGTAACATTATATTTATGTGTATTAAAGAGTGTAAAGTGCCATCAGGTGGCATGTATGGTCTAAAAATAAATACCAATATTAAATATTTAATGTTAGATGATGGAAATAATCCAACATATAAGTACAATTATATACACTATGTATGTCAATTTAAAAATTTTCAAGAATTTATAGAAAAAGAAATCAAAATATAATGAATTATTTTTTCATATGGTTACATCATCATTGAAGTTTCATATTGTAATGCCAAAAAATATAGAGCTGTTATACTAACCTAGAGGTATAAGTAGATAAGGTTTGAATCTCACCTACTCTCCCAGATTACTACCAAAAAACTTACTCCTCAAACATCATGCCAGTTATTTTTTTAATGTTTGCTCAGTGATCAGGGAGAATTGAGACTCACCAAAGAAATACTGACAGGTGATGAGCAGGTTTACATATATAAGACAACAAACAATATCGACAAAGTTATTATAATTGTGAATAAAAGTTTATTATTTACATTAGTGAAGCAATTAACAATTAAATATGGGTGTAACAAGCAATTTTTCCTGTAATGCATATATATATATATATATATATATATATATATATATATATATATATATATATATATATATATATATATATATATATATATATATGATTCAATAATTTGTATGAAAAATATATAATTAATATAAAAAGAAACAATAATACGCTTTATCAACGAGCAGATCACTTTCACTTGAGAGAGAGATAGCAATGACATAACTCTATGAAATAATTTACAAGGTCAAGTTTTACCAGTTAACTAGTTAGATATAATTTAGGCCAAGTAAGAATATAACCCAACTTTAATTCTTAAACTTAATTGTAGAAACCATCATCAGATATTTTCAGATTTACACAGTAACATTTCATCATATCTTAAGAAGGCTTTAATAAAATAAACAAAATAAAACATTGTTGTTCTTGGTGATTACATATGAAAGTTTAAAAAGGGGTCTTAAGTTACAGAAGGCTTCATGAAAGGTTAACTTGATTCTGGATAGCACTGTATCTCTAAACTGTGGTTAGAGAAAAAGGAACACATTGACCATAGTGTGAACTGAGTCCAAGAATGAAGTTTAGTTGCTTGTGTCCAGTTATATATATGAAAGTTATAAGATCTTATCACAACTAATTGAAATCCCAAGAAGGTACATTAACTCATGAAAATAGGATGAAGAGAGTGGTGAGTATATTATGAAAAACTCATGAAACACAGAGTAACACAATAAGATAGGGACATGGTCAAATGGTCTTAAATTTAAAACCTTATTTATTCAATGTATATAAAATAGTAAGAATTTGAAATTTTACAAACAGAAAAGATCCACTATAAAATAATTGTTTGCATTTTCCTTTTTAGAGATAATATTAGTTTTTAAAAAAAGGCTGGACATATTAATCATTCATTACTATTTAACCAGTTTCCCATAGGATTAATATTTTTTTCAAACTATAAGTTATGTGTTATTATACTGTAACCTCTCTTACATAACATATAACTAAGAATGTTTAGGTTATCTTAAGTTTTCTGAAGCAAACGCATATAATAGTCACCCTGGTATTGGCTGAAAAGCATTTAACAGCATAACCCAAGCTTGGATCTTTTCCTTTTTAAAAACATATATCAAAATTTTACTAAGAATATAGTCTCATGTCTTCCATTATAGCTATAAGTCAAAGAAAATTTCATTAACTTTCAAACTACAATTGCACTTTCTGGGTTTAATCTCTCTTTCTAATAATTTAAAAAAAACTATAATCATAAATAAATGCAACGGGGGGGGGGGTTGGAGGCAGTAACGTTTAGTCAATAAGTTTTTATGAATTATTTTACAATATTCCCGGATTTATCAGAGCGGGTTAAACAAATAGAAGTCAATTACAATTTACACATTTCTTCCCCTACCAATTCCTACTATATACATATATTCTATTTCAACATTCCACATTACATGTAAGGAATCAAATCGTTCCTTTTTTTAAAAGAATACATGAAAGTAATTATAGAATTCCAGAAGTATATGACAATCTGTTAAAATGTAACTGTTAAAATCTTTCCAAGGCATAATTCAAAGTATGTTAGAGATTATAGAATAATATAATTTGTGAATCTAACATTTAATTCACATGGCATAGACAGATATTAACTGATAACGTTAAAATAACATAATTAAAATCAAAATACAAAATTATCTAGTATGATATATATATATATATATATATATATATATATCATACTAGATAATTTTGTACAATTCCGACGGTTACAATATATATATATATAAACAAGTTTTTAAGGTATTCCTATGGGTCACCTATCTCAGGAATAATAGCTGATTTAGTCATGGAAAATATAAAAATACGTGCTTTAGAATCATCATATTTAAACCCTCTTATTTGGCTCAAATACATAGATGACACTTTTGTCATATGGCAATATGGAAAAAAAAATTAGATGATTTTTTCTTAAATTTAAATAATATGCATCCTCATATTAAATTTACAATGGAGACAGAGTCTGATGTAAAACTGCTTTTCATGATGTTCTAGTCACCAGAATACCAAATAGTTTATCTTTTTTGATTTACAGAAAAAATACACACACATACAGATATTTGCATTTCCATTTTCATCATCACCCAACTCAGATAGTTTCTGTTGCCAAAACACTTTTAAATAGAGCGATTAACCTTTCAAATAAGTCACATCTGAGAGAAGAAATAAATCATATTAATAGTGTTTTATTAGCAAATAGTTATAATTATAAATTTATTAAAAAAGCCTTATTTCAAGCCCAAAATGGACAAAATAGGAAACAAAAAAATGATATATCAGCTATTAGGATTTGTGTTCCATATGTAAAAGGAACTACAGACAATATTGGACATATATTAAAACCCTATAATATAAATACAGTGTTTTATACTCATCAAAAGATCATCAATATAATAACCAAGCCTAAGGATTCAATTCCTCTTGAATCACATGGTGTTTATCAAATCTCATGTGAAAATTCTAAAGCTTCTTACATAGGTATGAGTATTCATCACATCAGTGTTAGGAGAGATGAGCATGCTAATGCAGTTAAACAACACTCATCACCATCAGCACTCTCACTCCATATTATAGATTTAGGTCATAAAATTGATTTTTCTAGTACCAGGATCATATCCAAATGTTATAATCCATACCAGTGCAAATTTAGAGAAGCCATTAAGATATTTAATAGGTCAGACTGTATCAAGTGAGGTGATACATGCAAACTTCCTCCTATTTGGAAAGATTTTTTAAAAAAACATTATTAATTTAACACTTTTGCTATTGATGGAATTTTAACATGTTTGTCAAATCAGTGATTGTAGCACCTCTACAACCATCTTTCTACCTTTTATCATCCAGTAGATGACTTGTGTGATCAAATCAAAGTGTCGGTATATCAATATTTAAAATATTTTAACGTGGATGAACCTGTAAAATATGTCTTTTATATATGCAAACCGTGAAAATCTTCATCAACATATATATAATTTCAAATATAAATGATGTAAATTTCAAGTCAAGTTAAAATAAAGGTATGGTTAATGTTAAAGTTCCTGGTAACTCAAGGTGTGTGTATAATATATCAGGTTGGTCTGGTGATGAAGGAATGATCCTCCATAAGTAACTATGATGACAGCATTGTCTTTTCTGTCAGCTATGGTAGAATTTAATAGTTTTGCATGTTCAAAAATATGTTTTTTTGGTGGGTGTTCATATCTGGTAGCAGGCATTGATCAGGCACTCTCTGTTCTCTGGCTTGACTATATTGTCATGACTCTTGTCTAAAGACAGAAAAGAGTGTGGAGACAAGGGTTATATTCACATATTAATGGCATGGTACATTTCTAGATTTTCTTATAAAAGATGAAAGGTAACTTTTCAAAATACAGTGTGACATCTTAAGAACTTCAGCAAGAGTTACAGCAAGAGACTTCCTTTACCAAGACAATATTTTCTTGAGCAAGACAACTTTCAGCAAATGATTTCTTCAGTTAGAGAGAAAGGTTTTTCAGCAATGGCAAAATAGTGTACAAAAGAAAACTTCTTTATTTGTATCTTTTTATTTGCTTTAGTATTTCACTTGCCAACGGTTACCAATACCTCATTGTTTTAGCTTCCCCTGATATCTTACATTTTGTTGGTATTTTTATACCAACAATTTACATTTTCGCTAATTCTATTTCAATGGATTATTTTACTGATTAAATTCCTACTTTAATGACTTTTATATATTAGGAATTTACATTCTTAAGTTAAATTTTTATTTCAATTGAATTACAGATTAAATTCCCTTTTTTAATTGATTTTATACATTAGAAATTTACATTTTATCTGTCAATACAAACTTTTTTATTTATACAGGTAAAATCATGATTTACACAAATATATTTTAATAGAAATAAAAATAATTATTTAAACTTTTCTATCTTTTTCTTTTCATTGGCTTTTTTCCATAACTATTTATATGTTTATTGTTTTTATTGAGTTTAAGGCACATTCACTGCAGTTAAACTTATGGTCTAGCTAGTCCACAGTGAATGGTGAAGCCCATATATATATATATATATATATATATATATATATATATATATATATATATAAAAAAAATATATATATATATATATATATTGTAATGGTATACAATATGCCATTACATTAATTTAAAATTAAAATAAAAACTTAAGTTCGTAAATAAAAATTGATTTATTAAAAAGAAAAAAAAATTAAGTTAAATATTGCAAATTGAAAGTTATATTTAACATATATATATTGTCGCTGATAAAACATTTAAACTATTTTAGGAAAAAAGTATTTGAAAGTATTTTTTTTTTTTGTAAAAAAGTAAAAATATAAAGATTGATATTTTGAAAATAGAAATAATGTTGATTTGTATAATCTTAGAAAATGGAAATGATTGTTTTATTAATTAAATGATTGTTCTAAATCACACTAGCCCTTGGAGCACTTGAATAATTAAATGGTCAGATAAGAGAATAAAAAGAAATTAAATGACCAATGCAAGCAAGAAACTATAGCATGAACTGTAAATGGTTTCATTTACGATTAGTCATGTTTTGCTCATTGAATCCAAGGATTTGCTGATAAGAGGCTAATAAAAGTATAAAACCCCTACATTTTTGAATTCAGGGGATTATTATTATTATTGTTGTCGGAGAGCTGACTTTGAAACTACAATTAAATCTATAGCTGTATTGCAGGCTTCACAATGTAGAAGTCTCCAATAGATTTAATTTCTTGACAACTATCTGAGACCTCCCTATGACAGTTATGGACCAAAAAATGGCAAGTAGCAGCTTTGTTTTTAAAGGAAAAAACAATCTACATAAGTGATCACAAAGATGGACTTCTAAATCTGCAGAATCCGTAAAGTATAAACTTTTACCAATTGAACTTTCTTTTAAATAATTACAGTATATCTTCAATAAGTAATCAATCCATAAAAAAGTAATATAAATAAATGGACTCTTATCTGACCAAGAATAGAACTCTAAACCAATTATAAATATTTATTTTTATATAAGTTTGCTATTTCAATCATTTCTGTTTTTTTTTTAATTATTTATTTATGTTTGTATTTAACTAGGTTATTTATTTCTATCTGTTAACTAAAATGTATTAAATTTAAGTTGGGTGTGGATAGCTGTATAGATTCATTAAGTTTATGTTAGTTTAAGGGGTTTCAGTTCAGGTTATTTGTCTTGTAGTTAGGTCAATTCTGCTGGAGGGATATATGGGTGTTTATATCAATGTAATGTGAAGCATGTTTAGCATACAAGGCAACATGCCCAACTGAATGCATGACCCCAAAGAGGTAGTCATGGTGTTGCAATGGATACAGACATATTTCCTTCACCATTGACTCTTTTTTTAGCTATATGGATAGGGACTGTAAGTCGGCATATAGAATGCTCTCCCCATATGTAGCATTTCTCTTTTAATTATTGTATATACATGAATTCATCACCAGACAGATGCACATTCCTGTACTGGATGAGAATCATATCCATCAAATAATACCATGCTGTCAGATGCACATTCCTGTCAGAGTGGTTTTATGCTAGCATCTTCATATTGCATTGGTTGTGACTATATATATCTGGAAGCAGGCATTGGTTTAGCTACAAACTTTTTGTCTGAGATTGAATGATTTGTTTTGAAAAGTTATTAACTGTGGAATCTATGTAGCCTATCTATACTCAACATGCTAAAGTAAAATATTATTAAAATGTTCATCTGTGCGGACTATTTAAAGTTGTAATTTAAATTTAACAATTAATGTTAAGACCTAAATATTAATTTTATTCCTAAATTTTAAATGTGTGTTAATAAAAGCTGTTGTTTTATTAGCACCGGCAGTGATCTAATTTATTCTTTTTAATCTTTATTAAAAATATATTTTAAAAAATATGTTTTAAATCTCTGCTACTCCATGAGCTAGTGTCTTAGGGATGACAGCCGTGATAAAATATCTATGTAAAATTGGATCATTAACAGTGCATATCTGCCTACTCTATAAATTTTCTAAGTTTGAGTAGCCTAGTGGCGCCCTGTAGTGGAAGTATGTAAGACTCCATTCAGTATTAGACCATTGTAATTGGATTCCCATTGTGGCACTGGGTATAATAAACCATGAGTACCATGAGTAAATTTTTTTAAAGTGAGATATTTTTATCTATATTATATAAAGTTATGGTTTGAATATTTTGTAAAAAGTACTGCCATAAGAAAAATTACGCATACATAGAAAAATAAACGCGAGGAATAAAACATAATAATTAATATAAATCATAATTTTGTTGTTTTTTTTTAAAAAAAAAACTAAATACATTTAACTTTTTTGACTTGCCTAAATTAATAAAGAAATGTAGAAAAGGGAACTCTTGAGTGAGGAGGTGTAATCTCAGCTGGGGTGGAAAGGAAAGAATAGTCAGCATTTTTTTTCTTGTAATTACTAACCAGAGTTTTATCTTTTTTTAAAAAAAAGTTTAGTATAATCAATTTGTGTAACATCATTACTAACACTAAGTAAATTCTTTTTTTTTTATGTTTTTGTTTTTGAGGAAGTTCACTGATATGTAATGGTATACAATATGCTGTTACATTAATTTAAAATTAAAATAAATACTTAAGTTCGTAAATAAAAATTGATTTATTAAAAAAAAAAAAAAAACTTAACTTAAAAACTGAAAATTGAAAGTTATATTTAATGTATATATATTGTCGCAGATGGAAAACTTAAACTATTTTAAAAAAAAAGTATTTGAAAGTATTTTTTTTTTTGTAAAAAAAGTAAAAATATAAAGATTGATATTTTGAAATTAGAAATAATGTTGATTTCTATAATCTTAAAAAATGGAAATGATTGCTTTATTAATTAAATGATTGTTCTAAAGCACACTATCCCTTGGGGCACTCAAATAATTAAATGGTCAGATAAGAGAATAAAAAGAAATTAAATGACCAATGCAAGCACGAAACCACAGCATGGACTGTAAATGAAACATGAGAGGATTAATGACGTCTTACTCATTGAATCTGAGGATTTGCTGATAAGAGGCTAATAAAAGTATAAAACCTCAAATTTTTGAATTCAGGGGATTATTATTATTATTGTTGTTGAGATCTGACTTTGAATCTACAATTAAATCTATAGCTGTATTGCAGGCTTCATGATGTATAAGTCTCCAATAGATTTAATTTCTTGACAACTAGCTGAAATCTCCCTATGACATTTATGGACCAAAAGGAATGGCAAGTAGCGGCTTTGTTTTTAAAGGAAAAAAAACAATCTATGTAAGTGATCATGAAGATGGGCCTCTAAATCTGCAGAATCTGTAAAGTATAAACTTTTACCAATTGAACTTTCTTTTAAATAATTACAGTATATCTTCAATAAGTAATCAATCCATAAAAAGTAATATATATATATAAATAATCTCTTATCTGACCCAGAATAAAACTCTAAATCAATTATAAATATTTATTTTTATATACGTTTGCTATTATGCTAAGACATACTTTGAAAACACATCATACATTACAAAGATGAATTTACATAGATTAAAAGCAAGTAATGGCCATAATGATCTACTGCCACCTTTTGTAATGTTGGTGTGACCATCCCCATGTAAGACTGGTTAGAGAATTTATTTTGGAATTGTACTTGTCATTCTCTTAGTCTGGTTAAATATTAGAGAACATCTCTTCCCAGTGGAATTTATGACATAGGGCATTCTGTTTTCCAGGTGCCATAATCTTCACATAGGTTGTGAATGTGGTCAATAAGCCATTCTCTGACTTCCTGTGGTGTCAGAATTTTCCAAGGGTTAGCCCAATAGTGGGTTATATGCATCAAAATGTAATCTTTAATCTGATAACATTTTTTTAGTTCTGGTACCTGACCTTTCTCAAGTGTTTGCATGGTAGATCTATATTTACATCCATTCTCTGAAACTGGGCTAATTTTTTGAGTCTTGTCTACCTAGTCATCCACATAAATGGATATCACTGCTATGCACATTTTTTCCACCACCAAGTTCAGTGGTAGGATTTCTATTGGATGGTGGCTCAAAATGTCCACCATCACATTTTTTACTCCAAAGGCAATAAATCACCTTATAATTGAACTATTGCAAGAACAAGTCAATTTGATAGAGATCATTGGTAGGATATCCTCACTTAAAGAACTCAAAACACCAGTGGTCAGTGATGATGATTAATTTTGATCCTAATAAGAATTGTTTGAACCTCTGGCAGGCTCATACTATTGCCAGAGTATCTTCTATCACAGTGTAATTGGTTTCTGACCATTGGAAGGTTCTACTACAGAAATATAAGATCTTATGTCTGTTCTGTTGGTCAATATGGAATAACATGACACCAAGATTCCTCTTGCTGCTATCAGTTTGCACATAAAATGTATGGGTAGAGTCTGAATAGAGTAATATCACAGTTTTCAGAATTTTTTTTTTAAATTTTTACAAATCCCATTTCGTGTTATATTGATGATTTCCATCACCAGTTTTTTTAGTAGTTCTAGTAGCAATGATGTATTTTGTGTGAAGTTTTTGATAGAAATTGTGTACATCCATAAATGACCATATTTGTTTCCAATTTGTGGGTGTTGGGAAATTCTTTATGGCCACTATTTTCTCTGGGTGAGGCAAGATACCTTGTCCATTCACTAAATTAGAAAAGTGATCTTCTGTATTATAAAACAGCTTTTACTGAAGTTTATAGTAATATTTTTTTCTACACATTCCTGGAGGAATTTTTTCTGATGGACCAAGTGTTCAGCTATGCCAGTAGAATGTGTATATATATATATATATATATATATATATATATATATATATATAGTCCACCTATAAATTAAAAAACTAGTAAGAAATATATATATATACACCGTTTCTTTTTAGGCAGACTTATTTAACACGATTTGGAAGTTATGTGATTCGTGTTTCACCGGAAGTTGATTTCTGATAATGTGCTATTACTTTAAATAATAAATTTTGCGCACTTATGTTATATTGAAAGCAATAGCACATTATTAGAATTCAACTTTCATCTTAGTAATTTCAATATTTTGAGTGCTTTATAATAGTAAGATTTTGTGCAATAATGAAATTAAAATCATGATTTCCACATTTTATGTATACACATATTAAATTTTGCAAGATTATAGTAAGGTGCATGTTGAAGAATAGCAACCTTCCAGTCATTACAAGATTATAATGTAAATTTGTTCAAACATTGTGCGTGTTAATTTTGCATTTTAAATCACATTCTGTTTTGCTTTTTAAAAAAGAACATAATCAATTATTATTTTCTTATTAATGATACTAATCATTAACATGCTCTTAAATTCCAATGAGAGCTAAATGGTTGTATGTGGATATCGTGAACTTCGTAAACAATTAATAAAATCATTGTCTCAAAGATTAATTACTAATTAAGTTGTCACCAAAAAATCATAATAATTAAAATGTGTATAAAAAATGTAAATTACTGCACTGTAAATTATGTATAAAAATATATTGTTTTGAATAAAATTAAATATTATAGTTAAAAAAAGTTTGTCTTGTATCAATTTTTTCAAATTTGAAATTTTTTATTAGTCATATTTTATTTCCTTATTTTTTTTTTGCACAAATTTTAAAGTAATTTTACATTGGTGCTTTGCTTTTATGCAAATTTTGAAAAATCACAGACCGCATCCCCTCTTTTTCAATGTAAGTTACGTCTATTTTTGCACGATTTCATTTGCGCATGTTTTCTGAGGAACCTATCTATCACGTAAAATGGGACCCAGGTGTATATAAGAAATATGTATAATGAAATACATATATATATATATATATAGTTTTTTAATGTGTGTGTATATGTATATATATATATATATATATATATATATATATATATATATATATATATATATATATATAATAGTACATTTTATTATATTTCTTTTATACAGATATATGACTATTGTGCTAAGTTGTTGTTTTTAATGACGATGGTCTTTCCACCCCCAAGGATATCAAAAAGGAAAAATATAAGAAAAACCTGCTCTAAAAATGAGTTTTGTCATAACTATACAATATACAATCCAATATGTAAACCTGTAATACTTTCAGAAGTAGAACATTCTTTTTCAAGTTTCTGTTTATTTAATATTTTGCAAAGTTGTCTTACTTTTACTAACAGATAACTTTCTTTCTAAAACACTTCAACTTAATGTTATTTGCAGCCTATCAACATAAATTATAATTTTCTATATATTTCCAAATGAAACAGTTAAGCTTTCATTTTTTAAAAAGGACTTTGAAACAATCCCTCTACCATAAATAGGGTCTACCTTTCTCATGAAAATTATGCACAAATTTATTATAAAAGTCTCTTTCAGAACTTTTTGAATTGTTCATTAATTTACAAATTTAATTCAATGAAGGTATGATTTTATTATTGTAGATCTTTATAGAATCATATCCATAAATTTTTAAAATTTTGTGAAGTATCCTTAAATAAAACTTCTGTAATGACTTTTATTGTAATAATAGGGTGTCTTGAAATATTAGATAAAATATCAGCTCTATATACAGCTAACTTGTTAAAAGCAACTGAAAACACAATGGAGTCTGAGTTGTACCTCATCATGTAAGTTTATTATGTCAGTATGTCCAAAAATAAATTACATAAAATACCAGCTCTATATATGGCTATCTTGTTAAAAGCAACTGAAGCAAAATGGAGTCTGAGTTGTACCTTCACATGTACTAACTTTCTCTTTATAAAACTATTAAAATGGAAATGTGTTTAAATTTTTCTATTGATATCCATTCTCACTCAAGGTTACATAGTTTATTTTTTCTATGACTGATTGATAATGACCTTATATTTTTGATCATTAATTATTAAACCATGCTGTTTTCAGGAGAAATAAATAATACCATAAGTCATCCTAGTGTAATAATTGTTAAGACTTTGGGAGTCTCTCAGTAATCTTGTCTTCAAAAAAAAATGGAGAAATTAGGAATATCCTCAATGATAAATACTGTTAGAGCATTGCCATAAATTCAATTATACATCTAAAGATCCACATTGAATTCCAATATTAGCACTGCTGCTACTCTGGTTAGCAATACATGAAAAAGAGAATAATGACACTCAAAATATTGTTATATACAACCTATATACTATTAGTAATAGCTGAATATATTTACAAAGTTAAAATAAAGTTTGAATTTTTCTAAAGACATTTAACACTTAATATTAGATTATAGAAATAAGTCAACATATAATTACTAAAAATTCTTCATATTGTAACAGAATAGCGTTACATGGGGTTTGAACCTAGGAAAGTTAAAGATATATATTAATGACGAAATAAATGACAGGTACAAAACTTTTTAAAAAACGATCTTGTTTTAAGAATAAACGAGAAACAGCCATTTCTAAAGCAGATCGCAGCTATATATGAGTACCTGTCAGATTTATTGAACTAAAAATTAAAAGAGTTTTTATTTTTTTGAGGAATTATTATAATCATTATTTGTAAGTTTGCTTTTTTTTGTTATTTCGTTTTAAGAAAAAGAATGATCGAGAACAAATTAGAAATTTTTTATTAAATCATTTTTAAACAAAAAAGAAAGAAAAAAGATAAGTAAATTAATTAATTTGCAATAGGTTAAAAGATTCCAAGCGATCTAAGATATTTTGAATGGGGGGGCAATTAGTAGATTAAAATTTAGAGAATTTGAAACAATAAGCAGGATGTATGTTGGTAAAGTCTAGATAACAATCCAAATTTAGAAACAGAGGTGATAAAAAAGTGTACACTGCTATTGTACTACTTAGACCTCTGGCTCCAGCTAAAACAATACTTAAAAAAAGATGGAAAAACTAAATTAAATTCCCACGTGGTACAAATGTCACAGAAACCATTGAATAAAGAGGACCCTTAATTAGCAAATAAGAACTAATGACTCATGAGTGCATGACAGAGATTGGAGGAAAAATTCAAGGTGTCGTGGCGGGAAAGAAGAGAAGAAAAAGGCAAGACAGAACTGGAGAGACATCAGTTTTACAATTATTAATCATTGATTAAGAGTTGTGGAAGGCGAAATTAATTTGAATTTTAGCAGAAAGTATTATAATTATTTTTTGGCAGAGCTTCTGATTAAGTACTTGGACTTCTTAACCTAAACTTTGTGTGATACCGTAGACGAAATGCGTTGCTGAATCCAAAATTCATGGCTTGGCCGCCGAATCCAAAATTCATGGCTTGGCCGCCGAACCTTCGCACCTGGCACCGCTGATCGATCCTAGAATGCTCTCAACCTCGGAGAAAATGAACTCAAGGACCACACACACCCTGGAAGCCTCACCCAGAACCGACATGCTGAATTAAAGAAAACATCGCTCAGGATCCCATTACAGTCTTCTCGTTCCACACCAGCTAAAATAACTTTAACACATTCATGCACCAGCTAAAATAACTTTAAAGTGGAGAACGATTTACAGACATTAAGTGTAAAATAATAAAATTACTAATGACCAAATTGAATCACTAAAGAACTCAACCAGAATGATATGTACAATTAAGATCCAGCAAATATCTGTACAAATTCATACCTAATTCCGTAATTATGTTATCTAGACTTATTAAATCATATATCTGCATGATAATTTTATTTACCCAGTTTTTCTAAATAAATCATTCATTTAATTAATAATTCTTTTATTGATCGCTTGGAATCTCAAATTTATTTCAATAATGTTGAATGAGTGCGAGAGTGATCTATGTTGTGTAATTTGAACGGGTACATTTAATATTTTAGTTAAGATTTAAGTATATTTATAGCGTTTATATTTGCCATACAATTCTTATGTTAATGTTAAATTATGATTAATTTATTCTGAGGGATATAGGGTGGGGCCCAACAGTGATAAAGGTGTTTTAATATTGTTTTAATGGTAATGTGCGATCTAGTTCGGAAATAGTGTTGCTGTGTTCGTTTCTTGCTGTCCGCTGGAGTTATGCTTGGGCATGTTCTGTGATATAGTTGAGTGAGCATGTGCACGTGCGTGGCGAGCTTGTAAAGGTTCTCCTGGCGCCTATTACTCGGGTTCAATCTGAATTCAGGTATAAAACAAATAAAACGTACGTGTATATGTGTTTGAAATTATTTTCACAAAACATTATGTAACCTCGGACGATAGAACACAGCGGGTTCGTAAAAACAGGAATCGTCAACAGAACAGCCAAAAGGAGAAATAGTGTCAACAGTAGCGAAAGGGGTCCGGGTGACATTACATTTGGCACGTCAACGTGCGGCGAAACTGTTGTTTCAAAGGGCAGAACCGACGGGGATATAACTGACGGTTCTAATAACGAAAGTCAATTTAAATAAAGAGACCCTGAGAAGGAAATACGTTTAGCGGCCTAAATAAGGCGGTCGGAGGACATTTTTTAAAAAAAAAAAAAAAAAAAAAGGAAGAGAGGGCGCTCGAAATTACAGAATGAATTATCGATGAAAGCGGGGGGGAAATTTTATAATCACTAAAAGTCAAATTATTAAACATTGCTTGAGAGAGTGGGAAGGGGATTTAGTTCTTTTATAATTATTAAAATAATCAAACATCCGAATATATCTGAGATTTGTAGAAAGCTGTGGAATAGCGGGATTCCGTGGAAAAAAATATCATATAGTAAAAGGAAGCAATTCATAAATTAATTTCTATATTAGTAAGTTAACCGCAAATAATTTTAATCGAAAAAAAATATACATCGTTAAAAGACGCATTTTAATATTATATTCTTGCACAAAGGAACGAACTGTAACTGGGATCTTGTAGGAGTTTGTGTATTACTTAAAAATAAAAGGGACGTTGAGCGTAAACAACACATATATATAAATAACCACCGAAAAAAAAAAAAATTTTTTTTATAAAAGATAAGTAAAGAATAGCGTATCTACATATGTAACGAGGCGTGTAACAGTATATAGGTATAACCGCACACATACCGATAGCTACTGAATATAAATAAAGGGGAACAGTGGGAACTGGGAATCTGAGCGATAGGAACCAAACTTGAGGGCTTACAGTGGGAGTTTTAAGAGCAAGGACCATCTGAAAATAGGACAAGACAGTCAGTGGGACCAGCGGAGTAGTAGGTGACGAGCCGTGGATTAGTATAATCACATCACAAAACAAGTAAATAACGATGGAAGAAACCCAAGACGAAAGCATGTGGGAACAGACGGGGGAGAGTCCCATACAATTTAAGAAACAGAATACGGAGAGCGAAGGGGACCTCAAAATATTGATAAGGATGATGACTCAAATGATGGCCGAAATGAGGGCGGATAGAGAAGAGCGTAGGAGAGATAGGGAAGAGTGGAAAGAGGAAACAAGGCAATTGCTCCGGGGAAAGGAAGTGAAGTCAGAGGAGGGCAAAGGGGAAGACAGTAGTTTAACCAAAGTTGAGGGAGAGACAGATCAGAATGGGATGGAGTTGGATAGAACGAAGTCAGACCTGAACGAGTTAAAGGAAAGGGTAGAGATCCTAACTGATGATATAGAGAGGGGAAGTAAGCACCAAGAGGGTATGAAGGAAGCAATAAGGCAGACAGAAGAGTCGTGTCACGAAATAAGACAGCGCCA
Source organism: Epiperipatus broadwayi (assembly GCA_028023455.1). NCBI lineage: Eukaryota > Metazoa > Onychophora > Udeonychophora > Euonychophora > Peripatidae > Epiperipatus > Epiperipatus broadwayi. The sequence continues at coordinate 2,264,495 of JAQFVV010000161.1, read as the reverse complement.
GGATGAAATCCGAGAGGAACTGGGAGAGTGGGGACAGAGAATCCAAAGGATGGAAGCAGGCCAGGGACATGGGGATCTGAGTAGTCGGATGGAAGAGATGGAGAAGAGATGGGGAAAGCAGAGGTCGCAGCAGGACACAAGTCGGGTATGGGCGGAGAGGCAGATGAAGATAGAAATATTTAGGGCAGGAGAGAACGAGAACCCGATGGACCACCTCGAAAGCATCAGGAATCTGTTTGGAGAACCCATGGCGAGAGAACCTGACCGGGTAAACATCGCAAGCACCTACCTACAGGGCCCGGCGAGAGATTGGTGGAGGACACTTGAATTTAAACCCCGGTCCTATGAGGAATATAAGGAGGAGGTTTTGCGGTGTTTCTGGAGCACAGCCCGCCAAGAAGGGATTTATTTTAGGATCACCAGAGAGAAATATGGGGGGAGGCCCGGTGAGACGGCCACTCAGTTTTATTATAGGCAGGTGGCGAGCCTCCAACAATTGCCTGCGTACCCCATGACAGAAATGCAGATTATTTCAATAATAAGGCACAATATGCCAACCGCCCTCAGACACATGATGCTGGGGAGAGATCATAAAGGGATCCATGAGATGGGGGAAATGGTGGCAAAATTTGAACAAGAAGGGATAGGAGTGCAAATAGAGAGGGCTGGGAATGAACAACTCAGAAAACGAGTCCCACCGGACCGATACTAACTTAGAGGATGGAGGAAAGTAAATTGATGACCCTGGACATCACAAAGATAGACGTTGAAAAGGAACTCACCTGGGAAATAGATGCCACAAAATGGAAATGACCCGTGATATGAAATGATATTGGAAATGGAATTGATTAATAATGTAGTAAGAAAGGGGGGGTGACTAAAATAAAGCCTAGGGTGTAACATCTGAAACAAACAAGCCAACCGATCGCGAAGCAGCCTGTAGTGTGTAGAGACTAAGAAAAAAAAGGGGGGTAATGAGTGAATACTGCAAGAGGGGATAGAGTGCCGACCCTCCAGAGAATGTTGGTGAATTGGTTGGGGAGTACCTTGCAGGACCCGGAGAAGGCTGGCACAGGACGCTGGCCCAACTTAATGGCGGAAAATCGTGCAACCCATTTTGAGAGTTCTTACCGACTCACTTCCCACAACTTCGTTATTGCTGGGCGGATCAGACTTTCCAAAATCTTAGTTAGAGATTGAGCGTATTCTGCATAGGGGACTTCGGAAAGGTCCATCCCCATGCCTCCTGTCAGGGATGCACGGAACCCATTGGCCGTTGACGTCAATCGTGGCATACCCTAGATGTCCGTATAGGTATAAGCCTAATAGTTAAAGTCGAGTTCAAGTTTTTTTCCCGTTCACAATTATTTAAAGAGAAGTCTGACCGCAGAGCACCTGACTCAATTTTAAGGGGAAGGCGGAGTCGTGAACAAACAGCCGGGAGAGCCACCATACTGGGGGCCCGAATCATACGAAAGGAGAAGAGGACGTGGGTCGAGTCACTGGACGATGTGCAAGGAAAGGGGACATTTAATGCGAGGGCACTGAAGAGGGCCGAATAACTTGGCTCCTTATCAGAGCTAAAATCCGCAATCCTCGGATTTTACTCTACACCAGGCGGGGAGATATGTAACGGAATAGCGTTACATAGGGTTTGAACCTAGGAAAGTTAAAGATATATATTAATGACGAAATAAATGACAGGTACAAAACTTTTTAAAAAACGATCTTGTTTTAAGAATAAACGAGAAACAGCCGTTTCTAAAGCAGATCGCAGCTATATATGAGTACCTGTCAGATTTATTGAACTAAAAATTAAAAGAGTTTTTATTTTTTTTGAGGAATTATTATAATCATTATTTGTAAGTTTGCTTTTTTTTGTTATTTCGTTTTAAGAAAAAGAATGATCGAGAACAAATTAGAAATTTTTTATTAAATCATTTTTAAACAAAAAAGAAAGAAAAAAGATAAGTAAATTAATTAATCTGCAATAGGTTAAAAGATTCCAAGCGATCTAAGATATTTTGAATGGGGGGGGCAATTAGTAGATTAAAATTTAGAGAATTTGAAACAATAAGCAGGATGTATGTTGGTAAAGTCTAGATAACAATCCAAATTTAGAAACAGAGGTGATAAAAAAGTGTACACTGCTATTGTACTACTTAGACTTCTGGCTCCAGCTAAAACAATACTTAAAAAAAGATGGAAAAACTAAATTAAATTCCCACGTGGTGCAAATGTCACAGAAACCATTGAATAAAGAGGACCCTTAATTAGCAAATAAGAACTAATGACTCATGAGTGCATGACAGAGATTGGAGGAAAAATTCAAGGTGTCGTGGCGGGAAAGAAGAGAAGAAAAAGGCAAGACAGAACTGGAGAGACATCAGTTTTACAATTATTAATTATTGATTAAGAGTTGTGGAAGGCGAAATTAATTTGAATTTTAGCAGAAAGTATTATTATTATTTTTTTTGGCAGAGCTTCTGATTAAGTACTTGGACTTCTTAACCTAAACTTTGTGTGATACCGTAGACGAAATGCGTTGCTGAATCCAAAATTCGCGGCTTGGCCGCCGAACCTTCGCACCTGGCACCGCTGATCGATCCTAGAATGCTCTCAACCTCGGAGAAAATGAACTCAAGGACCACACACACCCTGGAAGCCTCACCCAGAACCGACATGCTGAATTAAAGAAAACATCGCTCAGGATCCCATTACAGTCTTCTCGTTCCACAGGTAGTTATATTTTAACATTTGCTCACACATTCATGCACCAGCTAAAATAACTTTAAAGTGGAGAACGATTTACAGACATTAAGTGTAAAATAATAAAATTACTAATGACCAAATTGAATCACTAAAGAACTCAACCAGAATCATATGTACAATTAAGATTCAGCAAATATCTGTACAAATTCATACCTAATTCCGTAATTATGTTATCTAGACTTACTAAATCATATATCTGCATGATAATTTTATTTACCCAGTTTTTCTAAATAAATCATTCATTTAATTAATAATTCTTTTATTGATCGCTTGGAATTTCAAATTTATTTCAATAATGTTGAATGAGTGCGAGAGTGATCTATGTTGTATAATTTGAACGGGTACATTTAATATTTTAGTTAAGATTTAAGTATATTTATAGCGTTTATATTTGTCATACAATTCTTATGTTAATGTTAAGTTATGATTAATTTATTCTGAGGGATATAGGGCGGGCCCAACAGTGATAAAGGTGTTTTAATATTGTTTTAACGGTAATGTGCGATCTAGTTCGGAAATAGTGTTGCTGTGTTCGTTTCTTGCTGTCCGCTGGAGTTATGCTTGGGCATGTTCTGTGAGATAGTTGAGTGAGCATGTGCACGTGCGTGGCGAGCTTGTAAAGGTTCTCCTGGTGCCTATTACTCGGGTTCAATCTGAATTCAGGTATAAAACAAATAAAACGTACGTGTATATGTGTTTGAAATTATTTTCACAAAACATTATGTAACCTCGGACGATAGAACACAGCGGGTTCGTAAAAACAGGAATCGTCAACAGAACAGCCAAAAGGAGAAATAGTGTCAACAGTAGCGAAAGGGGTCTGGGTGACATTACAATATGTTGTAATCAAGTCATGAAGAAAGGTCAGCAGATTGACTTTTAAACTTGAGAGCTCAAGAAGATGTAGTTTCTGTTATTGCTTTTAAGTGATTCAAATTAAAAACTCCACTATCAAACATGTATTACATCTTGATCCCTAGTTCATTATGCTACGTTAAACAGTTTTAAAGACAACTATGACAAAAAATTGTAAGCAATGTAGAATCAATTACTCATGGATTCTTTAACACCAGTTTTCATTTCAAATGTTTAAGATTTTCCATCAGTAATAGTAGTATTTTCTCTCATTCGATCATGCAAATACTATATAATAAACTTTTGTAGACAACCAATTTTCGACAATATTATAGACCTATTTGATTAACTAAATCAATAAACTAATGTATACATATGCGCTGTTTGCACAGATAATGAAGATAGAATAAAGCGAATTTTTGTTATTTATTAAAATATAAAGCTATTAAATTAAAGAGATGAGCGCTTTCAAGAGACTGCAATATATAAATCACTCTTTTATTTCTGACCCTCTTCTTGCATTTTCCTGGTAAGGAAATCTATCTTTAAAATACTTCATAACTCTTTAAAATCATAATGAGTCTTTGGTAGCCATTCATTTATAGTGAAAACAACTATTAAAACATATACTTTGAATTATCTTTGTTGTAGTGGATAATAATGATATTCCATGATAATTACTTCAGACATAAATTTAAAACATGGTATGGAAGAAGTTTATGATTCATTTATTTCAAGAGGTTTGAAATGATATATTATTGGTAATGTGATTATTATCAATTATATTCAACAACAACCTAAACTGACTCTGTCTAATATAAACATTTGTAATAAAAAAAGGGCCGATATTTCGATAGAGATTGTAGAAAAGTAAATAAATATAAAATTCATTATGTAGTACTTTAACTATTATAATCAATACATAAAAAATTATAAATTAATTTTGGCAAACTTATAAGATATTATTCTGTGAGGTCATCTATCTATTTTTTAAATCCAGTGGTATTATTACAAAATTTTTTTTAATATGCTAACAACTGTTTAATAAAATTTAAACAAGGCAAAATTCTCCATACAATAGTGCCACCCTGTGCCAACCAGATTAATAAATGGATTCCAGAAGGCTTGTGTATAAAATCCCTATCTAGTACCTACTCATCCAATATCTCCAGACTAATTTCTGGCTTGTGTCCTTCGTCAGTGAGGAGCCTTCTGGTATCCATTGATTACTTTGGTTGGCACAGGGTGGCAGTACTGAATGAAGAGTTTTGCCTTGTTTAATAACAATTATGTGCTAGTATAAGAGATAGTGATCATGTGATGTTTAGTGGTTTAAAATTTAAACAAATCAATCATTCAGTTCACTGATTACAAATTTTAGTATTAGACTAAAGTAAGCTGTCAATTATAGATTCTGAGATACTGATTGAGGCAATCAACACCAGTGAGTCTATTTCTAGTATGCTAAAAGTGTGCTAATCTATTTTTATATAATCACTGAACTCAAGACTGGTAATAATTTAAAGTATAAAATAATCTCAGCAGACTATTTTTAAATATTGCACATTTAAATATTCTTACAAATTAGCCTAACTTATATTTGAAAACAACTACAAATTATTCATTTTAAATATTAATTAAAATCGTAATATCATAAATTAAATGCACATATGGCTAAATTAGTAACAATATAAATTCACTACTCATTAATAAAGATTAGCCCTCAATGGCTACAAGCAATATGTTATGCCACATAGAATTTTCATACATTTTGATTTCTTAGAATTTATAAATTGAACAGGTGGGGGATTTGTGTTCTCAATGTAAATAATTTATCTGCAAGTTGTTTTAGAAAGATCATTAATGAATATATCATGCTTTGTTTCATATAATGATACAGTAACTATAGAAGCTAAGATTTATGGTTTGCATCCTGTTCTATGAACTTCTAAAATAAGGCAATTAATTATTTATAATTATCATTTAATACAAACAACTTATTTTGAGTAGCATTTCATCAAGAAAATTAATATTTCTTTTTTTGTATTTAAGAAATTTAAAAAAACTTTTAAAGAAGACCATTTTTTTCCAAACTGAATCCTAAACTGAGGTTAGATCATAAAATGTAGAATCAGCATTTAATTTATTTTGAAAGTCTTTTTTTAATAGAAGTTGTTAAAAGAGAAAGTTACATAGCATCTGAATCCAATCTGCTCTGTATAGAAATGACTCAACTATTGATAAGATTATTGATAATAAGATTCCTTTAAATAACTTGTAAAGAACACATAGTAATAATGGATTAACTTTTTGAAGTGTTGCCAAGTTTAATTATTTTTAAGTTTAACTTAGTTATACTATATGCAAAATTTTGGAATAGTTTCTGTATGTGTAATGTTGCAGAATAGTTTTACTAATCATATTTTGGCGTTAGTTCATAATTTTTTGAAAAAGTCATAAAGTAAGCTCTTTGCTTTTAAAGCCATTCTTAGTTTAAGATAACCAAGGATAAGTTCAATTCGTTAATTTTACTTGAGTTTATTGGATTATTATTAGAGGAAAGTTAGACAGAAGCTTGCACTTCTAAAGATTTTTTTCATTCCAGTATTTTTGGGTTTAGACATCTGTATATAAAATCAACAACCTCATTAATAAGCAGTAACAATAGAAGTTTTTTTAGAAGTATCTTTATAATCACTAATCTTACACAAAATTGATCAGTTTTTTGTATTAGATCTTGTAAAGTTTTATTTTTTATTGATGTTCTCAATTTGCAATTTAGCAGAAATTTTCAAAGTTTTGGTAAACAAATATCAACTATAAAGTAAATTTATGGCTTTAATCCATCTTTGAATAATTTTGTTCTAGCCTAAAATGAAATGTTTTCACTATGTTTAAGGAGTGGACTCTTTAGCAACCTTTTTGTTTCAATGTATCAAATGAGGAAATTGTAAAGATTACATTAATATTCCATTCAAGAAAATAAGTGTGTTGACTTCTATCATCTTTTCTTATATTCCATCTCAGAACAGGATAATTTCAGCTAAAGAAATGTGGACTACAAGAAGACTTAGTCTTCTTTATCTTGGCCTTGAAGAAAAAAATGAACCATTGCAGTAGACTTACAAGTAATACTGAAATACATTAGGGGTTGTATCTGTCCCAACTGGCTGACCGGAATGTTCTTTATTTTGCATTTGTCCATCCATTATCAATAAAAATTGATAATTTACATAATTCTTATTTCCATATTTTTAATAGAAACTACAAGAATTAACATCTCATATAAATATGAAAATTATAGGAAGATCTAGAAGAGGATGGTGGCTAGTTTGTAAAGAGAAGTTTGCAAATATTTATTATATAAATTCTATCTATATAAATATAAATTGCAATATCATTGAAATTATTCTTAATAGGAGTTTCTTGCTGTACAAATAGTTTGAAACAAAGATGGTAAAGGGATGTTTGGAATAAATTCCATTGAGGATCAATGCAAATTCAGAAGTTTCAAGCAGATTTACATTATTAGAATAGTAACAAGTTTTCTAAAGTGAAAAAATGTCAATGTTGTGCTGAACAATTAATTTGTAAAGAATCTCCATTTTTTGTTTTAATATCTTCTAAATATTAAAAAGAAATTATGCCAATGGAAAATTATTTTATGTTTCCTAAATAAAGTGAAGATTTCTTTATAGAAGATATGCCTGGAACTTGAGAGCTTTTATAATTGCCAACACCATGTAATCATTTTTATTTCAAATACTTATGACCGTCATTTTTATTATTAATATGCTGTAATTTTCCATAATATCACTAAACTTCAATTTTATAACTTTGCTGAAATGAAGTATGGTTTCCATGTAGAGACAGTTTATTTCACATGCTAATGTATGTTACTTCAGGTTACTTTACAGTAAAGCTATTATATATCCACCCTAAAATCAAATGATTAATTACTTAAGAGCTCATAGAAAGGTCAGTCACTGAAATTCACTGTAATCATTGACCATAGACTTTAAATTTTCTAGACCACCATCCTTCTACTGCTTTTATTTTGGCAGGCTTCAATATTGATAAAAGAATGTTATTGGAATAATATTTGATTTGTTTGTCCAAACTTTGTTATAGGTTAATAAACATACATTCTTCCAAATTTAGCTTTTTTCGCATTTTATTTATGAAAGAATGGTCTACTAATAATGCTAATATTTTTTTAAAAAACATTTTTTTTATTTCTTTTTAAGTCACTTCACTGTGATGTTAAATCACAGAAAAGTACTTTTTTCCAATCAATATTAATTATATCAATACCCCAGCAGCCATTTTACCAGAACTCAAACAAATATAAAATAATATAATCTGATAACTATAGAGAACTCAAATCTGACAAAATATATTTTTTAGCTGAACCCTAATTTAGGCACATATTAATTTAACGGTAAAAAATAGTATATTTTAAATTCTTTAGTAGTGCTTTCAGTCAGCTGTAAATGAATTTTACATTTTAATGTTATGTAAATTTCCATAAGCTGTGTACACTCAACTTTAAATATATTCTTAATTAATTTGGATTGAATATTATCTACAAATGGCATAGATATTCATTTTTTATTTTCTAAGATTACATTACAAACTGTCTTGTTATTGCTAAATGAATTTGGTTTTTATTATAATCAACCTTTATAAGTTTATTAAAAAAATTCAATATTTAAAATTTTGTTACTCCTATATTTACATAAAATAATTAATAATTCTAAGAGTATTATTCCTAAAATGCAAAAAAGAAATATAATTTATAAGATTTTATGTGGATTTAATAAATCATATAACAGTGAATCAAGATGTTCTGTGGAAAAAAATATTAAAGAAGCATCAATTATTATATAATCAGATTAAAAATACTGTAAATAGCCAGTTTAATGCAGCTTTAATATTTTTTGACCACGAAAAAACATGTAATTATAAGTTTACATTTGATTTTAATGAATCAAAAATATTAATGGAAGAAAGAAATCATAAAAAGAAGAAAATTAATGAAGCAATTTTAATAGATGAATATAAAGATAATGGTATTAATAGGCAAGTTGCAAATATGGCCATACCCAGCTTATGAAAATTTACACAGCATTAAAATTTGAAATTCATTTACAGCTGACAAGGATTTAAAGTATACTATTTTTTACCATTAAATTGTTTGTATATTACATATGTACATATATATTGAACCAGATGGGGTAGTGGATCAATTAGCAAACATAATATCTGTAGCATAAACTTTTTCTTTTTAATAAAAATAGAAATTGTGAAAAGAAAATTGTAAGACTAACTTTTATATATAAAAATATGATATTATAAAAATTTACATTTGATCTATTCCACTGCAATTTAAGTATTGCTCCACACCAGTCTCTTAGACAGAGAAGCATAATACCCAGAGGGTACCTGTGTCCAAGCCAGAGTTATATATAAGATACATAACTATGACTACATTTCAAGGCCACAGATCTTCTCGGCTACAAAATTCAACACCTATCATTTAAACACTTTTTTGTTTCAGAGTAAACTCTAGGCACCAGTTAATTATAAAAGCAACTAATGTATCCTGAATAATGGTAAAATAATTCAGCACCTAATCAATCCAAATTAGCTCAGTCAAAAGGATAATATAATAAATTGCTGCTATAATTAGTGGTATTAGTAAAAATTTGACTGACAAAATATTAATTTTCAAAGATAATTTATTTTAACTAAAATGCTTACTATAATTTGTAAACTAATTATAAATTTTCTCAATTAAATAAACAATAATTTTTTGTATAGTACCCACACACACATTCTTAATAACATACAATAAAATATAATATAACATAAAGCATTAAATAAGTACAAAGCATTTAAAACATGCACATCAATTGTTCATTTTATGTGGTTATAGATTTCATTTATTAACTGACTCTGGGAAGCTTCAAGATTGCAATGGCTAAAAATAATTAATATCAAAAATTGGAATAAGTGAATGTTATTACCTATAGAATTTTGGAACATAGTGGCTTCTTGCTGTTTGCTGCTTCATGTGTGTGTTTTACCAACCGGTTGAATTTTAGGCTTTTGTTGAGGTTCTAATGATTGCTATTCTGTGTTACTTCTATTTCAGGCAGTTAGACACTTTTTGTCAGCTTTAAATTATTAAATGGGCATTGCTTCTATTGGACAGACTGCTGGTGTTCTGTTAGACTGTGGCTGGAACCCATTGCATGCTCCAAAAACTGCTCATGACTCTAGATATGTGAAAAGACTGACAAAATTTTAGCCCTGTTTATATGATGGCTTTATTACTATTCTTTTTAACTAGTTTTTAAATTCATCCACTGCTTTTGATTAAATTCTTAAGGTGTCTTTTAATTAATCCTGTTGTTTATGGATTTTAATTAGTAGCCATTGCTAATTCCATTCATTTGTAGCTTATTAATATATGCAATCTTTGAGGGAATTTTTTAATTATAAGCTTTCATTGGTTTTAATATTTTTTATTTAACTTTCATATTTTAATTTTTCAACATGCACAAATTTTATTTTATTTATACTTCAAATCAATTCATTATTTATGCACACAAATATTTAATTTATTTTAAATAAATTGAAATAGATTTTTTTTTAGTTTTTAGGATTTCTTTTTTTAAATAAAAAGTGAGTATTTTTTAATTTCATGTAAAAGATTTATATTTTAAACTTCCATAGTTTTAACTTTTTTAAGTTAAATTTTCTCCCCTGAATTAATTAACTTGTCAAACTTATATTGATAACTGATGTTTGGCTTTGGCAATCTATGTTTATATGAAGAAAACTCTTTAAAATTTAATAGATTTTTTTTTCAAATGAAATATTTTAATTCATTCATTTACTGTAACTTATTCTGCAGTGATTTTATTTTTTAGAATATTCATTTTAAACTCTTTACATTGTTTATGAAATTTTTATTCTTAATAATCTTAGATGAACTTATTACAATATGTACCTTGCTTAGTGGTAATATATATATATATATATATATATATATATATATATATATATATATATATATATATATATATATATATATATATATATATATATATATATATATATATATATATATATATTGGAGTTTAGTCTAAATATAATTTATTAGATTTGCTACAACTATAAAGACCTGCTTACATATATAAGCATTTATACTTTGAAAGTATGGTAAAGAAAGCTGGCATATTGATTTTATGAATAACATTTAAAAAGACTTCCAATATTTATATATAATAATGCTGTATTAATTATTTCAAATTCAACATAGGTTATTATTTAATAATATTTTTTTAATTGAATGGAAATTTTCTCTGCCTTATGAAGCTTAATGTTTACCCATATTAAAAGAAGATTATGAGTATCTGTGTCTTATTTAAAGTTCATTTTAAATAATTTCACTTATTAGACATTCTCCTGACTATATTATTATTATTAGTAACATTTAAAATAGTGATTACTATATTTTTTGCATTAAATGTAAAACTTAAATGGTTAGTGTTTTAAAAAATTATGTTGTGATGATTTCATTCCTTAAAATTTATATAGTTTTGATGATAGTATTTAAGAGAAAAGAGCTTTTTGAATTATGTTGGAATAGTGCCAATGTTCTCATTAATTAAGAAGTCGTGTTAATGCTTAAAATAACTGTGTTGTAAGAGCTTATTGGTTGTCTTGCTTCAATTATGTGAATGAATAGTTAACTATCAATCTCTTTAATATCTATGATATAAGTTAACTTCTGGATTGGTTACATTGGAAAAAAAATATATTTAGACTTAAAATTTGGTTCTGGTAGACAGCCTATAAACAATGCAGATAATCATGTAGTATTGGTTGGTAAATATATATCTGATTAATCTTAGCTTGAAAATAAATTTAAAATGAAAAACTGCTTAAAATGACACACAGAAAGTAACTGAATCTTCCAATGAGTTATGTAATATAAATAAACTTCCAAAAGACAGATGATACCACCTGTCTCTTAGCATTTATTATTATTTATGTTTACTTTATTTACATAATTTTAAATAGAATGAATTTAATGTATTGATTGCATATATTTATAGAATAAATGATATAAATGACCATTTAAAAAGTGAGAGGATCAATACTAAGCTTTAGTTTAAACGATCACTAAACAAGAAATAAAAACTCAGTTTTAATAGCTGTAAACGATAAAAAAATTAAATCAGGTGTAACTGAACAGGAATTAATTAAAAATTTCAATTAGTTATATAATGTAAAAAAAAATATGCAATACCAGATAAAATAAATATAATAATCAAAATTCTCTGAAATAGACTTTACTATATTACATATCATTATAAAGAATAATAGCTATAACCAGCTCTTGGTAATATATGCCATTCTGAATATCATTTAACAGTTAAAATTTAAATAAAAAATAAATACATAGATATATGTATGTAAGTTATGTTTTCTTCCTAATATAAATTAATTAGTTAGGCAATCCTGTTTATGACTAAATACCTTATTTCTGCTAATATAGTACATGTTTGATGCCATTTTGAAATTTATACCTTACCCAAAATCCACATTGACACATTCAAGTGATAAATTACATGGATTATCAACAAGCATACTAATCATGAAGGTCATGTTATATAATAATTGTACTTTATTTTCAAATTTAATGTATTTGTAATCATCTAGCCAATTTAAATTAATCCCTATTTTTTATCTTGTAATTAAGAAATAAAGTATTGAAAAAAAATCTTAAGGTAGTTTTCGGTCAACACAAGTGCACATACCACTTAAATACATATTAGCTAATTACTAAAAACAATATTAATAAAATTGTGGAGTTTATATTACTTTAAAAAAATTAAAAAAATCTTCAAGTGATCAACAGTAGTAAACAAATAATTTCTGATAAGAAAAATCTAAAATCCTATTATTTGTACCTTTACAATAAAACCAAAACAAAGTATGAAGGTAATTCGATTTTGTCAAACACGAAAGAAACTCTGGACATGCTTTTCTACCTACCACAGCCAGTGTTGTTTGCTCTGAAACAAATAACACCAAACGTAAAGTTAGGCAAGCTTACTTCATTGCGGCTGACCCATCGGCAATCAACAGAATAGAGGCCTGCTATTCCCTATATCGTAAATGGTCCATGTAACATCTGCATATAAATTTGCATAAAATTTGCATAGTTTTACAGTTATTAACAGAATAACTCGCCATGAATATGGGACTGTAGACTGTCCTGAAAGCGCTTGGCAGTAAAAATTTTGACAATTTATTAATAGCTTCATTAACTGTGCGCAGAGCACATATATATATTAATTTATTTGTAAAAATAATATGCTGTATTTAATATTTTAATATATAATTTTTTTTACAGTACTGACTTTTTCATATCTGCATTCCAATATGTAATATATAGGGGGTTTGAACTCAGACATTCACATAACCCTCAACTATCGATGTTATCTCAGACTGCTGGCACAGTTGATCACACACATGTTAAAAAGCTAAATAACCACCAATAGACATATTTTATGCTAAACAAGCACTTTTTAGTTGGTCCAGATTATCATCACCACACATATATACAATCAATGCTCAGCTTATATTAAGATAGCCAATCTTCATACTTTATTTTTTTGACATGAGTGTGATCAAGTGTGTCAGCAGTATGAAATAGCATGGGCAGTTGAGGGTCATGTGAAGTCTGAGATCAAACCCCCTTTGTATTCCATATTTTATAAGTTATAATCTTTTGGCATATTAATGAAAAGTCGATTAATTAGGTTTTTTTATTTTAAAGTAGAAAATGTAAATTGTCTGTTGATTCTTTCATAGACGTATAACAAACATAAATTGCATTTTGATTTTTGAAAAATTTATGTAAATTGTGATAACATATGTTAACGCATAGTATTTACTCACATTCTTTGATTTTGATTTTTTAATTAATGTTAAATATTGATCAAAATTAGGATTTTGATTTTTAAAAATCTGATAACAATTGCAAATTCTGCATTTTGATTTATTAATTAGTGATGAAATTTGCAATTTTGTAACCGTCTTTTTTTGAAACCACATATTGATAATCGATGTCTGTTTTCCCATAATGTGTCAGTGGAGATTTTGGATGAGTTATAAAATTCAAAATGGTGTCGTGTACTTACTATATCGGCACCCATTATTTTCCTCAGAACTTGTAGTTTATTTATCTTAAAATTTAAAGTAACAAATTTTTCAACAAGATTAGATTAGTTCTAATGAATGAATATTAAATTATCATTTAGATTTGAATGGTAAGAACAAGGACTTTTTTTGAAAATATATAGTGTAATTAATTTTTAAAATTGCAGCATCTGATATATACACACATATATAAATTTTTATATTTATATTTTTTTTATAATTCAATAAAAATATGGTCCATCGAGATTCATCATTTAAGATCCATGAATTGGAGAAATTGATTCAACTATTGGAAAGAAAATATGGTACTGGCTAGTACTCAATGAAACAATAGTTAATCTTCAAAATGCTTTTGCTTTTTTTATTTTTTATAGAAAAGTAAACATTAACAATAGTTGTTTATTTTCTTGCAGATTTTGAATATATTCATAGAATTACATTGATTTTCATAAAATTTTACATAATTCCACTAACTGTATATTTACTTTAAAAAATCTAGGTGTACTTAAGTGATACTCCTTTAATTTTAAATATAATAAGCTGTTAAATCAGAAAGATCTATCTATCTATCTATCTATCTATCTATCTATCTATCTATCTATCTATCTATCTATCTATCTATCTATCTATCTATCTATCTATCTATCTATCTATCTATCTATCTATCTATCTGTCTATCTTTGTTGTTGTTGTTGTGTTGTTGTCTGTCTGTCTATCTATCTATCTATCTATCTATCTATCTATCTATCTATCTATCTATCTATCTATCTATCTATCTATCTATCTATCTATCTATCTATCTATCTATCTATCTATCTATCTATCTATCTATCTATCTATCTATCTATCTGTCTGTCTCTCTGTCTCTCTCTCTCACTCTATCTATCTATCTATCTATCTATCTATCTATCTATCTATCTATCTATCTATCTATCTATCTATCTATCTATCTATCTATCTATCTATCTATCTATCTATCTATCTATCTATCTATCTATCTATCTATCTATCTATCTATCTATCTATCTATCTATCTATCTATCTATCTATCTATCTATCTATCTATCTATCTATCTATCTATCTATCTATCTATCTATCTATCTATCTATCTATCTATCTATCTATCTATCTATCTATCTATCTATCTATCTATCTATCTATCTATCTATCTATCTATCTATCTATCTATCTATCTATCTATCTATCTATCTATCTATACAAATATACATATAATAAAATATATTCTACCAGAGTATAACAAATATTAACAACTATTTCAATAGTTAATCTTTGGTACAAAACAATATTTGTTACTTTGCTGAGCCAGACTTTTGATACAGCATATCTTTAACAAAGCATGATTATAATAAACATTAGCAAATGTTCTCTAGCATCGTGTTTTGTTAAAAATAAAGCCTGGCTCACTAAAGAATAAATATTATTTTGTATGATAGATTTATTATTGAAATAGTTGATAATTGTACACATATGCTGGTAGAATACATTTTATTACATAAATCTATGATATATACATTTTATGTAGTTGACTTATATATATATATATATATATATATATATATATATATATATATATATATATATATATATATATATATATATATATATAAAATAAACAAAGAATGTGCTAATCACTCAGAATAAGCTTTTTTTATATTTTAATGATAAATGCCACAAGATAAAGCACTGAAAATCTTTATCTTGGATTGTCCCCATCCCCAGACCAGTTTTGAGCTATGGTTCTCTTCAGTGAGGAGCTATTTAGAAGAAGTGAATTTGAAGACATATAGATGTCTGAGAATTTCAGATCTTCTTCTTAATAGTTCAGTATTAGATAAATGCTTAGCTTGAGTTAGGATTTTGAATCTAATGTCCCCTCTCCTTACTGATGAGAGCCATAGCTTGAAACTATTCTGGGGATGGAGACAATCTAAGATAAAGATTTTAAATGCTTTTTCTTGTGGCATTTATTATATAAAATATAAATAAGTTTGTTTAGAGATATTAGCATTCTCTTTATTTATTACATCTTGGTAGTGCTAGCTATATAGTTCACATGATATATGACTTGTTTTCCTTAATATATATATATATATATATATATATATATATATATATATATATATATATATGAAAAACAAAAACAAGTTACTCACATAACCTGCTATCACTTGTTATTTATGTTCAAAAGATGGCGCTTTACCAAAACCACCGAACAAGTGTAAAATTTGTTTACATAAACGAAAAAAGAGTCAGAATTAACTACTTCTTTCATTTGCTCACATCCAGATCAGCTGATTTCAAGCTGGTTTGCTCTCCTCAGTGAGGGATAGAGTATAGAAACTAGATCTAAACACTGACTCTCAAGTGTTTATGCAAAACGTTTCTATCAGATTGCAAGCGTGAATTTTTCAGACCGGTAAAGTCTTCAAACTCAGCCTAGCAAGCCAGATATTTATATGGGTCTGATCTCAGTTCAGTATCACCATATAATCAAAGTCTCTGCAATATATATCATTGCAAGAAAACTTTAAAGGTACATTTATGAAAAACAAAAACAAGTTACTCACGTAACCTGCTATCACTTGTTATTTATGTTCAAAAGATGGTGCTTTACCAAAACCACCGAACAAGTGTAAAATTTGTTTACATAAACGAAAAAAGAGTCAGAAATTAACTACCTCTTTCATTTGCTCACCCCCAGATCAGCTGATTTCAAGCTGGTTTGCTCTCCTCAGTGAGAGATAGAGTATAGAAACTAGATCTAAACACTGACTCTCAAGTGTTTATGCAAAACGTTTCTATCAGATTGCAAGCATGAATTTTTCAGACTGGTAAAGTCTTCAAACTCAGCCTAGCAAGCCAGATATTTATATGGGTCTGATCTCAGTTCAGTATCACCATATAATCAAAGTCTCTGCAATATATATCATTGCAAGAAAACTTTAAAGGTACATTTATGAAAAACAAAAACAAGTTACTCACATAACCTGCTATCACTTGTTATTTATGTTCAACATAAATAACAAATTTTACACTTGTTCGGTGGTTTTGGTAAAGCGCCATCTTTTGAACATAAATAACAAGTGATAGCAGGTTACGTGAGTAACTTGTTTTTGTTTTTCATAAATGTACCTTTAAAGTTTTCTTGCAATGATATATATTGCAGAGACTTTGATTATATGGTGATACTGAACTGAGATCAGACCCATATAAATATCTGGCTTGCTAGGTGGGGTTTGAAGACTTTACCAGTCTGAAAAATTCACGCTTGCAATCTGATAGAAACGTTTTGCATAAACACTTGAGAGTCAGTGTTTAGATCTAGTTTCTATACTCTATCCCTCACTGAGGAGAGCAAACCAGCTTGAAATCAGCTGATCTGGGGGTGAGCAAATGAAAGAGGTAGATAATTCTGACTCTTTTTTCGTTTATGTAAACAAATTTTACACTTGTTCGGTGGTTTTGTTTTTCATAAATGTACCTTTAAAGTTTTCTTGCAATGATATATATTGCAGAGACTTTGATTATATGGAGATACTGAACTGAGATCAGACCCATATAAATATCTGGCTTGCTAGGCTGAGTTTGAAGACTTTACCGGTCTGAAAAATTCACGCTTGCAATCTGATAGAAACGTTTTGCATAAACACTTGAGAGTCAGTGTTTAGATCTAGTTTCTATACTCTATCCCTCACTGAGGAGAGCAAACCAGCTTGAAATCAGCTGATCTGGGGGTGAGCAAATGAAAGAGGTAGTTAATTCTGACTCTTTTTTCGTTTATGTAAACAAATTTTACACTTGTTCGGTGGTTTTGGTAAAGCGCCATCTTTTGAACATATATATATATATGTGTGTGTGTGTGTGTGTGTGTGTGAAAACAAAAATATATAAATACACTACATGAAATAAATGAAAAATAAAATACAATTATTTATTTACACAACTGTTTTTTTAATATTCCAAGCAAATGTCTATTTTTTGATGAAAATCAGTCCACTGATTACAATATTAAAAACCAACCAGCTGGGTAGGAAAGTTATTGCGTTTTTTGTTATATACATATATAATAGGTGAAAAGTGATTTTTTATAACTTGTTCTGTTTATCTATGTCCCATGTTAAATTTCCAATAGTGTATAAAAATATTTCTATTTTTATTTTAGATTTTGTTCTATAAGTGTTTGACAATTCAATGAAGCTTAAATTCAATGAGAGTTCATATTCCTTATACCGTTGAATCGCCCAATCAATTGCTTATTAATGATATAAATGTGAAATCAACTTTTAAATTTTGTTTTCTTTCTTGATTGGGGAAAAGTTAAAGTTTCTTAAAATCTAGATAAACTTTAATAAAATATTTATAAAAGATTCATAATAAAATAATGAACTATAATTTTCATTTTTGTTATAACTATTTTATATAAGAGAATAATGACAAAAATATATTTGAATATAAGACTGTGTGCACACTTAAGTTAGACAGAAAAAAGCTTGAAAATCTGTGTTCAAATCCCCTATAATGACAATGAAATAAGTATATGTGCAGTATTTAGTTGCAAAAACTATTTTTTTTTAAGAAAAAAGCCTAATTTTTAAAAATTACATATTGTAGATCAATATATATATATATATCAAAATACAATAAAATTCACATAAATTGTATTATTTTTAGAAGTACATTTGACTATACATCTTGTAGACTTTATCAACTATATAACATTGAATAAACAAAACGAGGCAACCTTTCACAATACCCATAGTTCGATTCAGATTTTCCACAATTCTGTTATCTTAACATTTGATGACTTCTGATTCATTAACAGTTTGACGATTTTTTTGAAATTACCCAAGCCTCTTTTATTTTACGTTTATTGTGGCAACGTTCAATTTGAATAATTTTCACATTTCTATGATCAAACCTAAATTCATAATGACAAGATTTATTATGATCAAATATAACAGATGATGAAGGTTTATTTAAATCTATTCGTGATTGTTTCTGTTTTTGAATTCTATTATATAAAAACATATGCCTTTTATTCTCTTCTCCAATTTACACTTAGACTCACTGACATATTGTAAGCCACATCCACATATCTATTTATATATAAATAATTTAGATTAAACTTTAAATTTTAGAGTTGTTCAGTAATCTATTTATATTATTTGTTGAGAAAAAAGCAATATGACATAAACCACTATAAGTTCTCGTAATAAACTTGACCTGTAATAAACTTGACCTGCTCATCCGATATAAAATGGCACTGGAATCCATTTCATTTTAATATTTTTATTTTTAATTTTATTATATTGTTGATTCCTTTTTAATTTTTTAATATTAGTAATAGCATTTTTATAATAACCAATTTTCAAAAAATCATTAACAAATAAATGTACATTTTTTTATTTTATCTCTAGAATATTTGCACAATTTTTCATTTTGAAATAAAAAGAATTTTATTCCAGACAACTTATGACATATTGGTACATCTGATTCATATGGAATAAAACCTCTATTTTCAATTGGTTTAATTAACATAAAATATCCAAATTGTAATTATTATGTGTAACTTGAATATCTAAGAATTTTATGGAATTGTATTTCTCTTGGGTTATAATCCACTTTATATCCATAATCTGATTTAATTCATTAAATAAATTGATTATTAAATCTTGTTTTCCACAAATAAAAACACCATCCACATATCTATCATATACATTAATTTTTTGATATTTCAATTGCTTTAAAATTTTACTTTCATAAGTTAATATAACAAAATTACAAATTTGAGCAACATCAGGAAGACCCGTTGGCAAGCCATAACTCATTTTATAATGTTTATTATTAAAATTAACATAAATATTTTTATCTATAAACTGCAATACTTTTAAAATAAAATTTATAATATCAGACTTTATATTTTTTGAAACAAGAGCATTATAAATAATAATAATTGACTCTATTCAATCTATTGATCCATACATTTCATATATAATGAAAGTACAAATTGTATCTTGTAACTCTATATTTATATTCTTAATTTTATACACAACATCAAACAATGATGAAACAGTATATTCTCCAAAACCTAAAATATCTTGAAGTAATAAGTCAATATATCTACATGTTTGATAATAATATGCACCACCAAAATCAACCAACAATCTTAATGGATAATTATCTTTTTGTAGCTTTATATTCGAAAATATCCTTGGACAAATAGCCGATGATGGATATAAATTATAATATGTATAGCTATCAATAGCCTCATTCTTAGCTTTAATTTAAATTTCATTTATAAATTTCATGTGAAATAATAAATATAGATACATCTCGCATGAGCAGCTTTCTACTCTAACAACATTTGTTATATGCTTGGGTTAATTAATATCAGATGGTAGTTAAATGTAATCCCAAATATCAGACTGGTATCTGATATTTTGTCTTAAATAAAAAATAATTGAATAGTGTCATATTTATGAAATTTTGAGCATCATAAATAATAGATATGGAATCACGATTCATATATCTTGGGTATTTCAAATGTGCCATCCTATTGTTACTCTAAATGATATCTTGGCATTCTGCCCTTTCCAATGAAGTGGTTATTGACATCTGGACTACAATCTGGTAACCACTAATTAGTCAACCTTATAATGTATGAAATAAATCAGATAGAGCATTTTGGAAATAATAGTATGTATGCATGTAGACTAAGGTCTCCTTTTGTAGCAGATGGAGCATCAATTTATCATGACCATAATTTGTAATTTTATTGTAAGCAAAACGTAACATTTTTTTTTTGGTATCTGAGAATTATTTTCGATCAAGTTGAAGATTCTGTTTTGATAATGACCCATAATTTTTCTAGATGCATCTATTTATTGTTGGGCAATAGATGATTAAATATTCTTCACTAAAACTCGTCAATCCTCATTTGAATTTTCTTAACAAATAACATCTTTCTTTTAATATTTTTTTTTCTATTGTAAGAAGCTAAAAAGAAATTATGGACCAGTTATTCATGTTAGTTTTAAACATCACACATATTTGTAGTAAAGAAAAAATTTTAAATAAGATATTTTAAAAAACACACATGCAAATATAACCACGAATTATATAAATTATATTTGATTCTTTAAGAAGACCTTAAATAAAAAAAAAATTGCAAAAGTTTATATAATCACTTGCTATTTTTAATTAATAATTACTAATTATTTTATTGAAAATATACACTTTTTAACTTAGATTTTATTGCCATAAAAACGAAATCAGAAACTAAGATTTATGTAAAATTTGAGCGTGCAGCAATTTATTAAAATAACTATTTTAAGAAAGTTAAATTATAACTAATTCACTCGACTATGTTTAAGGTAAGTAATCTGAAATTTTTAATTACAAAATTAAAAAAAAAGTTAATAAATTATTAAATTTGAAAACTATATTTAGAAATCTGAAAATAAAATATAAAAAATTAATAAAAAAGCAAATAATTATTAAAATAAAATTACATGCGTTTAGAATATATATTTTTTTATTTGTACGATAATGGCTTAATTCCTATCTTAGTAGATACAAATATACTTTGTTGTGATCACAGCAACAATACTAACCCCACCAAATCAAATTAACATGGACACTTTTTTGCAAGTAAAATTAGATTGATACCAAAATATCACATGTTAAGAAAACATCTTAAGTATGGGTCAAATACATAGCATTAAGCATATTTAAAATTTCTTATTGTTCTGAAAAAACCTTTTTTTAATTCTACTTGGATTTGTGCTCAGACCATGATTATGGAATGTAAATTTGATAATCATTTGAGGTTATTTGTAAAAGTTAATTTATTATTAATAAGAAATATTATCATATTTATAGATTAAAATACAAAATAAATCAGCACTTGTCAAATGTTTTGATCTAATCCATTCTTACATTTCCAGCAATAAATTTCTTACATTTCCATCAATAAATTGTTAATACCATTATCTATTTATATAATAGAATGTATAAATTGAAACAAGAAAAAAACATTGTACAAGCTATTAATAAAAATAAGGAATGTCAACACAATTTGTTGCTCATTTATAATATTAAAAATAATTATTAATATGCATAAAATTTATGTTCATTATTAGGGATGAGCTTAGTGGCGGGTTATTGTGTTATCTTCCGCGATTTGGTGTAGTTGGTAGAGAGCGTTCGATTTGAAATCGGGTGGCCCCAGGATCGATTCTGGTGCTCGCATTTTTGACATGCGTACTTCTTTCAAACTTCCAAGTATTAGCATTATTTTAATGTTTGATTTAATGCATATAAAACTTATCATTTTTTTAGCGAACGCTTTAATTTTATAGCCCTTCGTCACATACAATTACTCAGCTGAAACTTTATTTCCATTATTTATTTGTACAGTTTGTTCTACCCTAGCCGAACCTAACCATTTACTTTCAATTAAGCAGCAGATTAAGCATTCTGATCTGATTTTAATTTTAATTGCAAAAGTGAAATCTTGCTTTCGATAACAGAATGTTCGAAAAGTTTGATTATAAAAATAGTTATAATAATATTTTTTTATTTTATTTTTTTTCTCTTGTGTCATAGCATCAGCCGGGAAGCGAATCCGCCAACCCGGGACAACCGCCTGCAAAGTGGCTGTCTGACCTGTCGACCACCAATGCTTAACTATTTTTTTATTTGTTATCTTCAACTTTATAATTAATATAAATTATCAAAAAAAAAACTTTATAATTAATAAAAAAAAAGATCTGTGAAATCTATTTTTATTTAAAATTGAAAATCTTATAGGCTTTTTAGTATGCTAACGCTCAACATATCACTTTTTTTTTATTATTTAGATTAATTATTGTAATAATAATCTTAAATTTTAAAGTTATTCAGTCATTATAATTTTTAATAATAATTAAATACTATTATTTTAACGCATTAATTTTTGTTATCGGCTACAGCCATTTACATATAAAGAAAATTAAACTATTTTATCGCTATCATCCTTTTCAATTCATTGCAGAATGGAGATCTCTCGAGTTTAATCTAATTTCTCAATCCATAGACCTCTTCTTCACATTACATTAACAAACTTAGTTCATCCATGCATCCTACAGGTAATTTGGTTTTAAGTCACAATATTTTAGAATCAAAATTTAAAATTTAGACTCTGCATCTCTTATCATCTCTTCAAGAAATATATTCAGGATAAATCAATTTTAGTCTCTTAATTGTTTCAATAACATCAATGACATCTGTTTTTTTTCTTTCATACAAATATTTTGCTTTTGATCCCATCATATTATTTCTAACATATATATTTTTATATTTTATTGAGAGGTCTAAAGTTCTATATTTCTCTTTGCTTCAGTGTTCAAATCTCAACTTTATAATTAAGAATTGGTATAACATATCTATTAAAAATTCCTCTTTTCAAACTTGACGGTATCTTTCTTATTATTTTAAGTTATTTTTATCAAAAGTACTCCATTCAAGTTTATTTTTATAATTAATTTTATCCATTATATTTACATCTGTATTATTAATCAGACTACAATATTTATAGTTGTGAACTATATTAACTCATGAATATCAATATTTATTTTCTTCTTCTAATAAAATCTAATGAACATTATTAATTTTTCTTTAGTCTTTTAGCGTTAATCTTTAGAGCTACTTTCTTACTTTCATCTGATACATGTATTTAAGAAAACCACATAATCAATAATATCAAACAACTTTAAATAAACTTCATGTATTTTTGCTCTTTTAGTTTCCCATTTTAATTCATAAAATAGTTCTTGTTATAAATCATTTTGGAAATATGGAGTCACTCTGTTTATTACTCTTCTTAATATTATTTTCTTAGTTTCACTATATAATTTAATCACTATTGTTGTATCTTCATAAATATTCTTAAGAATATGACAAATTCTGAGTTTATATCTTAATAGTGTAAAGATTTCAACATAGTGGAAAATGTTATAGAATCAAATGTCATTTCATAATCTATAAATCCAAAGCAAAATAATAACTCATATCCATTAATTGTTTCTGTAATCAATTCTAGAATGTGATTCACTGTACTAAAACAACTTTAAGTACAGCTTGTTCTTATATAGTTTTGATCACAAAGTTTACTGTTGACAAGTTATGATTATCATGTTAAAAAATTGTATAAAACTAACAGAAAACAAATCATCTGTAATTATGAATATCTTCTTGTTATCTTTCTTAAATATCAGTAATTGACATATTTATATCAATTTGGTATTTAGTATATAGTTTTGCCAACAACTTGCTTCTATTTCTTTACCTGCTTTTGTAAGATATATTTAACAATTGCATTATTTTCTATAGATTTTCCTTTTATGAATAAATCTAATTGCACATCTCATTGTTTCATTTAAAATGTTTGGCAATTCAAAAATTTTAGAAATTATAATACTTAGTTTTTCTATTTTTATTACTATACAGTATTTTTCAGACATCTTCAATGCATTTTATAATGTCTTCCTTTTTTAAATAATACTCCATTTTTATTACTGAGATAATCTTACTACCAATAGCAAAATTTGTTTTATACTTTTAAACTGTCTCTTTTATAGATTTCTTTCTTAAATCACAGTTATTATTTTATTAATCCTTCATAATCTTTTTTTAGTATTGTGTGAAATTTTAGATATTAGACTTTTTTATTTAATTATTTTAAAATGATTTCTATTTGTTTTTTTTTTAATGAGTATCAGTTATATCCTTATTGATCTCTTTTAAATTTTAACTAGCTTCAAATAATTAGAGAGTTCTAGTTTATGCTTCAACAGTGTAATATTTTCATTTTTCTTTCTATTGGCAATTTTTGTAATCATTCAATATTTGATTTTAGTATTAAATCTTTATTCTATTTTGGAATTTAATTAATAAGACTTGTTACGTTAGAAATATAAGTTTACAAATGAAAAACACCTCAAATAGTTATATTTGAACTTTGCAAATATTGAAAAAATAATAATAATGTGAATATGTAATAAGAACCATAGAATGTTTCCTCACTAAAATGCAACAAAGTGTGTGACTTCAAAAATTAATGAAATCTTTATTGATTGACATTTTTTTTAAAACATAGATGTGTAAACATAAAGTGTTAATAACATTATAAAATTCTTCTATAAAATTTTAAATTGTATTTATAGTTTTTAGAAGACCTCAAAAATATCACCACAGTGTCAATAAAGGTGTTAGAAATCAGTTCCCCAAAGCATAAGCACTGCATTGAGCATAGTTTTGTTTATTAGTGTTACACTAGAATTTGTTCACTTTTATTTTTAAAAATAGAACACATACATATAAAATAAAAGTGAAGTATTGTATACTTTTGTTTTTAATAATTATCATATACAATTAAAGGGTAAAAATAATTAGAAATTTTTAATAAACTAGGCCAACAAATCACTTTATTTGGTACTTCAAAAATATTCTAAAATTAATCTTGTAAATTATCTCAAAACCAAAGAATAGAAATTAAAAATTATCCAACACCTGTAATCTGGTATAAGTTACTTTAAAGTTACCAATTATTAGAACATTCTTAATTCTTCAACTTTTTATCAAAAGAAACAATGATTATTTATCAGTTTACAGTTTTGACATTCTAAAACCCCTATCAAAAGTTTACTACCAATAGCCATACAAACATGAAGAAAAGAAAAAGAAAAAAAGTGCAATTTGTAAATGAAAACCATTATTTCAGTTAATGAATTAATTAAATTTGTTAGAGTGCACTTGAAAGTTAAAAACATCAACTGTTAATTCTATTTTTAACAACATGTGTCTTTCTAATTTTGCAGTAATATGTACCTTACATTTTACTAATCAATGATTATTTCTTATGTTGAATTCATTAAAAACATTGCAATATTGAAATAAATAGTTTCTGTTACTCAAAATATGATTGACTTCTGTTATGTCTTTAATTGAATGATTTCATATCCATCTCTATATAGTTTTTTCTCATATAAAAAAGAAACATTTTTTGTTTTTCTATAAATTTTAAAATTTTGCATTTTTTTTTTTTTTTGCATTTCATAACCATAACCAAATTTACATAGAATGTTTTCATTTTCCTATAGTTTTTAATTTTTGAATTAAAATGTCTCATAATATTGTAAAATATTCTCTGGTGTAATAAAGAACATTTTATACACCTATATAAATTATCTATTTCTTTATCATAATCAGAACTTTTGGCAAATAAATCTGAATTATCTGCATTTGGTATCTTTCATAAAGTTTATTAACTTATCTTGCTGTTCTTACTTATATACTTCATCAATTTCCATAAGGTTGTTTTTCATTTTTTATTTATAATAAATCTAATTCCATTTGTACTTTTGATACTTGTGCCATTATAGTAAAATACACATTCACTTTTTAAATCAATTATTACTATGCTTTTTTTTAATTTCACAAAGGCTGATGATATTCCATTTGATATTACATAGTTCTTCACATTAGTTATAGAAAGTTAATAAAGTGTCAGCATCAAATTCAAGTCTGGATATAAAATCAAGCTGCCATTAGCCATGAACTGCTTTCTTGGCTAATGATTTTACAATGTCTTGGGAATAAGAGCCATAATTTAATTATATGTATAAAAAGGATCATTCGTGCACCCTTATTATACCATCCAAAAAACTCAACTGATGTTTCATTTAAGCATATCAAAACACTGAGAAGAAAGATAGTGTTATTTCAACCTTATATGTAAGAATACAATAAAATCACCATTCTATCTTTTGAATATAACCTAGACACCATCCATTTTCAATTACTATATGAGTAATCACGCAATAATAATAATTGTAATGGTTAGAATATATGGAAAGGACATTAACAAAGTACAATTTGTTTTCTTAAGAACTCAAAAAAAAATAAAGGAATTTTCTTTCAGCTAATAGAAAACTTCTTTTTTCAGTCTTATTAAATTAATTCCCAATTGTTAAATAAAAACGTAAATACTTATACCCTATCACAAATAAGTCTCATCAAGCTTCATAAATATAGATGGGTGAGATATAAATACAATCTGGTCCCTAACAAATCTAGATATAAATCATTAAAAAGGAAATCTAAATAAATAAATATCGATGTCTATCAGCAATATATATGTACACCTGTGGCACATATATTTTATTTATAAATGTAATACATTTCAACGATAATGATTTTTATTGTATATATAATATAAATAAAATGTCCATTATTTAAAAACTATATATATATATATATATATATATATATATATATATATATATATATATATATATATTTACAAAGACTTGAATATTTTATTATATTTTTTTATTGGTGTAAAAATTAAAAAAAAAGAAAATGAAGTTTATATTTTTGATATTGTAAAGGTGTAATTAATTAAAATAGACAGAGTAAAATTATTAAAAAATTTACATTTATCTTTTATGTGATATTTTTTAATGAATAAAATTTTTGTATCTCAAAAAATACAGTTTCAAGCATGTATTTATTACATCATTGTGCTGCTTGTAACATAACTAGATAGATTTATCTAGTGATTAAATAAAAATATATATGTAGATAAGGATGTGGACATGAAGAAGAATGGGAAAAACCATTTGAATATATAAAATAACAAATGAAGAGATTTTGAAAAGTGTAAATGAAAAAAGAGGATTGATTGACGAAATCATAGAGAAAAAAGAAACTATATTGGATATATATTAAGAAAAAAATATAGTTTAATAAAAGATATTTTGAAAGGAATTCATGAGTGGAAATAAAAAAAGAACAGAGAAGATTGGAATTTTTGAATGATGTAAGAGATGGGATGAGCAACATGGAACTAAAGAGCTGGGCACTGAAAAGAATAGAATGGGAAAATGGATGAATTGATGATGTGACTATTCACTGGACCTGTCCATTTGACAGAATATTGTTGATTGATTAAAAGAAAAAGGAGGCCAGCTGGCAGCATTTTTCTTTCATGGGAGATTATAAATAGGTTTTTAAATAATTCAAAATTATTATTGTTTGGTCTGAGAGAATCAGACAATTAGTGATTGAGAAATCATGCTTCTGAAAAAAAATGTAGACAGGAAAAAGTTAGTTGAAGCCCAGACTTAAAAGTCTCTGAATTTACGGCAAAAATAATCCAAATATAATCACTTACAGTGTGAAAAAATAAATCTGAGAGAATAAACATTATCATTGGGTGGATTAGCAATTATTATACTATTAAAATGTTGATGGACAATTTGATTGAAGCAAATCTCATAGAGAAGTAAATGCTCTACAATACACTAACCCCATTCTTCATCATCATGTGAGCCTAATTGCAATTGCTGAATGTCAATGCCTGTCTATTGAAATGATATTTAATTCAAAATCTTTATACCAACAGGCTTAATATTCTTGCACATGAAAAAGATGCTTTAAGCCTTTAGCTAGTCATTAATTTGTAAAAGAAGAGAAAAAAGGAAGAATTATAATAAATTAAACATTTATGAATTAAATGTTTAATTAAAAAATCATGTATCCCACCCAAGAAGTAAGATTAATTATTTATAGATTTTAATAATTTTATGTAAATGCAATTAATTTATATTTATGTATGTGTGCATATGAAATTATATTTTTAGGTACATCACTATTGTACCTGCTATGATGTATTACTTGATCACATTTCCTATACTAGCGCATTAATTGTTGATAAACAGAGCAAAACTCTCCATACAGTATTGCCACCTGTGCTAAACAGAATAATCAATGGATGTCAGAAGACTTGTGCATAAAATCCCTACTCATCCAATATCCCCAGACTAGTTTCTGGCATCCATTGATTACTCTGTTTAGCACAGGTGGCAATACTGTATGGAGAGTTTTGCTCTGTTTATGATGTATTACTCCAGTGATGTTTGCATCCAGTAATATTTATTCAAAGTTTCCATTTATGATGTCATGTCATCCAAGAATCCTGGCATAACTAATCCATATCAAATAAGCTGACTCTTTCCTTTCCATTTTTAAAGTTATAAAGTAGTTTAGTCTACCAAAGTGACTTTTTTTTTCCACCACAATATAATACATCTCAGACATCATTTGTAATTAATATAGTTTTATATTGAAAGATACATTTACAGATAAACCGTTACATATTTATGGGTTTTTTTGCTAAAAGTTTATATATAATTTTTTTTTAAAATTTTAAATATAAATTTAAACATGCAGTTCACCATTTTTGAATAAAGCTAAAATTTTACCTTTCACTTTACCATTTAAAAAATGTTTCAGGGTTCTTTTTCATATCATTGGAAATAAAATGTTTTTATTTTTAGTTTTGAAATTTGGTATTACACATGCTCAGTGTTTATAACATGGATTGGGGGAGCTATGTTCAATGGCATAAATTGCCATAATAAAAACTCAGAACTACTGTTTTTATTTAGTATCATAATGTGTTTTTTTCCTTTTCTCATAATAAATAAATGTATATATCTTTCCATTTTTGTTAGATTTGAACTTTAGTATGATGTATTATTCTTGTGATGTATTACTCTAAGTTTGTGATATTTTTAAAATAATGCTTCCAGGAGATTTGTGAACAAATTTTATCAATTAAGTCTGTCAGCACATTTCTTGAAGGCATTATTTTAAACACATCACAATCTTACAATAATATATCACTGGAGTGATATGTCCTAGCAGATATAGTAGCTAAATACCTTATTTTAATTTAAAGATATTTAATAACTTATACTGAATTAATATTTATTATATAAATACAATTATTGATTTAATTTATACTTACATATATGTATGTGCAGATATGAAGTATTATTTTATTTTTTATTGAAATATTTAATCTCTCAAATTATTTTTTTTCTTGTATTTAAATGTAATTAATTATTTTACTTAATTTATAAATACATTGGTATCCATATATACAATAATCTCATGTGATTTTTGATTGAAATATAATTAACCTCTTAGATAGAGTTAACTTTATTATATATGTAAATAGATAGATATCTTTGTATAAGTCAAAAAAATAGAGGAGAATGTTTTCAGTTATAATTTCTCTCTCTCTCTCTTTCTCTCTCTCTCTCTCTCTCTCTATATATATATATATATATATATATATATATATATATATATATATATATATATATATATTAGTGATAATTTCTCTCTCTTTCTCTTTCTCTCTCTCTCTCTCTCTCTATATATATATATATATATATATATATATATATATATATATATATATAATTCTTTTACATGATACTTTTTTTAATTGTAGTTATGAGGTTTTATTAATATTAATAAATTGTATTAATTTGAAATCATTATTTAGTGTTCAATTTATCTTTTCATTTTACTCCACAACAAAGCTAAATTATTGATTTTGTTTATATCTTCTTTTTACTGTGTGTCACTTACCTTGGAAAAATTAGAAGTACTGAGTTTGAGTCTGAGATATGCTGTACATACATTGTAAATTGATGTCTCTATAAAGATTCTTTTAACATTCTATTTATTTATCAAGCACACAGAAAATCTGTAATCCTTTTTCACAAGAGTCTCAAACATTTGTATAATGACCAAACAATGTAGTTTTTTGACTATAGAGGGATATCTCATACGTCAGCATAAGATATGGACTTTATAAAGATATCAGCAGTTTGATTTAAATGTGAAGAGAGTAATATCATCATACTCACAAATCAAGATGCTTCAGATTGGTTTATATAAATAAGAATTTAGGTTAAGGCCCTATCTGGTGTTGAGGTTTGAGAAGTCTCTCTACAGTCAAAAACTACATTGTTTGCCTGTTATACAAACATTTATGGCACATGTGAAAAATGTTAATGGCTTTTTCCTTCTAATTAAAGATTCTTTCAACACATTACTTCTCAGGAAAGCATATCATAAGGCTCATGTGATTCATTTTATAGAAAATATTTAGCAATGACATGTTTTGCCTCTTCTTATAAATATTAATATGAACAGTTGAGATCAGAAAATATAACTAATGATTGTTAGAATGATTTTAAAATCACATAAAGGATATTTATGAGGCTTGTATTAAAACCTAATGTTGGTTTGTTTATCATTAATTTGACACACTACTTATAAGATATATAATGGACATATTATATAAGTAAAAACCAAGTAAAAATAAAATAAAAAACAAAGAGCTTTGCTAGTTGCTCAACAAGCTTTGTGATAAATGCTTAGCAAGAGAAAACATTTAAAATATCTCTATCAAAAACCACACCTAACCCATAGACCAATGGTTCTGTGCTTTGGCACTCCTCAGTGAGATGCTAGTATAGTTTCAGACAATAGATCTAAAAATACCAACCCAAATACAGCAATTATCTACAAGTTAACTATAAATCTAAAATTTTCACATAATTAAATGTCTTCAAACTGAGTAATCTCTCTCAAATAGCTATATGGGGCTGAGAGATCATCATCCAAAACATATATTAGTAGTCTTAGCAATATAACAACACTTAAGAATTAAAGCAAAGACTGTAAATCATCAATAAAAAAAATAGTCATATGTCACATGACTCCATTTCTTTTTTAAACTTGTAAAATATAAACAAAGAGACACCACAAGAGAAAACAATTAATGTTACTGTAGTGTGTCCATACGAACCAGGAATGGCAGACAAATTAAAGAAAATCTGCAGTCAATATAATATTAGAACAGCTTTCCTACACCATACCACACTTTGAAGAATTCTTATTTCTACAAAGCCTAAACTGGAAATTCTGAAGAACAAAAACTACATCTATGAAATACCATGTAAATATGGAAGAAAATATATTGGTGAGATCTGTCACCCTGTTGAACAGTGATTGAAAGACAACAAACTATTGTTTAAAAGAGAAAAATACATGTACTAATTACCATATGTTTAATTGGGAAAAAAGAGATAACATAAGTAATTGCAATAAACAAATAAATTTCAGAATAGTGGATAGTGTAAATCATGTTAGATGCCTCTAAAAATAACCATCATTCTATTATTTATAATACATATTATTTTATATGGTAAGTTGAATATGATTGATCTATAATTTATATATGACTTTATTTTTTTTTTTTTTTTACAGAAAGATGGTGTTTCCTCCATATGTTATATAGCAACTTTTAAACACACACACAAAATTTTAACATGAACTGAAGACCTATTTATAAAAAACTAGATGACAGATATGAAGTAGCCTGATATGACATTGCAATATTATAATGTTGCTGAATTGAATTAAAAACAATGTTTCTTTACAGATAAATGTCTTTAATATATATTTCAGCACAACTGTACAACTTTCTTATTGATATTAGATATCAATATTTAATACAAAATATTGCTTATAGTTATTGGAAATTGATTATACATTTCGTGAATACTTAAGTGAAATGAAATTTGATTTAGAATGCAAGTTCTAACAATCAGTCATTGTTAAGCCATTTTACATTCATTTATTTAGGAGAATAGTTGAAAAACCTTTAAACTCTCATGAAGTAAACTTTCTTTGTACCGAACTTCATAAAAATATACATTATTGCCTCCACGATAAGATAAAGTCTGCTAAATTTTAATTTTCTTCTATAAAAGTGAATAAGCTTTTAAAAGAAGAGACCCAATATCTCTTTGTGTTTTTGACAATAACTCTCAAACTGTTTTTAATCTTGTTTTTATAACAATAACCCCAGTTGTTATGGTTGTGCATAGCTTTCTCACAACTTTATTTACAAAATTTTATCAAGCAATTTATTATTTTCATTTTTTTTTTGACATTTAAAATATTAATCATTTTTACACATAACTGTTTATTCGTAGTATTTTTGTTGAGATGTGTGTGTGTGTGTGTGTGCATCTATGAATCTGTATGTGAGTAATGGTTACTGACTTATGAACAAAGTAATGAGCTATTTTAATGTATATAAAAAATTTGAACTATAAATGATGCTGTTATGACTACAATTATAAGGAAATCATTTTAGTTGGAGATTTAAATGATATATTAAGTGAATAAAAAAAAGTGTACTTTGACTATAAAGAGGGGGAATACACACCTCAATGGTACATTATATATATAGTGCTGTTATAGTATATACCACCACCTCATGTCCTTAGGTATATACAATATAAATTTTGTTTTTATATAGGATTTTAATTATTGAATTGTCCAGTTAGTCTTCTTTAATTTCTATTTTACCATCTGATAAAGCTATATTTTTTAAATAGTTGTGTGTGTGTATATATATATGATAATAATGATTAAATATGATTTATATTTTTATATTTTTTAAATAGTTGTGTGTGTGTATATATATATGATAATAATGATTAAATATGATTTATATCATCTTAAAGGAACATAGGCTGTTTATTTAATATTTTCATTTCCAAAACACCATTCAATTTTAAATGAAATAAGTTTCACTGCAATAGAAATTAAAATAACATTTTAATTTCAAGAATAAAATCATAATTCAAATTTATTTCATTAAATCATTTGTTATGCATATATATATATAACTTAGGACTTAATAATTAGATAATACATTACACTTATACGTGTATGAATGCGTTTCTATATGTTGTATGTATGTACTTATAAATAATATTAAAACGAATTTAATTATACTACAACTATGCCTTCACAAAATCATATAACAGTGGTGAACTTTTGGTAACTAAGAAACAAAAAGAGACAACAGGCAGGTCATTAAAGAAAAAAAAAACATCTTATTTGTTCTTTTAAAAAATGTGTTCTTTTTAAATATAGAATTGCCTATTTCAAAAGAAAAAGTTTTGTAAGGATAAAGATTTTTACATTATGAAAAACAATGGAAAGATGTAATTATTGAAAAAAAAAACGTACATGTTAAAGCGAAATCTAAAATGAATAGCTAAAAATGAAGTTAGCATCTGCTTTAAAGGGCAAGTTTAAATTTGAATTAAGACTTAGTAACAACCTAAATGTGATTAACACCTCACTCGTAGTCTAAACAATCTATTTGCTTCTATTGGGGATTACAAATACACATAAGTAAATTCAATTATACACAGAATTAAATTCAAATAGTATATATCACATTTATCGGAAATAGAATATAAGACCCCATGTACAATGATGATAAAATTGTCAATGAAACCAAAACAACATTAGCAATAAACGTGGATATACTTGGTGTCGTAAAAAAAAATCAAATTTTAATTTCTCAATTGTTTATTTGTTACACTCCGATGATATACATATAGAATCATTTTACTTATATTTCCAAAATCTGTCAATAAATTTGTCTAATATTTATGCTCATCTCAATGCCCAAGAGTTTAGTTTTACTTTAGTGAAGTATATTATTACTATTATCCCAGGGGTAGATGTTAGATATAAAATAATAGTTATTCATATTAATATTTTGGATGTTGTTCATAAATATGAATTAATAAATTTGCTTATATATGAAGTTAATTTATTAAGCACCATTATGGAAGTCAATGGTCAAGAAATAGAGTCTGAAACTGTAAGTCCAGATGTCATGAATATTATCCTTAGCCAGTTTCAGTGACGAAATAAAAGATTTGATGATGTTGATAAAAGACTAAGAACAAAAAGCAGATTTTAGAGAATTGAAAGATGAAGTTAATGTTAGGTTCAACACATCTGATGCATAGTTTGAAGAATTTAAGCACACTTTGGAAAACAAGTTGAAGGACTCAGATATAAGATGTATTGCTAGGTTTGGAGAGTTAAAAGAACGGGCCAAAAGTCTAATAAGTAATTTAATCCTATAGATAAATTTGAAAAAAAAAAATGAAATTGAGGTAAAAGCTAAGGTTGAAGATATTACAATAAAATCACGTGGCAAATAACAGAAATTAGTAAAAGTATTTTGCTACTCTAAAGGGGAGATAAGAATTTTACACAAAAAATTAAATGGTGCTTGAGATGTTAATAAGAAAATTAAAGATGTCTACTTGAATTTTAATAAGGCATTCTTACAAGAGAAATTTTATGAACACATTTTAGATAGTGGGCTTTAAATGATAAAAGCAGAGCCTTATGATAGTTGATGAAAAGGGTAATATTGGATCCAGAATCACAAACCTACTCATCCAAAAGAAAGAAATCATTATTGGTGCAATTGAGACAGAAAGAAATTTATTAAAATGAACATAATGAGAAGAATTAGCCTATCACTCAATAATAATAATGATGATATAGATGGTAATATAAGTTCAAAGAATAAACAATCTAATTTCCCTAATAAGCTCTACTCTAAAAAAATATGTCATGCCAATTTACTGAAACAATGACTACTAACCACTGGCATAATCATTATCATAAATGTTAAATGAAAATACATATTGTAAATAAATATAACTTAAATTAGAATCAGGAAAATAATCTTTTTATTGAACAGCAATTTGAATATTTGCTGGGAAAATCTATTAAGCATTCTTTTTATAATTATAAAATGGAATGGTGCAAACTTTGGCATAGATATAAAAGAGTAGTTTAGAATATTGTCTTTATAATATTAATACTATTAAAAGTTTAATACAAAGTAAGTTGTAACCTTCTTTACCTTGAGTGTGGTTATAGGGGAAAAGTTCTTCACAGTGTAAGTAACCATCAGAATAAAGTATATGATGGATTAGTTATAAAATTAAATTGCTCAAACTTCAGTCATGAGACGAATGATATGAAAGAGTTTATGAACTCTCAAATAACTCATAATACATAAAAAGTTAAATGTTATGACTGTTTTTCTAACAAAAAATAGGGATTATTTAGTGCAGTATATCAGAGGTCATCCTATAAAACATAAGCATTATTGTGGTAAGTGTGATTATGAGTCGAATACATGTCTACATTTTAATTGCTACTCATGCTAATTAGCTTTCAGTAAGTGTAAGCACAAAATAAAAGTTGTGAAATCTTTAAAAATTCTTAAAGTAAATTCAGATGGAAAATATGTTAAAATAAAGATAGATTATTTAGGGACTGAAAAATCATTTTATAAATTTGACTGCAAAAAAAAAGGAATGAGTGTGTTGGTAATCCTAAAGTTTTGTTTTATAATTATCCCAATTGAACAAAACCAAAAAAAAAATAATTTTGAAGCATAACCTACATGGAAGGGTTGCAATCCCCACCTAGTCAAAATGGTAATCCATTTTATCCTATAGTTTGGGATCCTGATTTACAGAAAATGTTATGTGTTGTTAACAAACAGCATTTTACCAAATCCCTACAAACAAATGTGAAATCCTTTTTATGACAAGCTCATGATGATTTAGTTTTTAAAGTTGACTGAGATTTTTTAAATAGCCCCATAGTAACAGAATGCAATAATTATAGGTTTAAGATATGGGACAATTTTGGTAGATAATTATATTCAAGCCCATCTCATGATTTGTCACATGTCATCATTGTTTAAGGTAACTGAGTCTCAGCCATTTTATGTTGATTTCTTTAATACTTTGTGACTGTGTGACAGATCTAGGTTGTCATACTTCCCTGACAGCTATATAAAGACAATATTTTAAATACTGTATTGTTCAATAATGGAAATCGAGTTGCCAGTACTTGTAATAATGAACATAAGACTTTTGCAAATATTATTAAAAACATTTGGAATAGAAGTGCTATGATGAAATTGTGAAAATAAGAAAAAAACTATTTTTGTATAAAATGTAACAAATTATGCATTAGAAAAACTTGATTTCAGAAGTCAACTTATTAATGTTTCTTTGGCATCAAATTATTTTAATCTGTTATCAATATAGATTTATTTTTCATCTACTAGAATATCTAATCTTCAGAAATCCTACATACACTTTCTCCAGTCATACCATTATATTATCATCATCATCATATCATCAATCATTATCAATCCTCTGCAGGATGAAGGTCTCTCTAAGTTCAATTGATCTTCTCCAATCTTTAGCTTCTCTTCTCCACATCATCCCTACACACTTTCTTATTTCATCCATATCTCACATGGTTTCTTTCTGGGTTTTTTACAATCTCTTGGAATCCAGTTTAACATTTCAATTGTCCTTGAATTATCATCTCTTCTAGCAAAATGTCCATCTCAACTCCATGTCTGTCTTTTAAGATTTTTAATGGAGTCAGTAACACCTCTTTGTTTTCTTACCCATATATTGCATTTTCTATTTCTTCTTGTTACTCCCAGCATGCATATCTCCATACTTCTTTCAGTGGTCTGAAGTCTTTATATTGTTCTTCTATTAATCTCAGATCCATAAGTAAGAACTGGTAAAACACATAATAGTAATCAATGTCTGTATTCCAATTATAAACAAATATATATAATTCTTCAAAAAACAATACAATAATTAATACAGTAAATAATATTTTAAAAACAAATATCTACTATAATTTAATAGAAATACTTTCGACTATCTGGTTTTTTTGTAACTGAATTTGAATATAGTTGATAATGACTACTTAGATAGTAGAAAATATTTCTATTAAGTTATAGTAGATATTTGTTTTTAAAATATTATTTACTGTATTAATTATTGTACAGTTTTTCGAAGAATTATATATATTTGTTTATAATTAGAATATAGAAATTGATTACTAATTTACATATAATACTGTTATTTATTGAGTTACGTTTACTTTGATATATATATATAGCAAAGAAATCAAGTCGTATATCACATGACTAATTTAACAAGCTTGTATTGTCAAGCTCATTAGAAAATATATATACATGAGTTTGTTCATGTAAATTTGTATATAAATATATTTTTGTTCATTGACAATTTAAAGGGATTGCCAAAGAATTTAGAAGTCTTTTCTAACAAAGAGTAGTGGAATAACATTCTATAGATGTTACATTGGATAGCCTAATTGATTTTTTCAAAAGCTAAAGCTTCACTCTACTTCTGTAATATTTTGACGTAACAGTTCTGATTTCACAAAATTATCTTAAATTATATATATATATAGGTTTGTCCATAAAGACTTTGCATTATTAGAGCTAACATTGTACATAATAATTCAGATAAATCACACGATTTTAGCAAGGTTGTTGCAAAAACTGTTTTAGTATAAGCTGCTATCAAAACAGTAGTAGATGTGATTAAAACATTCAAGATATTAACAAAAAAACACATATCTGAACAAACCTTCACCACGTCGTCATCTTTATCTAAGACGATATCCATTATATATATATTAAATTAGTATTATTTGTTTGTTAAAGTAGATACAATCATCATTGAACTTTTACATTTTATCAAAACACATTTATCATTTAAATTTCAATTAAATTACCCTCCAGCAATAGCCATTAGACAATGTGACTATCAAAATATTGTATAATTTTATAATATCTTACTGCACAAATACGTAGTTCTGAATTTATAAATATTTAACAGAATTAATTTATAAAGTTAAAGCTCGAAGATCTCGCTGAGGCAAATAGTTCTTATTTTTCTATCTAGTTGGGAATACCTAATAACTATTGAATGATAAACGTAGAATTATTATATAGGTGGACTGTAGGGCAACCACCTAACCCATTTCTAAATTTGTATTAAAATTTATCAAGTACATGAATAAAATAAAAACCAAACTCTATTCCAGATTTTAATCCGGTCATTAGATATTAAATTAAAGTTATTAACTGTTTTAAATATAAGGTTTTTTTAATTAAAGTACTCTTAAAATAAATTAGATTTTCAGAAATAAAATAATTAAATAATAATATGACAACTCAAATTTTATTTGAAAGATAATTAAGTACAATGTTGTTTTTTTTTTTAAAAAAATGTTTCGTTTATTTTCTTAAGTTACTTCAGTCATTAGAATTTCTATTTTTTTTTTTTTTTTTTTGGAAATGATAAAATTATTTTAATAATCTCAGTGTCGAAAGCATATTCAGTACAATAAATATTATTAAATTTTATATTTAAATTCTATATGAATATTTTGTTACATTAATGTTTAGAATGGCAGAGAATGGAAATGTAATTGAATACCGATACATATATAAATATCAGCGTAATATTTGCACCAAATAGTTTCAATCAGACAAAAATAATGTTTTTTTTTGTTTTTTTTTAATTTTTATTTTAAAAAGGGTCCTATTTTAAAAAAGCAAACGAGAAGCAAATTAAGATTACGGAAGATTTGTTTGATAAAAGGAAGCTTCATTTTCTCTTTTATTATTTTTACTGTTTCATTCTTAAGAAAATATTTTCTTATATTTTATAAATAACTACGTCACGATATTTTCCATATTTGCGTGCTAAACTTGATAAGAATATCAAGCTCTCTTGTATTACTTGAAATATTAATATTTAAATGTTGTAACATAATAATTTTTTAATTCTTTTTCTCGCTCTTTTTTCTCACTTATTCTATATAAATATATTTATTAGTTGATGAATAGATATTTTTTTTGATTACTAGATCCGCTTTTGCACACATTTACTCTTATTTATGCGAATATGTACACAAATATATATATAGAATAAAACGTAGATAGATTATTATTGACATGTACATAATCATAGTGATATATTTATATAACATTATCATCATAATAATTATCACATCTGCATAATATTCCCACTAATTAGAGTTTGAATCCGCCCCAAGTAATGTATCATTTTGTTGTGTGTATATATATAATATCCTGCTACTAGCTCTAAACAAGCTTAATTTTTTTTTTTTATGATAAATGCTACAAGTTTCTTTGGTTAAAGGGCTGAGTTTGAAGACATTTAGGTGTCTGAAGATTTGGATCTTTTTCTTAATATTTAAGAATTAGATAAATGCTTGGCTTGAGTTAATATTTTGAATCTTATGTCCTATATCCTCACTGATGTGAGCCATAGCTCGAAACTGGTCTGGGGATGGGGACCATCATAGATAAAGGCTTCATGTATTTTCTCTTATAGCATTTATCATAAAAAAAATAAGCTTGTTTAGAGCTAGTAGCAGGCTCTTTATATATTACATATTGGTAATACAAGCTATATAGGTCATGTGATATATGACTGATTATTAATATATATATATATATATATATATATATATAGTTGATAATCACGCAATCTCTAAAGATAGGAGGTTCAACCTCTAAACAGATGGCAAAACTGAAATCTATCCAAAGCTCTTATTATCCAGACACTGTCACTACATCACTGCACTAAACTATAAATGTGTGTATGTGTATTTAAGTGATAGTTTTCATGATTAAAATTGTAGAATATTTTATTATATTTACAAGAATTGTGTGTGTAAAATATTAAATTACTAAAGATAAACTAATGTTTCATCAAAACAGCAATTGCCTTCAACTGGATAAAAATGTCATTCTGCTAACAGCACATTTGTTAAGGTGAACATTTTCATAATTGTATGAATAAAAGATACATTTTCTGTCTTTAGCCATGTGTTGTTAGTGACATTTCTATTAGGTCATATCTGCCATTTTCTATAAAAAATAATGTTATTCTAAGAATACAAGAGAGCAGAATCATTCTCTGGGGAGCAAGCACACTGTAGTACATGTTTTTGCCATTACATACCTCTTGCAGAGATCGACCTACACTAGTCTTCTAACTTTTGTCATCAAGAGAAGTAAAGTAATATTATGCATAGTAAATGGTTTTGTGAAGTGCATCTTACTTATTTGCCAATTTTTGTAATGGCTATGTGAAATTATGTTTTTGTAGGGGAAATGGCAAGGGAATCAGTTTTAATGCATGAAACAGCTTACAAGAAAATTGCTTTGGAGAAAACACTAGTTTATGAGTGCTTTAATTGAAATTCCAAATTTACCACAGCTCAAAATACATGGCAAGTAAAGCCCAAGGTCAAGACAATGTTGATTTATTTTTTGATGCCAATAGCATTATTCATTCAGAATTTTATAACAATAAGATGTTGCATGAATTGAAATGTTTGTGTAATGCAATAAAACTAAAGTGTCTCAATCTGCAAACAAGTGGGCAGCATAAACTTTAATATGACAACTCACCAGTGCATAAAGCCTTGAATATTGTACAATTTTTAATTAAATTTATTTATTTTTATGTTTATTAATTTTTAATTAAATTTAGTTTTCTTTTTATTTCCTCAAATAAAAAAATGCCTCAATTTCTGTCTTAGAAGTGATGAAGAAAAAACAATGCAGGCATTAAAATATTTCCACTTTGCAATAGTTTCCAAATTACATCAAAAAATGAAAATCATGTTTAGTCCATTGCATTACATTAAATAGACTACTTTGAAGGGGATTTAATTTGTAATATCTAAAAATAAATACACAATTTATTATTATAAAATTCCAGGTATTTTTGGATACCCCTTCTATTGTAAGATCACTTCAAGAGAATGATTCTTTTGTTAAAATTTTCAAAGGTTTGAAACAAGATGATAGGTCTATATAATCAAAATAAAATTTTGTACTTTAAACTGGAGATAGCATTAAATGTAATATCTGAAATACAGTTGTTAATTGTAATCAATGAGTTAGTCTTCTATGTTGAAAACTACTTACATGCATCTTTATACTTGTAGAAATTTTAAAAAGCTTGGTGCCTTTTGTAATGAGTGTTACTTCTGAATTGTTATTAGAAAAAAAAAATTCATGGCTGCATTTCTTAATATAGGAAGAAAATCCTTATGATGATAAATACTACTTTATCATGTTAGCATCAGCCCTTGCTGATGTGTTAATTACATATATCCATATAAGAAAATGTAAATTTATAAATTTCCTGAGTATCATTTGATACAAAGGGATTCAATCCTAGTTAACCAGAATATTGCAATTTTTTTGTTAGTAGTATATAAAATTTTTGATGTTATAACATTTTAAATATTGTCCAAAATTCTTATTGTTTGAAAAATACAAGTTCTAAATACTGTTATCATATATATAGTAACCAATTTATTATTCTCATATTTCAAACTTACAAACACTAGAAAAATGAAAATATTATTTAAGATGCATTTTAACTTAACTATTTTATTCAGTTAGTTAAGTTCTCATATTTTCTCATATCTTCTTCATCACCATTAACTATTTACCTAATATTTATTAGAATAAATTTACTTTATAAACATTATGTTTTCAGTAGATTCATTTATAATTACTATCTTTTAAAAAATTTACAAATAATGAATAAACATTTGTTATCAAGTTAAAAATATTTAATCTCAGCATGATCTTTTTTTATTATTATTAAAGTTCAAGTACATCCTTTTTATTATTAGCATTTGCTCTTTTTTTTCTTTTATTCAACATTCCATGATTTTATGCTAATGTTTTAAAATCTGACATATTTTAAAATCCAATTTATTATTCTCATATTTCAAACATATGGTAAATGATATAAAAATATATAAATAATCCCTTTGTTATATATATAATTTTATATTTTTAATAGATTGTATATTATTTTATATACAGAAACTCACTTTCATAATGAAGTTCAAAGTG
The DNA here is from genome assembly GCA_028023455.1 of Epiperipatus broadwayi. NCBI lineage: Eukaryota > Metazoa > Onychophora > Udeonychophora > Euonychophora > Peripatidae > Epiperipatus > Epiperipatus broadwayi. The sequence continues at coordinate 2,222,031 of JAQFVV010000161.1, read as the reverse complement.
CAGTAACCAATCAGATCAGTTCTTTTAGGCTTAATTGTTAAGAAGTTAACTGTTTGAGCTACTTCTGCATAATCATTCTGATTGGTTGCTACACTTTGAAATACTGTAACTGTATATTTAACTTTATTTAAAAACATAATTGTTGTTTATAAAATAATTTACAATGTGTATATATATATATATATATATATATATATATATATATATATATATATATATATATATATATATATATATTCAGCTACACAGAAAGTTCAATTGGTTTCCCAAAATGCCTCATAAATCAAGAAACATATATAAAAAACAAGCAATTAAATATTTTCCTATGACAAAATATTTAATTCATTACCCCAAGTTTAAACTATGTAATACATATTACAAATATTATAAAAACCACTAAATTTAAATTTAAAAAAAAAAAGTAATCTATATAATCCAAATTTTCTCTATTGCCTCATAAGGTTGACATATATTTCTGTGCAAGTAAATGTTAGTAATTCACAACCAATTAATAAAAAACTGTTATACTTATGTGAAGAGAGTAATTGCACCATTAATAAATTGTAATTTTTAGAGTTGTCAGACCAGCTACATTTATCATATTTATTTACATAATATTAAAATCTTTTGTTTAATTTACATTAAATCCTAAAAAAAAATTGTTAAAGCAATCAATTAAGAAAAATGATGTCCTTTTCAAAGTCCATAATGCTGTCAAATTCACAATTGAACAATAAAATAAAAACTTTAAATTTGTTTTAATAAATAAGTAACTATACTTAATGAAGCCATAATATATATATATATATATATATATATATATATATATATATATATATATATATATATATATATATATATATATATATATATATATATATATATATATATTATAAGCATTGTATGCAAAGGAACTAATTACACCCTTTATATTTCATAATCTGTAATTTTTATGATTTTATTGAAGGAGTAAGTAATTCTGCCACTAAAAAAGCGTAATTTTTTAACAAAACAGTTGTCAATAATACTGTCAAATTTAAATATCAAATATAACAGGTATATTTAAAAATGTACATTTTAATTTAGTTTTATTATACTTTGCCAATAGCAATTCTAAAATTTACCAAACAGACTGGGTTGTTCCACACATTTTTTTCCAATTTTTAAATTGTGAATTTCTCACATTTATTTATATAATATTAAAATCTTTTGTTTAATTTACATTAAAACTTAAAAAAAGTATGTTAAAGCAACTGATTAATAAACATGGTCTTTATAGATCAGGTACATCTGATAATTAATAAATAAACATTTTATTAATTCTATGGTAGAATGACACCCATTATTTTACCTAGTAGCACTTTTTATCAATATTCACCATTTGACTTTAGTATTTAAATCTTTATTTTATATGAGAATTCAATAATTAGACTTCATTTGTTAGAAATATACATTTACAAAAAAAATCATTAAAAATTATATTTGGACTAGATACAAAATAAAAAAAGAATTACAAAGTGAAATATATTAACATATGTTTGTTGTTTGAATTTGATTTGTAAAACCTGATTAAAGTTTTAATAAATTATAGTAACTTTATGAAATCATGTTATAAAATATAAAATTGCATTTATAATTATTAGAATACCCTTTTGTACAAAAATGTCAGGCTGGAATAAACAGACTTTTTATCATTGATTAGATTGTTTTAATTTCTATTTTTTAAAAGGAAGAATATTTCAAAAAATCTACATGCAAACATAAATATAGTTGTACTCTAATAATTATTAAATAAATATTTTGTAAAAATAATCTTAAATATTTAAACCAACACCAGAATAATAAAAAAATTCCTGATTAAAAATAAAAGTAAAAAAAGAAGTTTAGAAGTTTGTCAATATGCCTAAAATCAAGAATTAACCAATCATGGCTTTTGCAAGCTCTAATTAGTGCTTTAACTTTTTTTCTTGAATTGTTCTGTGAACTATTGTCATCTTCAGAATTTTTTAAATTAATAATTTTAGTTTTTATTGCAGAATAAATCTAAACATGTGAAGGGAATGATAAAGGTTGCCAAAGCTGAAAAATTATAAAGCCATCTCCATTCAAGTATTCTCTTTTGGATAAATTAATGAATTGAGTTTAATATTTATGAAACAAAAGTATAAACCTGTATGTAAATATCATGTTTAATAAGTACATTTCAATTGCTATAATTTTTTTTCTTTTAGAAAATGATAAATTTGTATTTTGAAGTCACCATTTTGAATTTACTATATCAGGATGAGTTTGATATTCCAGTGAATCATGATTCCTTAATTTTAAATTATGTACAAAAAGTAAATTACTTTCAATTTTTTTATTGCATTTATATTTTATTACAAATGCATTTTTTTCTAGTTTCATAACTAATAAAACTTTGAATTTATTTTGGAACGCTATTAAAAAAACTTTTTGAAACAATGGTCTACCACTTTTGAATGCTTTTATTGAAATTTGAAAATTGGTTAATTTGTTTATTAACTTTTGAACTTTTTTAAAGTTAGAATGAAATTTTTAAATTGAGATTTAATATATTTACATTTGAAACACTTATCTTTTCAATTTGTCAACTAGTTGGATAGATATGAAACAGAAGCTGAAAAAAATATAAAAAAAAAATTCAATAACTTCATTTATCAGAGTTAACAGCTATTCTTATAACTTTCATTTGTTTTAAATAAAGATTATAAGGGGGCAGTATAATTTTGTTTCTTTCATTTTAATAACATTTTAAACCATTTTAAACTCTTAACATGTACATCATGATTAAAATGTGTACATGATTATATAGCTAATAGTGCTCAAAACTAGATAGGTCAATAAATGTAAATTCATTGAAAGCAATCAATATAGGAGATTGCCTTGATATTGAATTAAGATTGTTGATTGTTATTGATATTGATCAGTTCAATTGTTGTCTGCTTTCAATGAATTTAAAATTGTATATGTATAATAAATTAATAACTAAGTTTTCCATTTAAAGTTGTTTGATAGTTTCTATTTTTATTTTACAACAATTTTTTTTAAAAAAAAAGGTTTACTAAGAAACTCTCATTATTTAAAATGATTGCAAAAAGTTAAAAAAACTCTGCAATTTTTTTATTATTATTTATTTTAAAGCAACTGTTTTAAAATAAAAAAAATAATCTATCAAACAGTTTTAAATAGAAAAATTAATTATTGATTTATTATGCATATATAATTAATTATGCACACATACTAAATAAAATATATACATTAATATTATGTACATTTACTTACTTCAGAAATATATAATGACATATATACTATATATGTGATATTGATTTGACAAAAAATATATGTATTAAATGAAGTTCATTTGCAATATATTCACATGTATAAACAGTATATATACATAAGAATTATACAATTGAACTTATAGCATATATATATATATATATATATATATATATATATATATATATATATATATATATATATATAAAACAGGTTGTGTTTTTATATTATTTTTATGCTGGTCTGGTTTAATTTTGGATTTAGGGTAGTTTTGATTATATATATATATATATATATATATATATATATATATATATATATATATATATATATATATATATATATATATATATATATAGTTTCCAGTCAATATAAAGTACAATGTATTTTTATATTGGCATTTACTATGCTATACATTTTAAAATAATAGAGATCATTTTTTTAATATTAAATGCCTTTATTAACTGTGCTCAAAAAAATAATTGTTTTTTCAACCTAATTGGAGTTTTTAAATTTCATTTAAAATAAAAGTAAGGGTATCCATAAATTAATTAAGTCAATCCCTATTTTTTATAACATAGAATTGGTCTTAATTTTTGAAAACCCCAAGTTTTTATTTCACATTGTATCTAAAAACTCTTGCTGTAGTTGAATAAAATTATTTTATTTTCTTTTAATGCAGTCAGTAAAAGCATTTAGTATAAAAAATCTCTATTATTGTTTCTTATTTTAATTAAGTATAGGAATTTGAATTCAGACTTACAAGCACCCTTCAACTATCCATATTATCTCATACCACTGATAAACATGACCACATACATGTAGAAAAAGTAAATAATCACCAATATATATATTTCATGCTAAACCAGCACCTATCAGTTGGTCCAGATTATCATAACACACACATGTATATATATATATATATATATATATATAACTTCTCAGTTTATACGACGCTATAACTTCTCAGTTTATAATAATAAGATAGCTTCAATCCAGTTCAACCTTCAACTCTTCAGCAATCCATACTATTGAAAATCTAATGATAGAAAGCCCAAATCCCCTGCTGATGCCAATATTATTGCCATGCCCATGTTAACCTTAAGTCACTCTGACCCCTCATGTGTAAGATCTTATCCATTTAAATTCATAGAATAGGGATAGACAGGATGCAGGCTTAATGTGAAATATTTAAAATGCAGGCACTCTTCACATACCTGGAGCCTAATTGTAAATGTGGGGATTTGAACTCAGACTTTCAAGCACCCTTTCATCTATCCATACTATCTCATACCACTGATACACATGATCACATACATGAAGAAAAGATAAATAATCACCAATATACAGATTTCATATTAAACCAGCACTCATCAGCTGGTCCAATTATATAACAGTGCTCAGTTATATTAAGATAGCAAATCATACTTTAATATAAATTGAGCACTGATTATATATATACATGTGGGAGATGATAATCTGGACCAACTGATGAGTGCTGGTTTAGCATGGAATACATATATTGGTGATTACTTATCTTTTCTACATCTATGGGGTCATGTGTATCAGTGGTATGAAATAATATGGATAGTTGAAAGGTGATTGAAAGTCTGAATTCAAATTCTCCATATTTACAATTAGGATCCAGGTAAGTGAAGAGTGTCTGTATTTTAAATATTTATTTTAATTAAACAAAAACCAAACCTAAAATTGTAATATACTATTGATTGCTATATTTTTAATAATATAGATGGTTAAATCTGTTTAATATATTACATATGTTTGTGATGGTAGATATTTTTATTCGAGGTAAATTAACATTTTTAGAATAACTCATCACTTCTAGAGAAATAGCTATACTTTAATATTATAATATAATAACTATTTCCTCTGAAGTCATTATCTGAATACAAAAACTATATTCCCAATACTATTGTGATATTTATGAATAGTATTCAATAATTGTTTTAATTTTAATATTAAAAAATACTGAATTATTTTTATATTATATAACATTGTGTTAGTTATGTATTTATTAAATGTATTATTATCAATTGCAATCTGTATATTTTTGTTGAAGTTTAGATAATGAGATTTAGTAATAAATTTGGAGTTATTTATTTTCTAAAAAACAAAGCCATCATCATCATTATCATATTAACTATTATTAATTCATGGCATGATGATGTTTGCAAGTTTAATCTAATTTCTTTGATCCTGTCTTTCCTCTATATGCCATGCCATAAAATGTTCTTATTTGATTCATCCATCTTATATATGGTTTCTTTCTAGGTCTTATCAATATACTGAGATTCTATGTAAAATACTAACTTCTGTTCATATATAATCTATTCTAGTAATATGTCCAATACAGATTTATTTCAGTCTTTCAAATTTTTTAATGATGTGATAATGCATGTGTGTTATTTTATCTATGAATTTAATTTTTGATATTTTAATGTTACTCCAACATACATCTTTCCATATTTTAGTGTGTGATCTGAAATCTCATTATTGCTTTTCTGATAAGTGTCCAAATTTCAGATTCATATGTAACAACACACACACACACACATATATATATATATATATATATATATTGTAAAAATGCCCTTTTTTCAAATAGTTATTATTTTTTTAATATTAAATTATTTCTATTAAAGGCACTCGTTTCAAGTTTAATTTTATGATTAATTTCAAACACTTTCAATTTGTATTAATAATTTAACCAAGCTATTTTATGTTTTAACTTTTTCTAAGTCATAATTATCAATATTTTTTTTAATTCTGTAAAAAGCTACAGATCATTATTTTAGGCTTTTTAGTCCTATTTTCTTATTTTCATTTGATAACTCTTGCAACATTTTCTTAAAATATGAGCCAATCACACCATTTAAAAAATCTAGATAATTTAAAGAATCTCTATGTACTACTATTATTCCTTTATATTTTCATCTTAATTCAGAAAACATTTCTCATAAAAATGCTGTAAAAGTTTTGGAGGTTTCATTTATTCCTAACAATGTGAATCTCCTTAGTGTCCTATTATAATGTAATCATCACTGTGTATTTTGATAAATATATTTCAAAGTGTGAACAATATTCAATCTATGGAAATACTTATAGTGGCAATTTTATAATCTACAAATTTAAGCATAAAGAGAACTCATACTCATTGTTTTCTTCTATACTTCACTCAAAAGTTGGATATTATTCACTGCACTGCAGTGTGCAAATGGTAATTGTTTTAGTAAAGATCTGGGATAAAATTGATAGAATACCATTTGATCTGCTTTTATGTCATTATTATAAATATTAATATTACTATAGCATCTTTCAATTATGAAGTTCATCTTTATCGTTTAGATATTTAGCATATAATTTTGGCAACAGATTTTATATTTATTCATCTGTTTCACTTAAAATATTAATAATAATTCCATTATTTCCTGAAGCTTTTTCATAGTTCATAGATTTAATTGTATTTTGCATCTTTTCAGCTTGGCCAATCAGAAGATATAATAACTATAGTAGTTAATTTGTTTTTTGGTTTTTTTTTCATATGTCATAGCATCGGCTGGGATGCGAACCCACAACCGTCTGCAACCAACTACTTGCTTGCATGGCGGCTGCGATACCTCTCGGCTAACAACGCAAGACAGTTACTTTATTTTTGTTTTTTATTAATATATATTTTTTTTGTAAAATCCTTCTACACATTTACTAATGTTATTTTTCTTCTTATAATAATTGCACATTTTATTCTCACATTGCTCAAATAACTTTATTTCCAATACCAATATGTTTTATACTTTTGAAAATTTTATTTTTTTCTATAGCTTTCTTTGACAATTTACAGTTTTAATTTCCTGCAATATTAATCTTTTTATACCATTTTACTGAACTTAGGATTATTATTTTTTATATATTTCTTCTTTTGTAGTCCATTAACTTATCTCAGTTAAAAAGTATTGTTACTCCACTAAATCAATTTATATTTTTTTATAAACTTTCATAGTGTCCAATTACACACGTACCCACATTTGTATATTTAAGAATAAATTTTAAACATTTTGTTGACAAAGTATCAAAATAAAATAAAATGTTACAATGAAATTATATTGAAATTTAAGCCTTTTTAATGTTCATACAGTAAATTTAAATTATGACACATTTTAATAACTAATGAAACTAACACTATATATATATATATCATTTTAAGAAAACTATTGAAAAGTCATTTCAATTTCAACTGCATTGAGTGACAATTTAGTTATTCTTTTTTTTCTGTAAGTAAATACGTAACATTTAAAGGTTTTAATTTTTAATGCCAGTTAAATAGCAGTTTAGATTACTGCTGATTACTACTTTAATTTCAATTTTTAGTATAATTACTAAATTATGTCTCAAGTTAAATCAATAAATTACATAAATTTATATGGTTTGTAATTGTAAGCAAATTGTCTAATTTTTATGCTGATCTTTTTTATTATTTAGTTTTATAATTCATATTGTTTTAATTTATAAAATCATCTACATAAATAAATTAAATTCTGAAGGATATTTTTCTATCTTGTACTAGATTTATTTATTGTATAATATAAACAATTTTTAATGTGCATACATACTAATATATGCACATTAAATACGTAAATAAATTTTAAATTGAACACCAACACGTCATGTTCAAGTATGAGAAAATAAAAAAAAGTTAAATATTTAACAATCAGGTTAAATAAAAATAAAATATAAATTATAATAGTTAAAAGTTTTATTTAACAAAGAAAAATATTTTAGCAATAAAAAAGATTCAGTGATTTGATTTTGCAAAAGCTATTAATAAAACTTCAAGTTAAATAATTAGAGCGAAAAAATGACATGGGGATGTTGAGATAGACTTTAAATAAAATAAAAATGTAACAAAACTATGGAACATGTGGTTATTTTATCAAATTTTACTCTATTCACATGTGCTATATACAAATCACTTTATGTAATCTATTTTGTTAAAAGAGAGTACTTTTATTTAGTAATGACTGTAGGAGTTGCCAATTAGAAATGATAAGTAGGATTCACAGAAACAAAAAAAAAGATGATAGGAAATTCTGAAGAAAATGTATTTATATGACTATCAGAAGTTTATGTCAACTTGATAGTACCTAAATAATAATAATTTATTTATTTATTTATTTATTTATTCAATATGAAGCAAACAATAAATGTATAATACAGTGAGATAAATTCCATACAAAAAAAATCTTGTGTGAGGAATTTAAATGTAACAACTAAAAACACTAATAAAATACAAAATAATAATAATAATAATAATAATAATAATAATAATAATAATAATAATAATATTGTAGCTGCAACATGGTCACTCATAGAACAATCCTCCAATCTATAATCACAATACACTAGTCCAAATAGCCAACATACATTCACAGATTCATAAATGTAACTATTTATCTTGTCCATTCATCAAGCCATCTTCCAAGAAAAAACTTATAAGAAACTATGAAAGTACAAGAGAATTCCCAAATATAAAACTATACTAATATTCAAACTTAACCCATGATTGCACTTATAACATGACACAATCAAATTTGTAAAACTATTGTAACTTTTTTAAAGTATTAATAAAGATGTATCTTTGAAACATAATAATAATAATAATAATAATAATAATAATAATAATAATAATAATAATAATAATAATAATAATAATAATAATAATAATAATAATAATAATAATAATAATAATAATAATAACAACAACAACAAAAACAACTACATCATCATCAACAACAATCATAATAGAAGTGAAAAAAATATGAAAAAAGTTGATAAATAAATTCTGAAGATTATCTTGGTGATTTGATTAAAAGCATCACATAGGTAAGATTAAAAAAGATAGCATAATTACACACACACACACACATATATATATATTGACATGATTTTTATTGGTTACAAACATAAATGATATACTTTGTGGGATCATCCATATATAATTTTGATAATGGACATACTGGCATTTCAACTTGATTACACAATCCATAATTAGGTGATAAATAAAATATTATAAAGATGGTTGTAGAGGCATTGTAAACACTAGTTCATATCAAGGTTAAAGTTCTACCAATAGAAAAAAACAGATATATAAAATTGGAAAAAAAATATCAGAAAATTTTTAGAATAATGTTTTTTTTTTAATTGTTCCAAATAGAAGAAAGTATGCATGTGTCATTATGTTTATTGATACAATTTGGTCTTTTCAATATCTCAATGGCTCCTCTAATTTTATATTGGTAGAAAGTGTCACATATGGATAGAATTCTGATATTAGAGACATCAATATTGCAACCTAAATCCATAGCATGAAGTGAGAGTGCTGCTGATGATAGTGTTGCTTAACTGCTTTAGCATATTCATCTCTTCCAATACTAATACAAATATTGCTCATGCCTACATAAGAAGCTTTACAAATGGCATATGAAATTTATAAAGTCCATGAATCTCATAAAGGATTGAATATTTAGATTTGCTTATAATGTTACTAATCTCATGATAAGTATTACATGTGGTTTTTAGAATATAGTGTTCTAGTTTACATCTTATACTGTCTGTAATTTCTTTTATATAAGAAAAAAATCCTAATAGTTGTTTCTTTTGTGATCAGAGATAGTGTAAAATAATTTAAGATGTAAAATGCAGAATTGTGAGTGTATATATAATTACATCATAGAAAGATATATACTGTAATTTATCTATCCAGCATTTAAAGTCATGGAATAAATTTAATGTCATCTAGATCACTTTAAATAAATTAAGAAGGTAATATGTTATGGATTTATTTGCATTTTTGCAAAAAATAGTTAATGTACCACATATTACAAAACATATTGAAATACAAAATTGTGAATTTATAAGGCTTGTAGTATATGGGAATTGTTTTATTAACATTTTTTAAATGCAGTCTATGTAGTCCTGTTACATGTGCCTATAAAGTTAGTCTTTTGAAATGCTATTATTTTATATATCATGGCTTAATTAATAAATGGAAGGTTTTGGAAATTTGCTTGTATATACCTGGGTCTCATTTTACATGAATTTTTTTAATGTGATTTTGAAGTTATGCAATTTAGGTTTCTTTTTAATATCTTTGTATGTAGTTTTCTTTTATGCGATAAAAATTATTAAATCAGAAGTCAAGCTCCGATAATGCCTATTACTTTAAATATTATAAATTTTGTACACTCACATGTCATATTTAAAGTAATAGTGCATTATCGAAGTTTGACTTTCATCTAATAATTTCAATATTTTCAACACTTTATAATAATACTATAATAGATTTTATGCAATAAAGAAGTTCATCATTCACTTAAAATCAGGATTTCCCCATTTTATATACACACATTCAATTTTACAAGATTATAATGTAAATCTGCTCAAATGTTATAGATGCCTATACTATGCAAGTTGTTGCTTTTGCATTTTAAATCACATTCTATTTTTGCTTTTTAAAAAAAGAGTACATAATCAATTAATCATTTAGTGTCTGCAAGTTTATTTTTAAAAGATGAGTAATAGTGGCAGGCACAATTAAATTTGACAATTAAGTCTGATTTTTAATTATAATTAAGAATTTAAAACATATGTA